>OX451741.1:1256918082-1257631560 GCA_948472305.1 Vicia faba | reverse complement strand
TATTACTGTTGCTACTTGTTATCATTACAAATACAATGGTCCTATATATAGGCAAAATAGTCCAGGCCCAAATATGTTAAAAGCCTAAATAATAACATAACAAGAATTAACCAACTAATATATATATATATATATATATATATATATATATATATATATATATATATATATATATTATATATATATATATATATATATATATATATATATATATATATATATATATATATATATATATATATATATATATATATATATATATATATATATGAATTACACTTTTTTTATAATTATATATTTCAATATTTATTTAAAAAAATATATCATTATAATTATGTAATAGTATTTTTTAATTAATTATGAAATAGGATTTTTTAAATAAATATTTCATTATAATTATGTAATAGTGTGAAATAATTGTGTAATAGTATTGTGATACGGTGGGAGAACTGACTTGAGGGTTTTGCGTTTTATCGCAAATGTTGCGGTTTAGCAAGAGTTGCCACCGACTTTTCTTTTATCCAAAAGGAAAGGTGAAAAGCACAGGAAAAACCTTTGAGATTGTTTCTTGAGTTCGGGGGGTAGATTATGAAAAAGGAAGGTATTAGCATCCTTTTCATCCATGTTTTTTCATGGACTCTTAGTTACTTGCTAGATCACTTGCTTTTTGTTTTGAAATTGTGCTTTGTGTGGTTTTTGAAAGTATTTTGTAAAAGAGGTCATTGTTTAGGAAACCTTTGTAATGATTCTCGTTCATAAGAATGTATACAAAGATGTTTGTCTTTTTGAAAATACTTTCAATGTTTGTAAAATGTTTGGAAATAGAGCAAGTAACTAGAAGTAATCTACCTACTCAAATGTCTTTCTTGTTCATTTTCTATTCCTTTGACATTGTTGTCTTACCATTGATTTGGTAAGCAACCATATCTTTGGATGTAAACGGGACAGGCGTGGGTCATCGTATAACCATGATTAGCAATATTGCAAAGTATCTTAACATTTTTGAGGGACCAAGATCATTTTGTAAGGCAACTTTGAATAGCGTCATCGTGGGACTATGATCTTATACTTGTTTGTTTTGCCAAGATACTTCGCATGCATAATATGGTCATTTTTATATAAGGCAACCAAGTGGAGAAATCCTAAGGGTGCTTGTGTACAAGTGTGTTATTTTCATGCTTTGATTTTGTCTTGGATTTAGGGTTTTCTATTTGATTTGTTTTTATCTTGCCATACAAACCCTAATTACTAGCATGATATATAAAAGAGGTAAATTGCGTAATTTAAAGATTACTACGCTATTACAATATTTCTATGGGAGGGGGGGAATACAAATTATAAATGGGGATTTGCAATAATGTAAATCTAATTAAGCTATTACAATCAAATCGAATTTGCACGAATATTTGAATAAATAAGATACACTATAAATTAAATGTAATGTTATGTATATGCAAGAAAAAAAATATTTTGTTTTATTTTTCATATGCAAAAGAGTTTTGACTTAAATCTAATAAACTTAAGAAAAAGAAATTAATTCTTGAAAACCAAAGTTAACCCTAATTTCTAATTTAAAAGAAAATAAAGTTCTTTAGGTATTATTTTTATGTATTTTTTGGTATTAAAATAATAAATAATATCTTATGAAAATATTTAGTTTTTATATGTCAAAATAAATATTTACAAGTATGAATAAAAAAGGAATAAAATAGTTAAACTAAATCTATTATATTTACAAAGTTTATTTAAGAAAGAAATAATTAATATATAGTTTAATAAAAATATTTTTTCATGTGAAATAAAATAAAATAAACAAAAATGCAAAATCATCATGTTTTATATTTTTTATGATTTTTATGTGTTAAAGAAAATATTTTAATAAAACAAATATGAAAATAAAATAAATAATAAAAAGATTGGGCCAGGGGGTGCTGCAAGAAAACACGGGGTAGTGTGTTAGAAAAAAAATAGAAGGCCCGAGAACCAAGCCCATATTGCCAAAAATACCAAAATTGAAGCTGAAAAAAATGAGAAAAATGTAAAAGGTAGCGCCAAGGTTCGAACTCATGACTTGGGCATTGCCAGCGCGCTACCTTGCCACTGGGGTGGCTGTACATCCGTTAGTTTATATGAAACAATAAAAACATAACGTAAAAAGCTTCCTTGCCCTGTACTCCATCTTCTTCCTCAAGCTGGTCAGAAGCTCTGTATCTTTCTCATCTCTCCATGAAAATGGAAACTTCCAACATGAAAATGATAGTACTCTTTCCCACGATTTCAGACATGTAACTTATGGAAACTAACAATCAAAGATTAAAACGAATTTTAAAAGCCTTAATTTTAAACATAATTTTCACAAAAATTTGAACTCCAAAATTCTCTACACATAATGAACAGAAATGGAATCTATGCACATGGTTGGCTTCAGCACTATGATTACTACATTTTTCTTTCACAAATCGTGGCCAATGGATGCCTGTATGAAGAGATAAAAGTTGGAATTCTTACCTCTTTCAGCTGAGATCGTGAATGGAGTTTGAGTGAGATTTAGGAAGGCCTGAAGGTTCCTGTAATACGGTGGGAGAACTGACTTGGGATTTTGCATTTGTGTTTGCAAATGTTTCGGTTTAGCAAGAGTCGCCACCGACTTTTTATTTTATCCTAAGGAAAGGTCAAAAAGCACAGGAAAGACCTTTGAGATGTTTTCTTGGGTTCGGGGAGTAGATTATAGAAAGGGAAGGTATTAACACCCTTTCTATCCATGGTTATCCATGGGATCTTAGTTACTTACTTAGATCACTTGCTTTGCTTTTCAATTGTTTGAAATGGTGCTCTTCAATTGTTTGAAATGGTGCTTTGTGTGTGATTTTGAAAGGTGTTTTGAAAAGAGGCTATCATTGTGGAAACCTTTGTAATGATTCTTGTTTGAATGTATACAAAGGTGTTTTTGTCTTTTGAAAAGTTTTCAATGTTTGAAAGTAGGGTTTTGAAATTGTGTTTGTGAAGTGTGTTTTGAAGATAGCAAGGATGTTTTTGCAAGCTTTGATCAAGTAACTAAGAGTTGTCTACCCTATTTTACTCAAAGATCTTTCTTATGTTTTTAACCCTTTTAACAGTGTTGTTTCACCATTGTATTAGGTGAACAACCTTGTGTTAGGATGTTAAACGGGACAGGCGCGGGTCATCGTATAGACCATGATAGCAATAGTGTCAAGCATTTTTGGCAATTTTTCTTGAGGGACTTGATCATTTTGTTTAGGCAACTCAGATAGCGTCATCGAGGGACTATGATCTTTTGTTTGTTTTTGTTTTGCCAAAGTACTTGACATGCATACCATGGCCCATTTTTGAAGGCAACAAGTGGATTGTAACCCTAGGGGTGTAAGTGTGCATTGTGTTTGTTTTTTCATGCATTTTTGTCTTTGATTAGGTCAAACTATTTGTTAATTTGATTTTGCATACAAACCCTAATTCTAATCATGGCATAATTGAAAGCTTAAAGGTGAGAGAATTTAAATTCTACACTATTACAACATAATATAGGGAGGGGGTACAAATTTGAATAGGGGATTATTTTGCAAGAAATTAAACCCTAAATTATTACAACCATATTGAATTTGCAAGGCATAATATTTAAATGTACAATATTTAAATAAATACAATAAATAAATATTAGATAAAATGCATCATGCAAAAAAGGTTTTTTTATATATGTAAAAAGTATATTTAGTGTAAAAGGTATAAAGAAATAAATAAAGATTAATTTTATTTATTTTTAGGGCAAAAACCCTAATCTCTTAAGAAATGGTATTATTTATTATTTATATACAAAAATGTATCAATATGTATAAAAATGAAATATATCCAAAAAAGGATATTTTTTAATATAAATAATAATAAAAATAAAATAAAATATTTTTGTGTTTTATTTCTAAGTTTTTAATAAAACAAAAGTATATATATATATATATATATATATATATATATATATATATATATATATATATATATATATATATATATATATATATATATATATATATATATATATATATATATATATATATATATATATATATATATATATATATATATATATATATATATATATATATATATATATATATATATATATATATATATATATATATATATATATATATATATATATATATATATATATATATATATATATATATATATATATATATATATATATATATATATATATATATATATATATATATATATATATATATATATAATATGTAAAAAATAAAATAAATTATTTACAAAAATAAAATATATTCAAGAAAATGTTTTTAATGTGAATAAAAATAAGAAATGGAATAAAAGTATTATTTTCATTATTTTTTAAATTTAAACAAAATAATATAAAAGTATATAAAATGTTTTAATACTAGTAAAAATAAAAATAAATGCCAAATAAGTGTAAAAAATTATAAAAATATTTTTGGATCATTTTTTATGTTTGAAAATAAAATATAAAAGTCAGAAAAGAAAAGAAAAATGCAAAAAAATCAAAATACAAGAAAATAGGCCAGGGGGTGTGAAACTGAAAGCGGGGGTGCCAAAAACAAGAAGTAGCCAGGCCCAACCCAGCTACTTCATCTTCTTCCTCTGTCCAACAGAAATTTGAAAAACGCGCGCTAGCTACACAGACCTGTATCTCCTGTATTTGTGATCCTTTGACAAAACTCAAAACATGAAACTTATAGAACATCAAACAACGAATCTAACCATATAAAAAACTTAAGCTAACTCTCAAAGACCAGAGAGAATTTCTCTGGCCCTAATTTCTAACCTAGTTTTTTCAGAAAGTTCATGGATGAAATTCTCCTAGCACGATTAATATAAATGAAAACTAAGCACATGTATGGTTTCAGGGAAATGAATACAACATCTTTCATTCACAAACCTAAGTCTAACTATTCCTAAATAGAGAGATAAAAGTTCATGAAATACCTGTTTCAGTTGAGTTCGAGTTGGACAATGCAACAACTTTCAATGGTGCCTGAGGTTCTTTTGAGCTTACCTGATGTCCACTGAATCTTTCCCAATGCTTAGTTTATTTTGAAGTGGCCTGAATCGTGCTACAGAACTCAACCTGCAAAGCTTCCAAACAAAAATGGTGATGTGTGTTAATGGAGTTACAGCAACTTGTGAATGGTCTGGATAGCTCAGGTATATTGATTGGAATGTGTTTGAAGTGCTTTTGGACAAAACGCACGAGGGGATTTGATGGTGGCTTGTGATTTGCAGAACTGACCCTGTTTTGAGCAGAAATGTGGTTTTTGAGTATGAGGAGGCTTGAGAGGTCAAGGACTCGTGCTTCTGGCTTGCAAGGGTGTGAGAAACTTGTTTCAAAACTTTGCTTGAGTTGGTTTTATCAGATATGTGAGTTCTTGAACTTTTGCACAAATGACTTGTTTTGAAAGAAAATGGTGAAGTGACTATGCTAAGGCCTGTACAAGCTAGCTTCAAGCATGCTCATAGTTGGTGTACTATGCCTGAGATTAAGGGACTTGTTTGCTGCAAGGAGAGAAGTCTAAAGCTCAAGAAAATACAACTTGACATAAAGTGCCCTTTATGAAAATGGAAGTGTGACCTTTATGCTTAAAATGGCAATGTTCATTGTACAATGCTCTCTTGATCAGAAAAATGCCAATATCCAATGTATTTGCATTCAATTTTTGAGTGTAAATTGGTTTAGAGGCCTGTAATTATGTACTAAGTTAGTTTAGTCAGATTTGCAACTTGGTATGAACATGTATTGGCCATGGTTACAAAGTGAGTTTTTTCCAAGCTTCTTTTGAGAAAACTTTGTGAATCAAAGTTGTAGACTTTGTGATGGACTACAACTTTCATGTTGTAAGTTTTGTTTGAATCCATTTTCATCTTGGTGAAAATGTGGGGCAAAGTTAGAAAAAAATAAGAAAATTTTATAACTTAGAAAATTTCTAAGTTATGAAATTTTTCCATTTTAAACCCTAATTTGCAATTTTGAGTTTCTTGATGAACAAGTTTCATAATTTGACATATTTTGATGGAAAATGACTCTTGGCACTTGATTTTGACCAAAAATTCAAAGTTTGACTTTTCAGTGTACAATCAAATTTTGATCAGTTGACTGAAAAATTCATCTGTCAATCTTATGCATTTGAGACCTTTTGAACTTGTTGAATGAGTCAAGATGATTTCATTGAGTCCTTGAGTCCATGGTTGAGCTTGATTTGCCATTGGCTAGGTCAAACAGTCAAAAATTGCCTTTGCACAGTCAAAACCCTGAAGGAGAAGTCGTTCAGTGTGCAATGTTAGTAGATTCCGAACTAGTGGATATTGAAGAAGCTCTCAAGAAGAAAGAATAGCTTAATGCCATGAAAGAAGAATTTGAGGCAATAGAAAGGAACAAAACTTGGAAATTGACTAAACTTCCAGATAAGAAAAAAGCCATCAGTGTCAGATGGGTTTTTAAGTTGAAACTTAAGCCAGATGGTTCAATTGGAAAGCACAAAGTTAGACTAGTAGCTAGAGGTTTTCTTCAGAAACCTGGGCTAGATTACTCTGAGGTGTTTGCGCCTGTAGCTAGGCATGAAACAGTCAGACTGGTGATAGCTTTAGCTGCAAATAGAAATTGGCCTTTAATGCATCTGGATGTGAAGTCTGCATTTCTGAACGGTCCATTACAGGAAGAAGTTTATGTGTCACAACCTCCTGGATTTATGAAAAAGAATCAGAAAGGGATGATATACATGTTGAATAAAGCTCTGTATGGACTGAAGCAAGCGCCTAGAGCTTAGAATCTGAAAATTGATTCGTTTTTCAAGAAGTTGAGGTTTCAGAAATGTGAGATGGAATATGGAGTTTATGCACAACACTCGGATAACAATATGATTCTGGTGTGTCTCTATGTTGATGACATTTTGCTAACAGGTAGCTGTCCAGAAGTTATAAAGAAGTTTAAAGAAGTTCTGATGAATGAGTTTGAGATGACAAATCTAGGAAAAATGACATATTTCCTAGGGATGGAGATTTTCTACTCAAAGAAGGGTATCATTCTGCATCAGTTAAAGTACGAACTAGAACTTCTGAAGAGATTTAAGCTGCAGAATTGCAAAGTTACTGTGACACCATCAGAAACCAATTAAAAATTGGATTTTAACTCTGATGGTGATTCTGTTGATTCTACAACCTTCAAACAGTTGGTTGGTTCTCTAAGGTATTTATGTAATACTAGACCTCACATTTGTTATGCAGTTGGATTGGTTAGCAGATTCATGAGTAATCTAAAGTGGTCTCGTTTCCAAGTTGTTGTCAGAATTCTGAGATATATAAAGGGAACCTTGAGATATGGAGCGTTGTTTCCTTCTGAAAGAAAGACAGAATCAGAATTAGTAAGTTATTCTGATTCTGACTGGTGCAGAGACAGAGTGGACAGGAGAAGTACTTTTGGATACTTGTTTAAATTTATGGGAGGTCTCATTTCCTGGAGTTCCAAGAAATAGCCTGTCGTGGCTCTGTCAACATGTGAAGCTGAGTATATCGCATGTGTTGTAGCTGCTTGTCAAGCTGTTTGGTTTCTGAATCTCCTGCATGATCTGAAGGTTGAAGTTGAGGAACCTCTGAAGCTGATGATTGATAATAAGTCTGCAATTGATCTTGCCAAGATCCAGTGCTACATGGAAGAAGCAAGCACATTGAGACGAAGTATCATTTTCTCAGAAGTCAAGTGCAGAAAGGAGTGTTAAAAGTTTTGCACTGTAGCACTCAGAAACAACTTGCAGATCTTCTGACAAAGACAGTTAAAACAAATCAATTTCTTTGCTTGAGAGATGAAATTGATGTTGTTAGCTTATGATAAATATCTAAATTAAGGGGTGGTATTGAAAATATAATTTAGTTAATGTCTACAATTCTCAATGTTTATTCTTTAATAGGACATTTTGGCATTTTCAATTTTAATATAAATATGCTACATAGGCTATCAATATTATAACTCATTCATTTCTCTATTTGATATACAATAGTAGTCCTCTTTATTATCATTCATTGCTCATTTTTCTTCTCTCATTTCATTACCTTGCACCAACAAAGTACAACAAAATAATAATGATTGATAGAAAAAGATACAAGACTTAAATTAAATTTTCTTTGTTTGAAGAGATTAATTTGTATGCATCGTTGCTGTCAAAAGTTTTATACTATGAATATACCATAATCATTTATCACTGATACTTTAGATGTAATTTAAAAAAATCAAATACAAATTAAAATTTAATTGTTGCAACTAATTGAAAATGTAAAATATATTTACACTATCAATATATCAGTTAAATTCTTCTTTGAATAAAGAAAATTAATTTCCTATATTTCTTTTCTTTCAAAATTTATTAATTTTTCTTATTTAGTGTAAATTTTGTTTCATTTAATAAAAGGATAAAAATATACTAAAAAAATTTCATTAAAAAAAAATATTTCTGAACCTTTAATTATGTAAGCTGACTTTCCTTACATAACTAAGCTGGAATTTAACAATGAGTAATTATTTCCTTCGAACATTATCATATCCATTTAGGTAGTGTGTTTGCATATTTTGACTTAGCTTACAACAACCTGAAAAAGACAGCGTTGTTTGTTTTGTTTAGATTTTTATTGTGTTTTTTCTTTGAATTAGTCACCCAAACAACAATAATTATTCTTTTTTACTATTTTTGGATAGACATGTAGATTATTTACTTTTAAAAAATTGAGTTTTTTATATTTTTATATTTTTTAATTTTATAAATTATTTTCACTATCTTACAATAAATATCACATTTATAAATAAAAATATATCAAATAAAAATTATTTTTAAATTTTTATTGTTTTACCTATCGTTTTTCATAGCTATAAATACAATAAGGCTTCATAAGAAGAATTTAGTAAAATTATTGTTTTTAATAATTTCTAAAAATTTGTGTGGTAGAGGAAGAAGAAGTAATTTTTTTAAGAGCAAAATTTATCTCTCTTTATTAATTTTAAGGGTATTCATGGAACTGTTTGGTTTGATAGAAATTTGATATTCAATCCAATCATATATATATATATATATATATATATATATATATATATATATATATATATATATATATATATATATATATATGATAAAACCCAAATCGAATAAAATTAAGAAATGAAATATCACTAGAAAAAAAATGTTATTTATCAAGGATTTAATCCCACACAAATGGTAAAAAAAACCCTCACAAATACAAAATTAGCAAGGAGACTGATCCCCTAAAAAAAGTAGGGATCGCAAATAAATTTCTGAGGGGTATTACACGTGTGAAATTTGTCAGGGGTCATACCCCTCGCTAAATGTAACATATATTATATAGTCTGTATGTTGCAGACGTAGACGCGCAAGGTAGGGGGCAGTGTTTTAGACTTTTGCGTGGGGTTTAGCCCGTGACAAAATGTAAATGTTTTCTTTTGCGAAGGGTAAACCCCTGACAAAATAGAGACATTGACATTTTTCTAGGAGTTTATCCCCTAGCAAATCGTAAAAATATATATATTTTTTTAAAATATTCATAAAATAAAAATCAGTAATAATAATTATATTAATTAAATATATTAGAGTAAAATTAATATAATAAATATAATTAAACATAATAAATATAATGAATAAAATATCTATCTATTTAAATATATATTTTGTAAAATCAAGCTTCACAAATAAGCTTTTGTTTTGATGAAGACAAACCATGGCTAACAAAGAAGGCAAATATTTTGATCAAGCATCTAAGCATCCAAGGATAATATCTTCATTCAAAGCTCTCAACAACTTTAAAGGTATAATAATATTATCTAATTTGATCTTAAGATATAGATGCTCAAAAATAAAAAAGAAATGTTTAAGAATCATTACTCAAACTTTTCAAAGATAAAATTTCATTTTTCTCTTGCATGCAATCGATTTACATCTTAGTGCAATCGATTGCACTCTTCAAAATTTCAGTTCTTTTGCTTCTGTTTCTATGTGCAATCGATTTACATTACCTATGCAATCGATTGCATACTTAAAATTTTCAAAATGTTTGCTTTTGTTTCTCATGCAATCGATTTATATTGCAAGTGCAATCGATTGCACTCAGTTACTTTTTGTTACTGACTTTGCATGCAATCGATTACATTGTTAGTGCAATCGATTGCACTCTTAAAGATTTTGAAAAAATAGCTGTTAAAAACCTTGTGCAATCGATTTACATCAAGGGTGCAATCGATTGCATACTGCACGAATTTGAAAAATAACAGCTTTGTTCATGCCTTTTTATCATGCCTTTTTATTACATCTTTTCACTCAAATTTGGCATTTGTTCATGATACATTTCCAGATCTTCATGATGTTTCAAAAGGGTGTTATGAACATATAAATATTCATTTTCAAATCCAGATCTAAAACCTTAAAAAATAATATTTTCTGAAATTTCAAAATACAAACTCAAGCATTCTTCATTTTCATACATAAGTTTTCTGCATATTTTCATACATTAACAAACAGAAAACTTTGAGCAAATATATCTTGAGTCTTTGTACAATATTATTATTGAAAGAATAAGATTATACATTGTCAAATCACTCTAAGTGATCAATATTACTCTACTCACTCAAACTCACAAATTGATATTTACTTACTTATTTTCCAGGATTGTTGAAATTAAGTTTAAGTGTTTTTGTTGAAATCTTGTCTTTCTAAGTTGTTGGATACAAGTGTAGTTACATTGAAAGGATTGTTCTTATAGGTAACTTAGTAAAAATCCAAGAGGGTTGTTATTGGTCCAAGAGGATTGTTCTTGGTTGTTTGGTACTTCTTGTTTAAGTTTGTCACAATAAGGAAATCTCTTTCATGTTGAAAGGGGACTGGAGTACTCTCGGACTGGAGTACTCTTTCGTACTTACATATTTCACCAAATAATATATCTACTTATTTATTCTAATTAATATACTTTTTAAACATTTTTTTAATCTTGAAAATATACTTTTTAGAGATTTTTTTTTTAAATGAGAATATAAATATATTTATCATATTATACCTTCTAAAAAAATGAATTTTTTCTCTAAATTATATATATTTATTTGTTGTCTTAAAAATCATTTAATCATACTTTTAGAGTTATTTTTTTTATTAAAGACTATATAAATATATTTATCATATGATATATTTTAAAAAATACTTTCTTTCTTCTTAAAAGTTATATTTACTTATTATTTACTAACACACATAAAAATACATTAAAACATAAATTTATTTTTAATATGAAACATAATATTATTCATAATAAGTAACTTATTATACTAAAAAAGTATATAAATATATTTATCATATTATAATTTTAAAAATTAATTTCATTCTCCTAAATTAATACTTTCTCAAAATAATATTATAATATATTAATAAACTTAATTTATAAAAAAATATTATTATTTTATTAATCTTTCTAATATTGTTTTTTAAATCACATGTTATGAATGTGGTAAGCAAGGTCATATCAAACCGGATTGTCCAAAACTCTCCAAGAAAGGTGGCTTCAAAAGCAAGAAGGGATTCAAGAACAAAAAGACTTATGTCGCATGGGAGGACAATGAAATAAGTTTCTCATCCGATTCCGACAGTGATGAAAGTGCAAATCTAGTATTGATGGCCTCACACCATTCCGATGATGAAGACAATGAGGTATGCTTGAAGACCACATGCAATCTTTGGTATCTTGATAGTGGTTGTTCAAAGCATATGACAGAGACATAAACCAATTTTCACATCTAGCTCTAAAGGCTAAGGGTTTTGTCACTTATGGAGACAGTAATAAGGGAAGAATCCTAGGCAAAGGCAAAGTTGGTGCTCCACCATTCACATCCATTGAAGATGTTCTTTATGTTGAAGGAGTAAAGCACAATCTTCTAAGTATTAGCCAACTTTGTGACAAAGGCTTCAAAATCAAGTTCACCAAGGATGAATGTTTGATAGAAGACAAAGTCACTCATGAGGTTATACTTAAAGGTAAAAGAATCAATAATATATTTATGATTTCCCTTGATGATCCATATTTGAAGGTTAAATGTCTCATGGCGAACAACGATGATTCATGGCTTTGGCACAAAAGAATTGCTCATATTCATATAGAACACTTGAATAAATTAATCAAGCATGATCTTGTCATTGGATTGCCTAAGAGAAATTTTGTCAAAGATAGACTATGTGATGTTTATCAAAAAGGGAAACAAACTAGATCAACTTTCAAATCTAAGAATGTGGTGTCCACTACAAGGCCACTACAATTGTTACATATGGATCTATTTGGTCCAGCGAGAACAAGGAGTTTCTGAGGTAATGTATATGCTTTGGTTATTATTGACGATTTCTCTAGATATACTTGGAATTTCTTTTTAGTGCAGAAAAGTGATGCATTCATGGCGTTCAAGAAGTATGCTAAACAAATTCAGAATGGGAAGTCTCTAACAATTGCCTCAATAAGGAGTGACCATGGCGGAGAATTCCAAAATGCTCTATTTGAAGAATTCTGTGGAAAACATGGAATATCTCACAACTTCTCGGCACCAAGGGCTCCACAATAAAATGGAATGGTTGAAAGGAAAAATAGGTCTCTTGTGGAACTTGCTATAACAATGCTTAACGACTCAAATCTTCCAAAATACTTTTGGGCAGATGCGGTGAGCACGACATGTTTTGTTAGCAATAGAGTTAACATTAGACCAATCTTAAAGAAAACTCCATATGAACTTTTCAAAGGGAGAAAACCGGACATTGCTTTCTATCATATCTTCGGGTGCAAATGCTTTGTCCTAAACAATGACAAAGATAATTTGGGTAAGTTTGATGAGAAATCCGATGAAGGTATTTTCCTTGGTTACTCACTCTCTAGTAAAGCATATAGAATTTACAACAAAAGAACTTTGACTATTGAAGAATCTATGCATGTTTCTTTTGATGAAACTAACCCCTCCAAGGAGGATAATATTGTTTGTGATAATGATGATGAAATTTTAGAAGGTCCTCAAGAAAAATCTTCCAAGGATCAACCCATTAAACTAGAAGAATCACCTCAACAAGAATCGAATCTCAATGATCTACCAAAAGAATCAAGGGCGGATCCATACTTTATATATTGGTGTGGCTAAACATAAAAGAAATTATCGACTAAAATATATTGAAAATAAAAAATAATATTGTTTGATGAAGTGTATTTACAATGAAAACCGTCTAGTATCAATTTCTTGAAAATGAGCTAAAATAACATCATTGTTAATTGTTCCAAGAACATCTCTTTCTATAAAAGTTACAAGACGATCATTTAACCATTGATGTGTTTACATGGCATGCCACACCTCAAAAGAAACTCAGTAGCTATAAGAGATGTGTTTACACGAACACGATATTCAGAATTCATTTGTTTAGTTTGATTAACAAATGCAGCCTTAATACTTTGGTTTGGGTTCATGAGAGCGTAACTCATATGCACACAATCAATATGACTATTGGAAGAAGTTCCATGATTAGCCAATCTGTGAGAATTCTTCCAATCACCAAACCCCTCTGTCACAAAGTGATCTCCCCCGTATTTAGAGACATTCTTAAACAAAAAACATGGCAAGCAAAATGCCAGGTCCTTAGATTCACTATAATCAATCCAATCATACAAATCAAACCAATTTTTGCAAAATCTACGTCTTTGATTACCTTGAACAGACCAAGGGTAAACAAAATTGTAAGGAGGTTTATGACGACCTATTTTTAAATAAGCTTTCCTTACCTCATTTTGGATGTCAGGATGATAGCTTGAAATTGGAGGCCTAATTCCTGGATCGGTTTCCAACAATTCATAATCGACAACTTTAATACTCTCACTTGGATGTTGAGTTTCCGATGCTTCTAGATTTACCGAAGAAGTAGCTTTGTCTCTAGAAAGCACAGGAAAAAATTTCTTCATCCTATAAAGAGAACAATGAAACCATTAAAATTAGCTATTCATTCTATAAAGAAACTAATAAGAACAATTTATTGTAAAGAAAATATTTATGAGAAATTGAAAATTTACTTTTTTAAAACAAATTGGGGTTTTAAGGTTCAACTCAAATAGAACAAAAGAATAAGAAAATTTTGAAGTAGTTAGTTTACCTTTGATTTTCAATCACCCATAAACAATGCAAAATGGTGGGGTTATTGGATTAATGAGAGAAAGAGACAAATATGGAAGTTGGTGGGGTTTGAGAAGAAGAGAAAGGGTTTACTGTGTGAGAGAGAAAGAAATAAAAGAGAGAGAAAATTAAGAGATAAAAGTGAGTTGAAGAGTTATATAATATTAAATATTAAAATAAATAAATTAATTAAATATATATTAATATTAAAAATAAAAAAAATCTGGTGTGGCTATAGCCACACCTAGCCTAAACGTGGATCCGCCCATGATCAAGGGCGGATCCAGACTTTATATATTGGTGTGGCTAAACATAAAAGAAATTATCGACTAAAATATATTGAAAATAAAAAATAATATTGTTTGATGAAGTGTATTTACAATGAAAACCGTCTAGTATCAATTTCTTGAAAATGAGCTAAAATAACATCATTGTTAATTGTTCCAAGAACATCTCTTTCTATAAAAGTTACAAGACGATCATTTAACCATTGATGTGTTTACATGGCATGCCACACCTCAAAAGAAACTTAGTAGCTATAAGAGATATGTTTACACGAACACGATATTCAGAATTCATTTGTTTAGTTTGATTAACAAATGCAGCCTTAATACTTTGGTTTGGGTTCATGAGAGCGTAACTCATATGCACACAATCAATATGACTATTGGAAGAAGTTCCATGATTAGCCAATCTGTGAGAATTCTTCCAATCACCAAACCCCTCTGTCACAAAGTGATCTCCCCCGTATTTAGAGACATTCTTAAACAAAAAACATGGCAAGCAAAATGCCAGGTCCTTAGATTCACTATAATCAATCCAATCATACAAATCAAACCAATTTTTGCAAAATCTACGTCTTTGATTACCTTGAACAGACCAAGGGTAAACAAAATTGTAAGGAGGTTTATGACGACCTATTTTTAAATAAGCTTTCCTTACCTCATTTTGGATGTCAGGATGATAGCTTAAAATTGGAGGCCTAATTCCTGGATCGGTTTCCAACAATTCATAATCGACAACTTTAATACTCTCACTTGGATGTTGAGTTTCCGATGCTTCTAGATTTACCGAAGAAGTAGCTTTGTCTCTAGAAAGCACAGGAAAAAATTTCTTCATCCTATAAAGAGAACAATGAAACCATTAAAATTAGCTATCCACTCTATAAAGAAAATAATAAGAACAATTTATTGTAAAGAAAATATTTATGAGAAATTGAAAATTTACTTTTTTAAAACAAATTGGGATTTTAAGGTTCAACTCAAATAGAACAAAAGAATAAGAAAATTTTGAAGTAGTTAGTTTACCTTTGATTTTCAATCACCCATAAACAATGCAAAATGGTGGGGTTATTGGATTAATGAGAGAAAGAGACAAATATGGAAGTTGGTGGGGTTTGAGAAGAAGAGAAAGGGTTTACTGTGTGAGAGAGAAAGAAATAAAAGAGAGAGAAAATTAAGAGATAAAAGTGAGTTGAAGAGTTATATAATATTAAATATTAAAATTAATTAATTAATTAAATATATATTAATATTAAAAATTAAAAAAATCTGGTGTGGCTATAGCCACACCTAGCCTAAACGTGGATCCGCCCATGAAAAGAATGGAGAACTCATAGATATCATCCTATTGATAAAGTAATTGGTGATATAAGTCAAGGCGTGTCTACAAGATTAAATCTCAAGGATGCTTGCCTAAATATGGCGTTTGTCTCTCAAATTGAACCTTCCAAAGTTGATGAAGCTTTAAGCGATGACCAATGGATCATATCTATACAAGAAGAATTGAATCAATTTGAAAGGAATCAAGTTTGGGAACTCGTTCCTAGGCCAAGCAACAAACACATTATTGGAACAAGATGGGTGTTCAAAAACAAACTTGACGAGAATGGAATAATTGTTCGCAACAAAGCAAGATTGGTAGTACAAGGCTATAATCAAGAAGAAGGAATAGACTTTGAAGAAACTTTCGCTCCAGTTGCAAGGTTAGAAGCTATTCATCTCTTACTTGCCTATGCTTGTTCATTAAATTTTCAGCTTTTCCAAATGGACGTCAAAAGCACATTCTTGAATGGATATATCACTGAAGAAGTATACGTTAAGCAACCCCCAGGTTTCGAAGACTTCAAGAATCGATCTCATGTATTTAAATTAAGAAAAGCTCTTTATGGACTGAAACAAGCACCAAGGGTATGGTATGATCGTTTAAGCAACTTCTTATGCGAAAAAGATTTCGAAAAAGGCAAAGTTGACAAGACTCTATTTATCAAGAAAATCAAAGACGACACTTTGCTAGCACAAGTCTATGTTGATGACATCATCTTCGGCTCTTCAAATCAAGAAATGTGTGAAGAATTCTCATCAATGATGCAAGGAGAATTTGAAATGTCCATGATGGGTAAAATGAACTATTTTCTTGGACTTCAAATCAAACAACTAAAAGATGGCATCTTCATCAACCAATACAAATATTGCAAGGAACTCTTGAAAATGTTTGACATGGATAACTGAAAGGAAATGTCTACACCAATGGCTCCTTATTATATTTGACGGCGAGCCGTCCTGACATAATGTTTAGTGTTTGTCTCTGTGCATGCTTTCAAGCTAACCCAAAGGAATCTCATCTCACGGAGGTAAAGAGGATAATGAAGTATCTCAAAGGAACAACAAATGTAGGATTGTGGTATCCTAAAGGTAGTGTCTGTAACTTAATTGGTTATTCTGACGCGGATTATGCAGGATGTAAAACAGATAGAAAGAGCGCAAGTGACACTTTTCACATTATTGGTAATGCATTAGTATCATGGGCCTGCAAGAAACAAGCATGTGTTGCTCTAAGCACGACCGAAGCTGAATATATTATAGCAGGTAGTAGTTGCGCTCAAATTTTGTGGCTAAAACAACAACTTCATGACTGCGGACTCGATCTAGGGTGCATTCCTCTAAGATGCGACAACACCAGTGCAATTAACATTACAAAGAATCCCGTCATGCATTCAAGGACTAAAAATATAGACATTCGACATCATTTTCTCTGTGATCATGTTCTTCAAGGAGATGTCGAGGTAACCTTTGTAGATACTCATAATCAGCTTGCCGATATCTTCACCAAACCTTTGGCAAAAGAACCTTTCTACAAAATTCGTCGAGAGCTCGGCATACTTGACAAACGCGACTTATAAGGTGAATTCTACCCTTGATATAACTTTTATATATGTTTTATACATGCTATATATGAATCTATGTTATGTTATTGTCTTGCTATTTCAATGTTTCGTTTGTTCAATTTTCTGTGTAACTCTTAAACAATTTGTGTTACTATTTTAAATTCTATAATTTTGTCAATATATTGCTCTATTATTATTTGCTTTGGACATATTTCCCTTCTTTTTGATAATGTCAAAGGGGGAGAATGATGTATGGTACTTTATGCTTGTATTTTATGTGTCTTAACTTTCAAGGTACTCTCCAATCAAGATGAAGAATTGCAAAGGAGGGAGATTTGCATCTTAGGGGGAGAAGCTCTTCCAGAAAGTACATTGCATAAAGAAAAATTGTTTGTCATCATCAAAAAGGGGGAGAATGTAAAATCAAGCTTCACAAATAAGCTTTTTTTTTTTATGAAGACAAACTATGGCTAACAAAGAAGGCAAAGATTTTGATCAAGTATCTAAGCATCCAAGGATAATATCTTCATTCAAAGCTCTCAACAACTTTAAAGGTATAATAATATTATCTAATTTGATCTTAAGATATAGATGCTCAAAAATAAAAAAGAAATGTTTAAGAATCATTACTCAAACTTTTCAAAGATAAAATTTAATTTTTCTCTTGCATGCAATCGATTTACATCTAAGTGCAATCGATTGCACTCTTCAAAATTTCAGTTCGTTTGCTTTTGTTTCTATGTGCAATCGATTTACATTACATATGCAATCGATTGCATACTTAAAATTTTCAAAATGTTTGCTTCTGTTTCTCATGCAATCGATTTACATTTCAAGTGCAATCGATTGCACTCAGTTACTTTTTGCTACTGACTTTGGATGCAATCGATTATATTTTTAGTGAAATTGATTGCACTCTTAAAGATTTTGAAAAAATAGCTGTTAAAAACCTTGTGCAATCGATTTACAACAAGGGTGCAATCGATTGCATACTGCACAAATTTGAAAAATAACAGCTTTGTTCATGCCTTTTCATCATGCCTTTTCATTACATCTTTTCACTCAAACTTGGCATTTGTTCATGATACATTTCCAGATCTTCATGATGTTTCAAAAGGGTGTTATGAACATATAAATATTCATTTTCAAATCCAGATCTAAAACCTTAAAAAATAATATTTTCTGAAATTTCAAAATACAAACTCAAGCATTCTTCATTTTCATACATAAGTTTTATGCACATTTTCATACATTAACAAACAGAAAACTTTGAGCAAATATATCTTGAGTCTTTGTACAATATTATTATTGAAAGAAGAATATTATACATTGTCAAATCACTCTAAGTGATCAATATTACTCTACTCACTCAAACTCACAAATTGATATTTACTTACTTATTTTCCAGGATTGTTGGAATTAAGTTTAAGTGTTTTTGTTGAAATCATGTCTTTCCAAGTTGTTGGATACAAGTGTAGTTACATTGAGAGGATTGTTCTCATAGGTAACTTAGTAAAAATCCAAGAGAATTGTTCTTGGTCCAAGAGGATTGTTCTTGGTTGTTTGGTAGTTCTTGCTTAAGTTTGCCACAATAAGGAAATCTCTTTCATGTTGAAAGGGGACTGGAGTACTCTCGGACTGTGAGGGGAACCAGGATATATCTCCCATGTCTCTTTATTTTTCTACATTTTTAAGCTTTCCTAAACTCACTTATAATCAGAAAAATAAGAACCATCATCACTAAAAACTAGAATTTTTAAAGTTCCTAATTCACCCCCCCCCCCCCCCCCCCCCGCTTAGGCGCACTTTGTACTTACAATTGGTATCAGAGCAGGTTATATGTAACCTGCTCCTAAAATATCCAGAATGGCTTCCGCAAATTATAATCCCGTTTTCAGAGATGGTGGTAGTAACAACAAGCCTCCTCTATTATGTGGTGAATATTTTGACTTCTGGAAAATACGCATGAAGGTGTATCTAGAAGCACAAGGAGAAGAAATATGGGATGTCGTCGAAAATGGTCCATTTATCCCTATAACGGTAATCAATGGTGTCGGCTCATCAAAGCCTAAAACTTCATAGGCCGATGGTGATAAGAAGAAAGTTCTCTATGATAAAAAGGCAATAAACCTTCTTCAAGGTGCACTTAGCATGGACGGTTTTTTCCGTGTCTCGGCATGCAAAACAACAAAGGAAATATGGGATACCTTGGTACAAACTCATGAAGGAATGGTTGAATTAAAAAGATCAAGACTAAATACCCTAAGTCAAGAATACGAATTATTTCGAATGCAGCCCGGAGAAACCATTCTTGACTTACAAAACAGATTTGTGCACTTGATAAATCATCTAAGTGCTCTTGGTAAAACTTTGACGAGTGATGAATTGAATCTGAAAGTACTTAGGTCCTTAACTAGGGAATGACAACCAAAGGTAACGGCAATTTCAGAAAAGAAAAGTCTCTCCAACATGACATTCGCGACATTATTTGGAAAACTTCAAGAATACAAAACGGAACTCGGAAGACTCGAAAAGCATGAAAATCAAGAGAAGAAATCCAAGAATATTGCTTTGAAGATAGACTCCAAAAAAGTTGAAAAGGAAAACAATCCAGAAGAAGATGAAAACTTCATGCTTCTTGTTAAAAGGCTTGGTAAGTTCTTCGGTAGAAATGACAAACCTTTTTCTCATTCAAAAGGAAAGAAACATTTTCAGAAAAAGGAAGGCTCCACATCAACACAAGAAATCACATGTTATGAATGTGGTAAGCAAAGTCATATCAAGCCGGATTGTCCAAAAATCTCCAAGAAAGATGGCTTCAAAAGCAAGAAGGGATTTAAGAACAAAAAGGCTTATTTTACATGGGAGGACAATGAAATAAGTTCCTCATCCGATTCCGATAGTGATGAAAGTGCAAATCTAGCATTGATGGCCTCACACCATTCTGATGATGAAGACAATGAGGTATGCTTGAAGACCACATGCAATCTTTGGTATCTTGATAGTGGTTGTTCAAAGCATAAGACAGGAGACATAAACCAATTTTCACATCTAGCGCTAAAGGCCAAGGGTTTTGTCACTTATGGAGACAATAATAAGGGAAGAATCCTAGGCAAAGGCAAAGTTAGTGCTCCACCTTTCACATCCATTGAAGATGTTCTTTATGTTGAAGGACTAAAGCACAATCTTCTAAGTATTAGCCAACTTTGTGATAAAGGCTTCCAAATCAAGTTCACCAAGGATGAATGTTTGATAGAAGACGAAGTCACTCATGAGGTTATACTTAAAGGTAAAAGAATCAATAATATATTTATGATTTCCCTTGATGATCCATATTTGAAGGTTAAATGTCTCATGGCGAACAACGATGATTCATGGCTATGGCACAAAAGAATTGCTCATATTCATATGGAACACTTGAATAAATTAATCAAGCATGATCTTGTCATTGGATTTCCTAAGAGAAATTTCATCAAAGATAGACTATGTGATGCTTGTCAAAAAGGGAAACAAACTAGATCAACTTTCAAATCTAAGAATGTGGTGTCCACTACAAGGCCACTATAATTGTTACATATGGATCTATTTGGTCCATCTAGAACAAGGAGTTTCTGAGGTAATGTATATGCTTTGGTTATTGTTGACGATTTCTCTAGATATACTTGGACTTTCTTTTTAGTGCAGAAAAGTGATGCATTCATGGCGTTCAAGAAGCATGCTAAACAAATTCAGAATGAGAAGTATCTAACAATTGCCTCAATAAGGAGTGACCATGGCGGAGAATTCCAAAATGCTCTATTTGAAGAATTATGTGGAGAACATGGAATATCTCACAACTTCTCGGCACCAAGGGCTCAACAACAAAATGGAGTGGTTGAAAGGAAAAATAGGTCTCTTGTGGAACTTGCTAGAACAATGCTTAGCGACTCAAATCTTCCAAAATACTTTTGGGCGGATGCGGTGAGCACGACATGTTTTGTTAGCAATAGAGTTAACATTATACCAATCTTAAAGAAAACTCCATATGAACTTTTCAAAGGGAGAAAACCAAACATTGCTTTCTTTCATATCTTCGGGTGCAAATGCTTTATCCTAAACAATGACAAAGATAATTTGGGTAAGTTTGAAGAGAAATCCGATGAAGGTATTTTCCTTGGTTACTCAATCCCTAGTAAAGCATACAGAATTTACAACAAAAGAACTTTGACTATTTAAGAATCTATGCATGTTTCTTTTGATGAAACTAACCCCTCCAAGGAGGATAATATTGTTTGTGATAATGATGATGAAATTTTAGAAGGTCCTCAAGAAAATTCTTCCAAGGATCAACCTATTCAACTAGAAGAATCACCTCAACAAGAATCGAATCTCAATTATCTACCAAAAGAATGTAGAACTCATAGATATAATCCTATTGATAAAGTAATTGGTGATATAAGTCAAGGCGTGTCTACAAGATTAAATCTCAAGGATGCTTGCCTAAACATGGCGTTTGTCTCTCAAATTGAACCTTCCAAAGTTGATGAAGCTTTAGGCAATGACCAATGGATCATAGCTATACAAGAAGAATTGAATCAATTTGAAAGGAATCAAGTTTGGGAACTCGTTCCTAGGACAAGCAACAAACACATTATTGGAACAAGATGGGTGTTCAAAAACAAACTTGACGAGAATGGAATAAGTGTTCACAACAAAGCAAGATTGGTAGCACAAGGATATAATCAAGAAGAAGGAATAGACTTTGAAGAAACTTTCGCTCCAGTTGCAAGGTTAGAAGCTATTCGTCTCTTACTTGCCTATGCTTGTTCATTAAATTTTCAGCTTTTCCAAATGGACGTCAAAAGCGCATTCTTGAATAGATATATCACTGAAGAAGTATACGTTAAGCAACCCCCAGGTTTCGAAGACTTCAAGAATCGATCTCATGTATTTAAATTAAGAAAAGCTCTCTATGGACTGAAACAAGCACCAAGGGCATGGTATGATCGTTTAAGCAACTTCTTATGCGAAAAAGATTTCGAAAAAGGCAAAGTTGACAAGACTCTATTTATCAAGAAAATCAAAGACGACACTTTGCTAGCACAAGTCTATGTTGATGACATCATCTTCGGCTCTTCAAATCAAGAAATGTGTGAAGAATTCTCATCAATGATGCAAGGAGATTTGAAATGTCCATGATGGGTAAAATGAACTATTTTCTTGGACTTCAAATCAAACAACTAAAAGATGGCATCTTCATCAACCAATCCAAATATTGCAAGGAACTCTTGAAAAGGTTTGACATGGATAACTCTAAAGAAATGTCTACACCAATGGGTTCTGGTTCTTATGTTGATCAAAGTGAATCAGGTGTTTCCATCGACATCATTAAATATTGAGGTATGATTGGCTCCTTATTATATTTGACGGCAAGCCGTCCTAACATAATGTTTAGTGTTTGTCTCTGTGCCTGCTTTCAAGCTAACCCAAAGGAATCTCATCTCATGGAGGTAAAGAGGATCATGAATTATCTCAAAGGAACAACAAATGTTGGATTGTGGTATCCTAAAGGTAGTGTCTGCAACTTAATTAGTTATTCTGACGCGAATTATGCAGGATGTAAAACAGATAGAAAGAGCACAAGTGACACTTTTCACATTCTTGGCAATGCATTAGTATCATGGGCCTACAAGAAACAAGCATGTGTTGCTCTAAGCACGGCCGAATCTGAATATATTGTAGCAGGTAGTAGTTGCGCTCAAATTTTGTGGCTAAAACAACAACTTCGTGACTACGGACTCGATCTAGGGTGCATTCCTCTAAGATGCGACAACACCAGTGCAATTAACATTACAAAGAATCTCGTCATGCATTCAAGGACTAAAAATATAGACATTCGACATCATTTTCTCCGTGATCATGTTCTTCAAGGAGATGTCGAGGTAACCTTTGTAAATACTCATAATCAGCTTGCCGATATCTTCACCAAACGTTTGGCAAAAGAACCTTTCTACAAAATTCGTCGAGAGCTCGGCATATTTGACGAACGCGACTTATAAGGTGCATTCTACCCTTGATATAACTTTTATATATGTTTTATACATGCTATATATGAATCTATGTTATGTTATTGTCTTGCTATTTCAATGTTTCGTTTGTTCAATTTTCTGTGTAACTCTTAAACAATTTGTGTTACTGTTTTAAATTTTATAATTTTGTCAATATATTGATCTATTATTATTTGCTTTAGACATATTTACCTTCTTTTTGATAATGTCAAAGGGGGAGAAAGATGTATGGTACTTTATGCTTTTATTTCCTGTGTCTTAACTTTCAAGGTACCCTCCAATTAAGATGAAGAATTGCAAAGGAGGGAGCTTTGCATCTTAGGGGGGGAAGCTCTTCCGGAAAGTACATTGCATAAAGAAAGATTGTTTGTCATCATAAAAAATGGGGAGAATGTAAAATCAAGCTTCACAAATAAGCTTTTGTTTTGATGAAGACAAACCATGGCTAACAAAGAAGGCAAAGATTTTGATCAAGCATCTAAGCATCCAAGGATAATATCTTTATTCAAAGCTCTCAACAACTTTAAAGGTATAATAATATTATCTACTTTGATCTTAAGATATAGATGCTCAAAAATGAAAAAGAAATGTTTAAGAATCATTACTCAAGCTTTTCAAAGATAAAATTTCATTTTTCTCTTGCATGCAATTGATTTACATCTTAGTGCAATCGATTGCACTCTTCAAAATTTCAGTTCTTTTGCTTCTGTTTCTATGTGCAATCGATTTACATTACCTATGCAATCGATTGCATACTTAAAATTTTCAAAACGTTTGTTTCTCTTTCTCATGCAATCAATTTACATTGCAAGTGCAATCGATTGCACTCAGTTACTTTTTACTACTGACTTTGCATGCAATCAATTACATTATTAGTGCAATCGATTGCAATCTTAAAGATTTTGAAAAAATAGCTGTTAAAAACCTTGTGCAATAGATTTACACTATGGGTGCAATCGATTGCATACTGCACGAATTTGAAAAATAACAGCTTTGTTCATGTCTTTTCATCATGCCTTTTCATTACATCTTTTCACTCAAACTCGGCATTTGTTCATGATACATTTCCAGATCTTCATGATGTTTCAAAAGGGTGTTACGAACATATAAATATTCATTTTCAAATCCATATCTAAAACCTTAAAAAATAATATTTTCTAAAATTTCAAAATACAAACTCAGGTATTCTTCATTTTGATACATAAGTTTTCTGCATATTTTCATACATTAACAAACAGAAAACTTTGAGCAAATATATCTTAAGTCTTTGTACAATATTATTATTGAAAGAAGAAGATTATACATTGTCAAATCACTCTAAGTGATCAATATTACTCTAATCACTCAAACTCACAAATTGATATTTACTTACTTATTTTACAGGATTGTTGGAATTAAGTTTAAGTGTTTTTGTTGAAATCTTGTCTTTCCAAGTTGTTGGATACAAGTGTAGTTACATTGAGAGAATTGTTCTCATAGGTAACTTAGTAAAAATCCAAGAGGATTGTTCTTGGTCCAAGAGGATTTTTCTCGGTTGTTTGGTAGTTCTTGTTTAAGTTTGCCACAATAAGGAAATCTCTTTCATGTTGAAAGGGGACTGGAGTACTCTCGGACTGTGAGGGGAACCAGGATATATCGCCCATGTCTCTTTATTTTTCTACATTTTTAAGCTTTCCTAAATTCATTTATAACCAGAAAAATAAGAACCATCATCACTAAAAACCAGAATTTTTAAAGTACCTAATCCACCCCCCCCCCCTCTCTTAGACGCACTTCGTACTTACAATTGGTATCAGAGCAGGTTATAGGTAACCTGCTCCTAAAAGATCCAGAATGGCTTCCGCAAATCATAATCACATTTTCAGAGATGATGGTAGTAACAACAAGCCTCCTCTATTCTGTGGTGAATATTTTGACTTCTGGAAAATACGCATTAAGGCGCATCTAGAAGCACAAGGAGAAGAAATATTGGATGCCGTCGAAAATGATCTATTTATCCCTATAACGGTAATCAATAGTGTTGGCTCATCAAAGCCTAAAACTGCATGGGACGATGATGATAAGAAGAAAGTTATCTATGAAAAAAAGGCAATAAACCTTCTTCAAGGTGCACTTAGCATGGACGAATTTTTCCGTGTCTCGGCATGCAAAACAGCAAAGGAAATATGGGATACCTTGGTACAAACTCATGAAGGAATGGTTGAAGTAAAAAGATCAAGACTAAATATCCTAAGCCAAGAATACAAATTATTTCGAATGCAGCCTGGAGAAACAATTCTTGACTTACAAAAGAGATTTGTGCACTTGACAAATCATCTAAGTGCTCTTGGTAAAACTTTGACGAATGATGAATTGAATCTGAAAGTACTTAGGTCCTTAACTAGGGAATGGCAACCAAAGGTAACGGCAATTTCAGAAAAGAAAAGTCTCTCCAACATGACATTCGCGACATTATTTGGAAAACTTCGAGAATACGAAATGGAACTCGGAAGACTCGAAAAGCATGAAAATCAAGAGAAGAAATCGAAGAATATTGCTTTGAAGATAGACTCCAAGGAAGTTGAAAAGGAAAACAATCCAGAAGAAGATGAAAACTTCATGCTTCTTGTTAAAAGGCTTGCTAAGTTCTTCGGTAGAAATGACAAACCTTTTTCTCATTCAAAAGGAAAGAAACATTTTCAGAAAAAGGAAGGCTCCACATCAACACAAGAAATCACATGTTATGAATGTGGTAAGCAAGGTCATATCAAGCCGGATTATCCAAAACTCTCCAAGAAAGGTGGCTTCAAAAGAAAGAAAGGATTCAAGAACAAAAAGGCTTATGTCACATGGGAGGACAATGAAATAAGTTCCTCATCCGATTCCGATAGTGATGAAAGTGCAAATCTAGCATTGATGGCCTCACACCATTCTGATGATGAAGACAACGAGGTATGCTTGAAGACCACATGCAATCTTTGGTATCTTGATAGTGGTTGTTCAAAGCATATGACAGGAGACATAAACCAATTTTCACATCTAGCGCTAAAGGCCAAGGGTTTTGTCACTTATGGAGACAATAATAAGGGAAGAATCCTAGGCAAAGGCAAAGTTGGTGCTCCACCATTCACATCCATTGAAGATGTTCTTTATGTTGAAGGACTAAAGCACAATCTTCTAAGTATTAGCCAACTTTGTGACAAAGGCTTCAAAATCAAGTTCACCAAGGATGAATGTTTGATAGAAGACGAAGTCACTCATGAGGTTATACTTAAAGGTAAAAGAATCAATAATATATTTATGATTTCCCTTGATGATCCATATTTGAAGGTTAAATGTCTCATGGCGAACAACGATGATTCATGTCTTTGGCACAAAAGAATTGCTCATATTCATATGGAACACTTGAATAAATTAATCAAGCATGATCTTGTCATTGGATTGCCTAAGAGAAATTTCGTCAAAGATAGACTATGTGATGTTTATCAAAAAGGGAAACAAACTAGATCAACTTTCAAATCTAAGAATGTGGTGTCCACTACAAGGCCACTACAATTGTTACATATGGATCTATTTGTTCCATCGAGAACAAGGAGTTTCGGAGGTAATGTATATGCTTTGGTTATTGTTGACGATTTCTCTAGATATACTTGGACTTTCTTTTTAGTGCAGAAAAGTGATGCATTCATGGCGTTCAAGAAGTATGTTAAACAAATTCAGAATGGGAAGTCTCTAACAATTGCCTCAATAAGGAGTGACCATGGAGGAGAATTCCAAAATGCTCTATTTGAAGAATTCTGTGGAGAACATGGAATATCTCACAACTTCTCGGTACCAAGGGCTCCACAATAAAATGGAGTGGTTGAAAGGAAAAATAGGTCTCTTGTGGAACTTGCTAGAACAATGCTTAGCGACTCAAATCTTCCAAAATACTTTTGGGCGGATGTGGTGAGCACGACATGTTTTGTTAGCAATAGAGTTAACATTAGACCAATCTTAAAGAAAACTCCATATGAACTTTTCAAAGGGAGAAAACCAAACATTGCTTTCTTTCATATCTTCGAGTGCAAATGCTTTGTCCTAAACAATGACAAAGATAATTTGGGTAGGTTTGATGAGAAATCCGATGAAGGTATTTTCCTTGGTTACTCACTCTCTAGTAAAGCATATAGAATTTACAACAAAAGAACTTTAACTATTGAAGAATCTATGCATATTTCTTTTAATGAAACTAACCCCTCCAAGGAGGATAATATTGTTTGTGATAATGATGATGAAATTTTAGAAGGTCCTCAAGAAAATTCTTCCAAGGATCAACCCATTCAACTAGAAGAATCACCTCAACAAGAATCAAATCTCAATGATCTACCAAAAGAATGGAGAACTCATAGATATCATCATATTGATAAAGTAATTGGTGATATAAGTCAAGGCGTGTCTACAAGATTAAATCTCAAGGATGCTTGCCTAAACATGGCGTTTGTCTCTCAAATTGAACCTTCCAAAGTTGATGAAGCTTTAGGCGATGACCAATGGATCATAGCTATACAAGAAGAATTGAATCAATTTGAAAGGAATTAAGTTTGGGAACTCGCTCCTAGGCCAAGCAACAAACACATTATTGGAACAAGATGGGTGTTCAAAAACAAACTTGACGAGAATCGAATAATTGTTCACAACAAAGCAAGATTGGTAGCACAAGGCTATAATCAAGAAGAAGGAATAGACTTTGAAGAAAATTTCGCTCCAGTTGCAAGGTTAGAAGCTATTCGTCTCTTACTTACCTATGCTTGTTCATTAAATTTTCAGCTTTTCCAAATGGACGTCAAAATCGCATTCTTGAATGGATATATCACTGAAGAAGTATACGTTAAGCAACCCCCGGGTTTCGAAGACTTCAAGAATCGATCTCATGTATTTAAATTAAGAAAAGCTCTCTATGGACTGAAACAAGCACCAAGGGCATGGTATGATCGTTTAAGCAACTTCTTATGCGAAAAAGATTTTGAAAAAGGCAAAGTTGACAAGACTCTATTTATCAAGAAAATCAAAGACGACACTTTGCTAGCACAAGTCTATGTTGATGACATCATCTTCGGCTCTTCAAATCAAGAAATGTGTGAAGAATTCTCATCAATGATGCAAGGAGAATTTGAAATGTCCATGATGGGTAAAATGAACTATTTTCTTGGACTTCAAATCAAACAACTAAAAGATGGCATCTTCATCAACCAATCCAAATATTGCAAGGAACTCTTGAAAAGGTTTGACATGGATAACTGTAAGGAAATGTCTACACCAATGGCTCCTTATCATATTTGACGGCAAGCCGTCCTGACATAATGTTTAGTGTTTGTCTCTTTGCATGCTTTCAAGCTAACCCAACGGAATCTCATCTCACGGAGGTAAAGAGGATCATGAAGTATCTCAAAGGAACAACAAATGTCGGATTGTGGTATCCTAAAGGTAGTGTCTGTAACTTAATTGGTTATTCTGACGCGGATTATGCAGGATGTAAAACAGATAGAAAGAGCGCAAGTGACACTTTTCACATTCTTGGTAATGCATTAGTATCATGGGCCTGCAAGAAACAAGCATGTGTTGCTCTAAGCACGACCGAAGCTGGATATATTATAGCAGGTAGTAGTTGTGCTCAAATTTTGTGGCTAAAACAACAACTTCGTGACTGCGGACTCGATCTAGGGTGCATTCCTCTAAGATGCGACAACACCAGTGCAATTAACATTACAAAGAATCCCGTCATGCATTCAAGGACTAAAAATATAGACATTCGACATCATTTTCTCCGTGATCATGTTCTTCAAGGAGATGTCGAGGTAACCTTTGTAGATACTCATAATCAGCTTACCGATATCTTCACCAAACCTTTGGCAAAAGAACCTTTCTACAAAATTCGTCGAGAGCTCGGCATACTTGACGAACGCGACTTATAAGGTGAATTCTACCCTTGATATAACTTTTATATATGTTTTATACATGATATATATGAATCTATGTTATGTTATTGTCTTGCTATTTCAATGTTTCATTTGTTCAATTTTCTGTGTAACTCTTAAACAATTTGTGTTACTATTTTAAATTCTATAATTTTGTCAATATATTGCTCTATTATTATTTGCTTTAGACATCTTTCCCTTCTTTTTGATAATGTCAAAGGTGGAGAAAGATGTATGGTACTTTATGCTTGTATTTCATGTGTCTTAACTTTCAAGGTACTCTCCAATCAAGATGAAGAATTGCAAAGGAGGGAGATTTGCATCTTAGTGGGAGAAGCTCTTCCAGAAAGTACATTGCATAAAAAAATATTGTTTGTCATCATCAAAAAGGGGGAGAATGTAAAATCAAGCTTTACAAATAAGCGTTTGTTTTGATGAAGACAAACTATGGCTAACAAAGAAGGCAAAGATTTTGATCAAGTATCTAAGCATCCAAGGATAATATCTTCATTCAAAGCTCTCAACAACTTTAAAGGTATAATAATATTATCTAATTTGATCTTAAGATATAGATGCTCAAAAATAAAAAATAAATGTTTAAGAATCATTACTCAAGCTTTTCAAAGATAAAATTTCATTTTTCTCTTGCATGCAATCGATTTACATCTTAGTGCAATCGATTGCACTCTTCAAAATTTCAGTTCTTTTGCTTCTGTTTCTATGTGCAATCCATTTACATTACATATGCAATCGATTGCATACTTAAAATTTTCAAAATGTTTGCTTCTGTTTCTCATGCAATCGATTTACATTGCAAGTGCAATCGATTGCACTCAGTTACTTTTTGCTACCGACTTTGCATGCAGTTGATTACATTTTTAGTGCAATTGATTGCACTCTTAAAGATTTTGAAAAAATAGCTGTTAAAAACCTTGTACAATCTATTTACAACAAGGGTGCAATCGATTGCATACTGCACAAATTTGAAAAATAACAGCTTTGTTCATGCTTTTTCATCTTGCCTTTTCATTACATCTTTTCACTCAAACTTGGCATTTGTTCATGATACATTTCCAGATCTTCATGATGTTTCAAAAGGGTGTCATGAACATATAAATATTCATTTTCAAATCCAGATCTAAAACCTTAAAAAATAATATTTTCTGAAATTTCAAAATACAAACTCAAGCATTCTTCATTTTCATACATAAGTTTTCTGCACATTTTCATACATTAACAAACAGAAAACTTTGAGCAAATATATCTTGAGTCTTTGTACAATATTATTATTGAAAGAAGAATATTATACATTGTCAAATCACTCTAAGTGATCAATATTACTCTACTCACTCAAACTCACAAATTGATATTTACTTACTTATTTTCCAGGATTGTTGGAATTAAGTTTAAGTGTTTTTGTTAAAATCTTGTCTTTCCAAGTTGTTGGATACAAGTGTAGTTACATTGAGAGGATTATTCTAATAGGTAACTTAGTAAAAATCCAAGAGGATTGTTCTTGGTCCAAGAGGATTGTTCTTGGTTGTTTGGTAGTTCTTGCTTAAGTTTGCCACAATAAGGAAATCTCTTTCATGTTGAAAGGGGACTGAAGTACTCTCAGACTGTGAGGGGAACCAGGATATATCGCCCATGTCTCTTTATTTTTCTACATTTTTAAGCTTTCCTAAACTCACTTATAACAAGAAAAATAAGAACCATCATCACTAAAAACCAGAATTTTTAAAGTACCTAATTCACCCCCCCACCCTCTTAGGCGCACTTTGTACTTACAATTGGTATCAGAGCAGGTTATATGTAACCTGCTCCTAAAAGATCCAGAATGGCTTCCGCAAATTATAATCCCGTTTTTAGAGATGGTGGTAGTAACAACAAGCCTCCTCTATTCTGTGGTGAATATTTTGACTTCTGGAAAATACGCATGAAGGCGTATCTAGAAGCACAAGGAGAAGAAATATGGGATGCCGTCGAAAATGGTCCATTTATCTCTATAACGGTAATCAATGGTGTCGGCTCATCAAAGCCTAAAACTGCATGGGACGATGATGATAAGAAGAAAGTTCTCTATGACAAAAAGGCAATAAACCTTCTTCAAGGTGCACTTAGCATGGACGATTTTTTCCGTGTCTCGGCATGCAAAATAACACAGGAAATATGGGATACATTGGTACAAACTCATGAAGGAATGGTTGAATTAAAAAGATCAAGACTAAATACCCTAAGACAAGAATACGAATTATTTTGAATGCAGCCCGGAGAAACCATTCTTGACTTACGAAAGAGATTTGTGCACTTGATAAATCATCTAAGTGCTCTTGATAAAACTTTGACGAATGATGAATTGAATCTGAAAGTACTTCGGTCCTTAACTAGGGAATGGCAACCAAAGGTAACGGCAATTTCAGAAAAGAAAAGTCTCTCCAACATGACATTCGCGACATTATTTGGAAAACTTCAAGAATACAAAATGGAACTCGGAAGACTTGAAAAGCATGAAAATCAAGAGAAGAAATCCAAGAATATTGCTTTGAAGATAGACTCCAAGGAAGTTGAAAAGGAAAACAATCCAGAAGAAGATGAAAACTTCATGCTTCTTGTTAAAAGGCTTGGTAAGTTCTTCGGTAGAAATGACAAACCATTTTCTCATTCAAAAGGAAAGAAACATTTTCAGAAAAAGGAAGGCTCCACATCAACACAAAAAATCACATCTTATGAATGTGGTAAGCAAGGTCATATCAAGCCGGATTGTCCAAAACTCTCCAAGAAAGGTGGCTTCAAAAGCAAGAAGGGATTCAAGAACAAAAAGACTTATTTCATATGGGAGGACAATGAAATAAGTTCCTCATCCGATTCCGATAGTGATGAAAGTGAAAATCTAGCATTGATGGCCTCACACCATTCCGATGATGAAGACAATGAGGTATGCTTGAAGACCACATGCAATCTTTGGTATCATGATAGTGGTTGTTCAATGCATATGACAGGAGACATAAACCAATTTTCACATCTAGCTCTAAAGGCCAAGGGTTTTGTCACTTATGGAGACAATAATAAGGGAAGAATCCTAGGAAAAGGCAAAGTTGGTGCTCCACATTTCACCTCCATTGAAGATGTTCTTTATGTTGAAGGACTAAAGCACAATCTTCTAAGTATTAGCCAACTTTGTGATAAAGGCTTCAAAATCAAGTTCACCAAGGATGAATGTTTGATAGAAGACGAAGTCACTCATGAGGTTATACTTAAAGGTAAAAGAATCAATAATATATTTATGATTTCCCTTGATGATCCATATTTGAAGGTTAAATGTCTCATGGCGAACAACGATGATTCATGGCTATGGCACAAAAGAATTGCTCATATTCATATGGAACACTTGAATAAATTAATCAAGTATGATCTTGTCATTGGATTTCCTAAGAGAAATTTCATCAAAGATAGACTATGCGATGCTTGTCAAAAAGGGAAACAAACTAGATCAACTTTCAAATCTAAGAATGTGGGGTCCACTACAAGGCCACTACAATTGTTACATATGGATCTATTTGGTCCATCGAGAACAAGGAGTTTCGGAGGTAATGTATATGCTTTGGTTATTGTTGACGATTTCTCTAGATATACTTGGACTTTATTTTTAGTGTAGAAAAGTAATGCATTCATGGCGTTCAAGAAGTATGCTAAACAAATTCAGAATGGGAAGTCTCTAACAATTGCCTCAATAAGGAGTGGCCATGGCGGAGAATTCCAAAATGCTCTATTTGAAGAATCATGTGGAGAACATGGAATATCTCACAACTTCTCGGCACCAAGGGCTCCACAACAAAATCGAGTGGTTGAAAGGAAAAATAGGTCTCTTGTGGAACTTGCTAGAACAATGCTTAGCGACTCAAATCTTCCAAAATACTTTTGGGCGGATGCGGTGAGCACGGCATGTTTTGTTAGCAATAGAGTTAACATTATACCAATCTTAAAGAAAACTCCATATGAACTTTTCAAAGGGAGAAAACTAAACATTGCTTTCTTTCATATCTTCGGGTGCAAATGCTTTGTCCTAAACAATGACAAAGATAATTTGGGTAAGTTTGATGAGAAATCCGATGAAGGTATTTTCCTTGGTTACTCAATCTCTAGTAAAGCATATAGAATTTACAACAAAAGAACTTTGACTATTGAATAATCTATGCATGTTTCTTTTGATGAAACTAACCCCTCCAAGGAGGATAATATTGTTTGTGATAATGATGATGAAATTTTAGAAGGTCCTCAAGAAAATTCTTCCAAGGATCAACCTATTCAACTAGAAGAATCACCTCAACAAGAATCGAATCTCGATGATCTACCAAAAGAATGGAGAACTTATAGATATCATCCTATTGATAAAGTAATTGGTGATATAAGTCAAGGCGTGTCTACAAGATTAAATCTCAAGGATGCTTGCCTAAACATGGCGTTTGTCTCTCAAATTGAACCTTCCAAAGTTGATGAAGCTTTAGGCAATGACCAATTGATCATAGCTATACAAGAAGAATTGAATCAATTTGAAAGGAATCAAGTTTGGGAACTCGTTCCTAGGCCAAGCAACAAACACATTATTGGAACAAGATGGGTGTTCAAAAACAAACTTGACGAGAATGGAATAATTGTTCACAACAAAGCAAGATTGGTAGCACAAGGATATAATCAAGAAGAAGGAATAGACTTTGAAGAAACTTTCGCTCCAGTTGCAAGGTTAGAATCTATTCGTCTCTTACTTGCCTATGCTTGTTCATTAAATTTTCAGCTTTTCCAAATGGACGTCAAAAGCGCATTCTTGAATAGATATATCACTGAAGAAGTATACGTTAAGTAACCCCCTGGGTTTCGAAGACTTCAAGAATCGATCTCATGTATTTAAATTAAGAAAAGCTCTCTATGGACTGAAACAAGCACCAATGGCATGGTATGATCGTTTAAGTTACTTCTTATGCGAAAAAGATTTCGAAAAAGGCAAAGTTGACAAGACTCTATTTATCAAGAAAATAAAAGACGACACTTTGCTAGCACAAGTCTATGTTGATGACATCATCTTTGGCTCTTCAAATCAAGAAATGTGTGAAGAATTCTCATCAATGATGCAAGGAGATTTGAAATGTCCATGATGGGTAAAATGAACTATTTTCTTGGACTTCAAATCAAACAACTAAAAGATGGCATCTTCATCAACCAATCCAAATATTGCAAGGAACTCTTGAAAAGGTTTGACATGGATAACTCTAAGGAAATGTCTACACCAATGGGTTCTGGTTCTTATGTTGATCAAAGTGAATCAGGTGTTTCCATCGATATCACTAAATATTGAGGTATGATTGGCTCCATATTATATTTGACGGCAAGCCGTCCTAACATAATGTTTAGTGTTTGTCTCTGTGCTTGCTTTCAAGCTAACCCAAATGAATCTCATCTCATGGCGGTAAAGAGGATCATGAATTATCTCAAAGGAACAACAAATGTTGGATTGTGGTATCCTAAAGGTAGTGTCTACAACTTAATTGGTTATTCTGATGTGAATTATGCAGGTTGTAAAACAGATAGAAAGAGCGCAAGTGACACTTTTCACATTCTTGGTAATGCATTAGTATCATGGGCCTGCAAGAAACAAGCATGTGTTGCTCTAAGCACGGCCGAAGCTGAATATATTGTACCATATAGTAGTTGCGCTCAAATTTTGTGGCTAAAACAACAACTTCATGACTACGGACTCGATCTAGGGTGCATTCCTCTAAGATGAGACAACACCAGTGCAATTAACATTACAAAGAATCCCTTCATGCATTCAAGGACTAAAAATATAGACATTCGACATCATTTTCTCCGTGATCATGTTCTTCAAGGAGATGTCGAGGTAACCTTTGTAAATACTCATAATCAGCTTGCCGATATCTTCACCAAACCTTTGGCAAAAGAACCTTTCTACAAAATTCGTCGAGAGCTCGGCATATTTTACGAACGCGACTTATAAGGTGCATTCTACCCTTGATATAACTTTTATATATGTTTTATACATGCTATATATGAATCTATGTTATGTTATTGTCTTGCTATTTCAATGTTTCGTTTGTTCAATTTTCTGTATAACTCTTAAACAATTTGTGTTACTGTTTTAAATTCTATAATTTTGTCAATATATTGCTCTATTATTATTTGCTTTAGACATCTTTCCCTTCTTTTTGATAATGTCAAAGGGGGAGAAAGATGTATGGTACTTTATGATTTTATTTCCTGTGTCTTAACTTTCAAGGTACTCTCCAATCAAGATGAAGAATTGCAAAGGAGGGAGTTTTGCATCTTAGGGGGAGAAGCTCTTCCAGAAAGTACATTGCATAAAGAAAGATTGTTTGTCATCATCAAAAAGGGGGAGAATGTAAAATCAAGCTTCACAAATAAGCTTTTGTTTTGATGAAGACAAACCATGGCTAACAAAGAAGGTAAAGATTTTGATCAAGCATATAAGCATCCAAGGATAATATCTTCATTCAAAGCTCTCAACAACTTTAAAGGTATAATAATATTATCTACTTTGATCTTAAGATATAGATGCTCAAAAATGAAAAAGAAATGTTTAAGAATCATTACTCAAACTTTTCAAAGATAAAATTTCATTTTTCTCTTGCATGCAATCGATTTACATCTTAGTGCAATCGATTGCACTCTTCAAAATTTCAGTTCTTTTGCTTCTGTTTCTATGTGCAATCGATTTACATTACCTATGTAATCGATTGCATACTTAAAATTTTCAAAATGTTTGTTTCTGTTTCTCATGCAATCGATTTATATTGCAAGTGCAATCAATTGCACTCAGTTACTTTTTGCTACTGACTTTGCATGCAATCAATTGCATTATTAGTGCAATCGATTGCACTCTTAAAGATTTTGAAAAAATAGTTGTTAAAAACCTTGTGCAATCGATTTACACCAAGGGTGAAATCGATTGCATACTGCACGAATTTGAAAAATAACAGCTTTGCTCATGCCTTTTCATCATGCCTTTTTATTACATCTTTTCACTCAAACTTGGCATTTGTTCATGATACATTTCCAGATCTTCATGATGTTTCAAAAGGTTGTAACGAACATATAAATATTCATTTTCAAATCCAGATCTAAAACCTTAAAAAATAATATTTTCTGAAATTTCAAAATACAAACTCAAGCATTCTTCATTTTCATACATAAGTTTTTTGCACATTTTCATACATTAACAAACAAAAAACTTTGAGCAAATATATCTTGAGTCTTTGTACAATATTATTATTGAAAGAAGAAGATTATACATTGTCAAATCACTCTAAGTGATCAATATTACTCTAATCACTCAAACTCACAAATTGATATTTACTTACTTATTTTCCAGGATTGTTGGAATTAAGTTTAAGTGTTTTTGTTGAAATCTTGTCTTTCCAAGTTGTTGGATACAAATGTAGTTACATTGAGAGGATTGTTCTCATAGGTAACTTAGTAAAAATCCAAGAGGATTGTTCTTGGTTGTTTGGTAGTTCTTGTTTAAGTTTGCCACAATAAGGAAATCTCTTTCATGTTGAAACGGGACTGAAGTACTCTCGGAATGTGAGGGGAACCAAGATATATCGTCCATGTCTCTTTATTTTTCTACATTTTTAAGCTTTCCTAAATTCACTTATAACCAGAAAAATAAGAACTATCATCACTAAAAACCAGAATTTTTAAAGTACCTAATCCACCCCCCCCCCCTCTTAGACGCACTTCGTACTTACAATTGGTATCAAAGCAGTTTATAGGTAACCTGCTCCTAAAAGATCCAGAATGGCTTCCGCAAATCATAATCCCGTTTTCAGAGATGATGGTAGTAACAACAAGCCTCCTCTATTCTGTGGTGAATATTTTGACTTCTGGAAAATACGCATTAAGGCGCATCTAGAAGCACAAGGAGAAGAAATATGGGATGCCGTCGAAAATGGTCTATTTATCCCTATAACGGTAATTAATGGTGTTGGTTCATCAAAGCCTAAAACTGCATGGGACGATGATGAAAAGAAGAAAGATATCTATGACAAAAAGGAAATAAACCTTCTTCAAGGTGCACTTAGTATGGACGAATTTTTCCGTGTCTCGGCATGCAAAACAACAAAGGAAATATGGGATACCTTGGTACAAACTCATGAAGGAATGATTGAAGTAAAAAGATCAAGACTAAATATCCTAAGTTAAGAATACAAATTATTTCAAATGCAGCCCGGAGAAACAATTCTTGACTTACAAAAGAGATTTGTGCACTTGACAAATCATCTAAGTGCTCTTGGTAAAACTTTGACAAATGATGAATTGAATCTAAAAGTGCTTAGGTCCTTAACTAGGGAATGGCAACCAAAGGTAACGACAATTTCAGAAAAGAAAAGTCTCTCCAACATGACATCCGCGACATTATTTGGAAAACTTCAAGAATACGAAATGGAACTCGGAAGACTCGAAAAGCATGAAAATCAAGAGAAGAAATCCAAGAATATTGCTTTGAAGATAGACTCCAAGGAAGTTGAAAAGGAAAACAATCCATAAGAAGATGAAAACTTCATGCTTCTTGTTAAAAGGCTTGCTAAGTTCTTCGGTAGAAATGACAAACCTTTTTCTCATTCAAAAGGAAAGAAACATTTTCAGAAAAAGGAAGGCTCCACATCAACACAAGAAATCACATGTTATGAATGTGGTAAGCAAGATCATATCAAGCCGGATTGTCCAAAACTCTCCAAGAAAGTTGGCTTCAAAAGAAAGAAGGGATTCAAGAACAAAAAGTCTTATGTCTCATGGGAGGACAATGAAATAAGTTCCTCATCCGATTCCGATAGTGATGAAAGTGAAAATCTAGCATTGATGGCCTCACACCATTCCGATGATGAAGACAATGAGGTATGCTTAAAGACCACATGCAATCTTTGGTATCTTGATAGTGGTTGTTCAAAGCATATGACAGGAGACATAAACCAATTTTCACATCTAGCTCTAAAGGCCAAGGGTTTTGTCACTTATGGAGACAATAATAAGGGAAGAATCCTAGGCAAAGGCAAAGTTAGTGCTCCACCTTTCACATCCATTTAAGATGTTCTTTATGTTGAAGGACTAAAGCACAATCTTCTAAGTATTAGCCAACTTTGTGACAAAGGCTTCAAAATCAAGTTCACCAAGGATGAATGTTTGATAGAAGACGAAGTCACTCATGAGGTTATACTTAAAGGTAAAAGAATCAATAATATATTTATGATTTCCCTTGATGATCCATTCTTGAAGGTTAAATGTCTCATGGCGAACAACGATGATTCATGGCTTTGGCACAAAAGAATTGCTCATATTCATATGGAACACTTGAATAAATTAATCAAGCATGATCTTATCATTGGATTGCCTAAGAGAAATTTCGTCAAAGATAGACTATGCGATGCTTATCAAAAAGGGAAACAAACTAGATCAACTTTCAAATCTAAGAATGTGGGGTCCACTACAAGGCCACTACAATTGTTACATATGGATCTATTTGGTCCATCGAGAACAAGGAGTTTCGGAGGTAATGTATATGCTTTGGTTATTGTTGACGATTTCTCTAGATATACTTGGACTTTCTTTTTAGTGCAGAAAAGTAATGCATTCATGGCGTTCAAGAAGTATGCTAAACAAATTCAGAATGGGAAGTCTCTAACAATTGCCTCAATAAGGAGTGGCCATGGCGGAGAATTCCAAAATGCTCTATTTGAAGAATCATGTGGAGAACATGGAATATCTCACAACTTCTCGGCACCAAGGGCTCCACAACAAAATGGAGTGGTTGAAAGGAAAAATAGGTCTCTTGTGGAACTTGCTAGAACAATGCTTAGCGACTCAAATCTTCCAAAATACTTTTGGGCGGATGCGGTGAGAACGGCATGTTTTGTTAGCAATAGAGTTAACATTATACCAATCTTAAAGAAAACTCCATATGAACTTTTCAAAGGGAGAAAACCAAACATTGCTTTCTTTCATATCTTCGGGTGCAAATGCTTTGTCCTAAACAATGACAAAGATAATTTGGGTAAGTTTGATGAGAAATCCGATGAAGGTATTTTCCTTGGTTACTCAATCTCTAGTAAAGCATATAGAATTTACAACAAAAGAACTTTGACTATTGAATAATCTATGCATGTTTCTTTTGATGAAACTAACCCCTCCAAGGAGGATAATATTGTTTGTGATAATGATGATGAAATTTTAGAAGGTCCTCAAGAAAATTCTTCCAAGGATCAACCCATTCAACTAGAAGAATCACCTCAACAAGAATCAAATCTCAATTATCTACCAAAAGAATGGAGAACTCATAGATATCATCCTATTGATAAAGTAATTGGTGATATAAGTCAAGGCGTGTCTACAAGATTAAATCTCAAGGATGCTTGCCTAAACATGGCGTTTGTCTCTCAAATTGAACCTTCCAAAGTTGATGAAGCTTTAGGCGATGACCAATGGATCATAGCTATACAAGAAGAATTGAATCAATTTGAAAGGAATCAAGTTTGGGAACTCGTTCTTAGGCCAAGCAACAAACACATTATTGGAACAAGATGGGTGTTCAAAAACAAACTTGACGAGAATGGAATAATTGTTAACAACAAAGCAAGATTGGTAGCACAAGGCTATAATCAAGAAGAAGGAATAGACTTTGAAGAAACTTTCGCTCCAGTTGCAAGGTTAGAAGCTATTCGTCTCTTACTTGCCTATGCTTCTTCATTAAATTTTCAGCTTTTCCAAATGGACGTCAAAAGCGCATTATTGAATGGATATATCACTGAAGAAGTATACGTTAAGCAACCCCCGGGTTTCGAAGACTTCAAGAATCGATCTCATGTATTTAAATTAAGAAAAGCTCTCTATGGACTGAAACAAGCACCAAGGGCATGGTATGATCGTTTAAGCAACTTCTTATGCGAAAAAGATTTCGAAAAGTCAAAGTTGACAAGACTCTATTTATCAAGAAAATCAAAGACAACACTTTGCTAGCACAAGTCTATGTTGATGAAATCATCTTCGGCTCTTCAAATCAAGAAATGTGTGAAGAATTCTCATCAATGATGCAAGGAGAATTTGAAATGTCCATGATTGGTAAAATGAACTATTTTCTTGGACTTCAAATCAAGCAACTAAAAGATGGCATCTTCATCAACCAATCCAAATATTGCAAGGAACTCTTGAAAAGGTTTGACATGGATAACTGTAAGGAAATGTATACAACAATGGGTTATGGTTCTTATGTTGATCAAAGTGAATCAGGTGTTTCCATCAACATCACTAAATATCGAGGTATGATTGGCTCCTTATTATATTTGATGGCAAGCCGTCCTAACATAATGTTTAGTGTTTGTCTCTGTGCCCGCTTTCAAGCTAACCCAAAGGAATCTCATCTCACGGCGGTAAAGAGGATCATGAAGTATCTCAATGGAACAACAAATGTCGAATTGTGGTATCCTAAAGGTAGTGTCTGCAACTTAATTGGTTATTCTGACGCGAATTATGTAGGATGTAAAACAGATAGAAAGAGCGCAAGTGACACTTTTCACATTCTTGGTAATGCATTAGTATCATGGGCCTTCAAGAAACAAACATGTGTTTCTCTAAGCACGACCGAAGCTGAATATATTGTAGCAGGTAGTAGTTGTGCTCAAATTTTGTGGCTAAAACAACAACTTCGTGACTACAGACTCGATCTAGGGTGCATTCCTCTAAGATGCGACAACACCAGTGCAATTAACATTACAAAGAATCCCGTCATGCATTCAAGGACTAAAAATATAGACATTCGACATCATTTTCTCCGTGATCATGTTCTTCAAGGAGATGTCGAGGTAACCTTTGTAGATACTCATAATCAGCTTGCCGATATCTTCACCAAACCTTTGGCAAAAGAACCTTTCTACAAAATTCGTCGAGAGCTCGGCATACTTGACGAACGCGACTTATAAGGTGCATTCTACCCTTGATATAACTTTTATATATGTTTTATACATGCTATATATGAATATATGTTATGTTATTGTCTTGCTATTTCAATGTTTCGTTTGTTTAATTTTTTGTGTAACTCTTAAACAATTTGTGTTATTGTTTTAAATTCTATAGTTTTGTCAATATATTGCTCTATTATTATTATTTGCTTTAGACATATTTCCTTTCTTTTTGATAATTTCAAAGGGGGAGAAAGATGTATGGTACTTTATGCTTTTATTTCCTGTGTCTTAACTTTTAAGGTACTCTCCAATCAAGATGAAGAATTGCAAAGGAGGGAGCTTTGCATCTTAGGGGGGGAAGCTCTTCCGGAAAGTACATTGCATAAAGAAAGATTGTTTGTCATCATAAAAAATGGGGAGAATGTAAAATATAGCTTCACAAATAAGCTTTTGTTTTGATGAAGACAAACCATGGCTAACAAAGAAGGCAAAGATTTTGATCAAGCATCTAAGCATCCAAGGATAATATCTTCATTCAAAGCTCTCAACAACTTTAAAGGTATAATAACATTATCTACTTTGATCTTAAGATATAGATGCTCAAAAATGAAAAAGAAATGTTTAAGAATCATTACTCAAGCTTTTCAAAGATAAAATTTCATTTTTCTCTTGCATGCAATCGATTTACATCTTAGTGCAATCGATTGCACTCTTCAAAATTTCAGTTCTTTTGCTTCTGTTTCTATGTGCAATTGATTTACATTACCTATGCAATCGATTGCATACTTAAAATTTTCAAAACGTTTGCTTCTGTTTCTCATGCAATCGATTTACATTGCAAGTGCAATCGATTGCACTCAGTTATTTTTTGCTACTGACTTTGCATGCAATCGATTACATTGTTAGTGCAATTGATTGCACTCTTAAAGATTTTGAAAAAATAGCTGTTAAAAACCTTGTGCAATCGATTTACACCAAGGGTGCAATCGATTGCATACTGCACGAATTTGAAAAATAACAGCTTTGTTCATGCCTTTTCATCATGCCTTTTCATTATATCTTTTCACTCAAATTTGACATTTGTTCATGATACATTTCCAGATCTTCATGATGTTTCAAAAGGGTGTTATGAACATATAAATATTTATTTTCAAATCCAGATCTAAAACCTTAAAAAATAATATTTTCTGAAATTTCAAAATACAAACTCAAGCATTCTTCATTTTCATACATAAGTTTTTTGCATATTTTCATACATTAGCAAACAAAAAACTTTGAGCAAATATATCTTGAGTCTTTGTACATTATTGTTATTGAAAGAAGAAGATTATACATTGTCAAATCACTCTAAGTGATCAATATTACTGTACTCACTCAAACTCACAAATTGATATTTACTTACTTATTTTCCAGGATTGTTGGAATTAAGTTTAAGTGTTTTTGTTGAAATCTTGTCTTTCCAAGTTGTTGGATACAAGTGTAGTTACATTGAGAGGATTGTTCTCATAGGTAACTTAGTAAAAATCCAAGAAGATTCTTCTTGGTTGTTTTGTAGTTCTTGTTTAAGTTTGTCACAATAAGGAAATCTCTTTCATGTTGAAAGGGGACTGGAGTACTCTCGGACTGTGAGGGGAATTAGGATATATCTCCCGTGTCTCTTTATTTTTCCTGCATTTTTAAGCTTTCCTAAACTCACTTATAACCAGAAAAATAAGAACCATCATCACTAAAAACCAAAAATTTTAAAGTACCTAATTCACCCCACCCCCCCTCCTCTTAGGCGCACGTCGTACTTACATATTTCACCAAATAATATATCTACTTATTTATTCTAATTAATATACTTTTTAAACATATTTTTAATCTTGAAAATATACTTTTTAGAGATATTTTTTTTAAATTACCTTCTAAAAAATAAATTTTTTCTCTAAATTATATATATTTATTTATTGTCTTAAAAATTATTTAATCATACTGTTAGAGTTATTTTTTTTATTAAAGACTATATAAATATATTTATCATATGATATATTTTAAAAAAATACTTTCTTTCTTCTTAAAAGTTATATTTACTTATTATTTTCTAAATAAATATTATGATATTTACTAACACACATAAAAATATATTAAAACAAATTTATTTTTAATATGAAACATAATATTATTCATAATAAGTAACTTATTATACTAAAAAAGTATATAAATATATTTATCATATTATAATTTTAAAAATTAATTTCATTCTCCTAAATTAATACTTTCTCAAAATAATAATATAATATATTAATAAACTTAATTTATAAAAAAATATTATTATTTTATTAATCTTTCTAATACTGTTTTTTTTAAAACTAATTTTTCTTTAATTATATATTTTAATGTATTGTTCATAGATTTATAAAACTGTTTTTTAAATAAATATTTAACAAAAAAATCATATTAAAAAAATATACTATTTTTAAATTATATATTTAAGTTGTTTTTTAACTATTATTTTTAAACTATTTTATATTAATATTTTAAAAAAATTATAATACTTCACAAAATTATTTTTAAACACAATTTTATATGTTATTTATTCTGCTTTTTTAAAATAAATTATAAAAAATTTCATATTAATTTTTATTTATATTTAAACAGTTATATCACATTAATCAATTATTCTGTTTTTTTTATATAAATAAATAATATTTTCCAGAAATATTTCACAATAATTATATCACAAAGTTATTTTAATAAATAAACAAAAAATATTTTTTTTTGTACCTTGAAGATGAACACTCTAAATTTGAAGATGAACACAATAAAACCTGAAATAAAAAATCGAAAAATTAAAATTATTAATAAATATGTTATATAAACAAAATAATATAAATTAGCTATAAAATCATATAAAAAATTACCTTATATAAATGAAGATGAAGAAACAATGGAATGGAAGAAATAGAATGAGAGAATACTGTAAAAATATGAAAGGGGTAGGAAAATATGGAAGGGGCGACGAAAATATGGAAGAAATAGAAGGAGATCAGATTTAGATATATAATGAAAATGGTGTGGGACATCCGTGACAAATCCAACAGCTACAAATTTCCATGGGACGTCCCTCGTAATATGTACCTTATATTCCCAAAGCCTGCACGCAAACATGCACGCCTGTACATGTTCTGGTTGATTTGACTATACATAGTGCCATTTGCGAGGGGATGCTCCTCGGAAACTTAACGTTCTGACTTGGACACGGGATGCCCCTCGCAAATTACAAAAGTATTTTTGACAGTTTGGCCACTGGTGACAATTTGCGAGGGATTACTCCAAACAAATGCTACTGTGTAATTTTATATTGTTTTACCCCTCACTAAATGTAAAACGGGTAAAAATTTTAAAATTCAAAATTCTCTATTCATGAATAGCGACGGGTATCCCCACGCCATTCATTTTTTTTATTTTTTTTATTTTCTAATTTGTGGTTTGCAAGGGGTTTATCCCCAAATAAATGTTAATTTTAGTGAGGGATAAAATACTTCACAAATACCCCTGATTAATATTACTTTTTCTTGTGGTGTATTGATTTAGGTTAAATTAATCGGATATATACAAAAATATTTTAAAAAATATTTAATTTATATCAATGAATTAGTAATATAAAACTCTTAATTTTATATGTATTTTCATGTAAATTGTGAATGTCATAAATGACATTTAATTTTTTGCTTTTTGAAATTGAATCTTTTATATTAATTTTTATGATAATGATGTAAACTATATGAATTAATTATATTCGATTCGATAAACACGCTCATGAGTAGAATTTTAGAATTTGTTATTCAAGTTAATTAACATTAAATTTTATTGATTTGATTAAATTGTTATCCAAATAAAAATAAAAAACAATTCAAATACAACCGTCTGATTTAAATTTAGTTCAAATTTATCACAACCAAAGAACACTCTTAATTAAACATTTTCCTAACTATATCAAATTTTTAAAACTTGTGTAGATTAAATATAGTTTACTTATGCTAAAACAAATAGATGTATTAGAGCATTTTATAAAATTTTAATATATATATATATATATATATATATATATATATATATATATATATATATATATATATATATATATATATATATATATATATATATATATATATATATATATATATATATATATATATATATATATATATATATATATATATATATATATATATAACGAATGCCGCGATGCATTACTCTGAAGCATTCTTTGGACTGACGCCATCATCACAAATTAAAATAAAAGTATAGCACATGTAGTCACATAATAGTAGTATAAGCTAATAGTTATCGTAGTACCTTTAATTATTTATAAACTTTCTATTAGTCGTTTTCAGTTACAGCTTTTTTAATTGCTTATTCAATATAATTGATTACATTATTTAATCAATTAAGGGCATCTTTAACGTGGGTAAATTTAATAGTTGATTTGTTATAAATACAGAATTTATAATTCACTATTAAAGCAAATTTATGTAGCAGTAGCAATATGAGACCGAGCTTTCCATAACTAACGTTAACTGTTACTGTGTACACTAATATTTAGTATTAAAAAATTAATTGTTAATTTGAATCAAAACTAATTACAAATAAAAAAATGTAAAATGTAGAATCAAATTTTTGTTCAACCACTAAAATAGAAACAACTCAAATCAACTAAAAATTTTTAAATATCTTATAAATTACTTTGTTCCACATGAAATAATTTAGTTTATCTATTTTAGTTACTACTATTGGAAATGTAATTTAGTTAATGTTTACAATTTTCAATGTTTATTCTTTATTTAGGGCATTTTGACATTTTTTATTTAAATATAAATATGTTATCTATGCTATCAATATTGTAACTCATTCATTTCTCTTTTGAATATACAATAGTAGTTCTCTTTGTTATCATTCATTGCTCATTTTTCTTCTCTCTTTTCATTATCTTGCACCAACAAATTGGTATCAGAGCCTGGTTATGGGTTCGAATCTTCCCGGCTGACACTGGGGGAGATTGTTGGATTAAAATATCCAACGTCAACCTTAGGGATTCGAAGGGCTTAACATCCCCCATGGGCGCCTACACATGTGTGTTAGGTGGGTCAGGTAGGCCCCTTGTTAGATTCCTCACACTTAGCCTCTGAAGATGTTTTAGAAAGTTCAGAAGATGAATCTAATTCTGAAGATCCTGAAAATTCTGAAGATGAGTTAGAAGAAGATTCTGGAAATGGATCTGATTCTGATCCAGATGTTGATGATGATCCAGAAACTGGTGGTGATCATAGTTCTGGAAGGGAAAACTCTGAAGGTGGTAACTCTGAAAGTAGTAGTTCTGGTGCAACTTCAGAACAAGCTCAAAGACCACAGAGAATCAGACAAAAACCTAGAAGGTTTGCAGATTTTGACATGCTGCAGGATAATGAAGTTGACTCTGAAGGAGAAGTCGTTCAGTGTGCCATGTTAGTAGATTCTGAACCAGTGAACATTGAAGAAGCTCTCAAGAAGAAAGAATGGCTTAATGCCATGAAAGAAGAACTTGAGGCAATAAAAAGGAACAAAACTTGGAAATTGACTAAACTTCCAGATAAGAAAAAATCCATCAGCGTCAGATGGGTTTTTAAGTTGAAACTTAAGCCAGATGGTTCAATTGGCAAGCACAAAGCTAGACTAGTAGCTAGAGGTTTTCTTCAGAAACCTGGGCTAGATTACTTTGAGGTGTTTGTGCCTGTAGCTAGGCATGAAACAATCAGACTCGTGATTGCTTTAGCTGCAAACAGAAATTGGCCTTTAATGCATCTGGATGTGAAGTCTACATTTCTGAACGGTCCATTACAGGAAGAAGTTTATGTGTCACAACCTCCTGGATTTGTGAAAAAGAATCAGAAAGGGATGGTATACAGGTTAAATAAAGCTCTGTATAGACTGAAGCAAGCGCCCAGAGCTTGGAATTTAAAAATTGATTCATTTTTCAAAAAGCAGAGGTTTCAGAAGTGTGAGATGGAATATGGAGTTTATGTACAACACTCTGATAACAATATGATTCTGGTGTGTCTCTATGTTAATGATATTTTGCTAACGGGTAGCTGCCCAGAAGATATAAAGAAGTTCAAGGAAGTTCTGATGAATGAGTTCAAGATGACAGATCTAGGAAAAATGACATATTTTCTAGGGATGGAGATTCTGTACTTGAAGAAGGGTATCATTTTGCATCAGTTAAAATATGAACAAGAACTTCTGAAGAGATTTAAGCTGCAGAATTGCAAAGTTGTTGTGACACCATCAGAAACCAATCAAAAATTGGATTCTGACTCTGATGGTGATTCTGTTGATTCTACAACCTTCAAACAATTGGTTGGTTCTCTAAGGTATTTATGTAATACTAGACCTGACATTTGTTATGCAGTTGGATTGGTCAGCAGATTCATGAGTAATCCCAAGTGGTCTCATTTCCAAGCTGCTATCAGAATTCTGAGATATATCGAGGGAACTCTGAGATATGGAGTGTTGTTTCCTTCTGAAAGAAAGAGTCAGAATTAGTAAGTTATTCTGATTCTGATTGGTGCGGAGACAGAGTGGACAAGAGAAGTACTTCTGGATATTTGTTTAAATTTCTGGGAGGTCCCATTTCCTAGAGTTCCAAGAAACAGCCTGTCGTGACTCTGTCAACATGTGAAGCCGAGTATATCGAAGGTGTTGTAGCTGCTTGTCAAGCAGTTTGGCTTCTGAATCTCCTGCATGATCTGAAAGTTGAAGTTTAGGAACCTCTGAAGCTGATGATTGATAATAGGTCTGCAATTGATCTTGCCAAGAATCCAGTGCTACATGGAAGAAGCAAGCACATTGAGACGAAGTATCACTTTCTCAGAAGTCAAGTGCAAAAAAGAGTGTTAGAAGTTCTGCACTGTAGCACTCAGAAACAACTTGTAGATCTTCTGACAAAGGCAGTTAAAACAGATTAATTTCTTCATTTGAGAGATGAAATTGGTGTTGTTAACTTCTGATAGAATATCTAAATTAAGGGATGATAATCGAAATGTAATTTAGTTAATGTCTACAATTCCCAATGCTTATTCTTTATTAGGGCCTTTTGGCATTTTTTATTTTAATATAAATATGCTACCTAGACTATCAATATTGTAACTCATTCATTCATCTTTTGAATATATAATAGTAGTTCTGTTTGTTATCATTCATTGCTCATTCTTCTTCTCCCTTTTCATTATTTTGTACCAGCAACTACTATTAAAGATACTCTGAGAAAATATCATTAAAAACTAACAATAAATTAGAAAGTGTGGACAATTAAACTATAGTGCATTTATTTGGTAAGAAACAGTGAAAAATAAAGCAAGTGGAATAAAGTACAAAATATCTACTTAAACCAAAATTTCTCTATTCACACATATTTGTAGTGCTTTCCTTTTTCTTTATTTTTGACACCTATTCTCCATGCATGATACACGACATATACTACTCTAGGGGAAAAAAACACTTTAAGCTCCCTTAATCATGTTTCCATTCCATTAGTAAATATAGTCTTTTTTAGTCAATGTTTTTTTAATTGGGTTACAACTATGCTTTAATTCGTTTTTTTCTTATGGGTTTTTAAAAGCTTGTTTGTGCATGTCCTTCACTTAAAGTTGAGATTGACTATTTTTCTCGCTTCATAATGTGTACACAGTTTAGGCACTGTGATAATTTTTTTGTTTTCCTTGTAATATTGATATTTAGTTTGGTCACACTTCTATTTTTTCAAATTACTCATATTTATTAAAGAGAAAAAGATTGATACATTGATAATATAAAATAATTTTATATTATTAATCAATCACAATTATATATTTAATTAAAACATTATTTTAAAAAGAATTAAATAATATAGTATATTATTTATTTTTTATTGGATGATAAAATAAAACTATCTAGATTTGAGTTTCCATAAGTAAATGATTTTAACAACCAATAAGGGAGTTGCACTCAAGCAAACAAACCTTTGAGTTTGGTGGTTCCCTTCTCACGTGGGAGCCAGCCACATACATTTTAGGATAATCTTTATTACTCTAAAGTAGTTATTAAATATAATTGAATCTCAATCTCAAAAGTTAATTTAAGAAATGAAATTATTCTCACGTATTTATATAATCAATTGATAATTTATGTTTGGGTGTTTAAAAGTTTATGTTTGATTAAATTTATGCATGATTAGTTCTTTGTGTGGGAAACAGTTTATGGTTGATATAGTGTTTTCACTTTGCTCCATTAAATACTAATGTTCATCTTACTAATGTTATAAGTCGTCACTTCTATTGCTTAAAGGTGCATGTATGTGTAATAACATTAGTGTTCTTTGTCTGTACAAAATGAGATATAGCATGTGTGTGCACAATCTATGGCAATAATAGAACATTAATATGTTGATAGCTAAATGACATATTTAGCTAAATTTGTTAACAAAATGATATCTTTAGCTGGAGAATAAAATGCACAAATATCATTTTTATTTCATCTGCATTATTTAATTTACTTTATATATCCATTAATATTTGGGAGTTCTTTTGGATTGGTCTTGCAGGAAGATAAAAAGAAACTTCAAAGTTTATGACTTAGAGAGAACTTATTGCAAGCAGTAGAGTTTGTGAGCTTTCTAACTAAAATATTTGGTTAAAGGTCAAAGTTTGAATGTTAATTTTTGGCTTGTTATTTAGGCTTGTGAAGTTTAAGAGCTATATATAACTTTTTCAAAACTTTTGTTTTTGCTGGAATGTTAACTTGTTAACTTAAACATTTGATGAAAGGCCAAAGTTTTTAATACCTTAGAATACAAATTTTTGTTCTTTCTATTCAACAATATCTCCAACTTTCAACATTTCTTTCCTTTTTATTCAAGAAAATGCTCTTCAAATAAGGCTATTTCAAACAATAGGGTAAAGTGTTTACAAACAAGAAATTTTTTAGAATGAGTCATCATTGAACCTCTTTTTGATCATCAACAAAATTACTAAGTGGTATATTTACTAATTTGTTGACTTTTTGATAGATTCATTCCAAAAATTTATAATTTTAAATACAAAAGGGTTCACAAAGGTTCGCGCACTTACAAGATTAAATGAGGCTCTTTTGAAAATGGTGGTAACTCTCGTAATACAAAAACAATACCTTGATCACTTCTAAGTTTCCAAAATTTATATTCAAAAACAAGATTTAACATGAATCGCACGAGCTTAAACAACAATTACTAAAACGTTAGCGATTTGGTGAACAATTGAAAGTCACTCACATTTGTGGTTATGTCCTAATGATTCAAACATGCACACTTATTTACACAACAATGCATAACTATCTTTTTGTATAAAGTACTATTTTCATTATTATGCTAACATTCTACAAAACGGTGAAATAATACCTTATTTGGGCATATCATTGAGACTTTTATCATCACCACCCAAATTACGAGATTGATCATGCCTCAAGAAAATCAATCTTGCACCTTGAGCACTTAATTCCAACTATTTACAAAGACAAACAAAACCAACTTTCTATGTACACACTATAATAAAATTAATACTACTAATTTTTGAAATTAAAAAAATACTTTAATTAAACATAATTAAAAAAATTGTCTTCGGTGTAAAACACCAACAAAAAGGGGACCAACACCCACCAAAAGGATTCAATCCTAAAATACAACCACTAATATTTCAAAACAAAAGTAAACTGTTCCAACAATTAAATTCTAAAACCAACATAAAGCTGGAAAATAAATAAAAGCTTAAAAGTAAGTATAGCTCTTCACTTTAACGCACAAATTCTTCACTGTTCCATATTATCACCACATCATCACCACCATCATCATCAACTGGTGCTGCCCCCTACGAAAAGAACGGACGCCTATCCACAGGCCAATTACAATAGGCATACTGGTTAAGAAACAGCTTTGTCATGAAATCATGAAGAAAGTTTCCAGACCTTTGATGGGCTTCCAACATGTTCTAAGTATAGTTGCAAGTCTCTTTCATCCTAGGATCCCAATTTGCATAATCGAGACCCCCGGATGCCTCTTGAGCATCAAACAATTCATCCCTACCACTTCTATTTTTCCTATTCATAGCCAATTTTCCCAAACAATATCATCCAAGATAATCATCATCAATCACCCCCCCTCACTTTCTCATTAATTTCTTTTGGCATTAATATTCATTTATCAAGGCACATAGCAGTAATAAGACAAGGAAAAGGTAGAAGGACACAAGAGTTTACCTCCTTGATCTTAGTGCCTTCAACAAACTGATTCATCTCCTTAGAAATAATGCTAGCAACATCCACTGACATGTCTTCCAAGATACGTTGCACAAGTATTGCAACACTAATAGGAACAGTTGACCTATGAAGCTTAGGTTTGATGTTGTTTAAAATTAAAAGAAGCACAACTTGTACTTCAACCGTCATATCCTCCCGGTTATATCTTAAAGGAAGATCTGTTGCATTCAATTCTACACTTCTTCCTTTCAACAGAATTGCACTAGCACTTGAATCATGGTTTCTTACTTTGTCAAGCTCCTTGTTGAAGTCATTTATCTCGTGAACACGCAAATGAAGCGGGTTACCCAAAAACTTGTTTATGGAGTCTGTGATCGGTGGGAATGAGAACTGACTGTTTAAAGCTGGTTTCGCGAAATGTCGCGGAAGCAAGAGTCGCCACCGTCTTTTATTTTCTCCAACATGGAAAGGACAAAAGCACAGCAAAATTCCTTATGAGAATGTTTCTCGGTTCGGGAGGTAGATTTATAGAAAGGGAAGGTGTTAGCACCCTTTCTATCTGTGGTTATCCACGGGCTCTTAGGTACTTGCTCTTATGTTTTCAAAAGATGTTTGCTTTTCAAATGTGAGTGGGTTTGAAAAAAGTTTCTTTGAAAGATTTCTGAATGACTCTTGTATCTGTCCTTAAGAGTGTTTGAAAAATTTGTTTTGAAAGCTTTTGAAAGTGTAAGGTGTGAAAAGTATTTTGTTTGTTTTTGAAAAGAGCAAGTACCCATGAGTCGTCTACCTACCCTAAGGAATTAAGCTGTGTAAGTGTCCTTTAGGTAGTGTCATCCCACCATTGAGAGGTAGGTAACACCACCGTTGGAGGTGTTCGGGTCAATTCGATTATCGGGACAGTGTGGTCACCAAAGCAATAGTATGACAACTTAGAAGTAACCCTAACGTCCTAGATCCTTTTATCTAAGGCAACCGTTTTGAGGCAACTAGATCTTTAGACAAAGGGTGACCTCTAAGACGTCCTATACTTGATGACCACGTTTCGAAGGCAACGAGTGAGGCGTACCCTAGAAGTGGTGTGTGCATTGTGTGTTGTATTCAGTTAATGTTTGTCTTTGTAATTAGTGAGCTACGAGTTGTTTTTATTTACATACATTCTTTCATGTAAGTTTAGCAGTTAAGGGGGTGCGGAAAGTAAATTGCGGAAACATAAATCCTACGCTATTACAAGGCGCGGGTCTATACATCGCCAAAAATACAAAGACCCGTTTTTAGTAAATAAGTACGGAAAGTAAAGCAGTAAAACCCTAATTACTATTACATCCGGAGGCAGTTACAAAAATAATCAAAATAAAGAATTAAAATTAAAATGCGCGCGAAAGAAAGAATCGGGAATGTTCTAAGGGTTTTGACCCTTCTAAGAAAAAGAAATTGATTTTTTTTTGGTCTTTTTGTAATTAAAATGAAATTAAAAAACTAATTGTTGAACTAATTAATTAATTTAATTAAAAGAAAATATTTTGTATTTTTTATGTTTTTTATGAAATAAAATAAAAAGAAATAAAACTAAAAGTTAATTTTTCCTAATTCTAAATCTATTTTAATTATTAAGAAAAGAAATTGAAATTGCCTAATTAAACTATTTATTTGTTAATATTTATTTACAAAATAAAATAATAATAATAATAATAATGTTAATTCTATTTTTTTTTTATGAAAATATGTTAATTGGTTAATTATGTTAATAAGAAATAAAATATAAAAAAAGTTAGAAATTAAATTGGAAAATAAAAAATGAAAAGAAAAGAATAAACCCATGGAAGGGGGTATTGGGCCAGGAAGGAGGGTGCATTGTTGGAATTATGGCCCATTGAAGCTTCAGCCACGTTGACTTTTCCTGGTGGCCTACGCATGCGCTGACTCCAGAGTACCATGGTCCTCATGTTTGGCCCTTGGATCTACATTGATGGATGCATGGAGCGCTCCTGGATGAGGTCTATGGTGGATGCTGGATGAGACGCTGCACACAAGCACTTTAGAAAAAATGATAATGAATTATGGGGGGACCTGGGAATCGAACCCAGGTCCCAGAGATTACCAAATGAATAGCCAACCACTGGACTAAACCTGCACGCGTGTTAGTAAAATAGAAAAGAAATATAATATAAAAAATACGCGTTATATGCTAAAAAAAACAAAAAGGCGCACGCAGGATTTGAATGCACCAATCACGTGGAGGCACGTCCTTCATCTTCTCCGTTCCTGCAAAACATGAAACACATAGCGGGGGTTTTAAACCCCCACAAAACGCAAGCCTGTAAAAAATAGCGATTAGACGCTCATTGAATATAAAAAGGGCGCGATATGTTCATCACGTTTGTCTCATTGTAACGAATTCAGTCATATAGGTCTTGAGGTCTAATTTTGCAGTACATAGAAAACCCCAATTTGAAAGCTTTGAAAACCCTAAATATCTCCCATGGTGGATTGTGATTCTATGCGTTTCAGTTCAATTAAACTGTTTCACTAGCTTCAGAAGGTCCCTAACAATACAAACCAATCAAAAAAATGGATTAAAAGCTCATGAAATATGATATACAGATTTGAGAAATAAGGCAAACCGAGTGAGTTGTGTGGCACGAATTCTTGAGGTTTTTTGCTTAATTCTGATTGCCAAAGGTTCCTGGCAATGCAAGGAGTGTGTTTGGATTAAAAGGGAGGCTTGAAATATGCTGGAAGATGGTTTTCAGGTTGTCACTTTTCTCTTGAAAAAATTGAAATGGCTTATGCTGTATGAGTGTTTCTAGGTCGTGTATGGTATTGCCAAGGCTTGCATATGTATCCTCCAATGAGAATCAAACAATATAATGCACCTTTAACCCTTGCACTTATGTTTGAGATTTTGCCATAACCTCCATTAAAGCAACTTACCATTCTTGTCAAAATTTGAATTTTTATGCTTGGAATAGGCCTTGCACGAATTTGGAAGGTGTTTCAAGGTGTATCAAAGCTATTCAACACAAAATATATCCCTTAATTAATTTTCTTGATTTTTATTTGAATTTTAAAGATTTAAAATGAATTAAATCAAATAAAATTAAATAAAAATAGAAAAATCAATTTTTAATCTTGAAATAAATTGTGGGACACGTGGGAGGCATGGCCAAGCTGAATCAAGTGGAAAAAGTGGGGCCCTTTTGTCAAAAATGAAGTTTCAAGGATAGTTGACTTTGGCCATTTCACAAAAATTTCCCAACTTCTCCAATGCATATCTTGCTCAATTTTAAAGCTATGAACATTTTCTTGGACATTTTAGAAAGGTCTTGAAGTCCTCTAACCAATGACTTTGGTCCCATGTCATTTGAATTTACCAATCTCAAGTTATGGTCTTTGACTTAAAGTGCCTTTTTGTTGACTTTTGAAAATGACCTATAATGTTGAAATTGATAACTTTTTATGAGAGCATTTCTTGGACTTGGAATGTGAAGATGAATTGTAGGAAATGTCCTCCCCTTCAAAATGAGCATTGGATGGGATTTTTATGATGAACCATGAAAAAGTTATGCCTTGGTCAAGTTACAGTTGACTTTTCAACTGTCCAAAAATAGAAACTTTTGACACCTTGATGATTTTTGAGCCATTCTTGGGAAATCATGGTCAAGATTTGACCAAATTATGATTGTGGCTTAAAAATAAGATGTTGACCAAAATTTTTGACTTTTGACTGCCAAATGACCATTTTGCCCCTACAGTTGACTGTGGAGCAATTAGGATTTTTGACTGTGCAACTTGACCTTGTGAGCCTTGAAACTTGACATGTAGGTGCTTGACAATGTATATGAGCATATGGGACTTGATTGAGCCCTTGAAACTTCAACTTCCTTGCAAGAACCAAAACCCTAATTTGACTGGCTTAAGAGGATGGTTGACTGTGTAGCCCTTGAGTAGACTTTGAACCATTTGAGGTGATGCTTGGAAAAACTTTGAAGATTATGGGAGGGCAAATTTTGGGGTACAACAGTTGCCCCTGTTCAATCTTCTTAGACCTGAGGATGTAGATTGGCTAGCATGCCTTTCGTGATCCGAGGGTGGAAGATGATTGAACACTAGAGTGCCCAGAAATTTGCACTCACATAGTTGAGTATCAGCAGTGTGATGTCGGAAATGGGCTTACAGATTCCATTTGGAGAGATGGTGGATAAGAGGATGGGCTTATAGATGCCATTTAGAAGTGTGACAGAACCTTGTCGGGAATGGGCTTATAGATGCCATTTGGAACTGTAAATGGGAGGATGGAGATGGGCTTATGGATGTCATCGGGAGGTTGTCGATCGCGTAAGAGATTCCTTAGCGAGAACTTGCGTACCTGAGAAAGAAAGATAATTACCTGGCCTGTTACAGGGGTTGATCTTCAAACTCTTCATGCAGACATGCCCTGGCTGGATACAGGAATCGAATCTACAAACTCTTCAGACGTGCCCTGGCTGGATACAAGAGTCGAATCTGGAAATAGTCGTCAATAAATATGCCCTGGCTGGATACAGGAATCGAATCTTCAAACTCTTCAGACGTGCCTTGGCTGGATACAGGAATTGAATCTGGAAATAGTCGTCAATAGATACGCCCTGGCTGGGTGCAGGAATCAGATCTTCAAACTCTTCAGACGTGCCCTGGATGGATACAGGAATCGAATCTGGAAATAGTCGTCAACAGATATGCCCTGGCTGGATACAGGAATCGGATCTTCAAACTCTTCAGACGTGCCCTGGCAGGATACAGGAATCGAGTCCGGAAATAGTCGTCAACAGATACGCCCTGGCTGGATACAGGAATCAGATCTTCAAACTCTTCAGACGTGCCCTGGCAGGATACAGGAATCGAGTCCGGAAATAGTCGTCGACAGATACGCCCTGGCTGGATACAGGAATCGGATCTTCAAACTCTTCAGACGTGCCCTGGCAGGATACAGGAATCGAGTCCGGAAATAGTCGTCAACAGACACGCCCTGGCTGGATACAGGAATCGGATCTTCAAACTCTTCAGACGTGCCCTGGTAGGATACAGGAATCGAGTCCGGAAATAGTCGTCAACAGATACGCCCTGGCTGGATACAGGAATCGGATCTTCAAACTCTTCAGACGTGCCCTGGCAGGATACAGGAATCGAGTCCGGAAATAATCGTCAACAGATACGCCCTGGCTGGATACAGGAATCGGATCTTCAAACTCTTCAGACGTGCCCTGGCAGGATACAGGAATCGAGTCTGGAAATAGTCGTCAACAGATACGCCCTGGCTGGATACAGGAATCGGATCTTCAAACTCTTCAGACGTGCCCTAGCAGGATACAGGAATCGAGTCCGGAAATAGTCGTCAACAGATACGCCCTGGCTGGATACAGGAATCGGATCTGGAATTAGTCGCTCACAGACATACCCTGGCTAGATACAGGTATCGAATCTGGAATTGCGACAGTTGATAGTAATCATCTTTGTATTGACCTTTGTCCTGAAAAGACAAAACGTTAGTTGTATGCAATGACATGATGTATGAGATGCATGATGTCATGATGCTCAAAAATAAATGAGATTGTATGTTCATGATGCGTATGTGCATGCTATAATGTATGAAGATGTGATGTTTATGTATTTTTGTCTAGGAAAATAAATCCTTGACGAATGCCGGGAAGTTGAATCCTGGGCTGATGTTGGGGAGTGAAGTTCTTCATTTCCACTAGGGGTGAGGATTGCAAGAATATACCGGTAGGAGAAGGTGACTCCGTTGGGGGAATAAACTTGGCGAAGAGATTACTCTGCGGGGAATACTCTGTGGGAAGAGATACTTCGCTGAGGTTTGATGATAACTCCACTGGGGATACCGTTGATAAGCTTTGTCGGGGAATTGATGAACTCCGCTGGGGGATAGGAAGAGCTTCGCCGAGGACGATCTTTTCGTGGTTATTAGCTGAGGATAACCCAGTTATAAGCCCTGGTGGGGAATAACCTTTGGATAAAGCCGGGGAGACGCGTTCGTGCTCTGTAGGGGATAAGCTTCCAGAATCTACTGGGGATAAGCTTCCTACTGGGGAGATTGATTCAACTCTCCTGGGGAGACTTTTTGAACTATACTGGGGAAGTGGCTCCGCTGGGATGTCCGTATTCCGTCGGGGAACAATCTTATATTAAGACTGATGGGGATGCTTGTTTAAGGAACATATGTATACTCCGCTGGGGAATATTGTGATTTTCTGGGGATACCCAACTTCCTTAAGGCTGACAGTAGACTAACTCTGCTTGGGGAGAGTGTTGCTGACTTGCTGGAGATACTGTGCCTTGTTAGGGTTGATGGGAGACCAACTCTGCTTGGAGAGTATTGTTGAGTCTTGACTTACTCGGCGGGGAGTGGAGGTATCTTGGTTACGTTCTTCAGCCGAACCTACCTTAGTACCTTGGTGGACAGAGTAACTAGATCGCTTAGACAATTCAATATTGCCCATGTTTCTAATGTCACATGTAATTAATCCTTTGTTTCGTATTCAAATATTTATGAGTTAGAAATTAGTGTCAAATTCATATATCACAATTGAACATTGGACGTTCTTTACAAAACAAAACAGAAAAAGGAAAAAACAATTGGCAATTGGTCTAAAACGTGAATTTGTATTGATTTTTGAATTTGCCTGTAAATAGGCGTTTATGTACAAGAGGCTGACGTCCTAGTAAGATAACGCCGCCGAACAATAGAGTTTATACAATTTTTTTGAAAAGGAAAACAAAACAGCTGTGTGAAATGAATAATCCCACTGGGTTCCAACTCCGTTATTGCCTTTATATCTTCGAGCGTCTCATCACTTTGCTGCTCAGTTGAAGATGAAGTTGACCGATTGATGCCGTTTGAACTTGGTAGTTGATGCCGGATTCTGGATGCAAGGTGATCCAATGAGACATAGTATTACACTTTATCCCTAACTTTTGCCTGGACCGCCCTTTCGGGTTTTCGGTCCACCGGGATACCCATTTTTGCCCAAGCTGCCTTTTCAGGTTTTCGACTTGCCGGGTGTACAGATTTTTTTCATTTCATCCCTTATTTTTGCCCGAACCCTTTTGGTTCGCTGGGAAGCCCTAATTTTTGCCTAGGTATGTCAACCTAGCGGGTCTTTTATCATGCGTAGTATCTTTTTACTATGTCTGCATTGGCAGGGTGAGGAAGGTCGTCACCATCCATGGTGGTTAGAATCATGGCTCCTCCTGAGAACACATGTTTAACCACAAATGGCCCTTCGTATGTGGGGGTCCATTTGCCCCTGGGATCACTTTGAGGAAGAATGATGCGCTTGATTACCAGGTCCCCAACTTGATACTCTTGTGGTCTGACTTTCTTGTTAAATGCCCTGATCATCCGTTTTTGGTACGTCTGACCATGACAAATAGCAGTGAGTCTCTTTTCATCAATTAGGTTTAACTGATCAAGTCGAGTCTGGATCCAGTCATCTTCGCTCAAGCCTGCATCCTTCATTATCCGGAGAGAGGGTATCTGAACTTCGATAGGCAAGACTGCCTCCATGCCATAGACCAAGTAAAAGGGAGTTGCCCCGGTTGACGTTCTTGCTGAGGTACGGTATCCATGAAGAGCAAACGGTAACATCTCGTGCCAATCTTTATACGTCACTGTCATCTTCTGCACAATCTTTTTGATATTCTTATTTTCTGCCTCGACAGCCCCATTCATCTTCGGCCGATAAGGAGAAGAGTTGTGGTGATGTATCTTGAATTGCTCGCAGAGCTCAATGATCATCTTGTTATTAAGATTGGTACCATTGTCCGTAATGATCCTTTCAGGTACGCCATATCGACAGATCAGGTTATGCCGAATGAACCGTGCTACGACGTTCTTGGTTACCGTAGCGTAGGAAGCTGCTTCAACCCACTTTATAAAGTAATCGATCGCCACCAGGATGAAGTGAGGCCCGTTGGATGCCGTAGGTTTGATCTCGCCGATCATATCAATGCCCCACATTGCAAAAGGCCAAGGTGCAGTCAAGACATTCAGAGGAACTGAAGGAGCGTGCACCTTATCAGCATAGATCTGGCACTTATGACATGTCCGAGAATGTTGGTAACAGTCAGCTTCCATTGTGGACCAGAAATATCCTGCCTGAAGGATTTTCTTTGCCATGGTATGTCCACTGGAATGTGTTCTGAAGGTACCTTCATGTAGTTCTGCCATGATCCTTTCTGCTTCAGTCTTATCCACACAACGCAGTAAGGTTGAATCATGGTTTCGCTTGTATAGAATACTGTTGCTGAGGAAGAATTTTGCTGGGAATCTTCTCAGAAACTTCTTATCGTTGACAGATGCACCCTCGGGGTATTCTTGAGCTTCCAAGTACCTCTTCACTTCATGATACCAAGGTTTTTCAGTTACCTCTTCAGCCTCAAGATCACAGCAATGTGCAGGTTCATCCAGTTTCCAGATAATGATTCGGGGAGCCTCGTTATCCCATTTGACTTTGAACATAGAAGACATCTTATCTAACGCGTTCTCCAATTGATTCTCCTCTCTTGGGAAGTGTTCAAAAGTTATCTCCGTGAAATGGGGGATCAATGTCAACACACATTCTTTGTAAGGAATAAGGTTTGGGTGTTTCGTATCCCACTCGCCTTTGATCTGATTGATCACGAGATCGGAATCTCCAAAGACACTCAGAAACTTGATCCTTAAGTCAATTGCAGCTTGAAGACCCATAATGCATGCCTCATACTCCGCCATGTTGTTGGTGCAGTTGAAACATAGTCGGGCAGTGAGTGGAGTATGAGTGCCTTGAGGGGATATGATCACAGCACCGATACCATTACCCAAAGCATTTGAGGCTCCGTCAAAGTGCATAGACCATCGGGATCCTTCCTCAGGTCCTTCATCCGGTCCAGGTACTTCACAATCATTTACTACTATGATATCCTCGTTTGGAAATTCAAAGTTCATAGATTGGTAGTCATCCACTGCCTGATGTGCCAAATGGTCTGCCACTACACTTCCCTTAATTGCTTTCTGAGTCGTGTACTGGATGTCGTATTCTGTCAAGATCATTTGCCATCTTGCTATTCTTCCGGACAAGGCAGGCTTTTTGAATATGTACTTGATTGGATCCATTTTTGAAATCAACAGAGTAGTGTGAGTCAGCATATACTGTCTCAGCCGGCGAGCAGCCCATACCAAAGCGCAGTAAGTTTTCTCGAGCAATGAGTATCGGGTCTCACAGTCGGTAAACTTTTTGCTAAGGTAATAAATGGCATGCTCTTTTCGGCCAGACTCGTCATGGTGCCCCAGCACGCACCCCATTGAGTTGTTAAGTACTATCAAGTATAAGATTAGAGGTCTCCCTTCAACCGGCGGCATAAGAATGGGTGGTTCTTGGAGATACTCTTTGATTCTTTTGAAAGCGGCCTGACATTCATCATTCCAACGTACTACTTGATCTTTCTTTAGCAGCTTGAAGATTGGTTCACAGGTAGCAGTTAGATGTGAGATGAATCGGGCAATGTAGTTCAGTCGTCCTAGAAATCCTCTGACTTCTTTTTCTGTCTTGGGAACTGGCATCTCTTGTATGGCTTTAACCTTGGCAGGGTCCACTTGAATACCTTTGTCGCTCACGACGAAGCCTTGCAGTTTTCCCGATCTTACCCCGAGTGTGCACTTGTTTGGGTTCAACCTCAGCTTATACAACTTCAGACGGTCAAACAGTTTCTGTAGATGGTCAAGGCATTCTTCCTCAGTTTGGGACCTTGCAATCATATCGTCGACATATACTTCAATCTCATGATGGATCATGTCATGAAACAAAGCAACCATGGCACATTGGTAGGTTGCCCCAGCATTTTTCAACCCAAAAGGCATGACCTTGTAGCAGAAGGTGCCCCACTGAGTAACAAAGGTAGTCTTTTCCATATCTTCAGGAGCCATCTTGATCTGATTATAACCGGAGAAGCCATCCATGAAGGAGAATACCTTATGTTGAGCAGTTTTGTCAACCAGAACGTCAATGTGAGGCAGGGGGAAATCATCCTTAGGGATCGCCCTGTTCAAATCCCTGTAATCAACACACATTCGGACCTTACCATCTTTCTTAGGCACCGGAACCACGTTGGCAACCCACTGAGGGTAAGAAGTCATTGCTAGAAACCCGACATCGAATTGTTTCATAACCTCAGCTTTGATCTTCTCGGACATCTCTGGACGCATACGGCAGACCTTCTGTTTTACCAGAGGGCAACCTTCCTTGGTAGGCAGGTGATGAACCACAATGTCGGTATCCAACCTAGGCATGTCTTCGTAGGACCAGGCAAAGATTTCCACATAATCGTGCAACATATGAATCAACCGTTGTTTCACGCTGAGCTCCAGATTGGCACCAATCTTGACTTCCTTTCTATCTGTCTCAGTACCCAGATTTACCGTTTCCACTGGCTCTTCATGTGGCTGAATGGCCCTCTCTTCCTGGAGTAACAGTCTTGCAAGTTCGCCAGGCACTTCGCAATCATCTTCACCTTCGTCTTCGGCTAAGTTGATCGGATTTTCGAAGTCATAACTGGCAGTAGCAGAGTCGTTACCAGTGAGATCCATAGTGGATTGAAACTTGTATAGGTGAGTGTGTGTAAATATAGTTGTTTTGCAATATGTATAAAGAAAGAAAGGGAGCGCAAGATTTGAAATGTGAAAAACGTCCAATGCTTTTATTCATGATATATGAAAGTGACAAACAAAAGCCCTCACAAATAAAGACACGGTGCCCCGGGTAAGACACCGGGCCATAAAGTTTCAAATTATTGTTTGTTACAAATTCAAAACAAAGAAGTTCATTACTGGGTGACAAAAGTAATAGGTGTAAAGTCTTTTGCAGTCCAGTTGCTAAGTCCACCGTTGGTCGTCAGGTAGATCCAGCTGTCAAACTCGGATTCTTCTACCTCGTCTTCATCCCCAATAACATTCACTCCCGGGTTGGTGATGAACACAGGAGGTCTTCCAATCCTTGCCTTGCGCACAGCCTTCTGAGCTTCTGCAGTGAAACCCAAGCCAAATTTGTCAGTCTTTGGAGTGAAATCAGGAAGCCTGCCCCAGTTTGCGCACTCACCCTTCTTGATCACAGCCCGGGCGTCCTTTAAGGAGGCCATCTTCAAAGGAGAACCCTCTTCAGTCACTGTTTCTGCTGCTGCCAATGTTTGTGGCACCTCTTCAAAATGTTGAAAGGGGGTCTCAATGAACTCCCCATCCACTTCTACGTATCGGAACGAGTTGAGGTGGCTGACCATGTATTCCTCTTCCCCTTGCACTGTTACGATCTTCCCCCTGACCGGGTACTTAAGCTTCTGATGTAAAGTTGAAGTCACAGCTCCAGCCTTGTGGATCCATGGGCGACCCAGCAAACAAGAATAGGATGGACGGATATCCATCACATAGAATTTTGAATCAAAGACCTGTGACCCAACCCTGATTGGGATGTCAACCTCACCATGTACCATTCTTTTGGACCCGTCAAAGGCCCGGACAACAATGTTACTTGGTTTGAGCTCTAAACCCTCACAGTCCAGCCTGTCTAGAGCTTTCTTGGGGAGCACGTTTAATGAAGAACCAGTGTCAACCAGCACATGAGCAAGAGTAGTTCCCCTGCACTCAATGGAGACATGCAGGGCATCATTATGATTCTTCCCATTGGCCGTCAGATCAGCGTCAGAGAAACCCAGACCATTATCGGCAGTTAAGTTGGCCACACAGTCGGTGAATTGATCCACAGACGTTTCTTTTGGCACGTGAGCCGTCTTCAGGAAAGCAATCAGGGCCTTGGCATGGGCCTCTGAACACAACAACAGTGATAGCATGGAGATTTTGGAGGGGGTGTGCCCCAGCTGTTCAACGACGTTGAAATCACTTTTCTTTATAATCTTGAGGATCTCTTCCATCTCTTGCTTGGAAGCCTCAACAGTGGTCTTCGGTGCCTCCGTCCGGGCAGGCACATCAGTAGCAATCCCCTTGCCCCGAGCGTCAGATGACTCGGCAGCAGGGGTAGAAACTTGTTCAGGGGGGGAAACAGGCACACTGGCAGGTGTGATGACAAGAGGCCTCTGAATTGCTGGAGGTGCAATGTCTGGTGAGAACAGTCTTCCACTACGAGTGACCTTAGCAGGCCCGGTGATGTTGGTGACACCGGTACTAGTATTGAACTCTTGTTTCACTCCCAGAACATAAACATCTGCCCCATAGTGCCACGGGACAGCTTTATCAGACTTGTAGGGGATGGGCCCTGGAACAGTAATGGTTATAGGAGCAATCTTGTGAACATGCAAAATTTTGATAGGCTTCTTTGAAGGAGCCTTGGAAGGGTTGTTGAAAATGGTGACAATTGAAACTTCTTCAACAGGGGTAGCAGAAACAGCAGGAATAACAATCTTCTTGAACAAGATCTCTTTGCTATCTATCAGGTTTTGGACGCCTAACTTCAGCAAAGGACAACCAGAAGGGGAATCAGCACATAAGTGGCAACCTTTGCTACATCCCGGAAATAAACCGGCTAGCAACAGGTTCCTCTTGACGGTTAACAGCGGAGTAGCAACATCATCCACGGAAGCTACATACAGATCCTCCTCAACAACATTTACTCCATGCTGGGGCATGGGAGCGGTCACAACATTTGGCCTTTCGGGCGCCTCGAATTGTATTTCCTTAGCATCAATAAGGTCCTGAACCTTATTCCTTAGGGCCCAACAGTCGTCAGTAGAATGTCCCGGGCTATCAGAGTGATAAGTGCAACGGGCGTTGGGGTTGTACTTCAGAGATGTTGTATTTACCACCTTCGGAGCCTCCTTGACAGTTACCAGGCTAGTTGACAGCAGTTGTGGTAAGATCTGAGAGAGAGTCATGCTAAGCCGGGTATACTGTCGTTTGGGCCTCTCAACTCTTGGCTGGTTATATTGCTGAGGAGCAGCAGTAGGCTTAGAAATAACCACCGCGTTGACAGCTTGGCGGCGTTCCGGTTTGTTCTATCTTCTGGGACCATACACAACACCGGCCTCCTTCTTGAAGGGCTTCTTTTCAGCATTTGAGGAGGTACCCTTCTGTATCTTTCCCGATTTGATACCAGCTTCGATCCTCTCACCAGTCAGGATCAGGTCAGTAAACCCAGCAGAGGAATTACCAATGAGATGGTTGAAGAATGGACCAGATAGGGTCCCCAAGAACATGTCCACTAGCTCACGATTCGTCAACGGTGGCTGCACCCTGCCAGCCAGGTCTCTCCATTTCTGTGCATACTATTTAAAACCTTCACCCATTCCCAGTGACATACCCTGGAGTTGGGTACGCGTGGGAGCAAGGTCAGAATTATATTGATACTGCTTGTAAAAAGCAGTGGCCAAATCCTCCCAGTTACGAATGTTGGTTCCATCCAGCTGATAGAACCATTCGAGATGAGTCCCTGAAAGACTCTCCTGGAAGAAGTGGATCCATAAGTTCTTGTCTGCTGTGTAAGGCTGGATCTTCCTTACATAAGAACGGAGGTGCATCTTAGGACAGGAAGCCCCGTCATACTTCACAAAGGCAGGCGCCTTGAACTTGTGCGGGATCACCACCCCAGAAGATAACCCCAAGTCTCCGAAATCCAACCCAGGCACACGTTGAATCTCCATAGCATTTAACCTGTCCTCCAGTTGCTTATACCGGTCCTCAGCAGGAGGGTACTGTTCATCGTTGAAGTCTGTCTCGGTGTCAGAGACCACAGGACTAAGAACCTCTCTCCCTTGGTGACTTCCTTCCCCAACAGATGGAGTAGTCCTCTCAGCTTCATTCTGTAATGTATTCCTGAGTCTGCGCCCAATGTTGAATAGCACAGTCCTCTTCTTCTTCTTCTTCTTCAGAAGCAAAGCCTTCAGTTCTTGTTGTCCTTGGGCCAAGTTCATGACCATCTTCTGAAATTGGGCGTTCTGGGCCTGGAGGGCCTTGATAGCTTGCTCGGTAGTGAGTTCATGATTCATGATGCTTGAGTGCTGAAATAAACAGCGAAGAAGATTAAGCAACCTGTAGAAAAAGGGGTACCTGTTATGCACATGATGCATGATATGCTATTTATGCAATGCATTCAAGGGTTCGAAAGTTCAAATTCGTTGCAGCCAAAAAGGAACACACTTTTTATTAGGAAATAATTTGTTCAGTACATCAGGGCCTCATGGGCAAAACATTATAAAATAATCAATCCCAAAAGACACTGCGCATCTTCTTTGGAGCAATGTAAGTGTTGAGAGTCTTTTCCTCGTGGAGTAGGCGGGTGAGCTCCAAGACCTTCTTCTCACTGGCATGTAGACTGGCTTCAAGAGAATTTCGTTCTTCCTTGAGTTGGATCCAGCTTTTCTGCATTTCTTCCCAGGATGTAGGCATGTCAGGATGTTGAATGGTGTAGGGCACCTCTCCTTCCAAGACTGGCTCTTTGATCACAGGGAGAACATGAGGATATGGCATCACCAGCTTCTGGGAGCGGGCTCGTACCCACTTGAGATAAGGCTCCAGGGGGATGAAGTTCTTGTGCCCCAGTGTCTTGCTATCTACCCTGTTGGGCATCCTCCAAGCTCTGATAAATCTCTGGCGAAGTCCTTGTGCATCGTTGTCGAAGTCAAAAACTATGTCAGGAATCAACATATCATGAGGGCCATCCCTCCGAGCATATCCAAACTGTCTCAAGGCCATACAGGGGTTGTAAGTAATACCTCCTCTGATTCCAAGTAAAGGAACATTAGGAAACTCCCCGCAACGATCAATGATAGTGACATTCTCTCTGGACCGAGAACACCAATGTATATCAGCATGTGTAAGAGCCATTAATCGTTGTGACCATCTCAAACCCCGCTCGTTCTTCAAAACTGATTGTGGAAGGTGCGAAATAAACCACCTTGCTAGGAGATGAGTGCAGCACATGAGAACACCTCTTTTTCTCATGGTTCGAGTGTACCATGAGTGAAGGATGTCCCCAAGAAACGTAGGTATAGGATTCCTGGACATGAAGATCTTGACGGCATTGATATCTATAAGCTAATCGGGATTCGGGAACAACACCAACCCATAGACAAGGAGAGCCACAACTTCTTCAAAGGCTTGTAGGTCAAGGGAATTCCAACATTCTTGGGCCTTCTCAAACAGAAACTTTGCCAAGAATCCTTTGATACCACTTCTAACTTCCCAATGTCCCTTAATGTCAGATGGTTGTAGGCATAATGCTTTAGCAACCTCTTCAAGTTTTGGATCCTTTTCTGTACCGTTGTAGGGTAGTTGACTAAGGATAGGAATCTTCAGAAGCTGAGAAAACTCTTCCAAAGTAGGCACCAACTGATAATCTGGGACAGTAAAACAGTGATGCAGAGGGTCAAAGAACTGGAACAACACTTTCACCATATCCTCTTCAATGTTGGTATTGACCAAGCTGATGAGTCTACCATGCCTTTCACTGAATGAAGAGTTCTCGGGAATCCTGGATGTAAGTTCCTTAAGCTGAGGAGGGACCCTTACAAGGTTGACCTGAATTGTCTTTCTGCGGATAGTCTCTATGTCCTACAAAACAAGAACAAAGATGAAGATTCGAACCCCTGAAGTGGTTAGTGGATGCATATGATGTTGTATGATGTTATGATGCTATGATAAGGCACACCACAAGTATTCACAAAAAGCAAACATGATAAGGCACACAAGTCACACCACATCCCTTAGAGTTTAGGCCAGCATGAAGTTTGGGGTACTACCCTCTTGAAGTTGGTGGGCTCAAAAACCTGTCCTATCAAAAGTAACCGGGTTCTAAGGAGCTCAATATCATTGGGTTGTTTTCTGTGTTCATTGTTTTGATTTATCCACTGAACTGGCGATCAAAATATTCCAAGAAAATAACCCTTAATGAGTGTAGTATCGAGTATCAACCAACTTCGGACTGCACCAAAGTCAGTTATCTCACTACCCCTAAAGAGGCCAAGATGGTCAAGTAAGGTTCCTAAGGTCAGTTGATGCTTCACGACACCACGCGGCGGCCCCGTACTCTCCTTGATTTGACTCAAGGGTTACCAGTACTCACCAAAGTTCCACATCAACGTAGCAGACTGCTTCAACCGTGTCGGTATACCCCACACAGTTCCCTCACAGTCTTGTTGCTACTTTCTAAGAGGTATCCCCCAGATCCGGGTTAGGATCTATGAAACTTCCAAGACAGGCCCAACAATATTAAAGCAAACAAATCAGGCAATTGAAAACACAAGTGATCTTAGTCCTAAGGTACGCCTCACTTTTAATTATCCCCAGCAGAGTCGCCAGTTCTGTGATCGGTGGGAATGAGAACTGACTGTTTAAAGCTGGATTCACGAAATGTCGCGGAAGCAAGAGTCGCCACCGTCTTTTATTTTCTCCAACATGGAAAGGACAAAAGCACAACAAAATTCCTTATGAGAATGTTTCTCGGTTCGGGAGGTAGATTTATAGAAAGGGAAGGTGTTAGCACCCTTTCTATCCGTGGTTATCCACGGGCTCTTAGGTGCTTGCTCTTATGTTTTCAAAAGATGTTTGCTTTTCAAATGTGAGTGGGTTTGAAAAAAGTTTCTTTGAAAGATTTCTGAATGACTCTTGTATTTGTCCTCAAGAGTGTTTGAAAAATTTGTTTTGAAAGCTTTTGAAAGTGTAAGGTGTGAAAAGTATTTTGTTTGTTTTTAAAAAGAGCAAGTACCCATGAGTCGTCTACCTACCCTAAGGAATTAAGCTGTGTAAGTGTCCTTTAGGTAGTGCCATCCCACCATTGAGAGGTAGGTAGCACCACCGTTGGAGGTGTTCAGGTCAATTCGATTATCGGGACAGTGTGGTCACCAAAGCAATAGTAGGACAACTTAGAAGTAACCCTAACGTCCTAGATCCTTTTATCTAAGGCAACCGTTTTGAGGCAACTGGATCTTTAGACAAAGGGTGACCTCTAAGATGTCCTATACTTGATGACCACGTTTCGAAGGCAACGAGTGAGGCGTACCCTAGAAGTGGTGTGTGCATTGTATGTTGTATTCAGTTAATGTTTGTCTTTGTAATTAGTGAGCTACGAGTTGTTTTTATTTACATACATTCTTTCATGTAAGTTTAGCAGTTAAGGGGGTGCGGAAAGTAAATTGCGGAAACATAAATCCTACGCTATTACAAGGCGCGGGTCTATACATCGCCAAAAATACAAAGACCCGTTTTTAGTAAATAAGTACGGAAAGTAAAGCAGTAAAACCCTAATTACTATTACATCCGGAGGCAGTTACAAAAATAATCAAAATAAAGAATTAAAATTAAAATGCGCGTGAAAGAAAGAGTCAGGAATGTTCTAAGGGTTTTGACCCTTTTAAGAAAAGAAATTGATTTTTTTTTTGGTCTTTTTTGTAATTAAAATGAAATTAAAAAACTAATTGTTGAACTAATTAATTAATTTAATTAAAATAAAATATTTTGTGTTTTTTATGTTTTTTATGAAATAAAATAAAAAGAAATAAAACTAAAAGTTAATTTTTCCTAATTCTAAATCTATTTTAATTATTAAGAAAAGAAATTGAAATTGCCTAATTAAACTATTTATTTGTTAATATTTATTTACAAAATAAAATAATAATAATAATAATAATGTTAATTCTATTTTTTTTTTATTTTTTATGAAAATATGTTAATTGGTTAATTATGTTAATAAGAAATAAAATAAAAAAAAGTTAGAAATTAAATTGGAAAATAAAAAATGAAAAGAAAAGAATAAACCCATGGAAGAGGGTATTGGGCCAGGAAGGAGGGTGCATTGTTGGAATTATGGCCCATTGAAGCTCCAGCCATGTTGACTTTTCCTGGTGGCCTACGCATGCGCTGACTCCAGAGTACCATGGTCCTCATGTTTGGCCCTTGGATCTGCATTGATGGACGCTTGGAGCGCTCCTGGATGAGGTCTATGGTGGATGATGGATGAGACGCTGCACACAAGCACTTTAGAAAAAATGATAATGAATTATGGGGGGACCTGGGAATCGAACCCAGGTCCCAGAGATTACCAAACGAATAGCCAACCACTGGACTAAACCTGCGCGCGTGTTAGTAAAATAGAAAAGAAATATAATATAAAAAATACGCGTTATATGCTAAAAAAACAAAAAGGCGCGCGCAGGATTTGAATGCACCAATCACATGGAGGCACGTCCTTCATCTTCTCCATTCCTGCAAAACATGAAACACATAGCGGGGGTTTTAAACCCCCACAAAACGCAAGCCTGTAAAAAATAGCGATTAGACGCTCATTGAATATAAAAAGGGCGCGATATGTTCATCGCGTTTGTCTCATTGTAACGAATTCAGTCATATAGGTCTTGAGGTCTAATTTTGCAGTACATAGAAAACCCCAATTTGAAAGCTTTGAAAACCCTAAATATCTCCCATGGTGGATTGTGATTCTATGCGTTTCAGTTCAATTAAACTGTTTCACTAGCTTCAGAAGGTCCCTAACAATACAAACCAATCAAAAAATGGATTAAAAGCTCATGAAATATGATATACAGATTTGAGAAATAAGGCAATCCAAGTGAGTTGTGTGGCACGAATTCTTGAGGTTTTTTGCTTAATTCTGATTGCCAAAGGTTCCTGGCAATGCAAGGAGTGTGTTTGGATTAAAAGGGAGGCTTGAAATATGCTGGAAGATGGTTTTCAGGTTGTCACTTTTCTCTTGAAAAAATTGAAATGGCTTATGCTGTATGAGTGTTTCTAGGTCGTGTATGGTATTGCCAAGGCTTGCATATGTATCCTCCAATGAGAATCAAACAATATAATGCACCTTTAACCCTTGCACTTATGTTTGAGATTTTGCCATAACCTCCATTAAAGTAACTTACCACTCTTGTCAAAATTTGAATTTTTATGCTTGGAATAGGCCTTGCACGAATTTGTAAGGTGTTTCAAGGTGTATCAAAGCTATTCAACACAAAATATATCCCTTAATTAATTTTCTTGATTTTTATTTGAATTTTAAAGATTTAAAATGAATTAAATCAAATAAAATTAAATAAAAATAGAAAAAACAATTTTTAATCTTGAAATAAATTGTGGGACACGTGGGAGGCATGGCCAAGCTGAATCAAGTGGAAAAAGTGGGCCCCTTTTGTCAAAAATGAAGTTTCAAGGATAGTTGACTTTGGCCATTTCACAAAAATTTCCCAACTTCTCCAATGCATATCTTGCTCAATTTTAAAGCTATGAACATGTTCTTGGACATTTTGGAAATGTCTTGAAGTCCTCTAACCAATGTCTTTGGTACCATGTCATTTGAATTTACCATCTCAAGTTATGGTCTTTGACTTAAAGTGCCTTTTTGTTGACTTTTGAAAATGACCTATAATGTTGAAATTGATAACTTTTTATGAGAGCATTTCTTGGACTTGTAATGTGAAGATGAATTGTGGGAAATGTCCTCCCCTTCAAAATGAGCATTGGATGGGATTTTTCTGATGAACCATGAAAAAGTTATGCCTTGGTCAAGTTACAGTTGACTTTTCAGCTGTCCAAAAATAGAAACTTTTGACACCTTGATGATTTTTGAGCCATTCTTGGGAAATCATGGTCAAGATTTGACCAAATGATGATTGTGGCTTCAAAATAAGATGTTGACCAAAATTTTTGACTTTTGACTGCCAAATTACCATTTTGCCCCTGCAGTTGACTGGGGAGCAATTAGGGTTTTTGACTGTGCAACTTGACCTTGTGAGCCATGAAACTTGACATGTAGGTGCTTGACAATGTATATGAGCATATGGGACTTGATTGAGCCCTTGAAAATTCAACTTCCTTGCAAGAACCAAAACCCTAATTTGACTGACTTAGGAGGATGGTTGACTGTGTAGCCCTTGAGTAGACTTTGAACCCTTTAAGGTGATGCTTGGCAAAACTTTGAAGATTATGGGAGGGCAAATTTTGGGATACAACAGAGTCCGTATCAAAATGCAATGATTTTTCTCTCACAGAGGTCTTGAAAATAAATTGCTCCCCTCAATAGGAAGAGCATATGTGTAAAACTCTCTGACTAAATCATAGCTTATCCGGTCAATCGAATCAATCAGCACATCCCACTTCTTCTTCAGGAAAATTTGCATTGGTTTCCCATAAGGATCGTTGGTGTCAATCACGAATTTTTTCTCCGATAAAAACTGCCTTCCCACTAGAAGGTTGAACCTTGCTTCAGCTTCAACACTAACAAATTGGTGTTCACCAAAATTCTGTGATTGGCTCGAACTATCCCCATCGGTTTCCCTTATTGGCTTCAAGCGAAAAGATTTCTTAGGACCCATCTGCAAAACATTAAATCAAAATAAAACACCAGACAAACCCTCATGTTAGACATGAAAAAATAACAAAATGCAGAACACACAAGAAAAAACCAAAGATGTCTCCCCTGACATGCATCGTCGGGCGATGCAATATTTATCGCCGGGAGACACCCTACGAACAGGCCAAGTTCTACATAATTTTTCTTTCATAACTCCTCCTAACTTTCACTTATCAACCGAATTGCCTTAGTGATCTCAGACAAATTTTTATGGTGAGTTATGATTGCAAACAATGGGCAATGAAGATCCTAACCACATGCATACTAATCAAAACTATAAAGTCCTAAATTACCAAACCTAGTTTACTAACCATGGTCATAGTAATAAAAACTATAAAAAAACTAAACTACAAAACTTAATTTACTAACCACAAGCAAGAGAAATAAAATTTACCTTTGAAGTTTGAAATTTGGAATGAAGTTGCAAGGATTGGGAGAGATTTGATGAATATGACCCCAAATAGGTCAAAACACTCTTATAAAAGATGAATGACACGTGGGCCTAAAACAACCCACAAAATTAAAACACAAAACCGCAACAGATAAGAGTTATTTAAACAGCATCGCCCAACGACATAAACGATCGGCCGACGATCCTTGACAGAAACAGAAGAAAAAAAATTCTGCTACAGAATTTGTTTCACAAATCCTGTTCTGCAGCAGAATAAATTAAAAATGACACAAAAACATAAATACTTACAATGTTAGGGTGCCTCCTAACAAACACTTTGTTTAGAGTCGTTTCAAGCTCGAAATTCCAAGGTGATCACATATCACCAAGACGGATAACACTAGTGCTCCGGTTCACCTCCCCTCCGAGGTAGATTTTTAATCGCTGACCATTCACCGTCCAACTTTCCTTTGAGATAGGGTCCTCCAACAAAATAACTCCAAAATGCTTAACTTCTTTAATCAAGAATGGTCCCGACCATTTAGATTTTAGTTTTCCCAGAAATAACTTTAACCGAGAATTGAACAACAAAACCAATTGACCAACTTCAAAATGCTTTGAAATTATTTTTTTATCATGATACTTCTTGACTTTTTCTTTTTAAATCCTTTAAGATTCATAATCATGCAATCTCAATTCATCCAATTCATGTAATTCTTCTTTCCTTTTTGAGCCGGCTTGATTTTGATCAAAACTCAAAAACTTCAATGCCCAAAATGCCTTATGTTCAAGTTCTACCGGAAAATGGCATGATTTCCCATAAACCATTTGAAATGGAGTAAGACCTATTGGAGCTTTGAATGCCATACGATATGCCCAAAGAGCATCGCCCAACTTCAAAGAACAACCTTTTCTTGACGAAGAACAATTTTCTCAAGAATTATTTTTCTTTCTCGGTTTAACACTTCAGCTTGACCATATAAGGATGATAAGGTGTCGCAACCTTGTGCTTAACACCATAATGCTCCAAAGCTCGCTTTCAATTGGGAATTACAAAAATGTAAACCTCCATCACTTATCAAAACTCTTGGAGTACCAAAACGTGTGAAAATGTTTTTAGGAATTTAATCATAGTCTTGGCATCCGCTTTTGGAGATGTTATTGCCTCAACCCACTTTGATAAGTAATCCACTGCTACCAATATGTAATCACTAGAAAATGAGGAAGGAAAAAGACCAATAAAGTCTATCCCCAACAATCAAATACCTCGACTTCAAGCATGTTTTGAAAAGGCATTTCATGTCTTTTTGTTATTCCTCCCACTCTTTGGCAACTGTCACATTTTTTTGCATGTTCAAAAGAATCTTTAAACAATGGGCCAATAAAACCATTGTAAAACTTTTGCAGCCGCCTGATCACCACTAAAGTGTCCACCATAAGGAGAATTATGAAAATGCCACAAGATGTTACTTGCTTATTCCTTGGTCACACACCTTCTCAACAAATTATCCACCCCGAATTTGAATAAATAGGGTTCATCTCACACAAAATACTTGGCATCTCTAAGAAACTTTTTCCTTTGTTGTGCATTGAAATCTTCCGGAATGATACCGGTAGCTTTAAAATTTGCCAAAACTAAGGTCTTTCCATAACCATCATCAGTTGCTCATCCAGGAATGATTCATCTACTTCTTTTTCATTTATTGTGACCTCTATATTGACCAAACAGGATAAATGATTCGCTACCAAGTCATATCCTTTCTTGTCACGAATTTCAAGATCAAATTCTTGCAATAAAAGGATCCATCGAATAAGCCTTTGTTTTGAATCGGGCTTGGTAAGAAAATATTTAATTGTCGAATGGTCAGTGTTGTACCCCAAAATTTTCCCTCTCACTTATCAAATATTTTCTCATAAGATCTCCTTTGAATCGGGCATTTTTTCACATAGTTCCAAGATGATTTTGTCGAAATAGACAACATGAAAGTTATAGAGGATGTTTCAATCTTTCTAAAACATCCAAGAGCATGAATTTATCATACTTGAGCTAGGAGATTCAAGGGCATGAAGTTGATCATCCATTCTTGAATTACAAGCCATTTTTGTTGAAGAACACATAATCCAATTGGCATGATGTGCTGCATAATCTTACTTTGCAGACCTTGTGACTTGCAAATCTCTATATAATTTAATGTTTACGCAGGAGCTTGATCTATTACCCAAGTGTTTAAGCCATTGTCCAAAAGATCTTTCCATTTATGGCATAAAGGCACCATTGCTACTCTTGAAAATCAAGCTTTATGTATAAAGTTTGTCTTGAGCCCATACCTTGCTTGTTGTTGATTATACTCCACCATAAATTATGGGAAGGAACTCCTCTATACCAGCAACTTTGATATTTCATCTTGGGACTATATAGTACTTGACATAGTTTGATCTTTGTAATCCAACCAAATCATAACATGTTGTCTTGCAAACCTAAACAACTCATATGCACAAACCTCTTGCCTATAAATAGAAGAAGCATTTGCAATAGAGGAAGTGTGATACGGTGGGAGAACTGACTTAAGGTTTTGCGTTTTGTATTCGCAAATGTTGCGGTTTAGCAAGAGTCGCCACCGACTTTTCTTTTATCCAAAAAGAAAAGATGAAAAAGCACAGGAAAGACCTTTAGAGATGTTTTTGAGTTCGGGGGGTAGATTATGAAAAGGGAAGGTATTAGCATCCTTTTCATCCATGGTTTTCCATGGGATCTTAGTTACTCTCTAGATCACTTGCTTTTGTTTGAAAATATGCTTAGTGTGGTTTTTGAAAGTATTTTGAAAAGGTGTCATCGTTTAGGCAAACTTTGCAATGATTCTCGTTCGTAAGAATGCATGCAAAGTGTTGAGCTTTTGAAAATATTTCAAGGTTTGGAAAATGTTTTAAAGTTGTTTTGAAAGTGCATGTGATTGTTTTTGAAAATAGAAAGGATGGTTATTTGAGCAAGCAAGTAAAAGTAATCTACCTACTCAAAAGGTCTTAGATATGCTTTTCCTCCTCCTTTAGATGTTGCTATCTTACCATTGATTTGGAAAGAAGCCCCATTGTTGGATGTGAAGGGACGGGCGTTTGGGTCACTGTATGACCATGATAGCAATATTGTGAGATGACTTATCACTTTTCTTTTAGGGACTAAGATCATTTTGAAAAGGTAACTTTGATAGCATCATCGAGGGACTATGATCTTGTATTTCGATATTTGTTTGTGCTAAGACATCCCACATGCATAACATAGCCATTTTTAGGCAACAAGTGAGATTACCCTAAGGGTGCATGTGTGCAAGTGTGTTTGATTGCATGCATTTGTCTTTGATTTTTGGTGGTCTACTTGTTGGTTTTATCTTGCCATACACGCCTAATTACTATACAGTATAAGAAAAATAGTAAATTGCGGAAAATGAAATTTTACGCTATTACAATATTTAGGGGATGGGGGTACATATGTATGAATGGGGATTGCAAGTAAAAATAAGTTCTAAGTTACTATTACAACCATATTGAAATGTACAATATAAGAAAGAAATAGACTTGTTTAGAAAATATTTTTGCCTTAAGGAAATAAAATAAAATAAAATATTTTTGTGTTTTTTATATTAATATATATAAAAAAAGAGTTAATATTAAAAGTGATGAAAAAGAAAATAAATGAAAGATAAAATTAGTGCTGCTTCAAGCAAAAATAAACGAGGATCAGAAGTTCTGAAGTCAGCCACGTGGTGACTCAGAAGGAAGCGTCAGAGTCAGAAGTTCTGGATTGGTACACTCTGAGGTCCTGCAAGAAATGTTAGAGGACAAACACAGAAGTTATGAATTGCATTCAGACAGTGGGCCACAAATAAGAAGTCTTGTATTACACTAAAACAGTGAGAAAACGTTAGCAGTTCAGTGCGTTATCAGCATGTAAAAATCAGAAACTCTGAGTGTGTAAAACAGTTGATGGAAACGTCAGAAGTTTAGTGTATTTTGACATGTAAGGAGAAATCAGAAGTTCTGTGCCGTGTTAACAATATGTAAGCATCAAAAGTTCAGTGTTGTGCTAAAGCTGTGAGTGAACATCAGAAGTTCTATGCAAAATTTCAAATCTTAATCAGCACATCAACAATTTATTCAGTTCAGCAAATCAGAATGATCACAACTCAACAAATCATAGAAGTTCCAGTCCTAAGTCTGAGCCTAACATTATTCTAGAAGTTCTGATCCATAGTTTCTCTATTCATGCAATGATATGTACAACATTAATACTATGATATTTACATGTTAATAATGTTCAGAATGAAAAGCAAGTAAAGTCAGAAAGACTTACCTGGAGCGTGCTTGGAGCTTTGAGTGGCTGCCTTTGGATGTTCTGAGTCAGCAAGAGAGACGGAAGAGTGGTTGTGTCCTTTTGTTCAAAGGGAAGAACAAAGGTTTGTTTTTATGTATGAGAAATATAGATTTTTATGAAGGTTTCACAACTTCCTTTTTCTCTCTTTTGGCCAATCTCTCTCTTCAAAAGTCAGCCCCTTGAACGTGTGATGGAGCCAAGTATTTATAAATGAATTTGTTGTGACTTTGGGGAAAAAACAAATAGGATTTGAACCTGTTTTGGCATCCTGTTCCTTTGCTTTTTCATCACAGTTTTTGTATGCTAGTTTGGTGTAATCATGGGATGCAGGCGTAGGCTGAGCCAAATGTTGGTCATAGGTCTGCAACAAGTTGTATAAGCAAGGTTTTGGGATTTGGTCAAGTTCTGACTAAAGCTTTGAAAATAGCCTTCACGTGCTGAAGCGCTGCCTTGTCTTTGAAGCAAGCATGGTGGCTGTCAGCAGGAATTAAGGAAAAGCAAAAGCAAATCATGGGCTTAGTAGCAAAGTTGCTATCCCAAGACAGTAGAGGCACACGTGGTGAAAATCCTTTGGATAAAGACTCAGAAGGTGGTTGTGAGCATTAAATGATTATGAGACTTATCACAACCAGAAATCCTGCAACATGAAACTCTACACCAAGGCTTAGTTCTGGATCAGAAGTTCTGAGCTTGCGTGGAATCCCATCTTTTGATCCTCTTATCTTTTGGCTCCAGCATGTTCTGAAGGAGCTTTCAGACTTTCTGGGAAGCTTGCAGCACACTCCTTAACCTTCTTTGAATTACCCTGACAAACTTTGACTGAGCTTTTGTGAAAACTTGCCCAGAAGTTCTGACCAAACTCTGTTTTGAGAATATCCAAAATATGCTGAGCGTTATGGTGATAACCTAGTAAAAAGTTATGAATTTGTCATATTTTCTTAAACACTTAGAAAAATTCTAAGTATTCAGAATTTTGACCTCCTGGGTTTTGATGAAACAAAACTTCATATTTCAATGTGTCTTGATGAAATATGATTTTTGAAGCTTGATTTTGATCCAAAAGTCAAAGTTTGACTTTTCAGTGTGCAAATGACCATTTTGCCCTTATGGATGATTTCCTTGAAAAATTGCAGTTCAAGGCTTGGAATTGGATGGAAGCAAACTTGAGAATCCAAGGTGATTCCTTGAGAAATTAGAGGGCAAATTTGGGGTACAACAGGAAGGTTAGGAAAAATAGAGAGAAAATCAAGAAGTTCTCTTATGTAGAAGCCCTCAAAAATCCTTGCACTCTAAAAAAAAAACAGAATTGTCCACAAAACCCCCATTGTTGAGCTTTGAAATCCAAATCTTTGAACCTCTCACTCCTTGCAAGTTTTGTCCAAAAAAACCATCTAAACACTCCACATACATCATATAGAAGTTGTTCAAACACAAGAAAAACTTCTGTAACATCACTATCATCACTTCCCAAGCTCAACAACAGCCCATACAACAACTCAAACTCAAAGCACAAATTTCAGTTTCAAGGTAAGTTTTCTTGACTTTGAACTCTTCATAGAAGCATCATTAATGATTAATTTGTGAAGATAAAATGTAGATATCATTACCTTGAATCTAACCATATGCTTGCTTTTTATTTTCACTAACCATGTATTGAGAATTGACTTTTACATGTAGCAAAACAGTGATAAAAACAAAAAACAGCAGTTACGCGTTGACACGAAATGCTATGAGTCGACACATATTATGTCCAAAACAGGTTATGAGCCGATGCAAACCATTATGTGTCGATACGAAATGTTGCATGAGTCGATACAAAATGTGAATGCGTCGACTCATACTGAGTTAATTTTCATTTTCCAACAGCAAGGAAATTTTCGTATCAATACATAATGGCATGCGTCAATACATAAATTATTTTCGTATCAATACATAATGGCATGCGTCAATACATACATTATTTTCGTATCAATACATAATGAAACGCGTCAGTACATAAAATTTTCGTATCAATACATAAGTGTATGTGTCAATACATAAAAAAAAATTCAAAACAATTTTCTTATTTATATATTTATTTATTTTTGTACATTATTTATTCATTCAATATGGTTGTAATAGTAAATTAGGATTTATTTGCGTTTATCCCCCCATTTGTAAATTTGTATCCCCATCCCCCAAATGATGTAATAGCATAGGATTTTAATTTCCGCAACTTATCGCTTTAATATAATTGTTAGTAATTAGGGTGTGTATGGCAAGATAAAATCAACAAGTAGAAAACCATAATACAATACAAAACAAGCATGAAAATCAATACACTTGCACACAAGCACCCCTAGGGTAAAATCCACTTGGTTGCCTTATAAATGGCCATGTTACGCATGTGAGGTATCTTAGCAAAAACAAGCAAAAATACAAGATCACAGTCCCTCGATGACGCTATCTAAGTTGCCTTTCAAAATGATCTTAGTCCCTAAAGAAAAATACTAAGATACTTTGTAACATTGCTAATCATGGTTATACAATGAACCACGCCCGTTCCATTTACATCCAAAGATAGGGTTAATTACCAAATCAATGGTAAGGTAACAATGTGTTGGCTCCTAAATTCGACACCCTTGTTTTTATTAATATAAACCATTAATTGAGAGGGATGGTTTCGACCAGCTGATTCTGTCGAAATGCTCATCAGAAGGTGGCAAGATACTTAGAGAATTTCTTCTAAGTAGGAATCTTCTTGCCTTCGACGTCGAAGGTGCTTCTCGACAAAGGTATTCGACGCTCAGAGTGGAACGGTTTGAGATTCAAATGTTTGGAGGGAAAACGGTTCCCAGCAGTTACCAAGTGCAACGTGCCAAGATCAGGAGCGTCGAATGCTGTGAGCGTGCCACGTGGAGTCATCTCGAAGCAGCGTAACTGCCCGACGGTTAGTTGAGATATGTTTAGTATAAATACTAGTTGCTCACGTAGTTTTTCGCGTGTGTTCACAATTATATACAAGTCACTCATTTAGATTCAAGTACCCAGTGTGAGCAAAAGAATTGTTGAGAATGTATGTGTGAAACACCATTTTAATTAATCAAAGTCATTTATTTTCCAGAACTTTATTGCCTTTCATTTACTTTTCCCAGTCGAAGCCTTTATTTAAAGCTTTCTTTTATTCTACCAAGTTTTCTTCATGCAATTTACATAAAGTGTCTTTATTTTCTTGTCATTAACCATCATTAAACTTAGTCAAAACCCAAAAAATCAACCATGTCTTAGGATCAATCTGATCGATCATGCGAGTCACCAAATAAGTAACCTTTTGGAGGATCAGCGGTTGTTTACCAATTCCCACGGTAAACAAATTGGCACGCCCAGTGGGACCTTGTGTTGATTTTGAAGGTTAACCGTATTTATACAGAATATCATCTTTTTCGAGAAGTATTGCATGTTATTGAGAAGTGGTATAATATACACTAACAATACCAATACTGCCAGAAGAAGAGAAGCGATGGCGAATCCGCCAAACAATAACGAAATCCCACAAACGAATGTGGGAACAACGGTTATCCCAACCGTAAGTGAAGCGATAACCGCTGGTTCAACACCAGCAGTAACGGTCACACAAACGGGGCTATTACCTCCGTTCACTGGCCCCATAGCGCCTTTGGGAACTCCCCCACCAAGGGGAAATCCAGGAACTAGGCCTTATGTTCCCCCAGGATTTATGACAGGCGGCCCAAATCGAGAACCACTCTATGGCATGCCAACTTCTGAATTGGCTAGCCTGACGAACGTTGCGTCCACTTTTTCAGACCCTTTAGTGAGTGCCTCTTCGCCACTCCAAGGTTCTGGAGTTGGTATGGCGAACAAAAATAGGACCCAACTCTTAGGAGGAACGTCCCAAGTAGCGCATGGCCTTACAAATGCCTCGACAGCAGTCTTGAGGCAACAAATGGACGAAAGCAACCATGATATGGTTCAAATGTTGGCACAAACTTTAAGTACGGTGTTGAACCCCCTGATACAAAATACCACCCAGTCGAATCAGCAGATGACAACGCAAATGACGCGTCTGGCTGATTTCTTCGGGGTACCCCAACCTATTCGACAGCCCCAAAGGGCGCAAATAAGGGGAAACCAAGGTATACTTCTTGAGGAAGAAACCACTATTAACCAAGTCCAGCAGCCTGTCGAAGAAAACCTTAGGGCACGATTGGAGCAACCCGGGGTCGAAGAACCTAGGGTCATAGCCCCATAGGTAAGGATGGTCAACAGAAACCAAAATGCTGACGAAGTAGTTCAGCACATCCAATACCAGAATATGGGTTTGGAAAATAACCTGGCAGCCATGATCGAAAGAATCATGACGCAAAATGGGATGAATATGGGCTTTCGTAGGCCCAACTTCACATCCCCACTGTCAGAATGTGTGTTACAAACAGACTTACCTCCTAGATGTAAAGTCCCTAAGTTCACTAAATTCTCAGGGGACACGACAGAATCTACTGTCGAACATGTGGCGAGATACTTGATCGAAGCAGGAGATATTTCAAACAACGAAAACCTGAGGATTAAGTATTTCCCAAGTTCTTTAACAAAGAACGCGTTTACTTGGTTCACAACTCTTCCCCCCAATTCGATCCATCATTGGACCCAGTTGGAGAGATTGTTCCATGAGCAATTCTACATGGGACAAACCAAGATAAGCCTGAAAGAATTGGCCAGTGTAAAGAGACGTTTCACTGAACCTATAGACGAATATCTAAATAGGTTTAGGTTGCTCAAAGCAAGATGCTTTACGCAAGTGCCAGAACATGAGTTAGTCGAAATAGCCGCATGGGGCTTAGATTATTCCATTAGGAAGAAATTAGACACTCAATACCTGAGAGACATGGCCCAATTGGCCGATAGGGTTCGACAGGTAGAACGCCTTAAGGCTGAAAAAGCCAAGGCGACAAAAACTCATAAAAGAGAGAGGATAACATATGTCGAAATGGATGATGAAGATCCAGAAACCTTCGACGAAACTATAACCGTCGAAGAAAGCGAGGTCGATTTAGCGGAACTAAAACAAGGGCCATCATACTCTTGCAAACTGTTAGTCCCCTCAAGTGGAAAAAATCCCACTGGTCCAGAAAGGACCAACGATAGGTTCCCCAAAAAGACTTACAGTTTTGATATTACAAAATGTGATGAAATCTTTGACTTACTTGTAAAAGATGGCCAAATGATAGTACCCCCAGGGGTAAAAGTGCCTCCTCTTGATCAAAGAAAGAAAAGAGGCTTTTGTAAATATCATAATTTTCTGGGCCATAAAACATCTCAATGTTTTCTTTTCAGGAATCTCGTGCAAGACGCTATCGAAGAAGGGAGGCTGAAATTTGCTGACAAGACCCCCATGACTGTGGACTCTAACCCTTTGCAGGCTGAAGCCCATTATGCTGAACCTTCAGAGGTGAACGTGATCGAGGCATCCAGAAGCCAGGCGAAGAGAACAAGAATAACCATGGTCGAAGTCACCAAGGATCATGTCAACATGCCAATCTTTGGCAGTTTTTCTGGGAATCTATCTAGAAAAACAATTGAAGCGGTCCAAAAGGCGGTCGAAAGCCCGAAGCTGGAGACAGTTGGAGCCCAAAAATCTGGAACAAAACCCAGTTCTTACTTGGCTGCAGTTCAAGGCCAGACAAAGGACTTGGAGATTCAGATGAAGCAGTTGACTCTTGCCACCAAAGACACCATGAATGTCAACATGGTCGAAGTCTCTGAACCAAAAGCATCAGAGGAGGCCATTAGGCAAGAACAAGCCAATAAAACTGCTTTCCCTCGGGAAAATGAAAATCTGGCAGATTTCCTGCAAAGATGCCAGAAGAAGAAGTCAGAAGTGATGTTGTGTCCTCGATGCAGCTCGATTTTCGACAAAAAAGCTGCTGAACATATTCAAGGTGTAAGAGCAGCAAACAGAAAAGGGGAAAGTGTTGATACTCGACATGACCCCAGAAGAACCTACCAAAAGGGTTCAAGTCAAGAAAAGAGGCCACTGACTTTCAGGCCTTCAACCAATGTGCCAGTTGATACATGGTACAAAACATCAGGTCGAAAGAGGCCAAGCGAGGAGAGATGGCATTCTTTCGAAGTGCCAAGAGGTTCATATTTTACACATAAGAAAGAACCTCAGGTTGTTACCCCTAAAGTGACCCAGGTATCAAGCAACTACAAAGGAAAGAATCCCATGTCTCGATATCAATGGAGAAGATACCAGAGGCGGCGAAAGGCTGAGAGGGAAGCTGCTAATGAACCAAAGCCAGAATCAAGTTCAAATGTCCCTCAGAGAAAGCAGAGGAAGCCTCTGGAAAGACAACCTGTGACCAATAGGCTAGTCTGGCCTAACCAGGGTGAAGTTGATAACGAAGATGGCTCTGAGTCTGATGACACCTTAGATATCATGGTGAACATAGTCTCATTTTTGCCAAGAGAGTTCAACCGCCAGGTGGAGGTCGAAGCAAGCGATTGGGAAGTTGAACAAGAAATGGCCAAGCATAGGCCAGTATGCTACTTCGTCATGGATAATGGCGCTACTGAAGAGCAAAATGGGTTCTTCGAACCTCCTACAGAGGCGATGAAAAATCACCTCAAGCCTTTATTTATAAGGGCTAAACTCGAAGAAACCACACTAAATAAGATCTTGGTGGACTGTGGGGCAACCATCAACATCATCCCTCACTTTATGCTGAGAAAAATAGGCAAGAGCGATGAAAACATTAAGCCCCACAACATGGTCCTGTCGAATTATGAAGGCGGCATAGGGACCACTATGGGTGTGATCCAACTGGACATCAAGGTGGGATCCATCCTTCGACCAACTATGTTTATGGTCATATCGGCCAAATCAAATTATAATCTTTTGTTGGGCCGAGAATGGATACATGGTGTTGGAGCTATACCATCATCAATGCACCAAAGGTTGATTCTATGGCGTCCTGATGGAATGGCCGAAAACATAGAAGCGGATCAAAGCTATTACTTGGGCGAAGTAAATCACCTAGGGATGGCAGACTTCGACAAAAATCTGACTCACATTGGGCCATGCCCAGCACCTGACTTCGACTTGGCGCCAGCGCCAAATGCTTTTTGTTCCTTATACCTGCACCCTGAGCATGGTTTTCAATGGGACAGAGAAGACTTGTCCCACATTGATTTTAGTGGGCTAACTGATATCCAGCCAACTGGTTGGGGAAGTGAATTCAGTGACAATGACTGAGTCACAATCACTGCAGCGAATTTCGGCTTACGTAGCCGAAACAAGGATGATAACGGCTCTCGAAGCTGAAGTAAAATATATGGCCACATAGGCCAGTGATCAAGAGTTACCTTCTGCAGGTCCTGGAAAGGATTTCGATCCAGAACCTCCTGATATCATGCCAGAAGAAATGCAGGAACAAAGGCTCGACGCTATCTATGACGATGAGCCTTTGGGATTCGAAAAGGACCCCTTAGCGAACAACATCAAAATGCTGGCGCAGGATCCTTTAGAAGAAATCAACTTGGGCGAAGGGTTAGAGAAAAAGCCAACTTACATTAGCGCAAAAATTGACCCAGAACTCAGGTTGGAAGTGATCCGTTTGTTAAAGGAGTTCAAGGACTGCTTTGCATGGGATTACGGCGAAATGCCTGGTCTCGACAGAGGATTGGTAGAACTTCAGTTGCCAATCAAACCTGGGAAGAAGCCAGTCAAGAAAAGTCCAAGACGCTTCGCTCCAGAAATATTGTCGAAGATCAAAACGGAAGTCGAAAGACTGCTGAAGTGCAAATTCATACGAGCTACGAGGTATGTCGAATGGATTGCAAACATTGTGCCAGTGATTAAGAAAAATGGTACATTGAGGGTGTGCATAGATTTCAGAGATTTGAATGCTGCTACACCCAAAGATGAATATCCTATGCCTGTGGCGGAAATGCCGCTGGCTATGAGTACCTGAGTATGCTCGATGGTTATTCAGGATATAATCAAATATTCATTGCTGAAGAAGATGTGTCGAAAACAGCTTTTCGATGCCCCGGGGCTTTAGGCACTTACGAATGGGTAGTGATGCCTTTTGGCCTAAAGAACGCTGGGGCAACATATCAGCGAGCGATGAACTCTATCTTCCATGATTTTATTAACACTTTTATGCAAGTATATATTGATGACATTGTTATAAAATCTGTTTCCAGGAAGAACCATATAGACCACCTTCGACAATCATTTGAAAGAATGAGAGAACATGGTCTTAAAATGAACCCTTTGAAGTGTGCATTCTGTGTAAAAGCTGGAGATTTCTTGGGCTTCGTCGTCCACAAGAAAGGAATCAAAATCAACCAGAACAAGACGAAGGCAATTCTGGAAGCGAAAGCGCCAACGAACAAAAAGGAACTGCAATCTCTGCGAGGCAAGATAAATTTCTTGAGGAGATTCATATCTAACCTAAGTGGGAAATCTCAAGCCTTTTCACCCTTACTTAGATTGAACAAAGAAAGATTCGAATGGGGGCAAGAGCAACAAGAAGCCTTCGACAAAATCAAAGGGTATCTCACAAAGCCACCTATTTTGGTGCCTCCTTGCAGTAACAGGAGTATGAGATTGTACATAGCTGCATCCGACAAAACTTTGGGAAGCATGTTAGCCCAAGAAGATGAAAATGGAGTCGAAAGACCCATTTACTATCTTAGTAGAGTTTTGAACGATGCAGAAACTAGATATAGCGAAGTTGAAAAATTATGTCTATGTCTTTATTTCTCTTGTACAAAGCTCAAACAATATATAAAGCCAGTTGATGTGTATGTTTCGTCTCATTTTGATGTTTTCAAGTACATGTTGTCGAAACCCATCCTGCACAGCCGAATTGGCAAGTGGGCGCTAGCGTTAACTGAGTACTCCTTGACCTTTATGCCTCTTAAGGCAGTGAAAGGACAAGTGGTGGCAGACTTTATAGTCGTCCACTCAATTCATGTTGAGAATATAAATTATGTGGAGATAGAGCCTTGGAAATTCCACTTCGATGGTTCCAGCCATAAAGATGGAACAGGAGTAGGGGTCTTGATTATTTCTCCAGAAAAAATTCCAACAACATTCAAGTACAAGATATCAGGTACTTGTTCGAACAATGAGGCTGAGTACGAAGCTCTAATTACTGGCCTTGAGATATTGTTGGAATTGGGGGCAACTCGAGTCGAAATAATGGGAGACTCAGAGTTAGTCATTAAGCAAGTCACAAAAGAATATAAGTGCATAAGAGAAAATCTTATTATGTACTTTGTGATAGCAAATCGTTTATTGAAAAAATTCGAAATGGTCAACATTCGACACATACCCAGATTGGAAAATCAAATAGCCAATGATTTGGCACAAATTGCATCTGGGTACAAAATTTCAAAAACGAGATTACAAAGAGCAATCGAAGTCCGAGGAAAAATAAAAGCAACTTGTTTGTCACCAACAGATTTGAAATCGACAAGACTAGGGTATGCTGATCAAAGGAACTTTGAAATATCGTTCATAGACAATTTGTCAGAGCAAGATTGGAGGAAACCCATTGTAGATTATCTACAAAATCCAACAGCTTTGACAGAACGAAAAATAAAATATAGGGCGTTGAGTTACGTACTCATGGGTAATGAGTTATTTAAAATGACTCCTGAAGGGGTATTGCTAAAGTGCTTAAGTGAAACTGAAGCATACATAGCCCTTTCGACTACGCACGCTGGAGCATGTGGGGCTCACCAAGTAGGCCATAAGATGAAATGGTTGTTGTTTCGACAAGGACTATACTGGCCCACTATCTTGAAAGATTGTGTCGAGTTCGCGAAGGGTTGCCAAGAATGTCAAGTCCATACAGGCACCCAACATGTACCAGCAAGCGAACTTCACTCAATAGTGAAACCTTGGCCCTTTAGAGGATGGGCGTTGGACCTGATTGGAGAGATTCGACCAACATCATCAAAGATCCAGAAGTATATATTGGTAGGCATTGATTATTTCACTAAGTGGATCGAAGCTATTCCTTTAGTCAATGTAGACCAAGAAAATGTCATTGAATTTATTCAAAAGAACATTATCTTTAGATTTGGAATCCCTGAAACTATAACGACTGATCAAGGATCAGTTTTCACCGGTCGAAAGATGCAGGAATTCGCTCAAGAAATAGGCTTTAGACTCCTAGCATCAACGCCTTATTATGCACAGGCAAACGGTCAAGTCGAAGCAGCGAATAAAATAGTGATTGGCTTGATAAAAAAGCATGTAGGGAAAAAGCCAAAAAATTGGCATAATACGTTAGACCAGATCTTGTAGGCCTGTCGAACGTCCCCAAAAGAAGCCATAGGTACAACACCGTATCGGCTAACGTTTGGTCATGACGCAGTGTTGCCAGCGGAAATTTGTCTTCAATCTGCAAGGGTTCAGAGACATCATGATATCCCCTCTGAGGTTTATTGGGATATGATGTTAGACGAACTAGTAGATTTAGACGAAGAAAGACTACGCGCTCTCGACCTACTAAGGATTCAGAAGAAAAGAGTGGAAGACTCTTACAATAAAAAAGTGAAACCTAAGGCATTCTCGCCTGGAGAATTAGTTTGGAAGGTGATTCTCCCCATGGATCGAAGGGATCGAAGCATGGGAAAATGGTCACCCAAATGGGAAGGACCATTCAGAATTATCCAAACTTTTTCTGGTGGAGCTTATGAAGTCGAAGAGTTAGGTGAAGATAAAAGACTCTTGAGAGTAAACGACAAATATTTGAAAAAATATAAACCTATGCTCCAAGAGATCAAAATAAATAGCAAGTAATGACTAAATTAACCATAAATAGCCAAAATGGAAAATTTTATAAGAATTAGCCAAAATGGTTACATTGTCAAATAAATATTACAATACATGGTTAATAAATGGCTGAGTAAATTAGAAGGGGATAGAATCTCTGAGTCAAAGGTACTTGGCCTGCTGCAACTCCAATCTTTTGTTGCACAAGGCATTCGCCTGGGAAAGCTTGGCAATTTGGTCATCGAAGGCTTGGGCCTTCTCAGCAAACTCTAGGCCTCGTGTAACTTCAGCTTGGCTCTCTGTGTCTGAAACAGTCGAGAGAAGCTCCTCCTTGCGTTTGGTATTAGCATTTATCTTGGCCTCCAACTCTTTGATTTGCGCCTTTATAGAGGCATTGTCTCGATCTATGGCGTCAATTTCTTCTTGCTTGGACGCTTTCTGCTTCGACAACTCTGCAATGCGAGAAGTCGTCTCAGCTACCTCAGTCCAGGCAGAAGAACTTTTGCCATGTAGCGCTTCAAGCTGGCTGTTGAAGCCCCTCTGACGTTGATAGTCCGCTGAGACTTGATCAACAATGGAGTATAACTCCAAGATAAAGCTCGAAACCTCTGGAGTCACAGCAAGCAAGTCGACTGCATTCAAAACAGCTCCCAAACAAGACGGAGCAGTAGGATCCCCCTCCAAAGCCTTCATCAGATCTTTCTTGAAGAACTGAGCCTTGACCTTCATCAAAGCCTCATCAAGGGGAGAAGTCGAAGTGGACTTCCCCGATGCAGTAGAAGCATCATGACTAAGGTCAGATGAACTTCCCTTACTCTCGATAATGGCATTCAGGTAGCCAATGGGATCAGTTTGCTTCAAGAGTGCCAAGTCTTCTTTAGACTTAGGCTTTGTCGAGGTAGTAACCCTTACAGCAGCGTTGGCTTGGGGTTGAAGTTGTTGAGTAGCATTTGCATCGACATGACTCTCTTCGACATGTAGTTCTGTAGTGCCAGCATCAGCATGATCCCCTTCGTCATGTTGTTCCTCTGACAGATCAACCACTTGAATTTCCTTTGGTTGTTGTTCCTCTGCTTCGGCATTGGCTTCATCGTTCGCCAATTCCTCCTCTTATGGCCTACTGTGTTCAACAGAGTCTAGTGTCTCTGAAGTCTTTGGTGCTGAACTTTCGGTGGTCTCCTGAAAATATAAGAGGAAGAATCTTCTGGTTTAGAAAGAGACACAATCGAATGAGAGCATCGACGCCTGAGTTAAAAATGGTCAAAGAAACTACCTGCAGAGGAATTTCAGCTCCAGGGCTGGAATTATCACTTTCGACGGGCTTATTGAGCAAAACGTTTAGCTCCTCCTCCATGGGCTCTTCTATAATCACGGGAGGTGGCCTGGGTCTTCTCCCTGCAACCTTTATTCTGATCATGGGTCGAGACTCAGGAGAAGGAGCATCTTTCTTCGGTTTTCTCCGTTTAAGAGGAGCGGGGGGAGATTCGTCCTCGTCGTCACTCCCAGATTCGACCGTTAGTGCAGGTCGTTTCTTGGGTGAAGGTGCCTGAAAACCAATTAGAGTTCGATTTAGAACGCTACATCGAAAAACAGGATGTTAAAACCAGAGGGAAATAATAAAAGTTTGGTTACCGGTGCTGAAGGTTTTATCGAAGGACCTCCCCCCTGATGGCTTTCTGTAGTTTTCGCCGGTGCTGAAGGTTTTGTCAAGGGACCTCCTCCCTGATGGCCTTCTGCGGCTTTCTTTGCTGCAGGCTTTCGAACAACTGAAAGAAGACGCGTTCACAAGTTATAATTAACAAGTTACAAGTCGAAATGGAAAGACAAAAGTAATTTGGAGAGTGAACGTACATTTCTTTATTTTGTCAAGGACTAGAACGAAAGACTTCTGAAGTTCGTCCACAAAATCTTTTTCGTCGAAGAACTCTTCAGCATAGTAACTCTTCCACCAGTCTTCGAAAGATGGTGAACAGAGGAAGTTAAGTTGATAGTCGAACAGTGAAAGTACTGTTCGACCAGCGTACCTGCCAATATGCTTGGTGGCAGCATCCTCAGTATAATCATTGCAAAAATATAACATGGATTTCTCCCTAGGAAAAATAGGAGAAGGAAGTGATTGGATGATACCAAACTGTCGAGAGATCAAGTTTGGCTGGTAAGCGATCAAGCTCAGGTGATTCTTGGAGCTCTTAAAGCGAAGTGGCATTATTCTGGGTGTGAGAAATGCTTCCTACATTATTGTGTGTTCTTCGACATGAGGGTCACCTGACGACTTGGGATGGGGCCTGGTGAACCATTCTGGACCAACCTTTCGACGAGCGAAAGGAGCCATGGTCGAAGTGAATTCTTTTCTTCTTGCAAACATCAAGACGAAGTTTGCAAAAGTCTGTTGAAGTTCCAGCCCATCTTCAGTCGGGGTCAGTAAAGCTAATCTGGTGCCTTCGATACGCCTTTTTGCTATCTCAGGAGCTTTCTCATTTATCTGAGTTTTCTGAGGTAAGAAAGACTCGAAAGTGGCATTTAGCCATAGCTGAAGTAGCCAAAAGGGTCCTGCAAGCAACAAAATGGCTCTATTTTCGATGACCTTTAACAGAGTCGCTCCACTGCTGATCAAATCATACAGATTCGCTAGGATTAATTCTGCCAAACAAATGTTTTGGCCATGGTGAAGCTGGGTAGCGAGGGTGACCATTTTCTTCGTCACCTGAAGAGACTTCATGCAGAACACAAAGCGTGACATCCAAAGGGCTAGAAACGCAATGTGCTCCACATCCGTCACATTGGCTGTCGACCTATCATGGTAGTGGTTGATATAGGTGGTATAGGTGGATTTAGTAGCTGAAAACCCAATTTGGTCCTCCGACATTTCCTCTGGGTCGAAATAGTCCCCAGTTGGTCGAAGACCGGTGATGGAAGCCACGTCGAAAAGCGTGGGTGTTAGCATTCCACAAGGAAGGTGGAAAGTGAAATGAGTATAATCCCAGAAAAGCAAAGAGGCTATCAGCATCTCAGGGGAGTAGTTGAGACCAGTCTTCGACAGCATGACTAGGTCGTATATTCCCAGGTTCTTCCAGATCGAAGCCTGGCTTTTTTCCATCTTCTCTAGCCAAGCGCTGTAGTCTGGTGTAAGACTAGGGCTAGACCTAAAAGCCCTAACACCTCTATTGAAGAATCGAAGATCTATTTTTTCCTTAGCAGGATCTTCGTTGTCATCTGCAGCCTTTTTGGAGCACCCAACAGGTTTGAGCGCCTCAAGCACCAAAAAGAAGTTCTTGATCTTTGTGGATTCATCAATGCATGGGGATAACGAGCCAGACATGGCGAAAATCTGGTTGGAGTATCCAACCGGAATCATTAGTTGATGTGAATAAGCTTCACGCTCAGCAGTTTCCAGGGGTTCAGGAACCCTTCGCAGGCCTGTAGAGGTAACTGTTGGAACAATTGAGAAGATTTTTGGTTTAGCATTTCTAGAAGGAATGTTGGAACTAGGAGCGTTAGAGGAACCTGAAGCCATTTTTTAGTTAAGATTGAAGGTGAGTGAAGAACAAAGTGTTTGCAGGTTTGCAGAAGTTTTTGTGTTCAACAAGAAGGTTTGGATGCCGAATGGCGTGAAAAAATCCCACAAGGGGGTAATTAGTGTTATTTATAGTGGTTGGGAAATCACAAAATTCGAGGCCATTTAATGTTGTAGAAGATAGTGGGACACGTGGCGCTCCTTCGCTGACATAGCCGTTCTGCATAAACGAAACGGTGTAGCGTGCGCCCTCGTTTTTGGGAAATTGTCATGATGACAATCTGTGAAAGGACATTGGGCACGCTAAACGCCTTACTGAGGTGACGTCTTAGGTACAGATGGAATGATGGCTTTTTCTTGGGATTGTCAGTTGGTTGGTAGAAGACAAAAAGCGCACAGGTTAATCTGTGGCTAAGAATGAAGGACAGGTGTCGAGTGGAATCTCAAAGAATGCCTTTTTCTTTTCAGCGTCGAAATAAGGCATTATTGGGGGGCAATTTGTTGGCTCCTAAATTCGACACCCTTGTTTTTATTAATATAAACCATTAATTGAGAGGGATGGTTTCGACCAGCTGATTCTGTCGAAATGCTCATCAGAAGGTGGCAAGATACTTAGAGAATTTCTTCTAAGTAGGAATCTTCTTGCCTTCGACGTCGAAGGTTCTTCTCGACAAAGGTATTCGATGCTCAGAGTGGAACGGTTTGAGATTCAAATGTTTGGAGGGAAAACGGTTCCCAGCGGTTACCAAGTGCAACGTGCCAAGATCAGGAGCGTCTAATGCTGTGAGCGTGCCACGTGGAGTCATCTCGAAGCAGCGTAACTGCCCGACAGTTACTTGAGATGTGTTTAGTATAAATACTAGTTGTTCACGTAGTTTTTCGCGTGTGTTCACAATTATATACAAGTCACTCATTTAGATTCAAGTACCCAGTGTGAGCGAAAGAATTGTTGAGAATGTATGTGTGAAACACCATTTTAATTAATCAAAGTCATTTATTTTCCAGAACTTTATTGCTCTTCATTTACTTTTCCAGTCGAAGCCTTTATTTAAAGCTTTCCTTTATTCTACCAAGTTTTCCTTCATGCAATTTACATAAAGTGTCTTTATTTTCTTGTCATTTAACCATCATTAAACTTAGTCAAAACCCCAAAAATCAACCATGTCTTAGGATCAATCTGATCGATCCTGCGAGTCACCAAATAGATAACCTTTTGGAGGATCAGCGGTTGTTTACCAATTCCCACGGTAAACACAATGTCAAAGGAAAAAGGAAATGAACATGAAAGACTTTTGAGTAGGTAGATTGTTCCTAGTTACTTGCTCCATTTCAAAACAAAAACATCCTTGCTATTTTCAAAACAAACACCAACACTTTCAAAACATCTTTCAAACTTGAAAACATTTTCAAAAGATCAAACACTTTTTATACATTCATACGAACGAGAATCATTACAAAGCTTACCCAAACGATGAAGCATTTTCAAAATACTTTCAAAAACCACACAAAGCACATTTTCAAACAAAAGCAAGTGATCTAGCAAGTAACTAAGAGTCCATGGAAAACCATGGATGAAAAGGGTGCTAATACCTTCCCTTTTCATAATTTACCCCCCGAACTCAAGAAACAATCTCAAAGGTCTTTCCTGTGTTTTTTCACCTTTCCTTTTGGATAAAAGAAAAGTCGGTGGCGACTCTTGTTAACCGCAACATTTGCGATCAAACGCAAAACACCCAAGTCAGTTCTCCCACCGTATCACAAAGTGGTTTATCAATTATTTCTTAACATTCATTAATCTAAGTGTTTTAACTTCAACTACACATTAGGTATATTTTTCAATCTAAGTATTTTTTTTCTCTTCATGCATTAAGAAATAGATACATTAGGTTGTGTAAGAAACATTACTATATAGGTGTTTACACTCACTGTTAGGTAGTTTATTGAGCCATGTGTTTTGTACCATTTTTGTTTTCTCTATGTTTCTGCCATTTTTGTGTTTTATATGTTTCAGGATACTTTGGAAGTGCACTCCCATATTTTCTGAATTTAATTTTCTAAGAATATGAAAGTGAACTTCTGTATTATGTCTATATTGTTTAATTTTGAATGTCTTTTATCCAAGATTTGATTTTTTTCTTCTAATTTTCCTTGTTTGCCTTGTTTAATTATAGGTAACATGATTGACAACCAAGAATGACTGAGGCATAGTACAATCTCCTTGCATGCATCTGTTGGTGCCAATTTATTTGACGTGAATGCATCAACTTTTAGAGTCTATGTGTCCCTGACTTCATCTTCCCAGAGGCATGTGTCACCTATTACCGCCTCGAAAGCCTCACTAGTCCATGTTGATGCACATGTTGTCGATGCTTCTGTTCTTGAGGAGTTTAAAAGAGGCCCTTATGACACTTCATAACTATCTTTGTATGCAACCCATGCTTCTAGGCATGTGTGGTGTAACATCCTGATTTATTTAATTAATTTTCGTAAATAAATTGTGTGATGGTATGTGTTGGTTGATGATTTGTCGTGTTAAAGAAACCTTTAGGTGTATGGTGGTAGCCTTAGAAATGTAAGATTTAAGGTGTTTAAGTAAAAATGTAGTAATTAATTACTATTAGTTGATTATAATTATTTTGATTATTTAAACAGTATTAGAGGAATATTATTTAAATAAATACTTAGTGAGAATAATATTTATTTTATTTAGTTGGAATAAGTTTAATTAGAAATAATAATATATTAAAATAAGAAAAGAAGGAAATAGGAAGATAAATTGTCAGAATGTGAAATTGAGGAGAAAGACAGAGAAAGAGAAAAGAGGGATAAGATGTAGGAGAAGAAGAACCTCCATTAGAGAAGCTTCAATATTCATCATCCAAGGTAATGGTGAGATTTCCTCTTGTATAAAGGATTGTATGATAACATGTGGGTGAGTGTTTTAGTCTTTTTGTGATTGTTTTTGAAATTCTGGTATTCAGATCACAAATGTCTTAAAAGATGTCGAGACACCTTTTTCTTAACAAGCACGCAATGACAAGATAAACGATAAATCGAAGTGCAGAAAAGTAAAGAACACACAAGATTGTTAATCCAGTTTGGTGACCAACACCTACTCTGGAGGCTACCAAGCCAGGGGTCAAGTTAACTACTAATAATATCAATTCAAAGTTAAACTCTCCCATTTACAACTTTTCACTTAATCACTACCCTTACTTAACTTCTACCTAAGGCTCATCTGGGTATGAGACCCTTATCAAATCCCTTCCCATCACAAATCAGTGACTCAACAATTCTAAACACTTAAAAAATCACATAAGTCACACTTCAAAGACACACAATCATTCGCTGCTTACAAGCTTTGAAATGATTGACAAAACTTACAACAAAAACAAAGTCCTACTCTTTTATCAACATGATAATCGAGAGGCTCACAATAAACACACAAACCCTAATCAAAATATAATGTAAGTTCGTAAAAAACAACTAGGCTTGAAGCCTTTTATTTATAATCTTCATTGAACTGGATTTGAGCTTCACAAATCCCAATTGGATAAAAATAGGTGATGCAAAATTATCTCCTCAAAGATAGGACATCAATAATTAATTTCCAAAATTATCTCTATAATTAAAAACTAACAATTCTCCTGAAATCACCTTGAATCTTTTTCAATCTTCAAACTGAACACCACATGAAATATCACAATCTTCACATAATATTCTGCACTTGTAACAAATCAAAATATCCAAAAATCTAACTGTCAAAAGAGCACGCATAGGACATCACATATGACATGTTGCTTCAGTACATAGAACATCTTTATTCAACATGTCAAAGCTAAGTTAATTTTATCAAATATAACAAAACAAAGAAATAACAATCTCCTATATAACTTATTTTGACTAAAACAACTTAACACATCTTCCACGCATAAACAACCTAATATATAAACCTGTCTTTAACTTCCATCGCCAACTATTAAAAATTGATAAAAAACCCCGTGCACTAATTCACCGCCAACCGTGGAAATAAACTTGTGTACGGTGGAGTATGCAATAAGAATTCTCCCCACCGTCTTATAAACTTATTTTATAATAATTTTTTTAATATCATTGTATGCGTATTTTCTCTTTTCTCATTTTAATTTTTTTATTAATTAATTATTTCAACGTCATTTCCTGATTTCTAATCCCTTTTCAACTATTGTCTCATTATATCCTCAAAAATAAATCAGAATTTTGGAGGGAAAATAACTAAGAGCCAAAATTCCTCAACACTCTTCTTCAAATTTTATTTTCTTCTTCCCTTTCCATTTTCACTCCCAATTCTTCCACCTAATTTATCAAAATCCATCACCATGTTCGATTCAAATCTCAACCGCAAGCGCCCCTTCCCACACATTCCTTCAGCCGCCATCATTTTAAACCATCTCGACGTCCCTCTATTCTCCTCCACCGAAAACGGCGTCGTTTCGCGCTGCACCTCCATGCTTCTCCACGCCGACCAACCCTACCTGATCGGCCGGAAGCCTCGCGACTGTCAATTCGTCTTCAACGACCGCCGTGTAAGTAAGCGGCACTGCCAGATCTTCTTCGACGGCTCCCTTCGCAAACTCTACGTTCTGAGCGGTGTTTTGTCACACGCCGATTACTCCGAATTTCGTCTCATTCACGAGTTCAGGAAAAGAGTCACGGTTTCTTCTCAGGGGAGCGAGGGTTTTCCGTTTCTAGAAGCTTCGAATGGTGTTTTTGTTAACGGTGTTGAAATTAGAAAGGGAATGGCGGTGGAGTTAATGGAAGGGGATAGGGTTTCACTTGTTTGTGGAAACATGAGCGGTTCGTGTGGGATTGGGAATCGGATTGGATTTGTTGTGGAGAGAATTGCTGTAGAAAGTTGTGATGGTGCTGGTGAATTTGATAGGTTGACATTTTCAGGGTGCTCACAAAGTGGGAAACGAAGCAAGAGGGTTTTTGCAGTGAAGGCTAATGATTCAAAATTTGAGGGAGTTTTTGGTAGGGCAAGGTTTCTTGTGGATATGTGTAGAGATATATTGCTTAGTGATGATCCTTTGTCTTGCATTAAGCGTTCTGTTTCAGATTTACAATGTGGATACAAGTGTGCCATTGGTACCGAGTTAGCGCAGAGGGTTGCGGAAGGCAATGGTATTGATACTGTACAGTCAAGTTCAGGTGTACTTTCTGAAAGTAAAGTGATGAATTTGGAGGAAAATGGTGGAAAAAATTGTGCAAAAGGGAATTTGGGAGTTGATGCTCTTTGTGATGAGAATTCTAATTTGATAGTGTCGGATTGTATTGAGAAGGATAATGTTTCTGATGGAAATAACTGGCAGGGAAATGATGGATGCAATCCACCTCCAGGGAAGAATTTTTACTTGAATCGTCTTGAATTTATGAACCAAGACTCATCGGGTGGTGATAAATCTATATCACTCAACGAACTTATTAATCCTATAGAAAGTGTGACGGGGATCTTTATTGCAACCTTTACAAGTGACATACAGTGGTGGGTTTGCCTAATTTTGCACAATGTATTATTTTTCTATGATGATGTTCTTTATTTTATTTATTTTTCAATCCATTATACCCCCTGACCTGTGTTTCTCTTTATGTTTAAATACATGCTTGGTATTTTGCTGGCAACCTGCTATGTGCACTCTCATTAACATTATACTGATGGATATCTTCAATTCAATAGTATGTGTTGACTTCTGCACTTGAAGTTGTTTTGTTTACGTTACCTAATTGCTCTTTCTAGGTTCTTGTCATATTGCAAGATTCCTGTACATCTTCCGGTTACAATCGCTTGTCAGAATACCGAGAGGTGTTGGAGTTCAAAACCCGATGAAAGAGTATCAGTGCCTTACCACAATTATCCTAACTTAGTTGTAGTGTAAGGACTTTTTCTTTTCTTTTTGATTAGTGGTGGAAATATACAGCTTAATTTTTTTTCTCCTCTTGTAATTTACTTTCTTGTTGGATACCAGGCATCCTCCATTCCCTGAAACCATAGCATTTGGTAAAGACCGCAATAGACATGGGATAGCTTGCCATCACCCGAAGCTGATTGTTCTGCAAAGAGATGATAGTATTCGAGTTGTCATTACATCTGCTAATTTGGTGGAAAAGCAGGTATTTTATCAGCCGAACTTCTAGTTATTAATATGAATACATGATATTTATCTTGCAACTTGGAGAGGAAAAATGATGTTTTCATGCAATGCAATCTATTAAAGTAGTAACTTAGACATCAAATCCCTGGTGGTTTATTGCACTCATTGGTGACATGTTTCTAGTTTAGGAGTATTATACCTATGTGGTCTTCTTGTATCCAACCTATATCATAAGCAATGTACTTAAATTCATTTTCTAGAACGATTGAATATAGGGTTAATTGGGCTTGGTTGTTGTGGGTCAGTAATTAGAATGATGATTTTCTATCGTGAAGAATGAAGACATGTGCACATTTAGTAAAAGAAAAACTTACCATTATATAGAATGTGTGTAATTAATATTACTAATATTATAAGGGACAATGACTTTTAAGTAAAGAATAAACCATCAATTTAGTCCCTGAATTATCACTCTCTCTTCGATTTAGTCCCCAAACAATATAAACACAACAAGTAGTCCCTTAAGAAGAATAAACTATCAATTTAGTTCATAAACTATCATTCTCCCTCTAATTTAGTTCCTAAACTATATAAAATATAATTAGTCCCTGAAATTTATGTATGCCAATCATGTAAATGCTCCCTCCGCCCCACAACGAGTGACCCATTTGCAAAAAAGAGGGTCTCAAAATGAATGACTAATTTCAATTTACAATGCAATATTAATTCCTTTTTTTCCAATTGTACCCTTTAATTAATACTACTTTCATCATTCCCTATACTTGATAGTGAGTACTATGGTAAAAAATTCTTCTCTCTCTTTCATTTATACATTTTTCTTAATATATGTGAAATTGTCAACTGAGTCACTCATTGTGGGACGGAGGGAGTAACTTTTTATCATGTGAATAATAGGTTTATCACTGTGTTATGTCTATATTTCCTTAGCATAATAATATTTTGATCAATTTTTATTGCTATGTAGTGGATCAGTGTGACTAATACTATTTGGTGGCAAGATTTCCCTCGTGCCATTTTGGTTGATTTTGCTTCACTTTTCCCAAAAATAGATGATGAAATTCATAGAGACTCAAAATGTGATTTTGCTGCTCAGTTGGCTGGGTTTATGGCATCACTTGTTATTGATATACCTAGTCAGGCTCACTGGATTACTCAGCTCACAAAATATGACTTTGGAAGTGCAACAGGACATCTTGTAGCCTCAGTACCTGGAGTTCACCTTAATAGAACTTCTATTCTGGCGGAATCCTTTCGGCCCTCTTCTTTAAATACTCAAGTATGTCATGCAAGATATTGCTATTTAATTGAGGAGACTCTTCCTTTTTCACTGCATCTGTATTGTTTTTTAGGCTTCGCTATATGGCACGAAGAGTTATTCATCCAAAAGCAACGAATGAGGAATCTGGCTTGCGTTTCTTTTACCTTTGACAATTAATACTTTAAAAATAAAATATTATAAATTTAAGAATTATTGGAATACACATTCTCGTGGTGAAATAATGAATTTCCTATTGTACTAACCATCATTTCCCTTGATTTTTAAGGATATAAACTATCATCTACTTAAGTTCTTAATATGTTTAAATTTTTTAAAGTTGCACCCACCTAACTTCTAGGTGGGTTGGAATATTATTAGCGTCATCAGTACAAACTTTTAGCATAGTCTGTTATTTGATATGAAAGTATCATTATTGAATACAAAACATTGAAGAAAACTTATTTGTATGGTGTAATCTATTTTTTTCATCTTAATTATTTTATACCATACTCTTCTTCTAAAATTCAATTCAAAGTGGGAGTTTTTTTCTCTCTGATTTGATTCAGCCTTAATATTAGCTATCTTATCATTTGATATGATGTCTTTGTTCAAGCCACTTTCTGTTTTGGATTTTTTGACTGCAATGTATACTCTTATATACACTAATTGCAGTGCATTTTGTCATCTGGTTTGTAGTTTCTTGGCTCAGTTTTAGCATCTGTGGTTGGTTTGAGCCATCTTTTCCGTACTGTGGCAGACTCAAACGGTGCGGGTATAAAAGCATTGGCTGCTGTGCTTGGAAAGTCCTGTAAGAATGCTCATGGGAGGTTTGAGATCGTTTTAAGAAGAAATCCCAATGTGCCTGCTGATGAAAATGCAGTTAGCGTTCTTGTTCCCAAATCTGATCAAACTTCCGAGGGAGGTAAAAGCTACACTGCTTCAGATTTTTTTGTGCCATGTGTGATGAATCATTAATTCTTCATTTATCTTATGATTTTCAAATTTAGTTTTATTTATTTATTTATTTAAATTTTTTTTTTTTGTGTTTTGGACTAGAGTTATAATTTTTATCCCGTCAGTAACAGAAATAAAAAATAATGCCTTTTTGTTCCTTTTTGTAGATTATGTTCAACTTGGTTTTTTGCCTAGAAATGTAGCAAAATGGGTTTCTCCTCTCTGGGATGCTGGATTCCTTGCATTTTCTGGATATGTTTATCCAAAAGAAGCCCTTGCAGCTGCGTCGGGAGAAAACTGCCAGAAAGTACAACTGATACTAAATGTGTCAGAGGTGTGAACGGTGTCTTCTGTAGCAGGACTTCTTTATTGTCCTTGTATGTATGACCTGATATTTTTTAATAGTTATCTTATGAACTTGTAGGGACCTCATTTTCGAGACATGTCAAAGATGATGCAATCTGAAAAGATTGCTGCTTTTTGCTCACTCATTGCTTCAATTCAAAGACATTATGGACTCTGGAGATTACGAGAGGTAAGTGGCACTAAAACGGAAATGCTTTTTGTTTTGATTGAAATGGTTTGCCCTTATTTTAATGTTGGAGCCAAGGTTATATTTGATTTCCTTTTGTTGTTTGGTTGGACTTAATAAGTTATAAATTTCTTTTTTTGTTGCATAAACACTTTCCAGTCTTCTCGCACATGGATGAAGTTTATGCTAAAATAACTTTTGAAATATCCTGTTATGTAAACTTACTATTCCTGTTTTTAATAGGTTCTGAATCAATATAGATGGCCTGAATCATTGGAGTCTGAGATTGTATATGGTAAGTCCATTTTTTGAATTTTTTTAGTACAATGCCAAACCGATTTCACTAGAAAGTTAAATCAAGTAACCGACCTTTTTTCCCATTCCTTTTGGACTATTTTGTTTGGTCTTTTTTGTCTATCAGGGGCTTCTTCCATTGGTTCTGTCAGTTCAAAATTTCTTGCTGCATTTTCGGCTGCTGCTGGGAAGAAGTCACTGCAACATTTTGATTCAGAAGAGTCTGATCCTGAAGTAATTTGGAGGCCTTTGCTTTTCCATTGGTTTTGCTTGATTTTTTTTTACATATCTGCTGCTGGATGTATGATTCATTAAACTTATGCATTCACCGATTCAGTAATTCAATGATGTTTTTGACAGTGGGGCTGCTGGAATGCTAGGGAAGAATTGAAGAATCCTTCTGTTAAGATTATTTTCCCCACAATTGAAAGAGTGAAAAGTGCTTACAATGGGATTATGCCTTCAAGACGTATTCTTTGTTTCTCAGAGGTAATATTATTTTCTTATTAGCTATGAATGGGTAAAGGAGGTCTTGGAATATGTAATATTTCTTTGGGGTATATTCCTCTGGTACCTTTTATTTTATAAGGTAACCTCAGTGAATGATAGTCAGTAGTTTTCATAGGACCCTTTGATTGCAATATGAATACAAAAACAACTTGCTGTGATAATATTTCAAATAAGTAGAACAACTGGACTGATTTTAACTAATAATCATTAAGGTGTGCCAGTATCCTCACAAAAAGGTTACAAATAGCTTCAATTAAGACATTTGGAATATTCAAAGATATATTTTGTCCTCTCATGAGTTATTTTAGGTGGCAGGATCATGTGAAGAGACACCGACACACACCAACATTGTGCATATGACATATTATTGTGGGGTCCTCTTCAGGATCTCTGTCCATCTCACATGTCAAAAATTCATTTTTAAAGGGGTATTTTATAGGAAGAGTCAACAACTGACCCCTATCCTCCCCAGATAACCTTTTCAAATGGTTATTTAGGGGAATTATTTGAACAGAACATTAACTTGGAGCTTTGAAAATCAAGAGTTTTGTTCATGACTATCTTTTTGACTCCACACATATAAATGCCTTTCATCTTGTGGCTGTTCATGTTTGATTAGTTTTGGAACTCTTTTCTTCAGAATTTATCTTAAAGAGGTGAACTTTGGATATTATAAATGTTTTCTTGTAAAGAACTTATTCTCTCTCTTTGAACAGAAAACATGGCAAAGGTTGAAGACTTTAGATGTACTTCATGATGCCATCCCTCTTCCCCATGAAAGAGTAGGGCATCCAATGCATACCAAGGTAACCCCCTACACATATGCTTTGATGACAAAATGTTTATAGAAAATATACTCAAAAAAGTTTTATTTTTTATTTTTAATTTTTTTAATTTTTGGTGCATATTTTCTTATCTTGACAAAACCTTAATCTTGTTTAGGTGATATCTGTCATGACACCAGTCGACATGATATGGTCATATTAATTTGTTAGCATATAAGCAAATGTATCAATAAATACTACATGCTCCTGCGCCCAATGTATCCAAAATGAAATAAATAAAAGATTACACATTGGGCGGGGTGTGGGTGGTGTGTGCGCAATTTCACCAGATGACTAGCTTTTGTGATAGTTGACCCCAATAACCTGTTTCCTTTGTTTTTCTTCTTTTCCTGCATGTGCTGTGATAATAGTTTCGATTTGCCAAAGGTATCCCCCCATTTTCTGCTCTACACTATTGCAAGTTTTGTCTTTCTCTCTGAATAAGCTACTGTCAAGTTTCTAAGGAAAACAAGAGAATCTAAACCAATTGGTAGTGAAGGAGGACCTCTTGTTATGTCTTCATTGTTTATGCTTTTCATTCCACCATAGCTTTGTTAGTTATTCACTGTGGTTGCATGTTCACTCTGTTTGAGTAGGTTTTCTGAGGAATCTTTTACTAACTTTGATTCATGCACGTGGTATGGTTGTCACTTGGTTTCCTTTTTATATATGCCATGCTGTTCTATAAGGAGATTTAGATCCTTTGAGGAGGAAAAAAAAGTAAGACATCTTAATCATTAAAGAGAAAACCAACAATTAATGAGTTATGAATTTGGGGGATATAAAGATGATTTGGTGACTGGGATGAGGGAGTTAAGTAGTAGAGTCATACAAAGGGTGAGAATTCGATCCTCACTCCCAGTATAGTACTAACATTGTCCGTTTCAATTTTTTCTTTTATGAATTTGTTAAAACCTACTCCTTTGATTTTCTCATTAATTATTGAGATGCTTCACTTTTCTGTCTAATATGAACAGAAAACCAACAATTAATAAGTTATGAATTTGGGGGATATAAAGATGATTTGGTGACTGGGATGAGGGAGTTAAGGAGTAGAGTGATACAGAGGTTGAGAATTCCATCCTCACTCCCAGTATAGTACTAACATTGTCCGTTTCATTTTTTTCTTTTTTGAATTTGTTAAAACCTACTCCTTTGATTTTCTCATTAATTATTGAGATGCTTCACTTTTCTGTCTAATATGAACTCCTCACTTTGGAAGAGTCAAATCGTGGTTTGGGTGATTTGCTTCTCAATTATTGAGCTGATATCTGTTTTCCTCCTTATACCAGAAATGTATTAAGTGAATTTATGTAAAAAATTGCAGGTGGTGCGCAGATGCTTCTGGTCTAGGAGGGATGCGCCTTCAATTGGTTGGGTATACTGTGGGTCTCATAATTTTAGTGCTGCTGCCTGGGGGCGACAAATTTCAAGTCCATTTGGTACAAAAGCAGACGGGCCTTGTAAAGGAGACCCAACCATGAATTCTGGGCTTCATATTTGCAATTATGAACTTGGGATTATATTTACTTTTCCTCCAACAGAAAATAATGATTGTCATAAAGCTAAAAGCACAAAATTAGGTGATATTGTTCTGCCATTTGTTGTTCCTGCTCCTAAATATGGATCTCAAGATAGGCCAGCTACAAAACTTGCTATGAGAGAGGTGATGACTGAACTTGCTGAGCGAGAGGAGGAGAAACAAGCTGAAGAAGAAATGATGGAAGAGATTATTGAGGAAGAAGAAGAAATAGAAGAAATCAATTGTGTTGGACAGGAGAAGGAAGAAGAGAAGGCATATGCAGAGATACTCTGGAGTCAGGTTGATTCTTCCCAGAATAGTTGAACTTTTGAAAGCGGCAAAATTTGAAAGCAGGAAGCAGTAGTTATGGAGCAGTCAACACAAGTACATTGGTGTTGGGGGAGTCTTGGGGGGTATCTGGTTGCGAGATGCAAAGGTGGCTTTGAAGATTACATGAGTATCAAACTTAATCCGAGATATTAGGATTGAAGAGCAAAGCTGTTGACCTCCTGTCAAGAGAATGATTAGGACTCATCCAACAATGACTTATCTGAAGCAAATTGATTTATATTTGGAGGAGCAAGTGGTGTTTTCAACCTCATGTAATCCAGTCCATTTTAGGCAGGACGGATTATTGATACTTTCTTGCCCCTGGTACCAAATCCCAATTACTCTGAGCACCGTGTTGATTCAGTTCGACCTCCACATGGTTTTTTTAGTGAAATATATTAGAACGATAGACGGAATAGAAGGACCACAGGTAGCATCTTATAGTTTTAATTGAGAATTCAATTGGAGGACTTACATACAACAAGACAGTGAAAACTGTGCAGTAGCCTCGAGAAACTATGATAATTAGATCAATAGTATATTTTATTTAATTATTATTTTTCTGATAGATCTTGATGATCAGCTTTGAAAACTAGAGACTGGACAAGAGGCAGTTGCTGTCATGTCTACTGTGGTCCGAGTTGGGTTAGCATAACTGAACACTAGTCTTCTGCGGCATGGTATACTATATTGGATCTGTAAGGTGCAAGGATTTACTTTGTTGCATACTTAACATTAATATTCCATTCAATTAATTCATTGTAAGTAATAATTCTGAAGGCTGCAACCACCTCTTATTGGATTGTGTCAGAAGTACCCACCTTAGTTAGTAGTAGTAACTGGAAATTAGTTGGCTAGCTTACAGGTGGTTAGATATTTTACAGTTAATAAGCTCTATAAATAGTGCAATATTGTAATTTATTGATAATTTTTCTATATGTAACATTTGACAATTCCTCTTATCATTAACCTCTTTAGCAAGCTAGTGTTTTTGTCATATTTCCTCTTCCTCTTATATTAGAGATTGTAAGATCAATTCATGTATACCTTGTAGTTAAACCTATTTATTATATATGGAAGAGAAATGATTGTTGTGTTGCTTGAGATAGTACACTGCATTACTAAATGGTAGGTTTCCCGCTTTTTCATGTCAATGAATTGCCTTTTCTTTTCAACTTCTAGTATATGTGAATCAACATTAATTATAAGAGTTTTGAAATATGTGTGTAAGAATGTAGAAAAAGCACGTGTAAATAAGTTTTATAAAAACTTAATTTTCATTCAATTAATTCATTGCAAGTAATAAGCATTGAAAACTTCAACCACCTCTTATTGGATTGTGTTAGAAGTACACACTTTAGTTAATAGTAGTAATTGGAAATTTATTGAACACTTTTTTATATGTAACATTAGATGATTTCTGTTATCCTTAACCTCTTTAGCCAGCTAGTGTTTCTGTCAGATTTCTTCACCCTCTAATATCAGAGATTGTAAGATTAATTCATGTATATCTTATAGTAAAACCTATTTATTATATATTGAGGAGAAATGATTGTTGTATTGCTTGAGATAGTACAGCGCATTACTAAATGGTAGGCTTCTCACTTTTTTATGTCAATGAATTGTCTTTTTCTTTTCAACTTCTAGTATATGTGAATCAACATTAATTATAAGAGTTTTGAAGCACGTGTGTATGAATGTAGGAAAAACACGTGTAAATCAGTTTTATAGAAACTTAATTTTCATTCAATTAATTCATCGTAAAAAATAAAGTCTGAAGGTTGAAACCACCTCTTATTGAATTGTGCCAAAATTACACACCTTAGTTATTAGTAGTAACTGAAAATCAGTTGGCTAGCTTACATGTGGTTAAATAGTTTATAGTTAATAAGCTCTATAAATAGTGCAACATTGTAATTTATTGATTATTTTTCTATATGTAACGTTTGACAATTTCTGTTATCCTTTACCTCTTTAGCAAACTAGTGTTTTTGTCAGATTTTCTCTTCCTCTGATATCAGAGATTGTAAGATCAATTCATGTATAACTTGTAGTTAAACCTATTTATTATATATGGAAGAGAAATGACTGTTGTATTGCTTGAGATAGCACACTGCATTATTAAATGGTAGGTTTCTCGCTTTTTTATGCCAACAAATTACCTTTTTCTTTTCAACTTCTAGTATATGTGTATAAGCATTAATTATAAGAGTTTTGAAGCATGTGTGTAGAAATGTAGAAAAGCACGTGTAAATCAATTTTATAGGAACTTAATTTTCATTCAATTGATTCATTGTAAGTAATAAACTCTGAAGGCTGCAACCACCTCTTATTAGATTGTGCCAGAAGCACACACCTTAGTTAGTAGTAGTAACTAGAAATCAGTTGACTAGCTTACAGATGGTTATATAGTTTACAATTAATAAGCTCTATAAATAGTGCAACATTGTAATTTATTGATTACTTTTCTATATGTAACATTTGATAATTCATGTTATCCTTAACCTCTTCAGAAAGCTAGTGTTTTTGTTAGATTTCCTCTTCCTCTAATATCAGAGATTGTAAGATCAATTCATGTATACCTTATATGTAAACCTATTTATTATATATGGAAGAGAAACGATTATTGTATTGCTTGAGATAGTACACTGCATTACTAAATAGTAGGCTTCCCGTTTTTTTATGTAAATGAATTTCCTTTTTCTTTTCAACTTCTAGTATATGTGTATTAACATTAATTATAAGAGTTTTGAAGCATGTGTGTATGAATGTAGAAAAAGTATGTGTAAATCAGTTTTATAGAAACTTAATTTTCATTCAATTAATTCATTGTAAATACTAAACTCTGAAGGCCGCAACCACCTCTTATTGGATTGTGCCAGAAGTACACACCTTAGTTAGTAGTAGTAACTGTTGACTAACTTGCAGGTGGTTAGATAATTTACAGTTAATAAGCTCTATAAATAGTGCAACATTTGACAATTCATGTTATTCTTAACCTCTTTAGAAAACTAGTGTATTTGTCAGATTTTCTCTTCCTCTAATATCAGAGATTGAAAGATCAATTCATGTATACCCTGTAGTTAAACCTATTTATTATATGTGGAAGAGAAATGATTGTTGTATTGCTTGAGATAGTACACTGCATTACTAAATGGCAGACTTCCCACTTTTTTATGTCAATGAATTGCCTTTTAATTTTCTATTTCTAGTATATGTGAATCAACATTAATTATAAGAGTTTTGAAGCATGTGTGTATGAATGTAGAAAAAGCACGTGTAAATCAGTTTTATAGAAACTTAATTTTCATTCAATTAATTCATTGTAAGTAATAAACTCTTAATGCTGCAACCACCTGTTATTGAATTGTGTCAAAAGTACACACATTAATTAGTAGTAGTAATTGAAAATCAGCTGGCTAGTTTACAGGTGGTTAGATAGTTTATAGTTAATAAACTCTCTAAATAGTGCAACATTGTAATTTATTGATTATTTTTCTATATGTAACATTTGACAATTCCTATTACCCTTAACCTCTTTAGCAAGTTTGTGTTTTTGTTAGATTTCCTCTTCCTCTGATATCAGAGATTGTAAGATCAATTCATGTATACTTTTTAGTTAAACCTATTTATTATATATGAGATACAAATGACTGTTGTATTGTTTGAGATAGTACACTGCATTACTAAATGGTAGGCTTCCCGCTTTTTTATGCCAATGAATTGACTTTTTCTTTTTAACTTCTAGTATATGTGTATCAACATTAATTATAAGAGCTTTGAAGCATGTGTGTATGAATATAGAAAAGCACGTGTAAATCAGTTTTATAGAAACTTAATTTTTATTCAATTAATTTATTGTAAGTAATAAACTATGAAGGCTACAACCATCTCTTATTAGACTGCTAGAAGTACACACCTTAATTAGTAGTAGTAATTGGAAATCAGTAGGCTAACTTACATGTGGTTAGATAGTTTCCAGTTAATAAGCTCTATAAATAGTGCAACATTGTAATTTATTAATTACTTTTCTATATGTAACATTTGACAATTCCTGTTATCCTTAACCTCTTTAGAAAGCTAGTGTTTTTGTTAGATTTCCTCTTCCTCTGATATCAGAGATTGTAAGATTAACTCATGTATACCTTATAGTTAAACCTATTTATTATATATGAAAGATAAATGATTGTTGTATTACTTGAGACAGTACATTGCATCATTAAATGGTAGGCTTCCCGGTTTTTTATGTCAATGAATTTCCTTTTTATTTTCAACTTCTAGTATATATGAATCAACATTAATTATATAAGTTTTGAAGTATATGTGTATGAGTGTAGAAAAAGTACGTGTAAATCAGCTTTAAAGAAACTTCATTTTTATTCAATTAATTCATTGTAAGTAATAAACTCTGAAGGCTGTAATCACCTCTTATTGGATTGTGCCAAAAGTACCCACCTTAGTTAGTAGTAGTAACTGGAAATAAGTTGGCTAGCTTACAGGTGGTTAGATAGTTTACAACTAATAAGCTCTATAAATAGTACAACATTGTAATTTATTGATTATTTTTCTATATGTAACATTTGACAATTGTTGTTATCCTTAACCTCTTTAGCAAACTAGTGTTTTTGTCAGATTTTCTCTTCCTCTGATATCAGAGATTGTAAGATCAATTCATGTATACATTGTAGTTAAATCTATTTATTATATATGGAAGAGAATGAAGAAGTGAAAAACACAAGAAGGGGGGTTGAATTATAAAACTTGAAATCAAATGCAGACAACACGTTATTTTTATCATGGTTCGTTTGATCTCAAACTACTCCAGTCCACCCGTCAAGGTGATTTCGCCTCTCTCCACCGAGGTCTTAATCCACTATATTCAACTGAATATTACAACTGCTTTAACAACTGCTAAAGCCTTCTTGAGTCAAAACCACAAACCGGTTTCTCAAGGAAATACTTTCTTACAGATAAATGAAATCTAAGTGTGTTGAATGTTTTCTACAAAACTGTTTATCACAACTGTGATACTACACAAATTAAGCTTATGAGAACTGGAATGCTAAAATAATAGAGTAAGTAATTTGAGAGCTTTAGCAAACTGGGAATGAGGATGAATATGAATAGCTTTAGGCGTGTAGAGAGTTGTAGAGCATTAGCCAATTCGTTCTTCACTGACTTGTTTATATAGCATTGGAAATGATACGTTGGAGTCAGTTATTCCGTTTCAATGCCAATTACATTCTTTCCAAATTGAGCAGATCTTTGTCTGGAATAATGCCGTTGGTAATAAAGTATCTTGAATGCACAGTACCGTTGCCAATTAAGCGTGTTCTGACTTTGGCTTATTCTGACGCTGCTAGGTGCTGATGAATTGTTGTTGTCTTGATCAGAGTTTAGATTGTTACGCGCAGATCTGTTCATCAAGCTTCAGCGTAAGCACATGCTTTGATCTTCTGATTCTGGCATCTGATATAACATCTTCTGATGCTGATGTTGATAATTCATCTTCTGATGCTGATGATGATATTCTTATGCTGATACTCATCAGAGTTTCTGTAAAACACAATATAATTTTTAGGTAGCATATATGTCTTATATGAATCATACAATTTATATTTTCTTGCATTTTGTTATCATCAAAACTTTAACTTAGGGTAGTAGATTCAAACTTTGTTCTAACATAGAAATGACTGTTGTATTGCTTGAGATAGTATATTACATTACCAAATGGTAGGCTTCTTGCTTTTTTATGCAAATGAATTGCCTTTTTCTTCAACTTCTAGTATATGTGTATCAACATTAATTATAAGAGTTTTGAAGCATGTGTGTATGAATTTAGAAAAACACGTGTAAATAAGTTTTATAGAAACTTAATTTTCATTCAATTAATTCATTGTAAGTAATAAACTCTGAAGGCTGCAGCCACCTCTTATTAAATTGTGTCAGAAGTATACACCTTAGTTAGTAGTAGTAACTGAAAATCAGTTTGCTAGCTTACAGGTGGTTAGATAGTTTACAGTTAGTAAGCTCTATAAATAGTGCAACATGTAAATATATTGATTATTTTTATATATGTAACATTTGACAATTCCTGTTATCCTTAACCTCTTTTGTAAGCTAGTGTTTTTTCCAAATTTCCTCTTCCTCTGATATCAGAGATTGTAAGATCAATTTACGTATACCTTGTAGTTAAACATATTTATTATATATGAAAGATAAATGATTGTTGTATTGCTTGAGATAATACACTGCATTACTAAATGGTAGGCTTCCCATTTTTTTATGTCAATGAATTGCCTTTTTCTTTTCAACTTCTAATATTATGTGAATCAACATTAATTATAAGAGTTTTGAAGCATGTGCGTATGAATGTAGAAAAAGCATGTGTATATTAAGTTTTATATAAACTTAATTTTTATTCAATTAATTCATTTTAAGTAATAAACTTTGAAGGCTGCAATTACCTTTTATTGGATTGTGCCAGAAGTACACACCTTAATTAGTAGTAGTAATTGGAATTCAGTTGACTAGCTTACTGGTGGTTAGATAGTTTAAAGTTAATAAACTCTATAAATAGTACAACGTTGTAATTTGTTGATTATTTTTCTATATGTAACTATTGACAATTTCTGTTATCCTTAACCTCTTTAGCAAGTTCTAGTGTTTTTTCCAGATTCACTCTTCTTCTGATATCAGAGATTGTAAGACCAATTCATGTATACCTTGTATTCAAACCTATTTATTATATGTGGAAGATAAATGATTGTTGTATTGCTTGAGATAGTACATTGTATTACTAAATGGTAGGCTTCCCGCTTTATTATGTAAATGATTTTTTTCTCCAACTTCTAGTATATATCAATCAACATTAATTATAAGAGTTTTGATGCAATGTGTGTATAAATGTAGAAAAAGCACGTGTAAATCCGTTTTATAGAAATTTAATTTTCATTCAATTAATTCATTTTAAGTAATAAACTCCGAAGACTACAACCACCTCTTATTGGATTGTGCCAAAAGTACACACCTTAGTTAGTAGTAGTAACTAGAAATCAGTTGGCTAGCTTACAAGTGGTTAGATAGTTTACAGTTAATAAGCTCTATAAATAGTGCAACATTTTAATTTATTGATTATTTTTTGATATGTAATATTTGATAATTCCTGTTATCCTTAACCTCTTTAGAAAGCTAGTGTTTTTGCCAGATTTCCTCTTCCTATGATATCATAGATTGTAAGATCAATTCATGTATATCTTGTAGTTAAACCTATTTATTATATATGGAAGAGAAATGCGTGTTGTATTGCTTGAAATGGTACAGTGTATTACTAAATAATACGCTTTCCGCTTTTTTATGTCTATGAATTGCCTTTTTCTTTTCAACTTCTAATATATGTGAATCAACATTAATTATAAAAGTTTTGAAACATGTGTGTATGAATGTAGAAAAAGCATGTGTAAATCCGTTTTATAAAAATATAATTTTTATTAAAATAATAAATGTATAAATGGAAGAAAAAATCACAAATTAAAAGCTAGAAGTTTAAAAGCTAGTTTAAATAGCTTTTGAAAAAAAGTCAAAAACTAACAACAAAAAAGCTAAAATCTAAAAGCTAAAAACAATTACCAAACATATTTTATTTATTTATGTGAGCTGAAAAGCTAAAAGCTCATTTTGTAAATTTACCAAAGAGACTCTAAGAGTCTGTTTAGTAAAACTCAAAACAGCTTTTGACTTTTAGCTTTTCACCTCATAATAATGAAAAAGTTTTGTTTGGTAATTCAATTTGAGCTGCCTTGTAGCTTTTTTTATTAGATTTTAGCTTTTTTTTTTCAAATGTTATTTGAAATAGCTTTTGAGCTTGTCGCTTTTAGTTTTTGATTTTTTCTTTCATTTATACCCTTATTATTTTAACAAAAATATATTATTACCCTTATTAATTAAAATGACATTTTATGTCATTTTGGATCTATCAGCTAATAAAACAACTAATTTATCAAACATTCATGTTAGTTTGTCAACTATCAGTCATCAGCTATAAGCTACCACCTATCAGCTATAAGCTATCAGCTATTAGCTACCAGCTAGTTTTACCAAATATAACCTAACTACTTCCTCTATCTTAAAATAAGTGTCTTTTTAATCTAAAAAAATTGTTGTTATTTTACTTCCTCTAGCCTAACTACTTCCTCTATCTTATAAATTATAAGTTGTTATAAACTAATCATTTAGGTTATATTTAGAGGTTTGAATGAGAAAGGAGAGAAGAATTTTGAAAAAAATAGGGAAGAATGATGTGATAAGATTTCAATTAGTTTGTCTTTTCCTTAGTTTGCTGTTTTTCTATTTTGTCATTATATGTGAGATGTCAGATCTATTAGATTTGTCAACATATTATTAGTTATTTTTCTTGGCATTTGATTGGTTGACTTGTAACCAACAAAGTCATTTATAGTCAGTGAAGCTCATAAATGAAACAACACATTTTCATTAAAACAACTTCTTCATCCTCTTAATTTACTCTTGTGTTGGAAAAATATTTTTATTTTCCTATTTTATTATTTCTGTTTATTCTCCTTTATTTTAATTAAGGAGAGAATTAATTATAATTTATGGTATTCCCACTATATGAATTAGTCTGGGGATGAGGAATAAAATATAACATTTTACCATTCTCTTCAATATGGTATCAGAGCAATAATTAAAATTTTACTGTGAACTTTTCCACAACTATGATATCGACCCACTTTCTTACCTGACCTACTTCACATATATGTTTAGCCCCTAAGGGGAATCACAACAACACGTGGTCTTCCCCAGCATATGCCTTCATTGGATCTAACCATGGCGAACAACTAACACGCGAGTAGGGTGGCGTCCATAAAAATGGCGGCGAAAGAGGAAACGTCACTGACCATAGTGATGACGGTGGTAGTGATGGCGTTGGCCGCGGAGATAGCGGCAGTAGAGAAAACAACAATGGTCGCAAAAATGGAATACTAGAGGAATCGCCGGTGGTCACAAACAATGGCGGTAATTGTAACACTCTAAAACTCCAACGCGTAATAATATGAAACATAATATAATATAAACACCTGTTAATACATGCTCGTCTTTACATAGACTTATATAAGCAGAATTAAACAAACAATTCAATAATTAGATTAATTCTCATAATAACTTTTCTTTTGAAACATAAGACTTGGTTATTGAAAAATGCTTTCATCAATCAAACCAACATATAACATTCAGCGTTAAAATATTTAAATCTCGCAACAATAACTCAAAAATAATAGTAAGCAATAAAACATAACGTTCGCCCATCCATGGTTACAGACCAGAGCAACGAAATCTAAATATCGCAATAAAAATGGAAAAGAAGAATAACCTCAACGCCATCCTTCAATTTTTAAGCAGCTACTCATTTACTTGCTCGTCTGTACTCCACAAGAGCACAAACACCACAACTAAACAAAAAGGGTGAGAATCACTCAAAATATGTTAGTAGTGTAAAACAAATCAAGGGTAGGATAATTAATATAATCATCGCATACACACGCTAATCGCAACAAACCACCAACCACATCATGAACTCAACCAATCAATAACAACATGAATAAACAATTACATATGTAAATGTACTCCTCAACGGAATCTATATGCATGTGGTGCCATTTATGAATAACACATGTCAATTTCACTCCAGACTCCCTCTTGGAACCATAGCACACTAAAGTCACTATTATTTACCATGTAGTAACACTTCACTAATCTCTCACTAGAATTAGCTATTTTCTCACGATCCAAACATTAGGACCAGAGCACACCAAACTGAATCGAAATTTGTACTTCATAATGCATGATTTCTACAATAACATGCAATTACACACATGTACAATCAACCCCTCTTATGACCGTGTGCATCGCTAATAAGGACACCTCAACACAACAAATATAACATACACACATTAGACAATGCAACATTACCAAATTCAACACCATTCATAACATACAAACAAATTCACCAATTAATCATTATATAATTACACACTTACACCAATAATATATAATTAATCATCATATAATTATGCACTTACAACACATAGTAATATTCACCACATATCTAACAACATCACTAAATAACATTACACACATTTCATACAATAGCTACACCATTTAAACAATAACATTTAAGTAATTCAATTATTATTTAACAATGATAATCCACCATGATTAGTTACCATCATAATAATTAACCAATTCCTCATCAACAACAAATTCCCATTGAAATATCACCAAAGAAATTTTAATCAATCACAACAATTAAGATTCTTTCATCATCATTAACCGTCAATAACATTACACCTTAAGTAAAATAGTATATCTACGTCCTTAAGTGCATATTTAGCCTCTTAGGGCGTCTCCATGAGATAGTACTATGCGTTAGCCTTCCAACTCTTCAAACTGCATCTCAAATGGAGTTATGGAAGTCAAGTTATGATAAAAACAACATTTTAACAAAATCAACCTAATCAGCGACGCTTGGACCATCAATGTAGCTGACGTCCGTCAGTTCTTTTGCGACGCCCTAACTGGTGCAAAATGCAAAATTCTGTGTTTTTTAATTGTTGGAGGCCTTCTAGACCTTCGATTTCGATTCTGTAAAAAGCCAAACGCTAAGAATTGAACATCTAATAATTATATAACAATTGTACATCAAACAACACAAATTATAAAGACCCAAAATCAATTAATTATCGCTTTTTCATAAATTCAAGGCTAGGTTTCAAAGCTTCAACCACACAACAATGACAATCAACAAAATTCAAAAATCATTTAATACAACATGTATCAAAACAACATATTATATTGTACGGATTTCATATAATAACACGATATAAACATGATTTTTGCATGAATTCATCATCAACACACATAAACATTAACTCACAACAATGGAGAATAAAATATATTTGAGAGGAATGACCCCTCCCTAACTTATTATGCTAAACACCCATTGTTGTACCCGAAAATTTTCCCTCTCATTTATCAAGTAATTTCTCACAAGATCTCCTTTGGTTCAAGATTGCACTAGGGTTGATTAGCTCAAGGCACCTCCTCAAGCTCCGATGACTGAAAATTAGGGTTTAAGATTGCACAAGGATAATTGAACTTTTAATGCCTCATATGAATTTAATAGATTATCATGGACCCTCAATATAGCCCATGTCAAGTTTCAAGTCTTGGATCATATTTTTGCTCAGTCAATTGATCAGTTGACCTAAAAATCAGCTGTATTGGGGAAAAAGTCAACTGTGGTCAATTTACAGCCAAACTTCCTAAGTTTTTATCCATATCAACATTGTGAACTCCTATATGTAATTTGATTAAGTTTGGACCATAATTCCTTAAGAAATTTGATCAGATCATTAAAAGGGCAAAATGGTCAAAATTAGGGTTTTGACTGAGAAAAGACAATTTTTGATTTTTGACCTAGCAAATGGTTATTTTGTTTGAGACATGATCTCAAGGTTTCAAATGAATCATTTTAACCTAATGGTATGGCTCAAAACTTCCCTCAAGATCAATTGATTGATAGTTAATTTTCAGTCAACTGATCAAAAGTCAAATGTACACTGAAAAGTCAAACTTTGACTTTTTGGTCAAAATCAAGTGTCAAAGATCATAATTCATCAAAACATGTAAAAATATGAAACTTGTTCATCAAGAAATCAAAAAGTCAAGATTTCATTTTGAAAAGTCAAAGTTTCTAAACTTAGAATTTTTTCTAAGTGTTGAAAACTTCATATTTTTTCACAACTTTGAGCCATTTTTTCACCATGATGCAAGATGATTCAAAGGAAACTTTCAACATGAAAGTTGTAGACCTAAATGAGATATAAAACATTACTGAACACAACTCCTCCTAGAAATGCTTTTATTTCAAGTTATTAATCCATAAAATCATGGTCATGAAACTAAAACACTTAGTGAAATTTTGAGCATTTTGGTCAGGATTTTGACCTAACTTCTGGGCCAAGTTTCATATAGTTCCAATTGGATTTTGCAAAAGTGATTCAAATAGGGGTTATAGATCACATTACAAGATTTCTAAAATGTCCAAGAAATCCTTGAGATCAATTTTGAGCAAGGAGAATCGAAGGTCAGAAGTTAAGGTTTCAAGTTGTTTTACAAGGCAGAATTTGTGATGCACAATGGACCAAATCACATAGCCATGCTGTATAATATCACTTTGCAGGCTTCTAACTTGCAATTCACTCCTTAATTAAATGTTTACACAACATATGGAGCCATTGTCCAAGCATTTGAATCATTATCCAAGTTGCATTTCCATTTTTGGAAGAAAGGCACCATTGCTATTCTTGAAAAGTGGCTTTAATCACAAAGTCCACTCTCCTTGAGCATTGAACTTGTTCTTTCTGCACAAACAAACCCTATAAACCAAAATAAAGCATGTCTAAAGTACTAACCACTCTATGCAGCCCTGTACCTTGCCTTGGAACAAGATGTTTTAACTTTGCTTCAAAAACAAGTAAGATGCTACAACTTGAGATTTCAAATTCTGACTTGTTGTAGAACATAAAACCTCTTGCCTATAAATAAATACACTATTGGCAAGATAACTCACGCATGTACAAGCCCTTAAACTCACTCAAACTCTCACAAACTCAGATTGCACACAAAACTCCATTTTTATGCAGAAACTGGCCTTGCACTCCCATCTCTCAAATTACTCGTGTGTTTCCTATCCAAACCATTCCAAAAGTTCCTAAACATCATCCAAAACTCATCCCAATACCTGTTACTGTTCTGTAACTCCATTCCACCATTGTCCAAACTAAAAAACAGAGAATTGCAAGTGGACTTCTCCAGAACTCCTCAGCCACTTTCAGCTCAAGCCAAGCATCACATTAGCTTCTTGGGAACTTGAGGAAGCTAACTCAATCACTATAAGTCATTGAAAGCTGCTCAAACTCAAAACACGATACCCTCTTGCCAGGTGAATTTTCTGACTTTTGAACTATTCATATAGGGAATGTTAGGCTTCCATTTTCAAAGATAAAATGTAGATACCATTGCCACGAAGCTGTATATATCCATAATTTGCATTTATATGGCATGAGCTTAGAGAATTTTGAAGTTGAAGTTTCTGAAATTTTTAGGTTTTAATTTAGGGCCAGAAAAATTCTCACTCATCTTGGATTTATAGCTTTAGTTATTTATATGGTTGGATTCATGGGAAGAAATGCCACAACTTTCATGTTTGTACTTTCCATTTTTGTTGAAAGATAAAGAAGTTACAGGTACTCTGGCTGGCTGAAGATTGAAGACGAAGTACATGCCTTGGAAGCATTATATGTTATGTATTTATCATTTCTTAAAAGTAAATGAATGTATAGCCACCCCAGTGGTAAGGCAACACGCTGGTAACCAAGAGGGCGTGGGTTCAACACCCAGCACACTACCTTTTTTTTCCTTATTTCTCACATTTTCTCTCTTTTTTGTCACACAGCAGCGCCTGGGCCTCTCCTTTGGGCTTTTGTTCTTTTTTGCTGCTTCTAACCCCCTGCATTACTTTTGCACACCTGACCCAACTTTATTTTATTTATTTCATTTTTATTTATTTCCTTTCTTATTTTATTTTATTTTCAGTTTTATTTTATTATTTTTATTACTATTATTATTATTTTTATTAATGAAATTTATTTATTTATTTATTATTTACACTTATTTATTTTTCTTTTCTTTATAAAGACAAAAAGAACAAAAACATTTTTCTTTTAATAAATAAATTTCTTTTTCTTAATTAATTAATATTTAGACTTAGGATTAATTATTATTTTATTTTCCTAATTAAAATTAACTTAGAATTTAGGTTTCTCTTAATTAATTAATTTTCTCATTTTATTTTTATTAATTTAAAACTTTTTTCTTAAAAAACCTAAAAATCCTTTTTAAGTTAATTTCTTTTCTTAATTAGTTTAAGTTAATTTTATTTAATTTTCCTTAATCATTTTCTTTAATTAGGTTAAGACTAAATCCTTTCATAAAAAAAAAATCATTTCTTTTTCCATTTACATTCTTGCATTTTTATTTTCAATTTTGTACAATATTCAATATGGTTGTAATAGTTAATTAGATTTAATTTTCTTACAAAATCCCCATTTATAAATTTGTACACCCCTCCCCTATTGATGTAATAGCTTAGTATTTTTATTTTCCGCAATTTAATGCTTTATATAAATGCTAGTAAATTAGGGTTTGTATGGAAAGATTAAAATCAACAAGTTAGCAGACCCTAATACAAGACAAATCAAGCATGAAAAAGACACACTTGCACACTTACACCCTTAGGGTAAATCCACTTGTTGCCTTGAGAAATAAATGGTCATAATACACATGTAAGATGTCTTAGCAAAAACAAACAAAAATACAAGATCATAGTCCCTCGATGACGCTACAAATGTTGCCTTACGGATGATCTTAGTCTCTTAAAGAAAATGCTAGGATATCTTACAACATTGCTATTCATGACTATACGATGACCCTTGCCCGTCCCTTTTACATCCAAAGATAAGGTTACTTACCGATCCATGGTAAAATAACAATGTCAAAGGAAAGAGGAAATAAACAAGAAAGACTTTTGAGTAGGTAGAATGTTCCTAGTTGCTTGCTCATTTTCAAACCAAAACATCCTTGCTTTTTTTAAAACAAACACCAACACTTTCAAAACATCTTTCAAACTTGAAACATTTTCAAAAGATCAACACTTTGTATACATTCTTACGAACGAGAATTATTACAAAGTTTGCCTAAACGATGGCGCCTTTTCAAAAACCACACAAAGTACATTTTCAAACAAAAGCAAGTGATCTATCAATCAACTAAGAGCTCATAGATAACAATGGATGAAAAGGGTGCTAACACCTTCCCTTTTCATAATCTACCCCCGGAACTCAAGAAAACATCTCTAAAGGTCTTTCCTGTTCTTTTAAACTTTTCCTTTTGGATAAAAGAAAAGTCGGTGGAGACTCTTGCTAACTGCAACATTTGCGATCAAACACAAAACAACCAAGTCATTTCTTCCACCACGTTACATAACTGGCGTCTCTGCTGGGGAAAATTTTAAAAGTGGGGTTACCTTAGGGCTAGATCACATTTACTTTCTTTCATTGTTTGATTTGTTTGCTTTACATTTTGGTTCTTTGTTTGGGTTTAAATCCTCTACCCAGATTTGGGATACCTTATAGGTAAGTAGCAATACATTGTAGAAACTGTGCGGGGTATACCAATATGGTCTAAGAAATAGCTACGTTAGTGTGACATATTTGTGGGTACCGGTAGCCCTTGAGTAGTCAAGGAGAATACGGGGCCGCTGAGTGATGTCATGAAGCACTAAGTGACTTCTAGAACCTTTACTTGACCAACTTGGCCATTAGGACGTAGTGAGATGACCAATTTTGGTGCAGTCTGAAGTTGGTAGATACTCGACACTACACTCATTGAGGTTTGGTTTTTTGGGATATTTCGGTCGCTATTAAAGAGGGTTGTGCTGAAACAATGCCTGAGAAGACAAACCAGTGATATTGAGCTCCCTTAGAACCCGATTACTATTTTTAGGACATGTTTGAGCCAACTAAACTTCAAGAGGGTACCTACCTATGAGACTCCATGCAAGACTAAACCTAAGGACTTGTTTGTTTTGTCTGTATATATTTACTTATACATAACATCATAAACATTATAACATCATACTCATACTCACTAACCATTTCAAGGATTTTTGGGATTTATCTTTGTTTTTGTTTTGTAGGACATGGATTCTATTCGCAGGAAAACCATTCAAGTCAATCTCGTAAGGATCCCTCCTCAACTTAAAGAGTTAGCATCAAGGGTTCATGAGAATTCTCCATTTATCGAAAGACATGGTCGCCTCCTAAACTTGGTTACCTCCAACACTGATGAAGATATGATAAAGGTGCTCTTCCAATTCTTTGATCCTCTACACCGTTGCTTCACATTTCCCGATTATCAACTTGTGCCAACTTTGGAAGAATTCTCCCAACTCTTGAGGATTCCCATTCTCAATCAACTACCCTTCAACGGTACGGAAAGAGATCCAAAACTAGAAGAGATTGCTCAAGCCCTACACTTGCAACAATCTGATGTCACAACTAATTGGGAAATAAGGAGTGGTGTCAAAGGTTTCTTAGCCAAGTTCTTGTTTGAGAAAGCTCAAGATTGTTGGAACTCCTTGGACTTGCAAGCTTTTGAGGAAATTGTGGCCCTTCTCATCTATGAGTTTGTTTTGTTTCCAAATCCTTACCAACTCATAGATGTAAACACCGTCAAAATCTTCATGTCTCGTAACCCGGTGCTTACTTTGTTAGGTGACATATGTAGCCGTAGAAATGTTCAAGACTAAGCCATTGGATTGACTAGACTTCATACAAATCAAAATCAAAAATCGCCACCGTGCTTTATTGTTTCCAAAGGAAAGGGAAAAGAGTGAATAACCCAAAAAGAGGGGGAAAGATTCAAGGTAAGGGGGTTGGTTATGCAAAGGGAAGGTATTAGCACCCTAAACTGAAGGGATAAGAAAACACTTAGAAGGGGGGGGGGGGTTGAATAAGTGACTCTTTTTCTTTTCAAAACAAAGCTCAACAATAAAGGAAGGACAAGGTTATTTTTATCCTGGTTCGTTTGAACTCAAACTACTCCAGTCCACCCGCCAAGGTGATTTCGCCTTTCTCAACAAGGACTTAATCCACTATAATTAACTGATTACAAACACACAACAACTGCTGTGACTAACAATGCATAAGTAATCTTACAAGTGAATAACACTACTAAGACTTAAATCTAGTCCTAGTCTGCTTGAGAAAGCTGACCAAGCTTGGTCTCTCAAGGAACAATTACAAGAGTTTAATCTTACAGAGTGAAATAAAATTTGCTTCTAATTAAGCTATATCACAACTGTGATTTTTCACTTAGAATAAATTGCACAAAGTGTATGAACAATGAGTTTGTGAGCCCAAAATTTTTCACGTAGTTTCTTGCTTATTTTTGAAATTTGATTGGTTGGTTGGCTTGCAATAAATGTCCTTCTATATATAGTAAGAACAAAAATGACCGTTGCTGCCTTCAGAAAAGTGGAGAGCATTAAATGCTTACGTGTTTCTTTGCACTATTCCATTTTCCAAGAAACTAGCTTAGACACTTAAGTGCTTGCAACCGTCTTTGCATTAATGAGCAAACGACAACTTGTAAGAACATGTTTCCTACGCTTGACAAGACAAGTTGGCTTTAACGTTCATTCTGAACTTGCTTCAACGTCTTGTATTTAGAACATGCTTTACACATCTTCTAGGCAGTGCTTTGCTTAATAAGAACTTGATCAGCGCTTGCTTTCAAGTAATCTTCTGAGCAAGGAAACCTGCTAAATGTTAGAAGATATATTTAAATAAATTGTCTTACCAGAGTCAGCAGATGCGCTTAAAACAAAAAGGTTCTTTCATTAAAGAACTTCTTCATAATTTTTAGCTTTGCACATCAGAATGCTTCTGTCAGAACATTATCTGAAACATTCAAATACGTTCATCAGAGTATAAATTATCAAAAATATAATTTATTGTTATCATCAAAACTCTGAGATAGATCAGAACTAATCTTGTTCTAACAATTTCCCCCTTTTTGATGATTACAAAAAATTATTCAGATATAGAAATAAAATATGATAAGAGATAAGAATCTCCCCCTGAAATGAATATTTCTATATATAAAACTTCCTGAGATTATTTATCAGAGCAATAAAAAATATTCTTGGATTTCTTCAGAACTTCTTTATGAAGATATTGTTCAGCTGGAATACTCTTTCAGAGTTAAAGTGATACCTGCAAAAAAAATTCTTTTGCACAGAAAGAAATCTTGTATTTTGTTAGAATGTCTGAGACTTAGTCCCATAACTGTTAAACAATGATTAGTTCAAAATACTCATTTTCTCCCCCTTTTTGGCATAATAAAAAAGTGTATAAATAAAATAGTTGAAGAGCTGAAAAGTTTTCATAAAATAGCAAAAATATCCAGAAGTACAAAACAAAAAACAAAAGACAAGAAACAGAAAGACACTAGGATTTCTTAGAAACAAGAGCCATCAGAAGATTCTCTATCTCAGAGGCAGATTCTTCTTGTTTCACCATCCAGTTCTTGATTTCTTGATTTGTTTGGTCTTGCTTATCCAAGCGTTCATGTATGACTTCATTTTCCCTCTTGAGCTCATTCAGAGTGTCCATGATAAGTGAGGTAGGAGCAGAGGATGACGAAGCTTTAGTAGAAACAGGCTTAGAAGCAGCAACCGTTAAGTCAGAAGGTTGATTCAATAGAACAATAGCCAGAGGGTTTGAATCATCAGAGGCATCTTCGGATTCATCTTCTGATATGTCCATTGTATCAGCAATCATTAACGAAGACTTCTTATTCCAAATGTCAGCAACTTCCGACTTGAAAGCATGCAGATGTTTGGAAAAGTTGTCCAGCACCTGAAAGTGGCATAAGTACTGTAGCTTCAGTGACTCAGCATCAAAAGTTCTTATGAAGGTTTCCCATAGAAGATCCGTTGCAGTTGGGTTCACGCTTCTGGAGCAATCTTCTTTCTGCAGATTCAACCATGCTTGAACATCTGTTAAAAATTCTAAAACAATGTATTCACATCTGGCTGAACAAGTTTTGGGACATCCTTCTTGAAAGTTTTGTTTTTCAAGAATTATAGAGATTCATAATCCACTACAGTTCTTAAAAAGCTAGCAGGTTCAGGATTTTTGGTTGGTTCAGGAGTGGCTGAATGATCAGGTTGGTCAATAAAGTTAGGTGGTTCTGATTGTTCATGAGGTTCGGATGATTCAAAAGTTTCAGGTGGTTCATCAGATTGGTGTTCTAGAATATGAGGGGGTGAGAGTATAGGTGAGTTTGGTGTTGGATGTTGTGGTGAAGTAGGTGGAGTGACATCAGGTGAAATTATTATTGTATTTTCAGGAGTGGGAATGGCGTTCTGAGGCTGTGGTCGATTCATAGCAAAAATATTTTCAGATGGTAAGTTGAAAGGTGGTTTTTGTGTTGTCAAAGGAACGTTGATTCCCGGAATTCTCCATGAACCAGCATCATACCATCCAGATGGTCTGGGTGATAGAGGTCTGGGAGAAGGTCTTGAAAAGCGTTCAGTAGGAATGGGTTGAGAAACAGATGGTTCAGAGGGTTCTGAATGTGAGGGTTCTGATTGAGTTTCAGAGTGTTCATCAGAGTCAAAGTCACTCAAATCTAATAAAACTTGATTTTTATGAGGGTTGTCAGCAAGAGAGTCAGATGGTAAGGTTAGGTCAATATCAACATCTATATCTCCTAAGGTTTGGGAGGGTTCAACAGATGTAGATACATTGACAGAATCATAAACAGTGATAGTTTCAGCAGATTTACCTGTCTTCTTTTTCTTCTTCTGAGGTGTGGCATAAGGTCCTTCAACTGCTTTCCTCTTCAAAGATTCCTGGAGAACAACATCTGGAGCAACTTGATTTCTTCGTTGGAGCCAAGCTGGATCAATAGGTGTCCCAGTCTCTTTGCAAATTTCAATATAGTGCAGGATGATGCATGGATGATCTCCTGAATTGAACAAAGGGAAATCAGCAATAAGTATCCTTCTTCTCTTCACAACAGCTGACACATACGGAGTTGGTTCCACCAGCAGCTTGTTAATAATTTTCCTTTTCAGCAAATTCTTCCCAGTTATAGTCTTACCACAAGTAGGTTCTAGCTCCCCCAGAAGATTGACTTTATCTAGGTGAGCAATCAGACCATTCTCAGTCAGAATGTCTGATATTAATCTTCCCATAGGAATCCAATTCCTTTTGGATTTTGGGTTTTTCATCCTTTCAGCTTCCCTAGTCTCTTTTACATGGTTCCAGAGATGTTCAAATAGCAAATAAGGCAAATCAATTTTTACATTTGTTCCAAGGCAGAACAATAAGTATTGTTGATCAACGTTAATGTAATCAGGAGAGCTGGTGTCTTTCCTATAGTGAATACATCCATGGATAATCCTTTCCCAAATCTTGCATTTATCTTTCAAGTCCATGACTTTAGAAGATCCTTGACCATTTGTGAAAATCTCTGAGTAGACCCTTGCCATTTCCATTCTTCCACTTGGCATACATGTAACTCCAAGTCCTTTAAACCCTAGCAACTTTCTGATTTGGTTTTCTGTAATGCATATTTCCTTGCCCATTACGAAAGAGAGGATAACCTTAGGGGTTGCAATAGCATGTATCCAGAATTCCTTCACCAGATGTGGAAAGACTGGACCAATGAGACGATCAAAAAAGTTTTCCCAACCTTGAAACTTAACAACAGGGAACAAGTCAAAACCATTTTCTCTTAGATTCTCAAAATCTACCATTAACTCACTTAAAACTTCCAAACCGTCTACAGGAATGAGAGTTGTTCTTTCAGGCACTATGTATTGCTCAGAGTGGGTAGAAGAAGAAGCCATTGAAGTTCTTAGAGATGAGAGATGAAGAAAAGGGTTTTAGAGAAAAAGTACAGAAACGATTGAGTTTGAAAGAGACGGTAAAGAATGAGAAAGGGTTTTTCAAAAAGTATTTATATGCAACAATTTCAGAAATAGGTTTAGAAATAAAATTAAAAAAGAATTTTTAAAGAATTTAAAACGAATTTAAAACGAATCTCATCATTACGTGTATTTAATGATTTTGCTAAAAATTAGGGAAAACGTGAGATTATGGCTAATCATTAACAGTTACCTAGAACGTCATCAGTATATTTTGCACGCGTGACCTTTCAGAAACGCACCACGTGTTCATCTCCTGAAGGATGCATGTAACAACTGTTTGTTCTAATGAATTTTTGAACTATGCTTAGAAATGAAACGTTAGAACATTTCAGAACTTTTCATATAGCTTCTGATGCAACTTCTCTTCTAACTTCTGAAGAGTCGTTAATCAGAACATTCATTTCAGAATATTCTGAAGTCAAACACAGAAGATGAATATTATTTTATTCAGGACATAATTCCATACAAATATTTTTCAAAATGAAACTAAATCTATCTCCTGAAAGGGGTTTGGTAAAAATGTCAGCCCATTGATGGTCTATTTTTACAAAAATTAAATTTAAAATTCCCTTCTAAATATAGTTCCTTATAAAATGATATTTGATTTCAATATGTTTGGCTTTAGAATGTAAAATTGGATTCTTAGAAAGACAAATAGAAGAAGTATTGTCCCAGAAGATATGAATCTTACTTTCATAAAGATTGAAATCTTCTAGTTGACTTTTCATGCAAATCATCTAAGAACTACATCCAGCAACAGATATATACTCAACTTCTGTGGTTGAAAGTGCAATTGTTGCTTGCTTCTTGCTGTACCACGAGATAAGATAGTCACCCAGAAACTGGCAGCTTCCAGAGGTACTTTTTCTTTCAATTCTATCTCCAGCAAAGTCAGCATCACAATAACCTACTAGTCTATAATCTTGTGATCTTCTGTAACACAAACCCATATTAGTAGTACCTTTCAGATACCTAAGAATTCTCTTAACAGCTGTTAAGTGAGATTCTCTAGGATCTGATTGGAATCTAGCACATAAATACACACTGAATAGTATATCAGGTCTAGATGCAGTCAGATAGATAAGGGATCCAATCATACCTCTATAGAGCTTCTGATCTACCTTCATACTTACCTCATCTTTTCCCAGAATTCAGGTTGGATGCATAGGTGTCTTGGCATCTTTGCTTTTTGACATCTGAAATTTCTTCAGAAGTTCTTTAACATACTTCGTCTGATGTATGTAAGTACCTTCTAGAGTCTGGTTGATTTGAATTCCCAAAAAGAACTTCAATTCTCCCATCATGCTCATTTGAAATTCTGCTTGCATGGTCTCAGCAAATTCTTTTCCAAGGGAGATATTAGAGGTTCCAAAAATTATATCATCAACATAAATTTGACAAATTAAAATTTCATTTTTAAATGTCTTTCTGAAAAGAGTTGTGTCCACTTTCCCTCTGGTAAAATCTTTTTCTAAAAGAAAATTACTCATGCAATCATACCAAGCTCTGAGAGCTTGTTTTAAACCGTACAAAGACTTTTTTAATTTAAAAACATGTTCTAGATGTCTTGAATCATTAAATCCAGGAGGTTGATGGACATATACTTCTTCTTCAATATAGACATTTAAAAATGCACTTTTAACATCCATTTGATATAATGAAATGTTATTTTGTATAACAAAAGAAATTAATAATCTTATAGACTCTAACCTGGCGACTGGGGAAAATGTTTCATTATAATCAATTCCTTCTTGTTGACTATAACCCTGTGCAACCAATCGTGCTTTGTTTCTGATCACCTCTCCTTGCTCGTTCAGTTTGTTTCTGAAAACCCATTTGGTTCCTATAACATTGAATCCTTTGGGTCTTGGAACTAGATTCCATACATCATTTCTGGAGAATTGACTGAGTTCTTCTTGCATTGCTAATATCCAATCATTATCTTCCAGAGCTTCATCAATGGAAGTTGGCTCAATCAGAGAAACCAAACCAAACAAATATTCTTCATTGATTCTGAGAGAGGATCTTGTTCTAATGGGATCTTTTTTTCTTCCAATGATTACGTCTTCTTTGTGAGCTGAAGATATTCTAGGAAACCTTTTCTGAGTGGGTTGATCAGAGATTCTGAAGTTGTCCAGAGCATTGTCAAGAGGATGATCTGCTGAGTCTTCCTTTGCTTCTGAGTCTTTCTTTGCTTATGAAGTTTCAGAGTTTGAGGGATGATCTTCTGTACCTACATAAAAGTCAATTTGCTTTGGCTGTTGCTGGTCAAGCTTATCATCAAACCTGACTTTGATTGATTCTTCAACAATCAGAGTTTCAGTGTTGTATGCTCTATAGCCTTTTGAGCGTTCAGAATATCCAAGCAGAAAACACTTTTGTGCTTTAGAATCAAACTTGTTCAGAGTTTCTTTAGTGTTCAGAATAAAACAAGTACATCCAAAAGGATAGAAATAAGAAATGTTGGGCTTTCTGTTTTTCCATAATTCATAGGGAGTCTTTTCAAGAATAGGTCTTAGAGAGATTCTATTTTGAATGTAACACGCTGTGTTCACAGCTTCTGCCCAAAAGTGCTTAGCCATATTAGTTTCACTGATCATGGTTCTGGCCATTTCTTGTAATGTTCTATTATTTCTTTCTACAACTCCATTTTGTTGGGGAGTTCTAGGACAAGAAAAATTGTGAACAATACCATTTTCTTTAAAATATTTTTCAAAATAATGATTTTCAAATTCACCACCATGATCACTTCTGACTTTTATGATTTTAAAATCTTTTTCATTTTGCACTTGAGTACAAAAGTCAATGAACACAGAATGTGAACCATCCTTGTGTTTTAAAAACTCTACCCATGTTCATCTGCTGAAGTCATTAACAATGACCAATCCATACTTCTTGCCTCTGATGGATGCAGTTTTAACTGGCCCAAATAGATCAATATGAAGTAACTCTAATGGCTTAGAGGAAGAGCCAACATTTTTAGATTTAAAGGAAGGTTTTGAAAATTTTCCTTTTTGACATGTTTCGCACAGAGCTTGAGTTGTACTTCAGATTGGGAAGTCCTCTGACTAAATTTAATTTATTTAGTTGAGAGATTTTTCTTAGACTGACATGTCCCAATCTTCTATGCCATACCCATTGCTCATCGCTAACAGACAAAAGGCATTTAACGTTCTGAGATTTAAGATCTGATAAATCAATTTTGTAAATGTTGTTCTTTCTCTTGCCAGAAAAGAGGATTGATCCATCCTTTTGACTTACAGCTCTACAAGAGTTTTGATTGAAGATAATGTCATAACCATTGTCACTTAATTGACTTATGGATAATAGATTATGAGCCAATCCTTCTACTAATAAAACATTAGAGATAGAAGGAAGGTTACCGTTTCCAATGGTTCCAGAACCAATAATCTTCCCTTTCTGATTACCTCCAAACTTCACGTCTCCTCCAGCTTTAAGTTCCAGGCTTTGGAACATAGACCTTTTCCCCGTCATGTGTCGTGAGCACCCAGAGTCCAGGTACCATGACTGGTGTCTCAATTGAGCTATTAAGGACATCTGTAACAAATATTATTTTATCCTTAGGTACCCATATCTTTTTGGGTCCTTTTGGGTTAGCATAAGAGTTTCCAGAATGTGATGTATATTTTATATCATGTGAGTGTCCAAACTTGAATTGTTTATTCAGAGGTTTGTAAGTGAAAGTCATTTTAGCAACAGGTTTTGGTATGTATGTCTCTTTCCCTTTGGGAGGTTCATATCCAATTCCTCTTATGTTTTCCCCACTAACTCCATAGATCATTGAAGCCATTTTGCTTCTATCTATGCTTTTAGCTAGGAAAGATTAAAAACTATAGTCATATTCTTTCATAATACCTTTTGAACTAGACATAGATTTTGAACTAGAAATTTTTTGAACATTTTGAATTTCTTCTTTAAGTTTAAAATTATTTTCTAAGAGTTTAAATTTTTCTGCTTCATGTTTCTCAATATCAGATGCAAGACTCTTCTTGAGTTTCTTGTATTTGATTTTGAGTTTACTATAGTTTTCAAGAAGTTCTGATAAACTATCAGCAAGTTCATTTCTAGTGAATTCAGAAAATACCTCTCTTTGTTCCGACTCACAATCTGAGTTATATGCTGTGATAGCCATCAGAGCTAGGTTGGCATTTTCATCTTCAGAACCAGATTCATCTTCAGAAGAATCTGAGTCATCTCAGGTTTCCATCATCCTTTTCTTCTTACCAAACCTCTTCTTTGGTTTTACTTTTTGAAGCTTTGGACAATCACTTTTGTAGTGACCAGGTTCTTTGCATTCATAACATATGATCTCTCTTCTGTTTGACTTTTTGTGTCCAGAAGATTCAGGTTTATCTTCTGACTTCTTGAAGTTCCTGAACTTCTTTTGTCTGTGCTTCCACAAATGATTGATCCTTCTGGAGAGCAAGGATAGTTCATCTTCTTCTAACGCTGATTCTTCAGAGTTTTCCTCTTCAGCCTAAAAAGCGTTAGTATCAAATTTCTTAATTGATTTAAGGGCTAGAGACTTACCTTTCTTCTGAGGATCATGCTCATCCAGTTCAATCTCATGACTTCTGAGAGCACTTATGAGTTCCTCCAGAGACACATTGTTCAGATCTTTTGAAACTTTGAAAGCAGTGACCATTGGTGCCCATCTTCTAGGTAAGCTTCTGATGATCTTTTTCACATGATCTGCTTTGGTATATCCCTTGTTCAAAACTCTCAGACCAATGATCAGAGTTTGAAACCTAGAGAACATTGCTTCTATAGACTCACTTTCTTCAACTTTGAAGGCTTCATACTTCTGAACTAAATCCAGAGCTTTAGACTCCTTAACTTGAGCGTTTCCTTCATGAGTCATTTTAAGAGACTCAAACATATCATGCGCTGTATCTCTATTAGTGATTTTTTTCATATTCTACATTAGATATAGCATTTAGAAAAATATTTCTAGCTCTATGATGATTTTTAAAATCAGCTTTTTATAGTCTATCCATATTTTTTTCTGTTAACTTTGTTTCCTTCTGAGTCAGTAGGATGTGTGTAACCATCCAAGACTATATCCCATAGATCACTATCATGACCTAGAAAGAAACTTTCTAGTATGTCTTTCCAGTACTCAAAATCTTCTCCATCAAACACTGGAGGTTTGTTGTAACTATTATTGTTTTGTTCAGCGGCCATTGTGTTTTCTTCTGGATCTTTTCCTGACACAGTTAAGTGTTATGCTCAGAGTCAAGCTCTGATACCAATTGAAGGGGTAAGAAAACACTTAGAAGGGGGGGGGGGTTAAATAAGTGACTCTTTTTCTTTTCAAAACAAAGCTCAACAATAAAGTAAGGACAAGGTTATTTTTATCCTGGTTTGTTTGAACTAAAACTACTCCAGTCCACCCGCCAAGGTGATTTCTCCTTTCTCAACGAGGATTTAATCCACTATAATCAACTGATTACAAATATACAACAACTGTTGTGAGTAACAATGCACAAGTAATCTTACAAGTGACTAACACTACTAAGACTTAAATCTAGTCCTAGTCTGCTTGAGAAATCTGACCAAACTTGGTCTCTCAAGGAACAATTACAAGAGTTTAATCTTACAGATAGTGAAATAATATTTGCTTCTAATCAAGCTATATCACAACTGTGATTTTTCACTTAGAATAAATTGCACAAAGTATATGAACAATGAGTTTGTGAGCCTAGAATTTTTCACATAGTTTCTTGCTTCTTTTTGAAATTTGATTGGTTGGTTGGCTTGCAATAAATGTCCTTCTATATATAGAAAGAACAAAAATGACCGTTGCTGCCTTCAGAAAAGTGGAGAGCATTAAATGCTTGCGTGTTTCTTTGCACTATTCCATTTTCCAAGAAATTAGCTTAGACACTTGAGTGCTTGCAGCCGTCTTTGCATTAATGAGCAAACGACAACTTGTAAGAACATGTTTCCTACGCTTGACAAGACAAGTTGGATTTAACGTTCATTCAGAACTTGCTTCAACATCTTGTATTCAGAACATGCTTTACACATCTTCTAGACAGTGCTTTGCTTGCTAAGAACTTGATCAGCGCTTGCTTTCAAGTAATCTTCTGAGCAAGGAAACCTGCTAAATGTTAGAAGATATATTTAAATAAATTGTCTTATCAGAGTCAGCAGATGCATCTAAAATAAAAAGGTTCTTTCATTAAAGAACTTCTTCATAATTTTTAGCTTTGCACATCAGAATGCTTTTATCAGAACATTATCTGAAACATTCAAATACGTTCATCAGAGTATAAATTATCTAAAATATAATTTATTGTTATAATCAAAACTCTGAGATAGATCAGAACTAATCTTGTTCTAACAATCTCCCCCTTTTTGATGATGACAAAAAAATATTCAGATATAGAAATAAAATATGATAAGAGATAAAAATCTCCCCCTGAAATGAATATTTCTATATATAAAACTTCCTGAGATTATTTATCAGAGCAATAAAAAATATTCTTGGATTTCTTCAGAACTTCTTTATGAAGATAATGTTCAGCTGGAATACTCTTTCAGAGTTAAAGTGATACCTGCAAAAAAAATTCTTTTGCACAGAAAGAAATCTTGTATTTTGTTAGAATGTCTGAGACTTAGTCCCATAACTGTTAAACAGTGATTAGTTCAATATACTCATTTTCTCCCCCTTTTTGGCATAATCAAAAAGTGTATAAATAAAATAGTTGAAGAGCTGAAAAGTTTTCATAAAATAGCAAAAATATCCAGAAGTACAAAACAACAAACAAAAGTAAAGAAACAAAAAGGCACTAGGATTTATTAGAAACAAGAGCCATCAGAAGATTCTTTATCTCAGAGGCAGATTCTTCTTGTTTCACCATCCAATTCTTAATTTGTTTGGTCTTGCTTATCCAAGCGTTCATGTATGACTTCATTCTCCCTCTTGAGCTCATTTAGAGTGTCCATGATAAGTGAGGTAGGAGCAGAGGATGACAAAGCTTCAGTAGAAATAGGCTTAGAAGTAGCAACCGTTGAGTCAGAATGCACGAAGGTTGAAAGCAGAGTGCCCAGATCCATTACAAGAGTTGGCACTGGTTCAGGTTCAGGTTCAGCCTTAACAGAAGGTTGATTCAATAGAATAATATCCAGAGGGTTTGAATCGTCAGAGGCATCTTCAGATTCATCTTCTGATATGTCCATTGTATTAGCTGGTGTATCAGCAATCATTAAGGAAGACTTCTTATTCCAAATGTCAGTAGCTTCTGACTTGAAAGCATGCAGATGTTTGGAAAAGTTGTCCAACACATGAAAGTGGCATTAGTCCTGTAGGTTCAGTGACTCAACATCAAAAGTTCTTCTGAAGGTTTCCCATAGAAGATCCGTTGCAGTTGGGTTCACGCTTCTGGAGCAATCTTCTTTCAGCAGATTCAACCATGCTTGAACATTTGTTAAAAATTCTAAAACAATGTATTCACATCTGGCTGAACAGGTTTTGGGACAACCTTCTTGAAAGTTTTGTTTTTCAAGAATTGTAGAGATTCATAATCCACTACAGTTATTAAAAAGCTAGCAGGTTCAGAATTTTTGGTTGGCTCAGAAGTGGCTGAATGATCAGGTTGGTCAACAAAGTTAGGTGGTTCTGATTGTTCATGAGGTTCGGATGATTCAAAAGTTTCAGGTGGTTCATCAGATTGGTGTTCTGGAATATGAGGGGGTGAGAGTATAGGTGAGTTTGGTGTTGTATGTTGTGGTGAAGTAGGTGGAGTGACATCAGGTGAAATTATTATTGTATTTTCAGGAGTGGGAATGGGGTTCTGAGGCTGTGGTCGATTCATAGCAAAACTATTTTCAGATGGTAAGTTGAAAGGTGGTTTTTGTGTTGCCAAAGGAACGTTGATTCTCGGAATTATCCACGAACCAGCATCATACCATCCAGATGGTTTGGGTGATAGAGGTCTGGGAGGAGGTCTTGAAAAGTGTTCAGTAGGAATGGGTTGAGAAACAGATGGTTCAGAGGGTTCTGAATGTGAGGGTTCTGATTGAGTTTCAGAGTGTTCATCAGAGTCAAAGTAACTCAAATCTGATAAAACTTGATTTTTCTGAGGGTTGTCAGCAAGAGAGTCAGATGGTAAGGTTAGGTCAATATCAACATATATATCTCCTAAGGTTTGGGAGGGTTCAACAGATGTAGATACATTGACAGAATCATAAACAGGGATAGTTTCAGTAGGTTTACCTGTCTTCTTTTTCTTCTTCCGAGGTGTGGCAGAAGGTCCTTCAACTGCTTTCCTCTTCAAAGATTCCTGAAGAACAACATCTGGAGCAACTTGATTTCTTCCTTGGAGCCAAGCTGGATCAATAGGTGTTCCAGTCTCTTTGCAGATTTCAATGTAGTGCAGGATGATGCATGGATGATCTCCTAAATTGAACAGAGGGAAATCAGCAATAGGTATCCTTCTTCTCTTCACAATAGCTGACTCATACGAAGTTGGTTCCACCAGCAGCTTGTCAATAATTTTCCTTTTCAGCAAATTCTTCCCAGCCATAGTCTTACCACAAGTAGGTTCTAGCTCCCCCAGAAGACTGGCTTCATCTAGGTGAGCAATCAGACCATTCTCAGTCAGAATGTCTGATATTATTCTACCCATAGGAATCCAATTCCTTTTGGATTTTGGGTTTTTCATCTTTTCAGCTTCCCTAGTCTCTTTTACATGGTTCCAAAGATGTTCAAACAACAAATAAGGTAAATCAATTTTTACATTTGGTCCAAGGCAGAACAATAAGTATTGTTGGTCACCGTTAATGTAATTGCTAGGTTATTTGATTTTCAAGAAAAATGGGAAACCAAGTTTCAATGTGTAGTACAAGCATGGGCTGGGTGATTGTAAGTGTCTAAAACATTTCTCTTGTGTTATGAGACATGTATGATCAGAAGAGAACAAGTGCAAGGCTCAAGAACAAGTTTTGTGCAGAAAGTCACTTTATCAAAATGGCAATGTGCATTTTCTTCCTAAAATGGATATAAAGCATGGCCTTGCATTGAATGCTTGAAATGAGACCTCTAACAGATGTGAAAGCAATTAATTCTGGAGTTCCTAACAAGTTTGAGGCGTGCAAATTAGAGGTTATGCAGCACAACTTTGAATTTGAAATTTGTTCATCACAAAATGACTTGTAATTCAAGTGATAAAACCCTAACTTCATCTCTTCGTTTCTCCCTACTCAAAAATGATCTCAAGGAGTTATTGGACATTTTGGAAAGCTTTCAATGTGATCTAAAACCAATCTTTGAATCACTTTTGAAAATTTCCCTTGGAACTATATGAAAAAGTCCATGAAGTTAGGTCAAAATCCTGACCAAATTAGGGCAAAATTTCACTAAGTGTTTTTGTTTCATGACCATGTATTCTTAAAATTATAACTTGATATAAAAGAAATTTTGGAAGGAGTTGTGTAAAGAAAAGTTTTAGATTTCATGGAGATCTACAACTTTCATGTTGGAAGTTTCTTCTGAATCATCTTTCATCATGGTGAAAATGTTGCTTAAAGTTATGAAAAAATAAGAAATTTCCAACACTTAGAAAAATTTCTAAGTTTAGAAATTTTAACTTTTCAAAATGAAATCTTGAATTTTGGATTTCTTGATGAACAAGTTTCATATTTTGACATGTTTTGATGAATTGTGATCTTTGGCATTTGATTTTGACCAAAAACTCAAAGTTTGACTTTTCAGTATACAGTTGACTTTTGATCAGTTGATTGAAAATTCATCTGTCAATCCATTGGACTTGAGCAATGTTTTGAGCCATGACATTAGGTCAAAATGATGCAATTAGACTCTTGAGATTATTCCTTTATCCAATTGATCATTTTCTAGGTCAAAAATCAGAAATTGCCCTTTCCCAATCAAAACCCTAATTTTGACCATTTTGCCCTTTTGGAGATTTGATCAAATTTCTTGAGGAATTGTGATCCAAACTTGATAAGATGCTACATATGAGGTTAAAATGTTGATGTGGATAAAAAATTATGAAGTTTGACTTTAAATTGGCCATAGTTGACTTTTTCCCCAATACAGCTGATTTTTAGGTCAATTGCTCAATTGACTGAGCAAAAGTGTGATCCAAAGTTTGAAACTTTTCATGAGTGATCTTAAGGGTCCATAATGATATATGAAAGTCATATGGGGCATTGGAAGTTCAAATATCCTTGTGTAATCTCAAACCCTAATTTTGGTCATCAGTGCTTAAGGAGGTGTCTTGAGCTGATCAAACCCTAGTGTAGTCTTGATCCCAAGGAGATCTTGTGAGAAAATTCTTGATAAATGAGAGGAAAAATTTTGGGGTACAACAACTTCCCCTGTTCAATCTTCTTAAGCCTGAAGAGTTAGATTGACGAGTTTTGCCATTCGTGACTCGAAGGTGGAAGATGATTGGATGTTAGAGTGCCCAGAAATTTGCACTCAGTGATGTGATGGTTGATGGTGTAGGGAATGGGCTTAAAGATTCCATTTGGAGAAATGATGGAAAGTTGTTAGATATGGGCTTGTAGATGCCATCCAGAAATGATTGCTGAATCGTATCTGTAAGCTGAAACTGAATGAGTATCAGAATGACGTCCCTGTTTGGAGCGTATCTGAAGATCGAAATCTGAATGAGTATCAGAATGCTGTCTGTGTCTGGAGAGTATCTGAAGATTGAAATCTGAATGAGTATCAGAATGACATCCATGTCTGGAGCGTATCTGAACTGTATCTGAAAGTTGAATTTGAATGAGTATCAGAATGGCGTCCATTTCTGGAGCGTATCTGAATATTGAAATCTGAATGAGTATCAGAATGGCATCCATATCTGGAGCGTATCTGAACTGTATCTGGAAATTGAATCTGAATGAGTATCATAAAGGCATCCGCGTCTGGAGCGTATGTGTACTGTATCTGAAAGTTGACTCTGAATGAGTATCAGAATGGCGTCCGTGTCTGGAGCGTATCTGAAATGTATCTAAAAGTTGAATCTGAATGAGCATCAGAGTGGCGTTAGTGTCTGGAGCGTATCTGAAGATTGAAATCTGAATGAGTATCAGAATGGCATCAGTGTCTGAAGCGTATCTGAATTGTATCTGAAGATTGAATCTGAATGAGTATCAGGATGGCATCCGTGTCTGGAGCGTATCTGAACTGTATCTGAGAAACCTTTGAACATTGTTAATGGTAGCTGTTGATTAACCTTATCCTGAAAAGGGTAAAATGTTAGCTAATATGCAATGTCATGTTGTATGAAATGCAAGGTATAATGCATTCGTGTTCATGATATATGGATGCAATGTATGCGTATGTAAGCTAATCTGCTGCGCTGCTGTTGGATTGGGGAAAATAAATTCCTGACTGCTGTTGAGGATATGGAGTGTAAGTCTTCATGTTTAAAAGTTGATGAATTTCCACTTAGATAAATAAACTCTGTTGTAAGGGAAATGCCGTGTACCGCCTGTAAAATCCTGTTGGGAAATCCTGAGAAATTTGGTGACTTCTACCGGGGAGTGATAATTGGAAGTTTTGTTCTGCCTGTAAACCCTATCTGAAGCATATATGAAGATTGAAATCTGAATGAGTATCAAAATGGCGTCTGTGTCCGGAGAGTATCTAAAGATTGAAATCTGAATGAGTATCAGAATGACATCCGTGTCTGGAGTGTATCTGAACTGTATCTGAAAGTTGAATTTGAATGAGTATCAGAACGACGTTCGTTTCTGGAGCGTATCTGAACTGTATCTGAAGATTGAAATCTGAATGAGTATCAGAATGGCATCCGTGTCAAGAGCGTATCTGAACTGTATCTGGAGATTGAATCTGAATGAGTATCAGAAAGGCATCCGCGTCTGGAGCGTATCTGTACTGTATCTGAAAGTTGACTCTGAATGAGTATCAGAATGGCGTCCGTGTCTGGAGTGTATATGAAATGTATCTGAAAGTTGAATCTGAATGAGTATCAGAGTGGTGTCAGTGTCTAGAGCGTATATGAAGATTCAAATCTGAATGAGTATCAGAATGGCATCAGTGTCTGAAGCGTATCTGAACTGTATCTGAAGATTGAATCTGAATGAGTATCAGGATGTCATCCGTGTCTGGAGCGTATCTGAACTGTATTTGAGAAACCTTTGAACATTGTTAATGGTAGCTGTTGATTAACCTTATCCTGAAAAGGGTAAAATGTTAGCTAATATGCAATGTCATGTTGTATGAAATGCAAGGTATAATGCATTCGTGTTCATGATATATAGATGCAATGTATGCGTATGTAAGCTAATCTGCTGCACTGCTGTTGGATTGGGGAAAATAAATTCCTGACTGCTATTGAGGATATGGAGTGTAAGTCTTCATGTTGTGAAGTTGATGAATTTCCACTTAGATAAATAAACTCTGTTGTAAGGAAAATTCCGTGTACCGCCTGTAAAATCCTGTTGGGAAATCCTGAGAAATTTGGTGACTTCTACCGGGGAGTGATAATTGGAAGTTTTGTTCCGCTGGCAATTAAACTGCACACTGCGAGGTTTTATGGAAATAGCTTAGAGATATTTTCCTACCTTAAAGCCATCAGTGATTGTCTTTTATTTTGTTCATTTGTAAACAGTAATTATGTCCAAATGCATATTTTCAAAAACAAATCATTGGATGTTTTTGTAAATAAAACACAAGAGTAAAGAAAAAACAGGTAGTTTTGCACTTTCAAAGGGATATCTTTGTATTGACTTTGAGTAAGTATTTTTGTACAATGAGACAAACATTCTAGTAAGAGAATGATGTCGTAAAAAATGAAAATTTGATACAAATAAAAGATAACTATGTGAAATAATCCCATAGGGATCCCATTCTGCTATAGCCTTCGTGTCTCTGAGCATCTTATCTGTTTATTGCCTTGTCTGAAGTTGATTGGGTTGATCAGAACCGTTGAGTTTGTCAGTTGAAGCCAAAGGTTGTCCGTAAGGTGATCCAACGAGACATAGTCATATGCTTTAATTCCCTAACTTTTGCCTGGACCGCCCTTTCGGGTTTTCAGTCCACCGGGATACCCTTTTTTGCCCAAGCCGCCCTTTCGGGTTTTCAGCTTGTCGGGTGTACAGATTTTTTTGTTTTATCCCTAATTTTTGCCCGAACCTCTTTGGTTCACCGGGATGCCCTTGTTTTGCCTAGGTGTGTCAACCTAGCGGGTCTCTTATGCGTAGTATCTTTTGACTATGTCTGCGTTCATAGGGTGCGGCAGGTCGTCGCCATCCATGGTGGTCAAGATCATTGCTCCACCAGAGAATATGCTTTTGATTACAAACGGTCCTTCGTATGTAGGAGTCCATTTTTCCCTGGGATCTCCTTGCGGTAGTATGATACGTTTGATCACCAAATCCCCGACTTGATACACTTGGCGTCTGACTTTTATCCGTTTTTGACACATTTGACCATGACAGACAGCAGTGAGCCTTTTCTCATCAATCAAGTTTAGTTGATCAAGTCGAGTCTGGATCCAATCGTCTTCATTCAGCCCTGCATACTTCATAATTCTCAGAGAGGGGATCTGGATCTCAATAGGCAAGACAACCTCCATGTTGTATACCAAAGAGTAGGGTGTTGCCCCGGTTGATGTGCGCGCTGTGGTACGATACCCATGGAGAGCGAATGGTAGCATCTCATACCAGTCTTTGTATGTGACTATCGTTTTTTGTATGATCTTTTTGATGTTCTTATTTGCAGCTTCGACAACACCTTTCATTTTTGGCCGGTAAGGGGAAGAATTGTGATGCTGGATCTTGAATTGCTCGCACAGGGCGGTGATCATAGTATTGTTTAAATTCGTACCATTGTCTGTGATGATCCTCTCCGGGATACCATACCGACATATGAGATTCTATTTATTGAACCGGGCTATAAAATTCTTGGTAACGGAAGCGAAAGAAGCCGCCTCAACCCACTTTGTGAAATAATTAATGGCCACTAAGATGAAGAAGTGTCCATTAGAGGCTGTTGGCTTGATTTCCCCAATCATATATATGCCCCACATAACAAAGGGCCAAGGAGCCGTCAAGATGTTCAGAGAAACCGGAGGTATGTGCACCTTATCAACATAGATCTGACACTTGTGGCAGGTTCGAGAGTGTTGATAGAAATCTGCTTCCATGGTAGACCAATAATAGCCTGCCCGTAGGATTTTCTTTGCCATCGTATGCCCACTGGAATGGGTTCCAAAAGTGCCTTCATGTAACTCCGCCATGATCTTTTCCGCTTCAACCTTGTCTACGCACCGAAGTAACAAAGAGTCATGGTTGCGTTTGTAGAGAATTCCATTACTAAGGAAGAGTTTAGCAGAGAATCTCCTTAAGAACTTCTTATCGTTGATTGAAGCTCCTTCAAGATATTCTTGAGCCTTGAGATACCTCTTGACTTCGTGAAACCAAGGATGGTCCACTACTTCTTCAATATTAATCTCGTGACAGTGAGCTGGTTCATCCATTCGTTCGATGGTGATCTGGGGAGCCTCGTTATCCCATTTAATTTTAAACATGGATGACATTGTGGCTAGTGCATCTGCTAGCTGATTTTCTTTTCGCGGGAAATGCTCGAAGGTAATCTTCTCAAAATGTGGGATAAATGTCAACACATGTTCTTTGTAGGGGATAAGGTTAGGGTGTTTGGTGTCCCATTCCCTTTGATCTGGCTGATGACCAAAGCTGAATCTCTGAATATATTTAAGGATTTAATCCCCAAATCTATGGCAGCTTTGAGACCAAAGATGCAAGCTTCGTATTCCGCCATGTTATTTGTACAATTGAAGCAGAGTCTTGCCGTAACTGGAGTATGACATCCTTCAGGAGATACAAGTACAACACCAATACCATTGCCGAGTGCGTTGGACGCCCCATCAAAAACCAGGGTCCATCGAGATCCTTGTTCAGGTCCGTCATAAGGTCTGAATTCTTCACAATTGTTTACCTTCATGATGCCTTCATCTGGTAATTCGAACTTCATGATCTGGTAGTCATCCACAACTTGATGAGCAAGGTGATCAGCTAGTACAATGCCCTTTATTGCTTTTTGGGTAGTATACTGTATGTCATATTCTGTCAGGATCATCTGCCATCTCGCTATTCTCCCAGAGAGAGCAGGTTTCTCGAAGATGTATTTTATTGGATCCATTTTAGATATCAACAAGGTAGTATGAGTCAGCATATACTGTCTTAGCCAGTGAGCAGCCCATGCTAGAGAGCAACAAGTTTTCTCGAGCAGTGAATATCTTGTTTCACAGTCGGTAAACTTTTTGCTCAGGTAATAAATAGCATGCTCTTTTCAGCCAGACTCGTCATGCTGCCCCAGCACACACCCCATTTAATTTTCTAAAACAGTTAGATACATGATCAATGGTCTTCCCTCAACTGGTGGCATCAAAACAGGAGGCTCTTGCAGGTACTCTTTGATCTTGTCGAAGGCAGTTTGGCACTCATCATTCCATTTGACTACTTGATCTTTCTTCAGTAATTTGAAGATTGGTTCATAAGTAGCTGTCAGGTGAGAAATGAATCTGGCAATGTATTTTAAACGTCCCAAGAATCCTCTGACTTCCTTCTCAGTACAAGGAACATGCATCTCTTGTATCACTTTTACCTTGGTGAGATCCACTTCGATTCCTTTATTGCTGACAACAAAACCTAGGAGTTTACCAAACCTCACCCCAAATGTGCATTTGTTCGGGTTCAACCTCAGCTTGTACTTCTTTAGCCTCTCAAATAATTTCTGCAAATGATCAAGATGCTCTTCTTCTGTTTGAGATCTAGCTATCACGTCGTCCACATAGACCTCTATTTCGTGATGTATCATGTCGTGAAATAGAGCTACCATGGCACGCTGATAGGTTGCCCCATCATTCTTCAGTCTGAATGGCATAACCTTGTAGCAGAATGTGCCCCACTGTGTGACAAAGGTTGTCTTCTCCATGTCCTCAGGCGCCACTTTGATTTGGTTGTAGCCCGAGAAACCGTCCATGAAGGAAAAAACTTTGTGTTGTGCCGTATTGTCAACTAGAATATCAATGTGGGGAAGTGGGAAATCATCTTTAGGGCTTGCATTATTCAAATCTCTGTAGTCCACACACATTCGTACCTTGCCGTCCTTATTGGGCACGAGAACAACATTGGCAACCCATTGCGGATAGGAGGTGACGACCAAGAATCCGGTGTTGAATTGTTTCATGAATTCAGCTTTAATCTTCTCTGACATATCTGGTCGCATACGAAGAACCTTTTGTTTTACCGGCGGGCATTCCTCTTTTGTAGGTAGACGATGTACTACGATATCTGCATCAAGTCTTGGCATGTCTTCATACGACCAGGCAAAGACCTCAACATAATCGTGCAACAACTGAATCAGACGCTCTTTGACACTGGGTTCCAGATTGGCACCCACCTTGACTTCTTTTTTTGTCTTCTTCAGTACCTAGGTTAATTGTGTCTACTAGTTCTTCATGGGGCTGAATGGTCCTCTCTTTTTGTTGTAGTAACCTGGCGAGTTCCCCTGGTACTTCATAATCTTCCTCACCTTCGTCTTCGGGTTGGTAGATTAGATTTTCAGTGTCACAAAAGGCCATAGCAGAACCATTACCCATGGGATCCTGAATGGATGTAGACCTGCATTGTGAGTGTGAGCGTGTGTAAGAGTATAGCTATCTTTGAAAGAAATGAGAATGTAAAAAATAAAAACAATGAGCACAAAGTTTGTATGCAAAAAACGTCCATGATTCATTGATGTCATATGGAAATGAGATAATAACCCTTACAAATGGACCATTGTGCCTCGGGTAAGACACAAGATTTTAAGAGTCTGAATTGTTTTAATATTACAGATCCGACAAAATTTAAAGACAAATTATTGTGGGATAAAAGTGACCGGGGTGAAATCTCTAGCCTCCCAGTTGCGGAGCCCTCCACTGAAAGTTGGGAAAATCTAATCCTCCAGGTTATAGCTGTCTTCATCATCTTCCATGGTGCTGACTTGGTGGTTGCTGATCTTCAAGGGCGGTCCTCCGACACGAGCACGACGTACAACTTTTAGTGCTCCTGAAGTGAAACCCAAACCAAATTTGTCAGATTTGTATGGGATATATGGGAGTTGGCCCCAAATAGTGCACCCACCTTCTTCTATCACTGTCTTGGCATCCTTCAAAGATGACATCTTGAGTGAAGGCCTTGTGATCTTGGGAACTTAAGACACAACCTTGGTTACTGCCACAGTCTGCAGGACTTCTTCAAAGTGCTAGAATGGAGTTTCAATAAATTCCCCATCTAATTCCACATATCTGAAGGAATTTAGATGGCTGGCCATATACTCTTCTTTTCCATGAACAGTTATGATTTTCCCTTGAATTGGATATTTCAGCATTTGATGCAACATAGAGGTAACAACACCAGCATTGTGGATCCACGGTCGACCTAATAAGCAGGAATATGAAGGGCGAATGTCCATTACATAAAAAGTTGAATCAAATGTTTGGGTCCCAAATTTTATGGGGATGTCCACTTCCCCATGCACCATCCTTTTTGAGCCGTCAAAGGATCTCACTACTATGTTTCTCGGTTTCAATGTCAATCCTTCACAGTCAAGCCTATCAAGAGCCTTTTTAGGCAACACGTTCAAAGATGAACCAGTATCCACCAAGACATAAGTCAAGGTCGTGCCCCTGCATTCGACTGAGACATGCAATGCCTCATTATGCTTCCTCTCTCTTGGCGTTAAATCAGCATCCGAAAAACCTAAACCATTATCTGCAGTCAAGCTGGCTACGCAGTCTTGGAACTGATCTGCAGATGTTTCTTGGGGCACATGAGTAGTTTTAAGGAATTTTACCAAGGCCTTTGCATGAGCCTCAGAATATAGTAATAAAGCCAGCATGAAAATTTTTGATGGAGTTTTCCCCAGTTGCTCGACCATATTGTAGTCGCTTCTTTTTATGATATTTAGAATTTCCTCCATCTCGTTTCGGGAGGTCTCAGGGATAGCTACTGATTTTGCCTTCGTCCAGACAGGCTCAACCAAAATACCTTTACCTCGAGTCTCGGTTGACTCGGCAGCAGGAATGTCAGTAAGGGTGATGACAAGGATTGTAATAGTTTTGTCAACAGGAATATTAGCAGAGATAATTGTAGGACTAGGAATAACCTTTGGAGGAGCAACAACAACATGAATTATTACGGGTCCAGAAATAGCTTTTAGAGGAGCTATTTCTGGAGAGAATACCCTTTCACTTCGGATAATCTTGCTAGTCCCTGCAATATTACTGACATCGGAGTCAACTTTCTCAGAACTTGAATCTTCAGCAGCTGGCCAATCTTGCTTGATACCGTGGTAGTAGACATCACCTCCGTAATTCCAAGGGACGATTTTGTCTGACGAATACGGGATTGGTCCAGGCATTGTAATAATCAACAAAGCTACTTTAGGAAATGATGTAATTCTAACGGGTCTTTTGGTGGAGACCCTGGAAGAATTGGCAGAAATGGTCACGATGGAAACATTATTATAAGAAAGAGTTGGAATTGAAGCCTTCTCGAACAAAATTTCCTTGTTATCTATTAGGTACTGAACGCCTGCTTTCAACAAAAGACAACTGGTTGGTGAGGACAAACAGAAATGACAGCTTTCATCACAGCCTGGGAATACATCGGCATTTAACAAGTTCTTTTTGATAGTTAGGAGTGGGGTCACAATTTCATCAACTAAAGTAACAAACATATCTTCCTCAACGGTGTTGACATCACGGTCGTGCTTGGGCATAGGGGGAATAGTAACATTGGGAATTTCTGGCGCATCAAATTCAATCTCTTTGGCTTCAAGAAGGTCTTGTACCTTGTTCTTCAGAGCCCAACTGTTGTTAGTGTCATGGCTGGGACTCTCAGAATGGTATGCACAACGGGAACTAGGATGATAGTGAGGAGAGGTTGTGTTAGGATTCTTTGGAGCTTCTTTCAAAGTCACTAGATTGGATATTAACAAATGTGGAAATACTTGAGATAGTGTCATATTAATTCGGGTGAATTTTCTGACTAGTCTTTCCATTCTTGTCTGGTTGCTTCTTTGCTAATCAAGCGTTGGTTTAGGAATCATTATAGCTCCCACCATTGGACGAAATTCAGCCCTATCTTGATTTCTCTGAGGATATACAACAACAACTTCTTTTTTTTTTCTTCCGATGAATGGTTTTCTTACAGCAGCAGAAGATGCAACTTTTTGAATCTTCCCGTTCTTTATCCCGACTTCTACCTTTTCTCCATTCAATATCAACTCGGTAAAACCTGCCGATGAACTCCCAATTAAGTGATTGGAGAAAGGACCGGACAAAGTGCCCAAGAACATATCTACCAACTCTCTTTCAGATAGAGGAGGCTGGACTCTTCCTGCTAAGTCCCATTTTTGCACATAGTCTTTAAAGTCTTCACTTGAAACCATGGCCATACTCTAGAGTTGAGTACAGGTGGGTGCAAGATCAACATTGTATTGGTATTGTTTGTAAAAGGCCGCGGCCAGATCTTCTCAGTTATGAACATTGGCTCTTTCTAACTGATAAAACCAATCAAGTTGAGTTTCAGATAGGCTGTCTTGAAATAAATGTACCCATAAATCCTTGTCAGTGGTGTGAGGCTATATTTTCCTCACATAGGACCGAAGATGCATTTTGGTGCATGAAACTCTGTCATATTTGGCGAACACCGGTGCTTTGAATTTTGGAGGAATGACAATCTCAGATACTAACCCCAACTCCTCAAATCCATCCCAAGAACTTTTTGGATTTCCATTGCACTTAACCGTTCTTCCAGATGCTTATACTTGTCATCGGCTGGAGGATATTGTTCTTCAGAATAGTCTTCTTATTCCTATTCCTCTTCTGACTCTGGTTAGACAACTGCTTCCTTGCCTTTCCCATCTTGATTGTATTTCTCACTAGATGACGTTGCAAAGTCTAAAGTCCTTCTTGCTTGACCTTGATATCTTCTTCCCATGTTCAGAACTCCGATTATTTTCTTTCTCTTCTTTTTCTTCTCCTCAACCAGCAAGGTCTTCAATTCTTCTTGTCCTTTGGCTAGAGTTAAGAACATCTGTTGAAACTGAGCATTTTGGGCTTGGAGGTCCTTCACCGTTTGCTCGAGATCCATCTTACTGAAATGAACAGTAGAAATATGAGGAGACTTGTTGCAAGAAACCTGCTTATGTTATGATGAATGGTAGATGCATATGCAATGATTTCAAGGATTTTAAAGATTCAAATTTGTTTTAGACAAAAAGGAAATACACGTTATATTAATAAATTAAAGCTTGAGTACATCAATGCCTCTTTGGGAAAAACAATACAAAAACTCTAAGATAAAAAGGTAGTATGCATCCTCTTTGGTGCGATGTAGGCATTCAGAGTTTTCTCCTCATGAAGTTGCTTAGTGAGTTCCAAAACCTTCTTCTCGCTAGCGTAGAATTGGGCTTCGAAAGTGTCTCGCTCCCTCTTGAGTTGTATCTAATCTCTTTGTAAGTCTTCAAGAGAGGTGGGCATGTCAGGATGTAGGATAGTGTATGCAACATCTCCTTCCATAACAGGCTCAATGATTACCGGGAGAATGGAGGGATAAGGCATCATAAGACTCTGAGCACGAGTTCGTACCCATTTAAGGAAAGGCTCAAGAGGAATGGAATTCTTATGCCCCAATGTTTTGCTAGCTACCTTATTCAACATCCTCCAAGCTCAGATAAATCTCTGGCGAAGACCTTGATCGTCATTCACGTAGTCAAATACCAAACCTTGAATGAGCATCTCATGAGGGCCATCCATTCGGGCGTAACCAAAGTGTCGTAAGGCTAAGCAGGGGTTGTAGGTGATACCTTTTCTAATGCAAAGTAAAGGGACATTAGGGAATTCTCCACAACGACCAACAATAGCAACATTCTCTATAGATAGGGAACACCAATGGACGTCTGAATGTTTGAGCGTCATCAACCTTTGTGACCACCTTGAACCTTGCTCGTTATTTAATACAAATTGGAAAAGATGCGAAATAAACCATCTTTCCAAGAGAGGAGTGCAACACATAAGAACACCTCTTATCCTCATAGTGCGAGTGTAAAAATAATGTAGAATGTCCCCTAGCAAAGTAGGCACCGAGTTGCGGGATATGAAGATTTTGATGGCGTTCACATCTATGAGTTGGTCAGGATTTGGAAACAAAACCATCCCATAGATGAGGAGAGCCATAATTTCCTCAAAAGCTTATAGATCCAAAGAATTCCATCAGTTTTGGGCTTTCTCAAACAAGAACTTTGCTAGGAAACCCTTGACACCACTCCTTGTTTCCCAATTGGTTGTGACATCATATGATTGCAAGTGTAGAGCTTGAGCAATATCTTCTGGCTTTGGATATCTTTCCGTACCGTTGAAAGGTAGTTGATTGAGAATGAGAATCCTCAAGAGTTGGGAGAATTCTTCCAAAGTAGGCATAAGTTGATAATTAGGAACTATGAAGCAATGGTGTAAAGGATCAAAGAACTGAAAGAGCACCTTCATCATGTCTTCATCAGTGTTGGAGGTGACCAAGTTGAGTAGGCGACCATGTCTCTCGGTGAATGGAGAATTTTCAGGAATCCTTGAAGCTAGCTCTTTAAGTTGTGGTGGGATCCTCACAAGATTGACTTGAATGGTTTTCCTGCAAATATAATCCATGTCCTACAAAACAGAAACAAAGATAAATCCCAGAAATCCTTGAAATGGTTAGTGAATGAGTATGATGTCATGATGTTCATGATGTTATGTACAAGTAAATATACACAAAAAAAGCAAACAAGTCCTTAGGTTTAGGCTTGCATGGAGTCTTATAGGTAAGTACCCTCTTGAAGTTTAGTTGGCTCAAACCTGTCATAGTAATAGTAACCGGGTTCTAAGGAGCTCAATATCACTGGTTTGTTTCCTTGGTCATTATTTCAGCGTAAGCCTCTTTAATGGCGACCGAAATATCCCAAAAAACCAAATCTCAAAGAGTGTAGTATCGAGTATCTACCAACTTCGGACTGCACCAAAGCCGGTTATCTCACTACGTCCTAAAGGCCAAGTTGGTCAAGTAAAGGTTCTAAAAGTTCATTAGTGCTTCATGACATCACTCAGCAGCCCCGTATTCTCCTTGATTAACTCAAGGGCTACCTGTGATCGGTGGAAATAGAACTGACTGTTTTAAAGCTGGTTCGCGAAATGTCGCGGTAAGCAAGAGTCGCCACCGTCTTTTATGTTCTCCAACATGGAAAGGACAAAAGCACAGCAAAATTCCTTTTTCGAGATGTCTCTCGGTTCGGGAGGTAGATTTATAGAAAGGGAAGGTGTTAGCACCCTTTCTATCCGTGGTTATCCACGGGCTCTTAGGTACTTGCTCACTATGTTTTCAAAAATTGTTTGCTTTTCTTTTGTCTTTGTGGGTTTTGAAAAAGTTTAGTTTGAAAAAACTTCTAGGTAACTCTTGTATAAGTCCTCAAGAGTGTATGAAGTATTTGTTTGAAAACCTTTTGAAAGTGTAGGTGCGAAAAGATGTTTTTTTTTTTGAAAGAGCAAGTACCCAGGAGAAATCTACCTACTCTAAGGAATTAGGCTGTGTAAGAGTCCTTTAGACAGTACTATCCCACTATTGAGCAGTAGGTAGCACCGTCGTTGGAGTTTCAGGTCAATTCGATGATAAGGGACATGTGTGGTCACCAAAGAAATAGTAGGACGCCTTAGCGGTAACCCTAATGTCCTAGATCCTTTTTTATCCGAGGCAACCGTTTCGAGGCAACTGGATCTTTAGACAGGAGGGCGACCTCTAAAACACCCTATACTTGATGACCACGTCGAGGCAACCAAGTGAGGCGTACCCTAGGGGTGGCATGTGCATGTGTGTTAAGTTCAGTTCATATTATCTTTGCACATGTATTTGTGAGCTACGAGTTGATTTTATTTGTCATACAAATCTTGCAGGCATAATTAACAGTTAATGTTTGTGCGGGAAATAAAGTGCGGAAAGGTAAATCTACACTATTACAAGGCGCGGGTCTATACATCGCCAAAAACAAAACCCGTTTGAAAAATAAATGCGAGAAAAGTAAAGAAAGCGGTAAAAGACCTAATTAACTATTACATCCTCGAAAACAGTTACATCAATATAATCAAAAGGAATTAAAGCGCGAAAGAAATTAAATCGGGAACGTCTTAGGGTTTTGACCCTTTTTGAGAAAAGAAAGTAATTTGTCCTTTTTTGCAATTAATGAAATATTAAACCTAATAACTAATTAATTAATTAATTAAAAGAAAAAAGTATTTTTGTGGTTTTATGTTTTTAATGAAATAAAATAAAAAGAAATTGAAAGTGTCAAAAGAAAAACCCTAAGTCTAATTCATTTTTATTTATTGTAAAAGAAAATTAAAATTAATCCTAATTAGACTAAATTAATTTAAGTTAGTGTTTATTTACAAAATAATTAAACTAAAGTGAAATTAATAATAATAGTAATAAATAAAATATTTACATTTTTTATGATCTGAATTTATTATGAAAAGGTTAATTAATTTGCAGGTTAGTAATTAATTAAAAACAATAAAAATAAATAAAGAAAATGAATGAAAGAAAATAAAAATAAAAATGCAAACCCAGGGGGGGGGGGGGGGGGTTGGGCCAGATTTGAAGGTGTCTTTGGAAATCCTGGGCCCATTAACACTCAGCCACGTTTGACTTCTTGAATTGTCTAGCGCATGGGTTGACCAGGAACATGGTAGTCTGCACCTCATGGCCATCAGATCTGTGAGAATGGCCACTTGGCGCGCTGATTTATGAGGCGTATGATGGACTATTCTTTGAAGCCTGCATGAGATTACATAAGAAAAAATGGAAACAATTTATTTGGGGGACCTGGGATTCGAACCCAGGTCCCAGAGGTCATATGCACGCGCGCTTTCCACTCAGCCAAGCCAGTCCAATTGTTATTACACTAAGCAAATAATATTATATGAAATAAACAAACAATATCCTGGAAATCAAAAATGCGCGCGTTTTAGTTTGAACGGGCCAATCAGACGCGAACACGCCTTCATCTTCTCCAATAAACCCTGTGTTTTTTTCCTGCGGATTCGGTTCCGCAACAAAATCCGTTGCCTTCTCTTATACTGAGCTCTAGGCCACGAAAATGTCAACCAGAACCATCATCCTGTTCGTCTCATTCTCCTGAATCCGTCCATGGCTATGGCTTGTACCAATTATTCCTGTAAAACAAAACCCCAAATTGCAACCCCCAAAACCCTAGGTTCGGGTAGGGACATCTAGGTTACAACAATACAATTGAATAATGCAGGATGCCTGGAAATTGAATGGTGAACACAAATATGCCAAAATATTAAAGAAAAGGCGCAAGAATTAGGGGTTGAGATTCCATGTTCAGAGTAAGGTTCGAGACAACTTACAACGCTTGGTAGGTGGTCTTAGGACGTGTTTGTGATCGCTTTAGCTTCAGTGGATAGCAAGGAAGAGAACCACGTTCTTATTTTTGCCTGAAAACGCCTCCTACCTTGTTCTTGATTTCCCACTTTTCCAACAATTTTCCACTTTTGCTCTGGCTGTTTTAGCAATGTCTACGTCGTGAATTAGGTTTAGCCTCCTTGCATATGTATATGGCAATCAGTCTAGGTTTAATTTTGGGCTTGTATCTTGGTGTATTGAAATTTGGAAATTTTGGTTGACCACCATTGAAGAACTTTCCATATTTGGTTCAAATCTAGGATTTTATGCACAAAAAGGCTTAGCACGAATTGGTTAGCTGGCATATGACATATAAAAGCTATTCAAATCACAAAGATGCTATTCCATTAATTTTTAGATTTTATTTGAATTATTATAGATTTAAAATGAATTAAATCAATAAAAATTAAATAAAATGGAAAAATAAATGTTTGATCTTGAAATTAATCATGGGACACGTGTGTGGCATGACAAGGTTGAATCAAGTGGAAGAAAGTGGGCCCTTTTGTCAAAAATTAAAGTTTTAAGGATAGTTGACTTTTGTAAATTCATAAAAATTTCCCAACTTCTCCAATGCATATCTTGCTCAATTTTGATCATATGAACGTGTTCTTGGACATTTTGGAAAGGTCTTGAATTCCTCTAACCAATGCCTTTGGTCCCATGTAATTTGGATTTACCAATCTCAAGTTATGGTCTTTGACTTAAAATGCCTTTTTGTTGACTTTTGAAATTGACCTATAATGTAGAAATTAATAACTTTTTGTGAGAGCATTTCTTGGACTTGGAATGTGAAGATGAGTTGTAGGAAATGTCATCCCCTTCAAAATGAGCATTGGATGGGATTTTTCTGATGAACCATGAAAAAGTTATTCCTTGGTCAATATACAGTTGACTTTTCTGCTGTCCAAAAATAACAACTTTTGCATCTTTGATGATTTTTGAGCCATGCTTGTTGCATCATGATCAAGACTTGATAAAATGATGATTGTGGACTAAAAATAAGATGTTGACAAATTTTTTTGACATTTGACTGAAAAATGACCATTTTACCCCTACAGTTGATTGTGAAGCAAATGGGACTTTTGACTGTGCAATTTGATGTTGTGAGCCTTGTGACTTGACATGTAGATGCTTGGCAATGTATATAGGCCTATGGGACTTGGCTGGACCATTAAAAATCCCAAATTCATTGAAGGAACCAAAACCCTAATTTTGACTGGCTTAGGAGATGTTTGGACTGTGCAACCCTTGAGTGGTCTTGAACCATTTGAGGATGATTCTTTGACAAACCTTAAAGAATATGGGAGGGCAAATTTTGGGGTACAACAGTTTCCCCTGTTCAATCTTCTTAAACCTGAGGATGTAGATTGGCTTGCGTGCCTTTCGTGATCCGAAGGTGGAAGATGATTGAACACTAGAGTGCCCAGAAATTTGCACTCGCATAGTAGAGTATCAGCAATGTGATGTCGAGAATGGGCTTACAGATGCCATTTGGAGAGATGTAATGGATAGTTGTGGAGATGGGCTTAAAAGATGCCATCTGAAGGTGTCGATCGCGTAAGAGACTCCTTAGCGAGAACTTGCGTACCTGAGAAAGAAAGATAACTTCCTGGCCTGTTACAGGTGTTGATCTTCAAACTCTTCATGCAGATATGCCCTGGCTAGATACAGGTATCGAATCTACAATCAATCACTCACAGATATGCCCTGGCTAGATACAGGTGTCGAATCTGGAACTGGTCGTCTACAGATATGCCCTGGCTGGGTACAGGTATCGAATCTCTAAACTCTTCATGCAGATATGCCCTGGCTAGATACATGTATCGAATCTACAATCAATCACTCACAGATATGCCCTATCTAGATACAGGTATCGAATCTGGAATTGGTCGTCTACAGATATGCCCTGGCTGGATACAGGTATCGAATCTCTAAACTCTTCATGCAGATATGCCTGGATGGATACAGGTATCGAATCTACAATCAATCACTCACAGATATGCCCTGGCTAGATACAGGTATTGAATCTGGAATTGGTCGTCTACAGATATGCCCTGGCTGGATACAGGTATCGAATCTCTAAACTCTTCATGCAAATATGCCCTGGCTAGATACAGGTATCGAATCTACAATCAATCACTCACAGATATGCCCTTGCTGGATACAGGTATCGAATCTGGAATTAATCGTCCACAAATATGCCCTGGCAAGATACAGGTATCGAATCTGGAACTTGTCGTCTACAGATATGCCCTGGCTGGATACAGGTATCGAATCTCTAAACTCTTCATGCAGACATGCCCTGGCTAGATACAAGTATCGAATCTATAATCAATCACTCACATATATGCCCTGGCTAGATACAGGTATCGAATCTGGAATTAGTCGTCCACAGATATGCCCTGGCTAGATACAGGTATCGAATCTGGAACTTCAAACTCTTCATGCAGATATGCCCTGGCTAGATACAGGTATAGAATCTACAATCAATCGCTCATAGATATGCCCTGGCTAGATACAGGTATCGAATCTGGAACTGCGATAGTTGATAGTAATCATCTTTGGATTGACCTTTTTCCTGAAAAGGCAAAACATCAGTTGTATGCAATGTCATGATGTATGAGATGCATGATGTCATGATGTTCTCAAAAATAAATAAGATCGTGTGATATGATGCGTATATGTATGTATCAGGATGTATAAAATGTGAAATGTCTATGAATGTATTTTCGTCTAGGAAAGTAAATCCTTGACGACTGCCGGGAGTTTGTTGAATCCTGGGCTGATGCTGAAGAGTAGAGTTCTTCATTTCCGCTGGGGATGATGATTGCAAGAATAAACCGGTAGGAGAAGATGACTCCGTTGGGGAATAAACTTGTTGGAGAGGTTACTCTGCGGGGAATTACTATGTGGGAAGAGATACTTTGCTGAGATTTTGATGGTAACTCCGTTGGGGATTCCGTTGATAAGTTATGTTGGGGAATTTGATGAACTCCGCTGGGGGTAGGAAGAACTTCGCCAAGGACGATCTTTCCGTGGTAATTAGCTGAGGATAACCCAGTTATAGGCTCTGGTGGGGGATAACCTTTGAACATGGTCGGGGAGAGATGCATGTACTCTGCAGGTGATAAGCTTCCAGAATCTACTGGGGATAAGCTTCCAGAATCTACTGGGGAGGATGATTCAACTCTCTTGGGGAAGCTTTTGGACTGTACTGGGGATATTGATTCCACTGGGGCGTCTGTATTTCGCCGGGGAACAATCTTATATTTCTGTCAAGGAATATTAAGACTGCCGGGGATGCTTGCTGAGGAATATCTATACTCCGCTGGGGAATATTGAGATCTTCTGGGGATATCCAACTTCCTTAAGGCTGACAGTAGACTAACTCTGCTTGGGGAGAGTATCGCTGACTTGCTGGAGATACTGTGCCTTTTCGGGGCTGATGGGAGACCAACTCTGCTCGGGGGAGAGTATTGTTGAACTTTGTCTTACTCTGCGGGGAGTGGAGGTATCTTGGTTACGTTCTTCAGCCGAACCTACCTTGGTACCTTGGTGGACAGAGCAACTAGATCGCTTAGACAACTCATTATTGCCCCTGTTTCTGATGTCACCTATAATTAGTCCTTTGTTTCGCATGCAAATATTTATGAGTTAGCAATTAATGTCAAATGCATATATAAAAAATGAACATTGGACGTTCTTCGTAAAACAAAACAGATAAAGGAAAAACAATTGGCAATTTATCTGGAAAAGTGGATTTGTATTGATTTTTAATTTTTGCCTGTAAATAGGCGTTTTTGTACAAGAGGCTGACGTCCTAGTAAGAGAACGCCGCTGAATCACATAGAGTTTTATACAAGAAGGAAAACAAAACAGCTATGTGCAAAATCCCACTGGGTTCCAACTCTGCTATCGCCTTTATGTCTTCGAGCGTCTCATCACTTCGCTGCTTAGTTGAAGATGAAGCTGATTGATTGGTGCCGTCTGAGCCTGATGATTGATGCCGAATTCTGGATGTAAGGTGATCCAATTAGACATAGTATTGCGCTTATCCCTAACTTTTTCCTGGACCGCCCTTTCGGGTTTTCAGTCCACCGGGATACCCATTTTTGCCCGAGCCGCCTTTTCAGGTTTTCGACTTGCCGGGTGTACAGATTTTTTTTCATTTTTCATCCCTTATTTTTGCCCGAACCCTTTTGGTTCGCCGGGAAGCCCTTATTTTTGCCTAGGTGTGTCAACCTAGCGGGTCTTTAATTCATGTGTAGTATCTTTTTACTATGTCTGCATTAGCGGGGTGGGGAAGGTCGTCACCGTCCATGGTGGTCAGAATCATAGCTCCTCCTGAGAAGATATTCTTAACCACAAATAGCCCTTCGTACGTAGGGGTCCATTTGCCCCTGGGATCACCTTGAGGAAGAATGATGCGCTTGATTACCAGGTCTTCGACTTGATACTCTTGTCGTCTGACTTTCTTGTTAAATGCCCTGATCATCCATTTTTGGTACGTTTGACCATGACAAATAACGGTGAGTCTCTTTTCATCAATCAGGTTTAATTGATCAAGCCGAGTCTGGATCCAGTCATCTTCGTTCAAACCTGCATCCTTCATTATCCGGAGAGAGGGTATCTGGACTTCAATAGGCAAGACTGCCTCCATGCCATAGACCAAGGAAAAGGGTGTTGCCCCTGTTGACGTCTGTGCTGAGGTACGGTACCCATGAAGAGCAAACGGTAACATCTCGTGCCAATCTTTGTAGGTCACTATCATCTTCTGCATAATCTTCTTGATGTTTTTATTTGCTGCTTCTACAGCCCCATTCATCTTCGGTCGGTAAGGAGAAGAGTTGTGGTGTTGTATCTTGAATTGCTCGCAGAGCTCAGTGATCATCTTGTTATTAAGATTGGTACCATTGTCCGTAATGATCCTCTCAGGTACACCGTATCGACAGATCAAGTTATTCCTAATGAACCATGCCACAACATTCTTGGTTACCGTAGCGTAGGAAGCTGCTTCAACCCACTTCGTGAAGTAATCAATTGCTACCAGGATGAAGCGATGCCCGTTGGATACCGTAGATCTGATCTCGCCGATCATATCAATTCCCCACATTGAAAAAGGCCAAGGTACTGTCAAGACGTTCAGAGGAACTGGAGGAACGTGCACCTTATCAGCATAGATCTGGCATTTATGACACGTCCGAGAATGTTGGTAACAGTCGGCTTCCATTATGGACCAGAAATATCCTGCCCGAAGGATTTTCTTTGACATGGTATGTCCACTGGAATGTGTTCCGAAGGTACCCTCATGCAGCTCTGCCATGATTCTTTCTGCTTCCGTCTTATCCACACAACGCAGTAAAGTTGAATCATGGTTTCGCTTGTATAGAATGCCATTGCTGAGAAAGAACTTTGCCGCAAACCTTCTCAGGAACTTCTTGTCATTAACAGATGCACCCTCGGGGTATTCTTGAGCTTTAAGGTACCTCTTCACTTCATGATACCAAGGCTTTTCAGTTACCTCTTCAGCCTCAAGATCACAACAATGTGCAGGTTCATCCAACTTCCAGATAATGATCCGGGGAGCTTCGTTATCCCATTTGACTTTGAACATAGAAGACATCGTAGCCAGCGCGTCCGCCAACTGATTCTCTTTTCTTGGGAAGTGTTCAAAAGTTATCTCCTCGAAGTGGTGAATCAACGTCAACACATACTCTTTGTAAGGAATAAGATTTGGGTGTTTTGTATCCCACTCGCCTTTGATCTGATTGATCACGAGAGCGGAATCTCCGAAGACACTCAGAAACTTGATCCTTAAGTCAATTGCAGCTTGAAGACCCATGATACATGCTTCATACTCTGCCATGTTATTGGTGCAGTTGAAACATAGCCGGGCAGTGAGTGGAGTATGAGTGCCTTTAAGGGATATGATCACGGCGCCAATACCGTTACCCAAAGCGTTTGAGGCTCCGTCAAAGTGCATAGACCATCAGGATCCTTCCTCAGGTCCTTCATCCGGTCCAGGTACTTCACAATCAGTCACTACCATGATATTCTCGTCTGGAAATTCAAAGTTCATCGATTGGTAATCATCCACTGCCTGGTGTGCCAAATGGTCTGCCAATACACTTCCCTTGATTGCTTTTTGAGTCGTGTACTGGATGTCGTATTCGGTCAAGATCATTTGCCATCTTGCTATTCTTCCGGACAGAGCAGGCTTTTCGAAGAGGTACTTGATTGGATCCATTTTTGAAATCAACAGAGTAGTGTGAGTCAACATATACTGCTTTAGCCGGAGAGCAGCCCATACCAAAGCGCAACAAGTTTTCTCGAGCAGTGAGTATCAGGTCTCACAGTCGGTAAACTTTTTGCTAAGGTAATAAATAGCGTGCTCTTTTCGGCCAGACTCGTCATTCTGCCCCAACACACACCCCATTGAGTTGTCCAGTACTGTCAAGTATAAGATTAGAGGTCTCCCTTCAACCGGTGGCATAAGAATGGGTGGTTCTTGGATATACTCTTTGATTCTGTCGAAAGAGGCCTGACATTCATCGTTCCAACGTACTACTTGATCTTTCTTCAGTAGCTTGAAGTTTGGTTCACAGGTAGCAGTTAGATGTGAGATAAATCGGGCAATGTAGTTCAGCCGTCCTAGAAAGCCTCTGACTTCTTTTTCTGTCTTGGGAGTTAGCATCTCTTGTATGGCTTTTACTTTGGCAGGGTCCACTTGAATACCTTTGTCTCTCACGACGAAACCTAGTAGTTTTCCAGATCTCACCCCGAAGGTGCACTTGTTCGGGTTCAACCTCAGCTTGTACAACTTCAGACGGTCAAACAGCTTCTGTAGATGGTCAAGGTGTTCCTCCTCAGTTTGGGACCTTGCAATCATATCGTCGACATATACTTCGATCTCGTGATGGATCATGTCATGAAACAAAGCAACCATGGCACGTTGGTATGTTGCCCCAGCATTCTTCAGCCCAAAAGGCATGACCTTGTAACAAAAGGTGCCCCACTGAGTAACAAAAGTGGTCTTCTCCATGTCTTCAGGAGCCATCTTGATTTGATTATAACCGGAGAAGCCGTCCATGAAAGAGAATACCTTATGCTGAGCCGTGTTGTCAACCAGAACGTCGATATGAGGCAGAGGGAAGTCATCCTTAGGGCTCGCCCTGTTCAAATCCCTGTAATCAACACACATTCGGACCTTACCATCCTTTTTCGGCACTGGAACCACGTTGGCAACCCACTGAGGGTAAGAAGTCACTGCTAAAAACCCGACATCAAATTGTTTCATAACCTCAGCTTTGATTTTCTCGGACATCTCTGGACGCATACGGCAGACCTTCTGTTTTACCGGAGGGCATTCTTCCTTGGTAGGTAGGTGATGAACCACAATGTCGGTATCCAACCCAGGCATGTCTTCGTAAGACCAGGCAAAGATTTCCATATAATCATGCAACATCTGAATCAACCGTTGTTTCACACTGAGCTCTAGATTGGCACCAATCTTGACTTCCTTTCTGTCTGTCTCAGTACCCAGATTTACTGTTTCCACTGGCTCTTCATGTGGCTGAATGGCCCTCTCTTCCTAGAGTAGCAGTCTTGCAAGCTCACCAGGCACTTCGCAATCATCTTCACCTTCGTCTTCGGCTAAGTTGATCAGATTTTCAAAGTCATAACTGGTAGTAGCAGAGTTGTTACCAGTGAGATCCAGAGTGGATTGGAACCTGTATAGGTGAGTGTGTGTAAATATAGCTGTTTTGCAATATATAATAAAGAAAGACAAGGAGCGCAAGATTTGAAATGCAAAAAACGTCCAATGCTTTTATTAATGATATATGAAAGTGACACACAAAAGCACTCACAAATGAAGCCACGGTGCCCCGGGTAAGACACCGGGCCATAAAGTTTCAAATTATTGTTCGTTACAAATTTAAAACAAAGGAGTTCATTACTGAGTGACAAAAGTAATAGGTATGAAGTCTTTCGCAGTCCAGTTGTTTGGTCCACCGTCGGTCGTTGGGTAGATCCAGCTGTTGAATTCAGATTCCTCCACGTCATCTTCAATAGCATTTACTCCCGGGTTGGTGATGAACGCAGGAGGTCTTCCAATCCATGCCTTTCGAACAACCCTCTGAGCTTCTGCAGTGAAACCCGAACCAAATTTGTCAGTCTTCGGAGTGAAATCAGGAAGTTGGCCCCAATTTGCGCACTCACCCTTCTCGATAACAGCCCGGGCATCCTTTAAGGAGGCCATCTTCAACGGAGAATCTTCTTCAGTCACAGTCTCTGCTGACGCCAGTGTCTGAGGCACCTCTTCAAAGTGTTGAAAGGGGGTCTCAATGAACTCCCCATCCATCTCTACATACCGGAACGAGTTGAGGTGGCTGACCATATATTCTTCTTCCCCTTGAACTGTTACGATCTTCCCTCTGACCGGGTACTTAAGCTTCTGATGTAATGTGGAGGTCACAACTCCAGCCTTGTGGATCCATGGACGACCCAGCAAATAAGAATAGGATGGTCGGATGTCCATCACATAGAAAGTAGAATCAAAAACTTGAGAACCAACCCTGATTGGAATGTCAACTTCCCCATGTACCATCCTTTTCGACCCGTCAAAGGCCCGGACTACAATGTTACTAGGATTGAGCTCTAAACCCTCACAATCTAACCTGTCTAGGGCCTTCTTGGGTAATACGTTCAACGAAGAACCGGTGTCTACCAACACATTGGAAAGAGTAGTGCCCCTGCATTCAATGGAGACATGCAGGGCGTCGTTATGGTTCTTTCCTTTGGCAGTCAGATCGGCGTCAGAGAAACCCAACCCATTATCAGCAGTCAAGTTGGCCACACAATCGGTAAATTGATCAGCAGACGTTTCTTGTGGCACATGGTCCGTCTTCAGGAAGGAAATCAGGGCCTTGGCATGGGCCTCTGAACACAACAACAGTGATAGCATATAAATTTTAGAGGGGGTGTGCCCCAGCTGCTCAACTACATTGAAATCACTCTTCTTGATAATTTTAAGAATCTCTTCCATCTCTTGCTTGGAAGCTTCAACATTGGTTGTCTTTGGTACCTCCGTCTGGGCAGGCACATCAGTAGCAATCCCTTTGCCCCGAGCGTCAGATGACTCGGCAGCAGGGGTAGAAACAGGAACTTGATCAGGAAGGGAAACAGGCACACTTGCAGGTGTGATGACAAGAGGTCTCTGAATAGCTGGTGGCGTAATATCAGGCGAGAAGAGCCTACCACTACGAGTGACTTTAGCAGGCCCGGTAATATTGCTAACGTCGGTACTAGTATCAAACTCTTGCTTTACTCCAAGAACATAAACATCTGCCCCATAGTGCCACGAGACAGCTTTGTCAGATTTATAGGGGATGGGCCCCGGAACAGTGATGATGATAGGAGCAATCTTCTGAGTAGACATGATTTTGACAGGCTTCTTTGAGGGAGCCTTAGGAGGGTTATTGAAAATAGTGACAATAGAAACTTCTTCGGTACGGGTACCAGGAACAACAATCTTTTCGAACAAGATCTCTTTATTATCCATCAGGCTTTGGATACCTGAATTCAACAAAGGACAACCAGCAGGTGAAACAGAACATAGAAGGCAACCTTTACTACATCCCAGAAATAAACCGGCTAGCAACAGGTTCCTTTTGACAGTCAATAACGGAGTAACAATCTCATCCACAGAGGCTACATACAGGTCTTCTTCGACAACATTCACTCCATGTTGGGGCATGGGAGCAGTCACAACATTGGGCCTTTCGGGCGCCTCGAACTGTATTTCTTTAGCATCAATAAGGTCTTGGACCTTATTCCTCAGAGCCCAACAATCATCCGTAGTATGCTCCGGGATGTCAGAGTGATAAGCACAGCAGGCGTTGGGATTGTACTTCAGAGATGTTGTGTTCACTACTTTCAGAGCTTCTTTGACAGTTACCAGATTGGTCGACAGTAGTTGTGGCAATATCTGAGACAGGGTCATACTGAGCCGAGTGTACTGTCTTCTAGGTCTCTCACCCCTTGGCTGGTTGTATTGCTGAGGAGCAACAACAGGCTTTGAGATTACCACCGCGTTGACAGCTTGGCGGCGTTCCGGTTTGTTCTGTCTCCTTGGACTATAAACAACACTAGATTCCTTCTTGAAGGGCTTCTTTTCAGAGCTCGAGGAGGCACCCTTTTGTATCTTTCCGGACTTGATATCAGCCTCTATCCTCTCACCAATCAAGATCAGATCCATAAACCCATTAGAAGAATTCCCAATCAGATGGTTGAAGAACGGACCAGACAGGGTCCCCAAGAACATGTCCACAAGCTCACGGTCAGTTAAGGGTGGCTGCACCCTTCCAGCCAGGTCCCTCCACTTTTGCGCATACTCCTTGAATCCTTCACCCGTCCCTAGTGACATACCCTAGAGTTGGGTACGCGTAAGAGCGAGGTCGGAATTATACTGGTATTACTTATAAAATGCAGTAGCCAAGTCCTCCCCGTTTCGAATACTGGCTCCATCCAGCTGATAGAACCATTCGAGTTGAGTCCCTGAAAGACTATCCTGGAAGAAATGGATCCATAACTTCTTGTCAGCTGTGTAAGGTTGGATCTTCCTTACATATGATCTGAGATGCAGCTTAGGACAGGAAGCCCCGTAGTACTTCGCAAAGGCAGGTGCCTTGAACTTGTGTGGGATCACCACCCCAGAAGATAAACCTAGATCTCCAAAATCCAACCCAGGCACGTGTTGAATCTCCATTGCACTTAGGCGGTCCTCCAGCTGTTTGTACCTGTCCTCAGCAGGAGGGTACTGTTCATCATTGTAATCTGTCTCGTTGTCGAAGACCACAGGACTAGGAACCTCTCTCCCTTGTGGGTTGTCCTTCCCAACATATGGGGTAGTCAGCTCAGCTTCATTCTGCAGTGTATTCCCATAGCTGCGTCCAGTGTTGAACAACACAGTCCTCTTCTTCTTCTTCTTCAACAGCAGAGTCTTCAATTCCTGTTGACCCTGGGCTAAGCTCATGACCAGCTCCTGGAACTGGGCGTTCTGGGCCTGGAGGGCCTTGATAGCTTGTTCAGTAGTAGGTTCAGGATTCATGATGATTGCTGAAATAAACAGCGAAGAAGATTAAGCAACCTGTAGAAAAAGAGTACCTGTTATGCACATGATGCATGATATGCTATTTATGCAATGCATTCAAAGGTTCGAGAATTCAAATTCGTTGTAGACAAAAAGGAACACACGTTATATTAAGAAATAATCTATTCAGTACATCAATGCCTCATGGGCGAAATATTACAAAATACTTAATCCCAAAAGACACTGCGCATCCTCTTTGGAGCAATGTAGGTGTTGAGGGTCTTTTCATCGTGAAGTAGGCGGGTGAGCTCCAAGACCTTCTTCTCACTGGCATGTAAACTGGTTTCAAGAGAATTCCGTTCTTCCTTGAGTTGGATCCAGCTTTTTTGCATTTCTTCCCAAGATGTCGGCATGTCAGGATATTGAATGGTGTAGGGCACCTCTCCTTCCAAAACTGGCTCTTTGATCACGGGGAGAACATGAGGATATGGCATCACCAGCTTCTAGGAGCGGGCTCGTACCCACTTGAGATAAGGTTCAAGGGGGATGGAGTTCTTGTGCCCCAGTGTCTTACTATCTACCTTGTTAGGCATCCTCCAAGCTCTGATGAATCTCTGGCGAAGTCCTTGTGCATCATTGTCGAAGTCAAAAACTATGTCAGGAATCAACATGTCATGAGGGCCATCCCTCCGAGCATATCTAAACTGTCTCAAAGCCAGACATGGGTTGTAAGTAATGCCCCCCCTAATTCCAAGTAAAGGAACATTAGGGAACTCTCCGCAACGATCAATGATAGTGACATTTTCTCTGGACCGAGAACACCAATGTATATCAGCATGTGTAAGAGTCATTAGCCGTTGTGACCTTCTCAAACCCCGCTCGTTCTTCAAAACTGATTGTGGAAGGTGCGAAATGAAGCACCTTTCCAGGAGAGGAGTGCAGCACATGAGAACACCTCTTTTTCTCATGGTTCGAGTGTAACATGAGTGGAGGATGTCCCCAAGCAATGTAGGTATGGGATTCCTGGACATGAAAATCTTGACAGCATTGATATCTATAAGCTGATCCGGATTCAGGAACAACACCAACCCATAAGCAAGGAGTGCCACAACTTCTTCAAAGGCTTGTAGGTCAAGGGAATTCCAACATTCTTGAGCCTTCTCAAACAGGAACTTTACCAAGAATCCTTTGATACCACTTCTGGTTTCCCAATGCCCCTTGATGTCAGATGGTTGTAGGTGTAATGCTTTAGCAACCTCTTCAAGTTTTGGTTCCCTTTCCGTACCGTTGTAGGGTAGTTGACTGAGAATGGGAACCCTCAGAAGCTGAGAAAACTCTTCCAAACTAGGCACCAATTGATAATCCGGGAAAGTAAAACAGTGGTGCAAGGGGTCAAAGAACTGGAACAACACTTTCACCATATCCTCTTCAATGTTGGTATTGACCAAGCTGATGAGTCTACCGTACCTTTCACTGAAGGAAGAGTTCTCGGGAATCCTGGATGTAAGCTCCTTAAGCTGAGGAGGGATCCTTACAAGGTTGATCTGAATTGTCTTTCTGCGGATAGTTTCCATGTCCTATAAAACAAGAACAAAGATGAAGATTCAAACCCTTGAAGTGGTTAGTAATTGCATATGATGCTTTATGATGTTCTATGATGTTATGATAAAAGCACACCACAAGTATTCACAAAAGGAAAACATGATAAGGCACACAAGTCACACCAGACAACCCTTAGAGTTTAGGCCAGCATGAGGTCTAGGTACTACCCTCTTGAAGTTGGTGGGCTCAAAACCTGTCCTATCAAAAGTAACCGGGTTCTAAGGAGCTCAATATCATTGGGTTGTTTTCTATGTTCATTGTTTTGATTTAGCCACTGAACTGGCGATCAAAATATTCCAAGAAAACAACCCTCAATGAGTGTAGTATCGAGTATCTACCAACTTTAGACTGCACCAAAGTCGATCATCTCACTACCCCTAAAGAGGCCAGGATGGTCAAGTAAGGTTCCTAAGGTCAGTTGATGCTTCACGACACCATGCGGCGGCCCCGTACTCTCCTTGACTTGACTCAAGGGTTACCGGTACTCACCAAAGTTCCACATCAATGTAGCAACTGCTTCAACCGTGTCGGTATACCCCGCACAGTTCCCTCACAGTTTGTTGCTACTTCTAAAAGGTATCCCCCAGATCTGGGTTAGGATCTATGAAACTCCCAAAACAGGCCCACAATATTAAAGCAATCAAAACAAGCAATTTAAAACATAAGAGTGGTCTAATCCTAAGGTACACCTCACTTATTAATCATCCCCAGCAGAGTCTCCAGTTTTGTGATCGATGGAAATAGAACTGAGTGTTTTAAAGCTGGTTCGCGAAATGTCGCAGTAAGCAAGAGTCGCCACCGTCTTTTATGTTCTCCAACATGGAAAGGACAAAAGCACAGCAAAATTCCTTTTTCGAGATGTCTCTCGGTTCGGGAGGTAGATTTATAGAAAGGGAAGGTGTTAGCACCCTTTCTATCCGTGGTTATCCACGGGCTCTTAGGTACTTGCTCACTATGTTTTCAAAAATTGTTTGCTTTTCTTTTGTGTTTGTGGGTTTTGAAAAAGTTTAGTTTGAAAAAACTTCTAGGTAACTCTTGTATCAGTCCTCAAGAGTGTATGAAGTATTTGTTTGAAAACCTTTTGAAAGTGTAGGTGCGAAAAGATGTTTTTTTTTTTTGAAAGAGCAAGTACCCAGGAGAAATCTACCTACTCTAAGGAATTAGGCTGTGTAAGAGTCCTTTAGACAGTACTATCCCACTATTGAGAAGTAGGTAGCACCGTCGTTGGAGTTTCGGGTCAATTCGATGATAAGGGACATATGTTGTCACCAAAGCAATAGTAGGACGCCTTAGCGGTAACCCTAATGTCCTAGATCCTTTTTTATCCGAGGCAACTGTTTCGAGGCAACTTGATCTTTAGACAGGAGGGCGACCTCTAAAACACCCTATACTTGATGACCACGTCGAGGCAACCAAGTGAGGCGTACCCTAGGGGTGGCATGTGCATGTGTGTTAAGTTCAGTTCATATTATCTTTGCACATGTATTTGTGAGCTACGAGTTGATTTTATTTGTCATACAAATCTTGCAGGCATAATTAATAGTTAATGTTTGTGCGGGAAATAAAGTGCGGAAAGGTAAATCTACGCTATTACAAGGCGCGGGTCTATACATCGCCAAAAACAAAACCCGTTTGGAAAATAAATGCGAGAAAAGTAAAGAAAGCGGTAAAAGACCTAATTAACTATTACATCCTCGAAAACAGTTACATCAATATAATCAAAAGGAATTAAAGCGCGAAAGAAATTAAATCGGGAACGTCTTAGGGTTTTGACCCTTTTTGAGAAAAGAAAGTAATTTGTCCTTTTTTGCAATTAATGAAATATTAAACCTAATAACTAATTAATTAATTAATTAAAAGAAAAAAGTATTTTTGTGGTTTTATGTTTTTAATGAAATAAAATAAAAAGAAATTGAAAGTGTCAAAAGAAAAACCCTAAGTCTAATTCATTTTTATTTATTGTAAAAGAAAATTAAAATTAATCCTAATTAGACTAAATTAATTTAAGTTAGTGTTTATTTACAAAATAATTAAACTAAAGTGAAATTAATAATAATAGAAATAAATAAAATATTTACATTTTTTATGGTCTGAATTTATTATGAAAAGGTTAATTAATTAAAAACAATAAAAATAAATAAAGCAAATGAATGAAAGAAAATAAAAATAAAAATGCAAACCCAGGGGGGGGGGGGGGGTTGGGCCAGATTTGAAGGTGTCTTTGGAAATCCTGGGCCCATTAACACTCAGCCACGTTTGACTTCGTGAATTGTCTAGCGCATGGGTTGACCAGGAACATGGTAGTCTGCACCTCATGGCCATCAGATCTGTGAGAATGGCCACTTGGCGCGCTGATTTATGAGGCGTATGATGGACTATTCTTTGAAGCCTGCATGAGATTACATAAGAAAAAATGGAAACAATTTATTTGGGGGACCTGGGATTCGAACCCAGGTCCCAGAGGTCATATGCATGCGCGCTTTCCACTCAGCCAAGCCAGTCCAATTGTTATTACACTAAGCAAATAATATTATATGAAATAAACAAGCAATATCCTGGAAATAAAAAATGCGCGCGTTTTAGTTTGAATGGGTCAATTAGACGCGAACACGCCTTCATCTTCTCCAACAGACCCTGTGTTTTTTTCCTGCGGATTCGGTTCCGCAACAAAATCTGTTTCCTTCTCTTATACTGAGCTCTAGGCCACGGAAATGTCAGCCAAAACCATCATCCTGTTCATCTCATTCTCCTGAATCCGTCCATGGCTATGGCTTGTACCAATTATTCCTGTAAAACAAAACCCCAAATTGCAACCCCCAAAACCCTAGGTTCGGGTAGGGAGATCTAGGCTACAACAATATAGTTGAATAATGCAGGATGCCTGGAAATTGAATGGTGAACACAAATATGCCAAAATATTAAAGAAAAGGCGCAAGAATTAGGGGTTGAGATTCCATGTTCAGAGTAAGGTTTGAGACAACTTACAACGCTTAGTAGGTGGTCTTAGGACGTGTTTGTGATTGCTTTAGCTTCAGTGGATAGCAAGGAAGAGAACCACGTTCTTATTTTTGCCTGAAAACGCCTCCTACCTTGTTCTTGATCTCCCACTTTTCCAACAATTTTCCACTTTTTCTCTGGCCGTTTTAGCAATGTCTACGTCGTGAATTAGGTTTAGCCTCCTTGCATATGTATATGGCAATCAATCTAGGTTTAATTTTGGGCTTGTATCTTGGTGTATTGAAATTTGGAGATTTGGTTGACCACCATTGAAGAACTTTCCATATTTGGTTCAAATCTAGGATTTTATGCACAAAAAGGCTTAGCACGAATTGGTTAGCTGGCATATGACATATAAAATCTATTCAAATCACAAAGATGCTATTCCATTAATTTTTAGATTTTATTTGAATTATTATGGATTTAAAATGAATTAAATCAATAAAAATTAAATAAAATGGAAAAATAAATGTTTGATCTTGAAATTAATCATGGGACACGTGTGTGGCATGACAAGGTTGAATCAAGTGGAAGAAAGTGTGCCCTTTTGTCAAAAATTGAAGTTTTAAGGATAGTTGACTTTTGCAAATTCATAAAAATTTCCCAACTTCTACAATGCATATCTTGCTCAATTTTGATCATATGAACATGTTCTTGGACATTTTGGAAATGTCTTGAAGTCCTCTAACCAATGCCTTTGGTCCCATGTCATTTGGATTTACTAATCTCAAGTTATGGTCTTTGACTTAAAATGCCTTTTTGTTGACTTTTGAAATTGACCTATAATGTAGAAATTGATAACTTTTTGTGAGAGAATTTCTTGGACCTGGAATGTGAAGATGAGTTGTAGGAAATATCATCTCCTTCAAAATGAGAATTGGATGTGATTTTTCTGATGAACCATGAAAAAGTTATGCCTTGGTCAATATACAGTTGACTTTTCTACTGTCCAAAAATAGCAACTTTTGCATCTTTGATGATTTTTGAGCCATGCTTGTTGAATCATGATCAAGACTTGATAAAATGATGATTGTGGACTCAAAATAATATGTTGACCAAATTTTTTGACATTTGACTGCAAAATGACCATTTTACCCCTACAGTTGATTGTGAAGCAAATGGGACTTTTGACTGTGCAATTTGATGTTGTGAGCCTTGTGACTTGACATGTAGATGCTTAGCAATGTATATAGGCCTATGGGACTTGATTGGACCATTAAAAATCCAAAATTCATTGAAGGAACCAAAACCCTAATTTTGACTGGCTTAGGAGATGTTTGGACTGTGCAACCCTTGAGTGGTCTTGAACCATTTGAGGACGATTCTTTGACAAACCTTGAAGAATATGGGAGGGAAAATTTTGGGGTACAACACTACCGATACCCACAAATATGTCGCACTGACATAACTATTGGTTAGACCATGTCGGTATACCCCGCACAGTTTCCATAATATATTGCTACTTACCTATAAGGTATCCCAAATCCAGGTAGAGGATTCAAACCCAAACAAAGAACCATAATGTAAAGCAAACAAGACAAACAATGAAAGCAAGTAAATGTGATCTAACCCAAAGGTAACCCCACTTTTAGAATCTTCCCCAGAAGAGTCGCCAGTTCTGTGATACGGTGGGATAATTGACTTGAAGGTTTTGCGTTTGATTGCAAATGTTGCAGTTATCAAGAGTCGCCACCGACTTTTCTTTTATCCAAAAGGAAAGGTGAAAAAGCACAGCAAATACCTTTGAGATTATTTCTTGAGTTCGGGGGGTAGATTATGAAAAGGGAAGATATTAGCACCCTTTTCATCCATGGTTTTCCATGGGCTCTTAGTTACTTGCTAGATCACTTGATTTTGTTTGAAATTGTGCTTTGTGTGGTTTTTGAAAGTATTTTATAAAGAGGCCACTGTTTAGGCAAACTTTGTAACGATTCTCGTTCGTAAGAATGTATACAAAGTGTTTGATCTTTTGAAAATGTTTTCAAGTTTGTAAGATGTTTTTGAAAGTGTAGGTGTTTATTTTGAAAATAGCAAGGATGTTAGTTTTGAAATGGAGCAAGTAATTAGGAGCATTCTACCTACTCAAAAGTCTTTCATGTTCATTTTATTTTCCTTTGACTTTGTTATATTACCATTGATTTGGTAAGTAACCCTACCTTTGGATGTAAACGGGACATGTGTGGGTCATCGTATAACCATGATTAGCAATGTTGCAAGGTATCTTAGCATTCTCTTTTAGGGACTAAGATCATTTGAAAGGCAACTTAGATAGAGTCATCGAGGGACTATGATCTTGTATTTTACTTTATTTTGCTAAGAGACCTCACATGCATAATATGACCATTTTGTAAGGCAACCAAATGGATTTACCCTACGGGTGCTTGTGTGAAAGTGTATTGTTTTCATGCTTGTTTTTGTATTTGATTAGGGTTTTCTAATTGATTGGTTTTAATTTTACCATACAAACCCTAATTACTAGCATTTATATAAAGCGATAAATTGCGAAATTTAAAGTTACTACGCTATTACAATACTTGTGGAAGGGGGGAGTACAAATTATAAATGGGGGTTGCAAAAAAATAAACCTAATTAATCTATTACAACCATATTGAATTTGTACAAGAGTTGAAATAAATAATGTACAAAATGAATAAATATACAAAAAATGCAAATGTAAAGAAAATGGATGTTTGTTTGAATTTTTTAGGAAAATGGATTTTGTTTTAACCTAATTAATTAAAAGAAAATAATTAATTGCAATAATAAAAAGTAGGCCTAAATTTACATAGGAAAAGAAATTAATAAAATCCTAATTTATTAATGGATTAAAAGAAATTAAGTTTATAAAAGGAATATTTTTGGTATTTTGTCTTAAAAATAATTTATATTATTATAAAATATTTTTGGTCTTTTTATGTTTTAAAATAATATACTTAAATGGTTGTAAGAGAAAATAAATAAAACCATAGTTTTTTTAATTAATTTACAAAAATATTTAGTGAAATAAATGAAGTATGATAAAATAAAATAATTTTTGTGTGAGAAAAAATAAATAAACTATGTCCAAATATAAATCTACTATTTTTATATTTTTTTAATGATTTTTTAGTATTAGAAAAATAATTAAGAAAATAAATAAAATGAAAATAAGAAAAGAAAATAAAAAATGGGCCAGGGGTATGAATAGCCTGCAAGGGGGTTAGAGGTAAGAAAAAAAACATAAGGCCCAAAGGAGAAGGCCCAACGCTTGTCCAAAAAGTCAGAATAGGAAAAAAATATGAAAAAAATCAAAAGGGTACCACTGGGGCTCGAACCCAGGTCCCTCAGGTTACAGGCGCGCGCTTCTACCACCGGGGTGGCTATACATCCGTTTATATAAATCAAACCATAAATATATATGGCAAACATGTTCCTGAGGCCAACTTCATCTTCAACTTCACGCCCATCCAGAACCTCTGTAACTTGTTCAAATCTCAACCAAAATGAAAACTGTAAACATGAAACTTGTAGCAAATTTCCTCACGATTTCAGAAATGCAAAGCAAAATAATTATAGATCAAAGATAATCATGAATTTTAATGGCCCTATTCTGAACCCTAAAAATCTCAGAAAATTCAATCTTAAAATTCTCTAAGCTCAAGTAAAATTAATGGAAACTATGGACATGGTTAGCTTTAGGGCAATGATATCTACATGTTTCATTCACAAATAAATCATTGATGATGCCTGTATGAAAAGTTCAAAAAATAGAAAAATTACCTTGCAAGAGGGTATCAAGTTTGGAGTTTGAGCAGCTTCCAGTGAGTTCCAATGATTGGGTTAGCTTCCTCAAGTTCCCAGGAAGCTAATGGGATGCTTAGCTTGAGCTGAAAGTACCTGAGGAGTTCTGGAGAAGTCCAAGTGCAAAGCTTTGTTTTTGAAAATGGAGGATGGTGATAATGGTGTTACAGTCTTGTAACAGGGTGTGGGATGAGTTCTAAATGATGTTTAGAAACTTTAGGAACCAAAAGGCTTGAAAACGCACGAGGGAGATGTGAGTTTCAAACTTTTTGGTCAGGTTGGGCAACAATGGAGGTATGTGAAACAGTTATGAGCTCTTGGTGTTTTTTAGGGGGTCAAGCATGTGTGTGTTTTGTGGCAAATGGTTTGTGTATCTATAAGCAAAGAGTCTTGAGTGGTTTGGCAAGTCAGAAGTACAAGTTTCAAGCTAATTGCTAGGTTACTTGATTTTAAAGAAAAGTGGGAAACCAAGTTTTAATGTGTAGTACAAGCATGGGCTGGGTGATTGTAAGTTTCTAAACCATTTCTATTGTGTTATGAGACATGTATGATCAGAAGAGAACAAGTTCAAGGCTCAAGAACAAGTTTTGTGCAAAAAGTCACTTTATCAAAATGGCAATGTGCACTTTATTTCTAAAATGGATACAAAGCACGGCCTTGCATTGAATGCTTGAAATGAGACCTCTAACAGCTGTGCAAGCAATTAATTATGGAGTGCCTAAAAATTTTGAGGCCTGCAAATTAGAGGTTATGCAGCACAACTTTGAATTTGAAATTTGTTCATCACAAAGTGACTTGTAATTCAAGTGATAAAACCCTAAGTTCATCTCTTCGATTCTCCCTACTCAAAAATGATCTCAAGTAGTTCTTGGACATTTTGGAAATCTTGAAATGTTCTCTACAATCCATCTTTGAATCACTTTTGAAAATTACCCTTGGAACTATATGAAAAAGTGCCATCAAGTTAGGTCAAAATCCTAACCAAATTAGGGCAAAATTTCACTAAGTGTTTTTGTTTCATGACCATGTATTCTTAAAATTATAACTTGATATTCAAGCACTTTTGGAAGGAGTTGTGTAAAGAAAAGTTGTAGATTTCATGGAGATCTACAACTTTCATGTTGGAAGTTTCTTCTGAATCATCTTGCATCATGGTGAAAATTTTGCTTAAAGTTATGAAAAAATAAGAAATTTCCAACACTTAGAAAAATTTCAAAGTTTAGAAATTTTAACTTTTCAAAATGAAATCTTGAATTTTGGATTTCTTGATGAATAAGTTTCATATTTTTACATGTTTTGATGAATTGTGATCTTTGGCATTTGATTTTGACCAAAAATTCAAAGTTTGACTTTTCAGTATACAGTTGACTTTTGATCAGTTGACTGAAAATTCATTTGTCAATCCATTGGACTTATGCAATGTTTTGAGCCATGACATTAGGTCAAAATGATGAAATTGGACTCTTGATATTATGCCTTTATCCAATTGATTATTTTCTAGGTCAAAAATCAGAAATTGCCCTTTCCTAGTCAAAACCCTAATTTTGACCTTTTTGCCCTTTTGGAGATTTGATCAAATTTCTTGAGGAATTGTGATCCAAACTTGATAAAATGCTACATATGAGTTTAAAATGTTGATGTGGATAAACAATTATGAAGTTTGACTATAAATTGGTCATAATTGACTTTTTCCCCAATACAACTGATTTTTAGGTCTACTGCTCAATTGACTGAGCAGAAGTGTGATCCAAAGCTTGAAACTTGACATGAGTGATCTTGAGGGTCCATAATGATCTATGAAAGTCATATGGGGCATTGGAAGTTAAAATATCATTGTGTAATCTCAAACCCTAATTTTGGTCATCAGTGCTTAAGGAGGTGTATTGAGCTGATCAAACCCTAGTGCGGTCTTGAGCCCAAGAAGATCTTGTGAGAAAATTCTTGATAAGTGAGAGGGAAAATTTTGGGGTACAACAATCACACCAGAGACCAAACCCATGTCTCCTAAGTCCAAACCAGGCACATCTTGGATCTCCACAACTTTTAGTTTGTCTTCAAGCTGTTTGTATTTTTCATCTACCAGTGGATATTGCTCCTCAGAATAGTCTTTGTCATCAGTAGCTATGTTAGCTCTAATTCTTCTAGCTTCCTCTTCTTGACTGTATTCTTCTTCAGAAGAAACATCCTCTTTTTGAGCTAGTTGGGCATGCCCCTTGGACCTTTTTCCCACGTTGAGGATGACAATCCTTTTCTTAGTCTTCTTCTTGCTCTCTTTGGTGAAGAGTGTTTTCAGATCTTCCTGCCCCTTAGCCAGAGCCAGGAACATTTGTTGGAATTGAGCGTTTTGTGCTTGGAGCTCCTTCACCGTCTATTCTATATCCATTTTACTGAAATAAATAGTAGGAAGATAAGGAAATCTGTGTGGGAGAAACCTGTCATGATATGATGCATGGTAAGTGGATGCATGTTTTCAAGGATCTCGCGGGGTAAACACAAGAAGATGTTAGAAGTTGATTTTTGATCAACAACTTTAATTGGAGAACTTTGTATTGGTGGATGTCCTTCCACGAGAATCAAGCTCACCATGTCAAGTGGGTCGTAGCCCTTCACTCAAGTTACCGTGCTTTGGTCTTGACGATATTTGGTTAGAGGAAAATAAATCCTCTTTCCCCTTGATAGACGTCTGGTTCAACGTGACCTTGTATCTTAGGCCCTTGAGATCCTTGAAATGGTTATTAAAAATGCTATGGTATGATGTTAGGATGTTATGTACAAGTGTGCAAAGCAAGCAAGTTGTTATATACAAATAATCATATACCCACAAAGCAGACAAGTCCTCAGTTTTAGACTTGCATGGAGTTTATAGGTAAGTACCCTCTTGAAGTTTAGTTGGCTCAACCTGTCCTAGAAAGTAATCGGGTTCTAAGGGATCTCAATATCACCGATCTTTCTTCATCGGACATTGTTTCAGCATAAGCCTCTTTAATGGCGACTAAAATATCCTGAAAGTCCGATCTCAATGAGCGTAGTATCGAGTATCAACCAACTTCAGACTGCACCAAAGTTGGATACCTAACTACTTCCTAAAGGCGAAGTTGTTCAAGTAAAGGTTCTAAAGTCAGTTAGTGCTTCATGACACCACACAACAGACCTGTATTCTCCTTGACTACTCAAGGGCTACCAATAACAACAAATATGTCACACTAACATAGATATTACTTAGACCATGTCGGTATACCCCGCAAAGTTTCCACAACTTACTTAACTAAAAGCTGTCCCAGATCTGGGTAGAGGATCAAAACAAGCCCAAACAAAGAACCATAATATAAAGAAAACAAGTCAAACAAAGAAAAGAAATTAAAGGTGATCTAGCCCTTAGGTAACCCCACTTTTAAGTTTTCCCCAGCAGAGTCGCCAGTTCTGTAACACGATGGGAGAACTGACTTGGATGTTTTATCTTTTATCGCAATTGTTGTGGACAGCAAGAGTCGCCACCGACTTTTCTTTTATCTAAATAAAGGAAATGATGGAAAGAACAGGAAAGACCTTTGAGATTATTTTCTTGAGTTCAGGGGGTAGATTATGAAAAGGGAAGGTGTTAGCACCCTTTTCATCCATAGTTATCTATGGGCTCTTAGTTGCTTGCTAGATCATTGCTTTTGTTTGAAAGTATGCTTTGTGGTGGTTTTTGAAAGTATTTTTGAAAAGCGCCTTCGTTTAGGCAAACTTTGTAATGATTCCCGTCTCTATAAGAATGTATACAAAGTGTTGGACTTTTGAAAATATTTCATGGAAAGTGTTGGTGCAATTGAAAAGGTTTTTGTGTTTGAAGATGAGCAAGCAACTAGGAAATTTCTACCTTACTAAAAAGTCTTTTGTTCATTTCTCTCTTCCTTTAATATTGCTATCTTACTGTTGATTGGTAAGAAGCCTTATCTTTGGATGTAAAAGGGACGGGCGTGGGTCATTGTATAGTCATGAATAGTAATGTTGTGAGATATCTTAGCATTTCTCTTGAGGGACTAAGATCATTTGTAAGGCAATATTCGAAGCGTCATCGAGGGACTATGATCTTGTATTTTTGATTGTTTTTGCTAAGGCGCCTCACATGCATAACATGACCATTTTTCATAAGGCAACAAGTGGAGTTAACCCTAGAGGTGCACGTGTGCAAAGTGTGTTTGATTGTATGCGTTTTTGTCTTTTGATCAGGGTGATCTACTTGTTGATTTTATCTTGCCATACACCCTAATTACTAGCATTTTGTATAAATTAAAAAAAATGCAGAAAGATAAAATCCTACACTATTACAAACATATTGAATTTGCATGAAAATATAAAGGCAAAAATAAGATAAAAGCAAGAAAAAGGGTCTTTTTCAATTTAGGCAGAAAACCCTTCGATTCTTCACTTTCTGACTCTCTTCGATCTGGCCTGAAAAAGGTGAAGGCATGACTTTCGATTGGGGGCCTAGAGGCCAGCATGTTGTGCCTTTCGTCTAGGCCTGGAACCAGTGCAAAATGTAATCTGCCTTTTTGCCTCCTTCGACTGGGAGTTGAAAGCAGTGAGGGAGTGCCTTTCGACTGGGCCTGGAATCAGTGCAGGCATGCTTCTGGCTACCTATTTTGTTTGACATGGAGGTTAGTATGGAAGCCAGGGGCTTCATTTACAACTTTCTGTCTCCTGTTTCTTTCGTTTGAGTTCGAATAGCAACATGGCCTAAGGCCATGCCAACATTACCTTAGGGCCAGGTTAGTCTTTAAAGCATGTTTAAATATACAAAGAGCAAAAACTAATAAGGTAATTAACCATGAAACATATTAAAAGGATGGAAACGAAAATAAGAGCAATAGTATGTACATGTTTGAAACTAAAAGGAACTGTATTTACATGTTATGCAAGAACCGAAAAGTTCAAGGTTTTGAGCAACTTACCTTGCTGGAGGCTGGTGCGTGTGCTGGACCTTCAAGTGGTTGAACTAGATGCTCCTAGATTCGAAGGAAAGAAACAGGCGTGGTGTTCCTTTGACTGGATTCAAAGGACAGGAGGTGTGAGGGTGGTGTTTGTTATTTCTGGATTCGAAGGAGAAGAACAGGGGTAGTGTTCTTTCTACTGGATTTGAAAGAAAAACAAAGTGTGGGGATTGTTTCAGATTCAAAAGAGAAAAAGAAACAAGTGTTGTGTTTCTTTAGATGCTGGGTTTTTGTTTAGTGTTTGAGAATCTTAAGAGTTTAAGAGTTTTAAGAGTTTGATGATTTTTGAAGATTCTTTCTACACCACCCAAAATCTGCCAGCGTTTTCTCTTGTTGCCTTCCAGCCCCCTTTTGATGTGCAAATGAACTCTCTATTTATAGAGAAAACATTTGGAATGAGCAGCTTTATGAAATAATAAAATATAGTTTCTTTGAAAGGCCAACATCCACTTAAGTCAACTTTTTATAATCCCAAGATAAAAGTACCAAAACAATTGGTTTAAATGGGTGGCTCCTAGTTTGTAGGGGGCAAATATGCAGAAGAGACAGGCACAAGGCTCAAAAACTTTCTAAAAAGATAGTGATGTCATCAAGAGCAAGTTGGCTTGAAGAACAATTTAATATGGAGTGAGGCACAAGTTAGAGTCCTATGTAGCCTGACCTATGGACAACTTGACCCTTTGAATCGAATCCTTCATCTTTCCATAACCTTCGACCAGACTCAACAAAGAAACATTCGTTTCCACCAGTTGCGTGTCCTTCGAATGGACCAATTGTGTGTTCTTCGAATGTCCCTCTTCAATTGAATATGCCATTTTGAGTCCTCTTGCTTTTGATCACTTAGGCCCAAACCTTCGAACAGACTCCAAAGTAAGCAAAAACAATTATTCCCCAACTATGGCAAGTCCTTCGAATGGGCCACCAAGTTGTGTGTCATAATGCATCACTATGGCGTATTGAAGGGTTTGCAGATGGATTCGAAGGTGATATGAAGGCGCATTCGAACCAAACATAAAGATGAAATCGAAGTCATAGGAAGGTAGCCATTCATCCAATCTAAAACTTGTGAATCAAAGGCAAACAGGTGAGGGGCCAATGGTGCAATCGAAGCTTACATGCAGGAGGTCCCTTCTTTGTAAATCAAAGCAAACATGTAGAAGGCTATTGCTCTCTGAATCAAAGCTTGCATGCAAGATGTACTTACCTTGCAGGCATGAAGGAAGTACTGCTAATGCTTGTGAATCGAAGGACACATTTAGGAGGTTGATGCTGATGAATTGAAAGATACATATAGAAGGTTGATGTTGGTGAATCGAAATATGCATATAGAAGTCCACTACTTGAATGAAGCTTGTGGACTAAAGGATGCATGAAGGGGCCCAGAGTTGGATTCTACGTATGTTGATTTCGAAGGAAACCCATACTCCAATCGAAGCTTTGCGAGAAGGTAATCCTTACCCAATCGAAGGATGTATGAATCCAAGCAAGCTTGCTTTTCTTCAATTTTGTCAAAAAATCCTTTTTATCTGTTTTTCCCTTTTTTTGTCTGTGTAATACTTGTGCAAACTTTGAGCTTTTGAAAATCCTTGTGATAAAATGTCTTGAGAAAAGAGAGAGCAAATTTTGGGGTACAACACACGTACTGAAACTTCTCCCCACTTTTCTATTTATAATAAAACCTAATCCTCTCATTTAGGTTATTCATTTTCTACCCTTAATTATCTCTACATTCTCCTAATTACCCCTTATTCCTCTACTAACTCTTATTTTATTTTTAATTTAATTAATAATTATTAAATAATTCCTATCATAAAGCCACCAGTTTCTATATTTATCTTTAATTTTAAAAATAGTTTCTTATTCTATTTTAATTAATTGAGATACTAAGTTTCTAGTTTTTTTTAATTATTCTACCAAGCACCCATATTCTTACCACACTACACCAATACTCCCAATAACACACATGAACACATTATTTATTTTAATTAAAATACATAATAATTAAATAAATACACAAATAATTCAATTAAATCAATAATTCGAATTTGGGGTTTTACAACTCTCCCCCACTTAGAGAATTTTTGTCCTCGAAAATTACTTGAATGAAATAGAGTCAGATATGTCTCTCTTATCTGAGTCTCTAACTCCTAAGTCACCCTTCCACCATCTGATCATATCCAAACTACCTTCAACAAGACAATCTCTTTACTACACAACTACTTCACTTTCCGATCCTCTATCCGCACGGGTGATGCCTCAACAATCAGGTTCTCTCACATGTACATCATCACTTGCATCACATGAGACAAATCCATAAGATATCTCCTCAATTGAGACACATAAAACAAATCATGAAGATTAACAAGCGGCGGTAACAAAGTGTCATACTCCAAATTTTCTCGCCCTCAGTGCTATCATCAAGTTTATTTTCAAACTTTGATTTTTATAAAATTCTTTTGATTTACATTAATATTTTGGGGTTTTTAAAATATTCATTTTCTAGTTAATTTAAAAATATAATAATTTATTTCAAATTATTTATATTTTTATATAGAAAATAATTGATCGTCTTCATATGTTTTCAATTGACTTTTTATTCCAAATAAATAACGTAGCACAATTGGTAAGCGAGTAAGGCTTACAAGTGGAAGGTCCTGAGATCAAGTCCCGTTGCACCACTTTTTGGTATTTATATTTTTTTGTGTTTTTTTTAATAAAAAGGATAAAAAAAGTCATTTTTCAATTATTTTATTATTAGATTTGTTTTCTATTTTAAGGGTATTTTAAATTTTTTTTTAAAATCTTTGATTTTATACACTTAATAGTCAAGATATTAAAAATAATTGAAATCTTTCAAAACCAATTTTTATTAATCACAAAATCAGTCACAATATTGAGAAAATTACAAAGTGTCTAAGTTCATAATCTTGTCCTCCAAATTTCAATCAAGTCTCAATTTGTGTAAATCTTTCCAAAAATATCATAAAAAAGGTGTTATTTATTTATTTAAATAATATTTTCGTTTTCCTATATTTTATATATTTTAAAATATTTTTTTATTATTAAAATCATTATTTTCTGCAAAAAAAGCCAAAAAGTCTAGTTATAAATAAAATCTTATTTAGTTTAAATATTTTTCAAATATATCTTGTATCTGGTCACAAATAAGACCAGGTTCTTAGACTTGTTGGCCAAGATAGAATTATAAACTTTTGGTTTTTTTTTTAGTGTGGACTATTTCCTTTTTGGGGTGTCTTTAACCTAATTTAAAATCTATAAATAGACCACTCTTTCACACTATTTTTCATCCGCAATTTCATAATCATCTACAATTTACTAGAGTTCTCCTAAAGTTATTGCTCTTCACATCGAAGAATAACAACAAAGAAATCCTGAAGCCTCCATTAACAATCACTTATTTTAGGGTTTTGAACAGAACACCTAAAACTTTTCTATCAACAATTTTTTAAAACCTTGTTGTTGTCTCCAACATCTATCTAAGAAGGATCTCGCCTCAAAGGAAAAAAGAGGAGAACGGCGAAAGAAAGAAAGAATTTCTATCATTTGCTCATCGGGGGAATCCTCGCTCCCGTAGGTTGGTCTCTCTTAAAAATCTCCATCGTAAAATTTCTTGAATTCTTTATATTTTATTTCTATTGAGTGCTTTATTGTTGGGTTTCATTGTTTGTGTAAAATCTCCATGTTTGCTGTCTTGATGCTTATTCTTTTTCAATTTAATTAATAAAACAAAAATTTCAATATCTATTATAATTTATAACATGTATATATAATTTGGGTCACGTAGAAACATGTCCACTTTGCAAATAAAACAACAACTTTCATACATGTTCTTTCTTTTAATTATTATTATCAGGTTAATTATTGCATTACAATTTTCTAATGGTTTTGTTTCTCTTGTTTTTGTTTGTCACTTTTTAATAAAAAAATACAAAAATATGTTAGTTTTATTATTAGGTTAAGTGAAAAGTCGAGAATAACAAAAATATTCCTTATACATAATTATTGGGATTTTTCAATCAATTTAATAATTCAAATCATTGATCTTATACATAAATCCAAACAATTTCATAATTAAATTAATATTTTACAAATATATTAAAACCTTCAGTCTATTGGGCCCAGTTCAATATCTGAACTTGGGCCCTATTCCTTATACACCTTTTTTTACTGCGTGAACAAAAAAATCCACCTCCTACCTTTTGGGCTTGAATTCAATATCTGAATTCAGGCCCTTATTGTTAGCACCTCCTATTTTACCACCTCAAGCTAATTAACATCCCATTTGCGTTTTATTTTCTTTTTATTATAATTTTATAATTTTTATATTATATATTTCCTATTTTATAATTTTAGTATTATATTAATTATTACTATTAATTATTATCGAATCAAATATCATTTTTTTAATTCATTCAAATATATTTTGCCTATTGCATTAAAATATCTTTTACCATGCATTTAAATAAGAATTTTTATAATTAGTATATAAAAAACATTTAACCAACACCAAATTATTTTTCATAAATAAATAAATTTAACAATTAATTTTCAAAAAGGGTTACGAAGCATATTTTGATTAACTGCGCATTTGGTCCAAAATCTCCGCTATTCACACACCCGGGCTAAGTACGAGGGGAATCAAAATGTCTGCGTAATCTATAAAAAACACCAACCCATACGAAATACGAATTGGGACTCTGATTCCTCATAAGAGGATACGTAGGCACACGATCAAAAATCGTAGCGAGTTCCCCTATAAAAATATTTAAACCATTTCCCCTAATTAAAATTTAAAACCCTATTTTACCCAAACCTAAACCTAAAACCTAGTATCCTTGTGAACAAGGTAGATGAAAGGTGCCTCACACCTTCCTTTCGTCTAGAGAAGTCCGAAACCTAGAATCTCTGTCTGCGAATTCGGGTTTTCTTTTAGATTCCCTTCCCTAGGATAAAAACTAATAGTGGCGACTCTAATTAAAAATCCAGTTGCGACACAAAGCAATCTAATAGGCCACCTCTCATATCCTTTGCAAGATCTGGTATGGACCAACAAAACATGGTGTGAGCTTTTGAGACTTTAAAGCTCGACCAAGACCAACTACTGGAGTAACTTGCAAAACACATGATCTCCCTTTTTGAACTTAAATGCCTCCCTACTCTTATCATGGTAACTATTCAAAGCTTTCATCTTCTCTTGGATCATCTTGATCTTCTCATTGGTTTGTTGAACGATCTCAGGTTCAAGCATAACACTCTCACCTGATTCATACCAACATAAAGGAGATCTACACCTCCTACCATACAACACCTCAAATGGTGCCATGCCAATAATCGAATGAAAACTATTATTGTAGGTGAACTCAATAACCGACAAGTAATTGTCCCAGTTACCTCCCTGTTCCAAAACACAAGTTCTCAACAAATCCTCCAAAGACTGGATAGTCCTCTCCATTTGAATGTTCATCTACGAATGATAAGTAGAACTCAACTTCAGTTTAGTACACATAGCTTCCTGCAAACTCACCCAGAACCTCGATGTAAATCTCATATCTCTATAAAAAACAATACTAAAAGGAATACCATGAAAATTGACAATCTTCTTGATATACAACTCGACTAACTTCTGCAAAAGATAACTGATCTTAATCAGAATGAAATGAGCCAATTTGGTTAGCCTATCTGTTGTACCCCAAATTTTACCCCTAATATTCATTCATCATACCATATTATTTCAATCACAACAAGATCACATTAAGGCTTTTGGTTCTTCTCCCTATCCTAAGCTTTGCTCTTTTGAGGAGTTACCAAACACCTTGACTTGTTTTCTTTTGTTATCATGAATATTTTTGCTTTGATTTTCTCTCTAATTAATAAAATTCAATGTTGGTTTGTCTTTCTTAATAATGTAGGTAAAGGCAAAGAGGTGTATCAAGTTGCTTCATGGGTTTATGAGTTTATTTCCATGCCTTATTCAATAGCTTGAGAAATTCAAACTCCACTATTGAATTGGTTTTGGTGGCTATGAGTCCACATCATCATCCTCAACAACTTGTATTCACAAAGGAATAATATTGGCACAAGAAATTTGTTCAAACTTGTCAAAGTTCCTCAAAGCATTCTCTTGATCTAGAGGCCAGGGTTTTGAATTTCAAAGGAGCATATCTTGCTCATCTTTTGGTATTTTTGAGTGATTCCAAGGACATCCTTATCTTCAAAGAGTTACCAAAAAATAACTTCAAAATTTCAAAGGAGTTCTCATGTGGAAGGAACTTGGTGAAGAAGAAAGATTACAAGTCATCCAGATGAATCCCCAATTTTCCATGTGTGACTTCAAATGGTCATAACTTGGTCAATTTTTATCACCTTGAGCCCATTCTTTTTCCATGATTATCTTAAGGATGTGTACTTCATGCCTTCTTTTATGTGCAAAGTAAGAAAATGGATGGAAGTTACCTTAAGAATGCAAAAGATTATAGGTCATTTCATGATTTTTGGCCAACTTCAACAAGTCATAACTTGCTCAATTGTTGGAGATTTTGAGTGGTTAAAATTGCAAAATGTTATTCAAGTGATCTACTTCATTCCATCTTTTTTGGTCAAGAGCAAATTCTAAGTGGAAGGCCATGTTTGGATACAAAAGATTATAGGTCATTTTTAAAGAAGAATTTGAAATATTTCTAAGTATGGAAAGTCAACTCTTTTTCTTCAAATTTGACGCCATGTAACTTTCAGCTCAAGCATCCATTTGATTCCATTCTTTTTCCATTGCAAAGCTTGTAACCTTATCTTTCCAAAGCATCAAGAATTATCCCATAAGACCCTTTGATGTGGAAATGCCATGAATTTGAATTTGGTAGTTTGAAACTGAATTTTCCACAAAGTCAGGATTTTGAAATCTTTGTTTTGGCTTCTAATCATAAGTTTTCCACGCGTTTTTGTTTCTAATCATGATTAGCAACTTTCCAGAAGTGATTAGCATCATAAAACACACGATTTGGCTGAGTTTTGATCAAGTTTGAGTCACACTTTCTTCATGATGCAGACCCACACGAATTGCCTCCAAAATGCATCATTTGCTATTCCTTTTGATCCCGTTTGCTTCCCTATAAATAGAGGGTCATCCCCCATACATTTTCCCAAGCTTGGATAGCCAGAATCACCCTGCCAAACTTGTTTCCAAACCCATAATTCAGCAACTTCGAAATCCATTCTCAAGCCTTTTTCAATCCATTTTCCCCTCAATTCACCTTCCTTGATCTTCCCCGAAGCTAACCATATAATTACATTCAAGAATCGTGCCCTATACTATTCCATAGAAGTCCAGTTTCAGAGCTCTGCAACTCAACTTCAATAGGTATATTCCTTCATCAATTCTTCAAAACTCTGATATCATTGTGTTGCTCTCATTGCCCTGGTTCTAGTCGCAACACTTATATTTCACTGGAAACACGTTTTGACCATGAATTTTCAAATCCCTTTTCAAAAATTTCCTTCCAAATTGCTTGAGCTACAACTTATATAAATTTGGCGCGAGGGTGTGGTTGTTTTCGTCTTGAAGAGACGAAGCGATTGACATAGGTCTGAGCTTCTGATTTTACAGTTTGAGAGACCTGCAAATCACGTTGGCTGGAGGTTGAATATGACCTACGTGTCATCTTCCAACCAATGATGGCACACCACTTGTTATTTTAAAAAATCTGATTTATTAATGATTCTGTACATTATTCACTAATGACCATGATATGCACAGCGCGCCAGATCCCTTGGATTTGATTACTAACGCGTTTTGACTCTCATCCAATGGTCCACATATTTTACTTTTATTTTCTTTTTCTGATTTTTATATTTTAATTATTTTAAATTTCAAAAAATCATTGAAAATTCATTTTTAGTCCAAAAAATCTGAAAAAATAATGAAAAATATTTTTGATTATTCTCTTTCTGATTTTTATTTTTTCATAATTTAATTTTGTTTTTTGATATTTTTATAAATTTTACACTTATTTGATTTGTTTTAAATGTTTAAAAATACTTTTATACATTTTTAAATTCTGAAAAAATAATGGGATGATCCAATGATATTGTGACAAATATTGGTGACCTTATTTTTTTTCCTGACTTTACTATTTTCTACTATTTTTGTTTATTTTACCCATTTATTTTAATTTTTAAATATGGTTTCTGACTTTTTAAAATTACCAAAAATTTTGTAAAATTACTTGGCCTCTTTTCTGATTTTTCTATGGTCTTATTTTTCATTTCTTGATTAATTTGAATATAATTGATATTTTCCTCATTATTTTCCATTCTTTAAACATTTTTAAACCTTTTAATGTATATATTAAATATGATATTATTTTGTGATTATTTTCTGGCTGTCTTGAGTTGATTTTTTGATCATGGCTTTATTAACATCATTGGATCTTAGGTGTTGACTTAAACTCCACCAAAATGGATGAATGATTTTAATAATAGTTAGATGAAAATTTTAATTCAAAAGTGGTTTATTCATCTTTTTGCCCTAATCCTCTTCATCTCATCCCCTTCTCATTGCACTAAATGTTGTTGGAGCATGATCTCTATATCATGTCTCAAAATAAATGGTGCATAAATTGCTATTGACCGACCTCAAAATAGGTGAGACTTCTATATAAGTCCACTTACGATTACTTAACATAGCGCTAAAATTTGTCCCGATTCGAATAAATGATCATCCGTGGCCCAAACTTATGATTGCAAGCCCAAGTATGTTAATTTGATATCTTTGATCCAATAGCCTTGAGATTCATTGTGTGGAGGCTTTGGTTCTACCAATCCTCTAATGGATCTACAACACCTTTGGTCAACGCGGATCACTTAAACATCGTTGATCATTAAATAGTACTTCTGAGAATTCCAAATGGATGATATACTTGACAAAAAGCAAATGCAACTTGTTGCGTGGAGGCTTTGGTTCTACCAATCCTCTAATGAGTTCCAAATGCAAGTTTCAAGACGGTCATCCAACTAACCACTAATTATTGACTTGTTTATCTTATGCTTTTATTATTTTTTATGCTTTATGTACTATTTATTTTTTAGCATTTACATTTCATGCCATTTTCATCTTTGCTCACTTGAGCATTTATTTTCTTGTCATTTTTACTTTGCTCACTTGTGCTTTTCTTTTCTTTTCTTAAGATAGTTAATATTCAACATAAACCCTAAAAAACTCTTAATGGTACTTGGACTATTTGGTTACTATCCTTGGCATTATGGAGTATGAGACTATTTCTTGGACTTAGGATTAGAAACCTTGGCCTATCTTGGAGACCTTGTGATCTTATCTGATTATTTTGTCTGGAGTTCTTGAGGTTTATCTCAAGACATTCGGTTGCTTGTTTGTTTTTGTGTGCAGGTTTTTATGATTACATTCTCTGTTTGTAATATGGAATTCACCCGTATACAACCGTTACTCTGCCCAATTTTTGTGAAGAACTAATACACTTGAAGAGGTCTAGTATCTTTGCTTGCTTGGTTTCAATCCAAAGAATGAGAATTCTATCTTGGCTCATAATGTCAAGCTTTGGCTTCTTGTTGGTTAGATGGATCTTATACTTAGCTTTTACCTTATGCTTTAGGATAGTCTCTTCTTCTCCTCCCATCTTCTTTAATTTCAAAAATCTTCTCCCTCCATTTGTAAACTCTTCTTGTTTTGAAACTTAAGCTACTTTCATAATAAACTTGGACTTAGGTCCATGCATTTTCAAAATATTTTCATCAATAAACTTCCATCAACTTAATAATACATTGACATTTTTGTGAGAAGACTAAAAGTCAATCAATCTCACTTCAAACCATTTTGCCACTTTGGTCTTTATCTTTAAACTTTTCTCAAAAGGTTAGACTCTTGTCAATCCTTGTAGTGATGCAAACAACTATACTTCTATAATATGTAGTTAAGTGAGATATTTTCCACTTGGGTGTTGAGTGAGGCATTATTGATTTTAAAATCCAAGCCATGTCCTCCACTTTGAGATGATGCAAATTCTCCTTTCTCATGATTGTGGGTAGTAAGTATGTTTTCCACACGGACAATGACGATGATGTCTTATCTCTTAAAATCAACCAACACACTTGTGTTTTAAATTTTTAAAAGAGGAACTACGTGTACCCTGATCCCCTATTGCATGAAAGGTGGTACGTAGGCACTAAAGGTTCTCAACCACGGCGGGTGCAAAAATCATAAAAAAATATATTTCTTTTCTCACCTTCACCATCCATTTTATATACAACACATTTCATAGCCAAAATATACAGATTTTACAAAGAGGTTCCTGCGGAGTACCGTAGATGGTTAGGGTTCTAATACATTCCCTTTGCATAACCAACCCCCTTACCTTGAATCTTTCCCCTTTTTTGGGTTATTTGCTCTTTTCCCATTCCTTTGGAAACAATAAAGCGCGATGGCAATTTTTATTTTAATTTGTATAAAGTCTAGTCAATCCAATGGCTTAGTCTTGAACATTTCTACCGCTACAGAAAAATGGAGACTTCACTGGGGAAAGATTGACCTCTTGCTGGTCCATCTCTAAGTGGGTTGAGCCTATCTTTGTTTATATCCGTATATGTGTTATTGTTGTTTATGTGTTATATTTTGTATATATGTTTGTTTGGATTTTCCTGGTTTTTAGGGTGCTTGGTGATTACTCATAAGTCCTATACCCGGACTTGGGAAAACTATAAGATAGGACGGGCGGTATAGTCATGTTAACTTTGAGGGAGTAATCCCAAAAAGGAGGGATGAGATCCCCCACTCAGTGGAGGCCCCTTTGACTATAGTGTCGTTTACCAACTAATCGGGAAGACGTACTGCTTTCAACCTGAGAGCCTGCTGAAACTGAGGACCGTAGAATACCAAACCCATCTTGGCCTTTTAGGTGTAGTGCGGAAGCTATGATGGAGTAATCCGGAAATAGTTGTCACGCGATACTACGCTCAAACGAGTCTTTCTTTAAAATATTACTAATTACCGAGTTAATCGGGAAGTTGGTAATATCCGAAGGAAGGATATAGACTCTGGGAACCTTTAGAACCTTGTTCGGCAGGTGATAACTCTTAGACCAACACCTTATGGGTAGTACCTTCGACCTCATGCTCGTGACGTTGAACCTATGAACCCTATATGTGTGATCTTGTTTGTGATTGCTGCATCATGCATCCAGGCACTCATAAGCATATTTTGAAGAAAACAATATTTCAAGGGATTTAAAGGTTGACTATTTATGAATATCTCAGGTACTGTTAACCATGGATTCTGGAAAGAGAAAGACCGGGAAATACAGTTTCAAGGATCCCAAGATAGATGAGTTGACCAGTCTAATTCCAGAGATCGAGTGTTCTGCAGACTTTCAGAAGAAGTATGGATCCATTATTCCTCTTATGAAGCTGAAGATGAAGGATGGTATTCTCTTGACCTTGATCCAGTTCTATGATTCGGTGTATCACTGCTTTACTTTTCCCGATTATCAATTGATGCCTACACTAGAGGAGTATTCCTATCTATTGGATTTAGCCGTTACCGATCGTGTTCCTTTTACTAGTTTGGAGGGTGAGCCAAAACCACATGAGATTTCTGCTTTGATTCATCTGGGGAAGTCTGAGGTGGAAGCCCATATGACTACTAAAGGAGGGGTTAGAGGATTACCAGCTTAGTTCTTATTGGAGAAAGCTCGTTACTTTGCCAGAATGAAGAGTACGGTTACTTTTGAGGCCATCTTTGCTCTACTTGCTTATGGATTATTCTTATTTCCTAATGTGGACAAGTTTGTCGATATTAATGCTATCAGGATTTTCATGATTGGAAACCCGGTTCCTACACTGTAGAGTGATGCTTATTACTCTTTTCATCTTCGGAGTTCCTATCATGGGGGAATGATCATCTGTTGCATGCCTCTGTTGTACCGGTGGTTCATTTCTCATATGCCTCAGTCTGATGCTTTTTGGGATGTCATGAAGGAACCCTGTTGGGCTCCTAAGATCATGGAACTTACTCACTTGGATATTGATTGGTACCATCGGGCTTATCAGGAGGTGGAGATTATTGACAGTTGTGGTAGTTTCCCCAATGTACCGCTTCTTGTTACAAAAGGGGGAATTAACTATAACCCTGTTCTTGCATGGCGACAACTTGGTTATCCAATGAGGGATAAGCCAAACAGTATTCATTTAAGTAGTTTCTTTCTGAAGGAAGGAGAAGACCACAAGGAAGCTAGGGAGCAGATTGCAAAGGCTTGGCGTCACATTCATAAGAAGAGTAGGAAGGATTTGGGACCTAGGGGTGTTGTTTCTTTGAAGACACCGTATACTCGGGAGACACCCATGCCTGATCTATTTGTGAAGACCACTCCTCTCTTATTAGACGATCTAGAAGAGGTGCAACTTGCTTTGGTTAGGATGCAACCGGAAAGGGATGCTTGGAAGAACAAGTTCCGGGCTTTAGAAGGTTCCTACAGAGCATACCTGAAGGAGAATGACGATTTGATCGAGATCCTTGAGAGTCGGGCGGTAGAGTCTATGGAGAGGCAATGGGATTTATTTTCTCCTAAGCCTCAAACAGGTGCTGACTACTCACTTTCTGATCCAGATAATTGGAGAGAGGTTGCCATCAGACATGTAGAAGAAAACCAGAGGTTGAGGGATCAGATTTCCAGGCTTACAGGGAAGTGCCAGCGTACAGATTGATCTCCATCAGTTCTTTTTCTCAGGATTTTAGATTGTATTTTCATCTTGTACTTGAGATCATTGAAACATGTAATCCATTTTGAAGTTATTATAATAAAATTTCAGTATTTCAAAAGTTTTATTACTTTGATGTTTGCAATATGTCTATAAATCTTAAATCCCTTGAAATATTAAATAATGAAGTAAAAATAATCATATGCATTGCATATCATGCATCATATTGCACATATTTCTTGCATTTGTTATGCATATCCAGGTGCCTTACCCAGCTTTTTACTTCATTCAGCAAGCTGACTCATCGCTACAACACTCGGGCTAATTTCAAAAAGAAGATGGACAACTTAGAACCGGAGAATCGTGAGCTACGTGAAGAAGTTTCTGCTTTGAAGGTTGGATTGGCCAACTTGACTACTTTGATGGAAGCTCTGGTGGTTGCTCAGAATCAGCCACCGAGTGTTTAACCTCAACTAACAAGGGAAAATATTGAAGTTACGATTGTTCCTGTATCCGCTACTCCGGCTGTTGTTCAAAACCGTATGCCTCAAGGTTATCTGTGGGGAGTGCCAGAGAATTTTGCACCTGAAGGTTTCAATATTGGCCCTCAAGATGCTCTGGTGGTTCAGACTGTTGTTACTCCAGCACCTCCTGTGGTGCATACTGTTTCTGCTGCACCTCCTTCGGTGAATTTGGTTCCGTTTGTTAATGAAGATGTGTGTCGTCCTTTCCCTTCGCCGAGTGAAGACTTGGGTTTTTAGGACATAATGGATGATTTTCAAGAGCAGTTTGATAGAATGCAAAGAGAGATGAAGGCTCTTAGGGGAAAGGAGCTATTTGGGCAGAATGTGAATGAGCTGTGTTTGGTCCCGAATGTAAAGGTGCCTGCTAATTTCAAGGTCCTAGAATTTGAGAAGTACAAGGGAAACACTTGCCCTCGTGCTCACTTGGTGATGTACGTGAGGAGAATGTATACCCACACCGATGATCAGCGTCTGCTGATTCACTTTTTCTAGGATAGTCTGACCGGTGCAACATTGAAGTGGTACATGAGTTTAGACAGCGCCAACATCCATAATTTTAATGATTTGGGAGAAGCATTCATCAAACAATACAAATACAATATGGACATGGCGCCCGACCGTTCAGCTTAGAGCTCTGGTTCAGAAAGACAGGGAATCGTTCAAAGAGTATGCACAGAGATGGCGCGAAGTAGCTGCACAAGTGATTCCTCCCATGGAGGAGAAGGAAATTAATAAAATTTTTCTGAAGACACTGGGCGCTTTCTACTATAAAAGAATGGTAGCAAGTGCCCCAAGTGATTTTATAGAGATGGTAGGAATGGGTGTCCGTCTAGAAGATGCAGTAAGAGAAGGCCGTTTGACGAAGGGTGAAGGATCTGGAGGTGTGAAGAAGACAACTTATGGGTTTACCAAGAAGAAAGAAGGGGATACAAATGCTGTCATACAAGAGAGGAGAGTAAATGCTCCTAGAAGGAGTTATCAACATCACCAGTAAGTCGCCTCAGTTACTCCTGTAATGAGTGCCGCTCCGACTACCGTTGCTTATCAAAGACCGCCCCAACAGGGAAACCAAGGGAATAATAAGAGAAGGGAGAACTATGATCCTATTCCCATGAGCTATGCAGAGCTACTACCAGAATTGATTCAGAAGAAGTTCGTCCAGACATGACCACCTCCCGCCGTACCATCACCATTGCCTTGGTATTACAAAGCAGACCAGACATGTGCCTTTCATCAGGGAGCACCAGGGCATAGTGTTGAGAATTGTTATCCTTTGAGGACTGAAGTGCAAAGGTTGGTGAAGTCTGAAATTCTATCTTTCAAAGACATGGGACCTAATGTGAAAGATAATCCTCTACCCAAGCATGGGGGAGTGAATGCTGTAAATATGGTGGCTGGTTATCCAGGTGACTTTCGGATTTTTGACATTAATCTAGTTAGAGGATATTTGGTGAAGATGCATGCAAACCTCTGTGAATTCAGCTACTATACGCATGACCATGCCGGTTGTGCTATTTGCAGTACAAATATACATGGTTACGAGAAGATAAAGGCTGATTTACAGGAGATGATGGATGAGGGTTTAATCCATATAATCATACCTAGGACAAAGTATGAAGAGGAAGTGAATATGGTTTCTGGATGTCCTGGTGAATTCAGAATTTTTGATGTGGAGTATTTGAATGAGGATCTCGTGCAGTTGCATGCTACCTTCTGTCGTACTGCTGGTCAGATGGAACACCAATATGGATCTTGCATAGTTTGCTGTCGAGACCCCCGAGGATGTTCTATTGTGAGGGAGGGTGTTCAGTTGCTGTTAGACAATGGAACTATCAAGATCACGGGTCAGAGAGATGATTATCATGAGATCGATATGGTTGAAGTTTGTTTAATGGAAGAAGAATCAGAGGAAGAGTATGCTTCTGCGGATGAGTATTTCTCTTCAGATGAAGATTTGTTTCCCAGAAATAACTTTTTGATGGCTGATTGTGTTGAGGAAGGGGTAAACGTCATTGTACCTTATTTTGGTGCACCCGCTCATCTTGAAGTGGAGTACCATAGCAAACCAGCTGTTACCCCATTGGTAATTAGTCTGCCAGGTCCTATTCCCTATAAACCAGATAAGGCTGTAACTTACAAATACAACGCTACAATCTTAGAATATGGGGGTGGAAGTTCCCATCCAACCAATGCCTGATGTTGGAAATATAGCTGAAAATAGCAGGGTGACCCGTAGCGGTCGTGTGTTTGCGCCGGTTGTTCGAAGAGATTTTGTTACTGGAAAGAAAATTGCTGAGAATGATGAACCTAAGAAGGCCACAAGAGAGACTAGTGGAGCTACATTAGAGAAAGAAGTGGATGATATTTTGAAGATAACTAAGATGAGCGACTACAGAATTGTAGATCAGCTATTGTAGACTCCTTCAAAGATATCTATCCTAGCTTTATTGATGAACTCCTCCGCTCATAGAGAATCACTGATGAGAGTACTAGACCAAGCTTTTGTGGAGAGTGACATGCCGTTAGATCAATTCAGCAGCGTAATTGGAAACATTACGTCATGTAACAACTTGAGTTTCTGCGATGATGAGTTACCAGATGAAGGGAGGAATCACAACTTGGCCCTCCACATATCTATGAACTGCAAGAATGATTCGCTGTCCAATGTGCTAATTGATAATGGATCCGCGTTGAATGTTATACTGAGGAGTACTCTCATGAAGTTAAAGTATCAGGGAATACCTATGCGCCCGAGTGGCATCATTGTGAAGGCTTTTGACGGGTCGAGGAAATCTGTCATCGGTGAAGTGGACTTGCCCATCCATATAGGACCATATTTGTTATTGATAACCTTCCAGGTCATGGACATTATTCCCGCATATAGTTGTTTGCTAGGAAGGCCATGGATACACGAAGCAGGGGCTGTCACTTCAACTCTGCATCAAAAGCTAAAATTTGTGCTTGAAGGGAAGGTAGTAATCATAAACGGGGAGCAGGCGTGGTTGATATCCCATCTATCCTCTTTCAGTATTGTAGAAGAGGATGAGGCTGCTGTTGGAACCTAGTTCCAAGCCTTATCCATTGACAACATAAGGAGGAATGAAAGTTCTGTGGTTTCCCTAAAGGACGCGTGACAAGTTGTGCGCAATGGTCATAACGCAATTTGGGGATGACTTGTGGATCCACCCGTGAACAAGAACATAACTAGTTTGGGTTTCTCTTCGAGGAATGGAAAAAGTGAAAGTTTGAAGTCAAAGTCTTCTGTGAACATTTATCATGATATTTCCGCAGCGGAGGCTACCTCTATCCAATTGGTTCTGGAATTAATGCTGTTGAAGAAGATGAAGCAGAGCAGAAAGTACCGAATTATGTAACGCATGGAGTCCGAGTTCAGAACTGGGTCACCATTGATGTTCCTTCTTGCATACATGTTTCAAAGTAATTTGTTTTGTTAATCTGTTTCTTTCATTTGAAAAGCTTTCACTCTGCCCAAGGTGGAAGTATTAATGTTGTAGGGCTTATCTGTTTGCTGTGACTTTTAAGATCATTAATAAGAGTTGTCTTTGTTTCCAAAATATGTCTTTATTTTCTGCTTTTTTTGGGAAATGGTAATAAAAAAAACCCTTTCAAAATAAATAATAACTGAAAATTAATCTGCATGATCACTTGTTATATGTGTCAGTTTCTAAAAGCAATCATAAATCATATGTGCAGATTAATTAAAAAACCTATTGCGTACAATGACCCTACACCCTCTCTCAACTTTGAATGTCCTGTGTTTGGGGCTGAAGAAGAAGATTATGATGAGATTCCGGAAGAGGTCTCATGGTTGCTTCAGCACGAGGAAAATACCTGTTGTACCCCAAAATTTGCCCTCCCATATTTCTCAACACATGGCAAGTGAGGTCCCCAAATTGCTCAAGGAAGTTCAAAAGCTAACCAGACAAACTCTCTCCTAAGGCAGTCTACCTCAAATTATGGTTTCCATTTTCATCAAGATGTGTGAAACACAAAGGACTCAAATGCTCACCATTGTCCTAATATGTTCTCAAGATCATCTATGTCAAGTTTCAAGCCTTGCAGAAGAAGTTTGCCCAGTCAATTGCTCAAATGCCTAGAAATCAACTATGCTAGGTCAAAAGTCAACTGTGGCCCACATACAGTCAAACTTCAATATTTTTGGTCAACATCCTCATTTTGAAGTATTATCCATAATTTGATCAAGTGTTGATCATGATTCCTCAAGGATTGCTCACAATTCATCAAAACCCAAAAGTTGCTAAATTAGGGTTTTGTAGGAAAAGTCAACTCAACTTTGACCAAGCATAACTTTCTCATACTTTATAAAAAATGACCCATCCAAATATCATTTTGAAGGGGATGAAATTACCTACAATTTATCTTTATCTCCCAAGTTCAGAATATGCACTCACAAAAAGATATGAATTTTGATATTATAGGTCATTTTGGAAAGTCAACAAAAACACCTTTTGGGTCAAATCTTCATACATGAACATGGAATACTCAATTGAGATGATACCAAAAGGGTTGCTTAGAGGACATCCTAAGCTTTCTAAAAAGTCCAATAACACCTCTCTAGGGTCAAAATTGAGAGAGTTATGCATTGTCCAAGTTGACAATTTTTGCAAAATTGCCAAAAGTCAAATGTGCCCAAATTTGCATTTTTTGCTAAATGGGCCCAACTTTTTATGCTTGCACCTCAATTATAATGTGGTCCACGACTCAAATACTTATCCACAAATTATTTGCTTCATTTTTCAATTTATTTTGATTTTTCATTAATTAAAAAGTGAATTAAATCAAATAAATGATGAAAATTATCAAAGATAGGATTTGATTTGTTTTTTTTGACAGGTTCGCAACCAAGATATGCTGAGCTTGCAAGATCAATTCGAATCAATGGTAATTGGTACAAAAGAGCATGATTGGCATGAAAATAGAAAGATATCATATGTCCAAAGAATCAAATCAAATATCATCAAAGCTTAAAGATTGGATCTGTTTTACAACCCTAATTCATTGAGGGATATATAATAAACAAGAACATAGCAAAAAAAGAGGGTTAGCAGTCGTGAAAGCACCAAAAGAAAACTCAAAAATTTGCAAGAAAGTGGGTGATCATTCTTGGACTTAGATAGTGATTCAAACCATTCTACGGCTACCAATAGACTCATGGATATCTCCAGAAGGGATCTCAATCAATTGCAAACATTTTCACGTCCGAAATTGTAAGTTACAGGTGCGTTGCTTATCAGGATGTCCACCATATGCCATCAAAATCCAACCATCAGATCCATCAGCTAGCCAGATCCAATGCCTCCCCAGTGAAGGTCCATTATGTTCCTCAAGTCAACAGCCACACCGAATCAGGTGTAGTCAAACAGGCTGAGCTATTTGGGCCCCGAAATTTCAACAACATACTCCCATAATTGCTAGCAATCAGACCCATCTCTAACTTATTTTTATTTCTTTTCTTTAATTCTTTTAATTTTTCTTTTAATCATTTTAATTAACAAATTAATCATTTTTTATATAAAATCATAAAATCAAGAATTCAAAAAAAAAATAGAATTAGTTTTTTTTTATTATCAAGTTTAATTTAATTTAGTTTAACTTAGGGAAGTTTTAATTTATTTTCATAAATAAAAATCAAATAGAAATTAGGTTAAATTCTTGATTTAATTCTTTTATTTCTTCTCAAATAAATAAAAATATAAAAAAAATAGGTTTTTAGAGTGAATTAATTTATTTTTCTTAATTTAAAATTAATTAGGACCTAGGGCTTTCTTTTTAATTTAATTGTTTCATTATTTTCTTAAATAACAAAACATGACAAAAACATCTTTTTTTAATCAATCGCAAATATGTTTAGTCAATGGTCAAAACCCTAGTCATTTCGTATTTAATTCGTCGCGCGCTTATTATTTATTTTGGCCAATATTTTTGTAACTGTTCATGGTTTGTAATAGTTTAATTTAGGGTTTTATTTACTGTTAAATTCCTGGGTTTTTGGCTATGTAATTAATCCCCCTCCTCGAAGCCTTATAATAGCGTAGATTTATTTCCTCACATTTTTAATTCCCGTAAATATTTAACTGTCTAGATGTATGCTAATAGGATTGTATGACAAGAATGCATGACAAAATTAAAACGGTTAGAAAACCCTAATGCGCAAAGATTAAATAACTGAAAACAAATCACTCGCACATATCACTCTTAGGGTATACTCTCACTTCGGTTGCCTTCGGTAAACGATCATTAAGCCTAGGGTGTCTTAGTGGTTGCCCTCTTGTCTAAAAAAGATCAAACGTCCCATTCGAATGTTGCTTCGGAAATGTTGCCTCGGAAATGTTGCCTCGGAAATGTCGCCTCAAATATGATCTTAAGACTCTAGGGTTACTACTAAGGTATCCTAACAGTGCTTTAGTGATCGTACTTCCCTTTTGAATTGACCCTTACAATTCCAACAACGGTGCTACCTATTTCTCAATAGTAGGATAGCGCTTTCTAAAGGAAACGAGAATAGAAACAATCTTTTTTTCGAGTAGGTAGATGCTAGTAGGTACTTGCTCAAATCAAAACTTTTCACACTTACACTTTTCAAACAAATTTTTAAAACAACTTCGTCACACCTTTGAGGATAGATACAAGGGTTATCACGAAGTTAAAATTTTCAAAAATAAAGCACACACACAAACAATTTTAAAAGATCAGCAAGTACCTAAGAGCCCATGGAAAACCATGGATAGAAAGGGTGCTAACACCTTCCCTTTCCATAATCTACCCCCCGTACTCAGAATATCTCAAAAAAGGATTTTTTTCTGTACTTTTCTCCTTTCCGATTGGATGAAATAAAAGTCAATGGCGACTCTTGCTTACCGCGACATTTTGCAAACAAAAAATGCAAAACACAAACCAGTATTAAATAGTCGATTCTGCCACAGTATCACAGGACTGGTGACTCTGCTGGGAAATATATAAGTGGGGTATACCTTAGGATCTAGGTCATCATAATTGCTTCTCTTGATTTCTTTGTTTACTTTACTTTTAAGTGTTTTGTTTGGGGTTACTATAGATCCTACACCCGGATCTGGGGAATACCTTTTAGGTAAGTAGCAATAGACTGTGAGGGAACTGTACAACATAGACCGATACAGTTGAAGCAGTAGTTACGTTCATGTGGCACTTTGGTTGATACCTGTATCCCTTGTGGAGAAATGAGGAGAATACGGGGCCGCTGCATGGTGTCGTGAAGCATCAACTGACCTTAGAACCTTTAATCGTCCAACTTGGCCATTAGAAAGTAGCGAGATAGATGACCTCGATGTAGAGCTGAGATCTGGTTGATACTCGATGCTACACTCATTGAGACCATACTCTCAGAATAATTTCGACCGCAAGAAAAGACTGCGTGAGCTGAAACCATGACCGATGGAGGATGGTCAATGATATTGAGATCCTCTAGAACCCGATTACTTTTCTAGGACAGGTTTGAAACCAACTTAACTTCAAGAGGGAATTACCTTTGACCTCATGCAAGCCTTAAGCCTAAGGGCTTTGTGTGATTTGACTGTGTTTGCAATATTTGTGTTTGCTATACTTGTGGTTTATCATGACATCATGCATCATAACATGGCATTCATGCTTCATTAAACTAACCATTTCAAATACCATGGGAATTTATCTTTGTTCTGCAGATCATGGCTTCCGTGCGTAGAATTACCATCCGAATCAACTTTGTGCAAATACCTGCCCAACTTAAAGAGCTAGCATCAAGAGTTTCCGAAACTTCTACTTTCATTAAGAGACACAGTCAACTTCTCGGCCTGGTTACTTCAAACCTTGATGAAAAAATGATGAGCATACTATTTCAGTTCTTCAATCCCAAGCATCACTGCTTCACCTTTCCAGATTACCAGCTGGTACCCACCTTGGAAGAATTCTCTCATTTATTGGGAATATCCATTCTTGAACAGGTACCCTTCACAGGTATGGAAGAAGTTCCTAAGCCAGAAGTTATTGCCTCAACTTTGCATTTAAAACGGGCCGATGTGGTATCTAATTGGGAAACTTAAAGCGGAGTTGAGGGTTTTTTAGACAAATTTCTGATAGACCAGGCTCAACTATTTTGGGATGATTTGGATTTTTAGGATTTTGAAGATATGTTGGCTCTTCTTATCTACGATTTAGTTCTCTTCCCTAATCCGAACTCCTTTGTAGATGTGAATGCTGTCAAGATTTTCCTTTTTCGCAACCCTGTGCCCACCTTGCTTGGAGATATCTTGCATGCTCTCCATACTCGTACTATGAGGAGAAGAGGGACTCTTATGTCTTGCATGACGTTGCTGTCGAGGTGGTTTATTTCTCACCTCCCTAAGTCTGTGCTGAAGAACGAAGAAGGTTTGGGTTGGTCACACAGAATAATGTCACTCGCTCATACGAATATTCTTTGGTGTTCCCGGGCTATGGGAGACACTGCTGTTATTGACCGCTATGGGGGATACCCTAATTTCCCATTACTTGGAATCAGAGGGGGCATAACTTACAATCCTTGTCTAGCTTTGCGACAATTTGGTCGTGCCCGAAGAGATGGTCCCCATGAGTTACTTCTCGAGGACATTGTATTCGACTATAAGGATGATGTTAAGGAGCATTGCCAGCAGTTCATACGGGCTTGTGGCATGGTAAACAGATCTGACCCCAAAGAGTTGGGACCAAAGACTTCCCTTCCTATGCAACCTTACCTCCAATGGATCCGAGCTCGTTCCCAGAAGCTTGTGATGCCTTATGTGGCCGTATTACCAGTGATTGTGGATCCCACTAATGAAGAAGGCATTCCTTAGACGATTATCTATCCTTACATGCCCACTGATCTTGGGGAGCTACAGAGGTCTTAGATTCAGCTGAGGAATGAGCGGGATACTTACCGGGAGCAATTCCATGAGCAAGAAAGGATGGTTTTAAATCTCACCAGGCAGCTCGAGGAAGAAAGAGTGATCAATAATTACATCGGCACAAAGAGAAAGCGTCCATGGGACTTTTGATTTTGCTTTTTTAGTTCTAGATTCATTTTATTTACTTATTTTGTAACGCCTTAAAGGCATGTTGAACCTTCAAATTTAAGCTAATAAAGTTTTTTGTTCATTTTGGTTTGCAAATTTAAATTTCCCAAAGTCTTTGAAATCATTACATGCGCATCCCATTATCATACACATCATTACAGGTACCACTATAGGTTTCTCATCTTCTTCGCTGTTTATTTCAGCAGAAATGTCTTCTGATCAAGCCATCAAAGATCTTCAGGCGCATAATGCCCAGTTCCAATAGATGTTCATAAGTCTGGCTAAGGGGCAGGAAGATTTGAAGACCCTTATTCTGAGAGAGAAAAAGAAGAAGAAGAAGACTGGTATACTGAATATGGGTAGAAGATTTGGAGAAAGGTTGAAGCATCAAATTGATATGACCTCTTCATCCAAGGAAGGGGAGAACCTAGAGAGGGAAAAGGACCCTAGTCCTGCAGTTTCTGACATTGATACTGATTACGACGATGAGCAATATCCTCCTGCTGAGGATAGATACAAGCAGTTAGAAGATCGTCTGAGTGCTATGGAAGTTCAAAAGATACCGAGCTTGGATTTTGGAGAATTGGAATTGGTATCGGGCATGGTTATCCCTCATAAGTTCAAAGCTCCAGTTTTTGCCAAGTATGATGGGGTGTCCTGCCCAAAACTCCATCTCCGTTCGTATGTCCGAAAAATCCAACCCCATACTGCCGATAGAAATCTGTGGGTGCACTTCTTTCAAGGTAGTCTGTCAGGGACTCATCTTGAATGGTTCTACCAGTTGGAGGGAGCCAGTGTCCAAAAATGGGAAGATCTTGCTGTTGCTTTCTATAAGCAGTATCAGTATAATGCCGACCTTGCTCCCACTCGTACTCAACTCCAGAGTATGTCCATGGGTGTAGGTGAAGGTTTTAAAGATTATGCTCAAAAGTGGAGAGACTTGGCTGGAAGAGTCCAACCCCCTTTGTCTGATAGGGAGTTGGTTGACATGTTTTTGGGGACGCTATCTGGTCCATTTTTAAATCACTTGATTGATAGCTCATCATCATCTGGTTTCACCGAGATGATTTTAACTGGAGAAAGAGTAGAAGCTAGAATTCGGAGTGGAAAAATACAGAAGGATGCCTATTCGAGTTCGGTAAAGAAACCTTTCGCTGGTAAGAAGGAAGCAAGTGCGGTCTATAGCCCGAGGGGCCAAGGCAGATCTGTACACCGTCAAACGGTAAATGCTGTAGTGATACCAAGACCTGCAGTTGCTCCACAATGCAACAATCAACAAAGGGTGGAAAGATCACAACGGCAGTTTACCCGCCTCAGCATGACTTTGGCTGAAGTTCTACCTCATTTACTAAAATCCAACTTGGCAACCTTGAGAGAGGCTCCCAAGAATCCAAATACTACATCTCCCAGATACAATCCCAACGCGCGGTGCGCCTACCATTCGGAGAGTCCTGGCCACGATACAAACGATTGTTGGGCTCTGAGAAACAAAGTACAAGACCTGATAAGCTAAAGAGATTGAGTTTGACACCTCGGAGAAGCCCAACATCATAACTGCACCTATGCCCAAGCATGGCTCGGGAATCAATGCTATTGAGGTTGTCTCCGCCACAGAGGATGCTGATGATGAGAACCCGGATGTTGACAACTGGATCTACCCAACTACCAACGGTGGACCAAGTAACTGGACGACTAGGGACTTCATACCTGTTTATTTTATTCCACAATAATTGACTCATTTGTTTTAAGATTTATAATAAAAAATTTGAAACTTTACGGCCCGGTGCCTTGCCCAAGGCACCTTGGCTTTGTTTGTGAGGGCTATTATTTGTCATCTCATATATCACTAATGAAGCATTAGACATTTATTGCATACAAATTTTGCGCTCCTTGTTTTTCTTTTCCTGTCTATCAAAACAGCTATTCTCTTACACACACTCATGTATCATACTGCAAATCCATATCCACTTTGGATCCCATTGATAACAACTCTACTACTGCCAGTTATGACTTCTAAAATCCGATCAACCAAGCCAAGGACGAAGGTGAGGATGATTGTGAGGTGCCTGGAGAACTTGCTAGACTGTTACAGCAGGAAGAAAGGGCCATACAACCTCATGAAGAGTCAGTTGAGTCAGTGAATCTGGGTCCAGAAGAAGACAGGAAAGAGGTTAAAATAGGTGCGAATTTGGAGCCTAGTGTCAAACAACGGTTAATACAGATGCTACACGACTATGTTGAGATCTTCGCCTGGTCCTATGAAGACATGTATGGTTTGGACATTGATATTGTGGTATATCGCCTACCGACTAAAGAAGATTGCCCTCCGGTAAAGCAGAAGGTATACCGTATGCGCCTTGAAATGTCAGAGAAAATCAAGGCAGAGGTCATGAAACAGTTCGACGCAGGATTCTTAGCTGTCACTTCTTATCCATTGTGGGTTACCAACATCGTTCCAGTACCTAAGAAGGACGATAAGGTACGTATGTGTGTGGACTACAGAGATCTGAACAGGGCAAGCCCCAAGGATGACTTCCCACTTCCTCACATTGATGTTCTAGTCGACAACACCGCACATCACAAGATCTTCTCCTTTATGGATGGTTTTTCTGGCTACAACCAGATCAAGATGGCTCCTGAGGACACAGAGAAGACAACCTTCGTTACACAGTGGGGCACCTTCTGTTACAAGGTAATGCCTTTTGGGTTGAAGAATGCCAGGGCAACTTATCAGCGCGCCATGGTCGCTTTGTTCCATGATATGATTCACCACGAGATCGAGGTTTATGTTGATGATATGATAGCCAAGTACCATACCGAGGAAGAGAACCTTGATCATCTCCAGAAACTGTTTGACAGGTACAAGACGTACAAGCTGAGGTTGAATCTGAACAAGTGTACCTTTGGGGTAAGGTCTGGAAAGCTTTTAGGTTTCATTGTCAGTGATAAAGGTATTCAGGTGGATCCTGAAAAGGTAAAATCCATACAAGAGATGCCGGCTCCCCGCACAGAGAAGGAAGTTAGAGGTTTCTTGGGACATCTGAATCACATCGCCAGGTTCATTTCACATCTGACTGCTACTTGTGAGCCAATCTTCAAGCTGCTGAAGAAAGATCAAGTGGTAAAGTGGAATGATGAATGCCAGAACGCTTTCGAAATAATCAAGGAATACCTTCAAGAACCACCAATTTTGATGCCTCCAGTTGAAGGAAGACATTTGATATTATACTTGACAGTGCTAGACAATTCAATGGGGTGTGTGCTGGGGCAGCATGACGAGCCTGGTCGAAAAGAGCACGCCATTTATTACCTTAGCAAAAAGTTTACCGACTGTGAGACCCGATACTCATTGCTCGAGAATACTTGCTGCGCTTTGGCATGGGCTGCTCGCTGACTGAGACAATATATGCTGACTCACACTACCTTGTTGATATCAAAGATGGATCCGATCAAATATATTTTTGAGAAGCCCGCCTTATATGGAAGAATAGCAAGATGGCAGATGATCTTAACCGAGTACGACATCCAATACACAACCCAAAAATTAATCAAGGGGAGTGTATTAGCGGATCATTTGGCGTATCAGGCCGTGGATGACTACCATTCCATGAATTTTGAGTTCCCGAATGAGAATATCATACTGGTAACCGACTGCGAAGAACCTGGACCGGACGAAGGACCTGAGGAGGGATCCCGATGGTCTATATATTTTGATGGAGCCTCAAATGCATTGGGTAATGGCATCGGCGCTGTGATTATATCTCCTGAGGGCTGTCATACTCCGTTCACCGCCCGATTATGTTTTAACTGCACCAACAATATGGCGGAGTATGAAGCGTGTATCATGGGTCTTCGAGCTGCTATTGACCTGAGGATTAAGTTCTTGAGTGTATTTGGAGATTCTGCCCTAGTGATAAGTCAGATCAAAGGTGAGTGGGATACAAAGCACCCGAATCTTATTCCGTACAAAGAGTATGTGCTGACATTGCTCCCACACTTTGAGGAGATAACTTTTGATCATTTACCAAGAGAAGAGAATCAGTTGGCGGACATGCTAGCTACCATGTCTTCTAAGTTCAAAGTTAGGTGGGACAATGAAGCTCCCCAGATTACCATTGAGAGGTTGGATGAACCCGCACACTGCTGTGAGATCGACATTGAAGAAGTAGCAGATAAACCCTGGTTTCACAAGGTAAAAAGGTATCTCGAGGTTCAGGAGTATCCCGAAGGGGCATCTGTCAATGATAAGAAGTTTCTAAGAAGGTTCACTGCAAAGTTCTTTCTTAGCAATGGGATCCTCTATAAGCGCAACCATGACTCTACACTACTATGGTGTGTAGACAAGAGCGAGGCAGAAAGGATCATGGCAGAGTTACATGAAGGTACCTTCGGAACTCATTCCTGTGGACATACCATGGTGAAGAAAATACTATGGGCAGGATATTACTGGTCCACTATGGAACCCGATTGTTATCAGCACTCTCGAACCTGTCATAAGTGCCAAGTCTATGCTGATAAGGTGCATGTACCTCCGGTTCTCCTGAATGTTTTGACAGCTCCTTGTCCCTTTGCAATGTGGCGCATCAACATGATCGGCGAGATCAGACCTACTGCGTCTAACGGGCATCGCTTCATTCTGGTAGCAATTGATTACTTTACAAAGTGGGTTGAGGCAGCTTCCTTTGCTACAATAACCAAGAACGTTGTGGCACGGTTCATCCGACACAATCTGATCTGTCGGTATGGTGTCCCAGAGAGGATTATTACTGATAATGGTATAAATCTCAACAACACAATGATCACCGAGCTCTGTAAACAGTTCAAGATACAGCATCATAACTGTTCTCCCTACCGGCCGAAGATGAATGGAGCTTTCGAAGCATCTAACAAGAACATCAAGAAGATTGTGCAGAAGATGACGGTGACATACAAAGACTGGCACAAGATGTTACCATTCACTCTTCATGGGTACCGTACCTCAGCACGGACGTCAATAGGGGAAACACCCTACTCTTTGGTGTATGGCATGGAGGCTGTCCTACCCATCAAAGTCCAGATACCCTCTCTCAGGATTATGAAGGATGCGGGTTTGAACGAAGACGACTGGATCCAAACCCGACTTGATCAATTGAATCTAATCGATGAAACGAGACTTACTGCTATCTGTCATGGTCAGACATATCAAAAACGGATGATCAAGGCTTTTAACAAGAAAGTCAGACGCCAAGAATATCAAGTCGGGGATCTAGTGATCAAACGCATCATACTACCACAAGGTGATCCTAGGGGAAAATGGACCCCTACATACGAAGGGCCATTTGTGGTTAAGAACATTTTCTCGGGAGGAGCTATGATTCTAACCACCATGGATGGTGACGACCTTCCTCACCCTGTCAATGCAAACATAGTGAAAAGATACTACATGTTGTACCCCAAAATTTTCCCTCCCATTTCTCAATGGATTTCTCATCACAAAACCTTTGAAGATCAAGATCCAGTTAGGGTTTCATCTGCCCAAGACTTCTCCTTGCACTGTTGACCCAAATTAGGGTTTGTGTTTGCACCAAGATGTTTTGACCTAAAGTGCCTAAGATGACTTTCATGCTCCATATTGGACTCCCAAGTTTATCCATACCAAGTTTCAAGTCTTGATTCCAAATTTTGCCCAGTCAATTGGACAGTTGACCTAGAAATCAGCTGTATTGGGGAAAAAGTCAACTGTGGCCAATTGACAGTCAAACCTCATGAAAATTGACCCACATCAACATTATGAACTCATATGGACCACCTGATCAAGTTTGGATCACAATTCCATAAGAAATTTGATCAGATCACCAAAAGGGCAAAATGGTCATTTTTAGGGTTTTGACTGCACAAAGGCAATTTTTGACTGTTTGACCTAGCCAATGGCAAACCAAGCTCATATATGGACTCAAGAACCCCATGGAATTATCTTGACATGCTCAACAAACTCAAAAGATCCCAAGTACACAAGATTGACAGTTGAATTTCCCAGTCAATTGATCAATTTTGACTGTATACTGAAAAGTCAAACTTTGACTTTTTGGTCAAAATCAAGAGTCAAGATTCATTTTTCATCAAAACATGCCAAATCATGAAACTTTTTCACCAAGAAATCACAAAATGCAAATTAGGGTTAGAAATTAGAATTTTTCATAACTTAGAATTTTTCTAAGTTATAAAAAACCCTAATTTTTCCCAACTTTGCCCCACTTTTTCACCAAGATCCATTTGGATTCAAACAAAAGTCAAAACATGAAAGTTGTAGCAAGTATCTAAAGTCGTCTACCTACCCTAAGGAATTCGTCTGTGTAGATGTCCTTTAAAGTAGTGCCATCCCACCATTGAGAGGTAGGTAGCACCACCGTTGGAGGTGTTCGGGTCAATTCGAGGTTCGGGACATGGTGATCACCAGAGCAATGGGAAGACACCTTAGAAGCTACCCTCATGCCAGGTTCCCAGATCATGAGGACTTACTAAGACATCCTCTACTCGACGATCACCTTTCGAGGCAAGGCAACAGTGAGGCGTACCCTAGGGGTGGTGTGTGCGATTTGTGTGTCGTTTTCATTTGCATTTATCTTGTCATGTTATTGGTGTTCTAAGCTTGTTTTTATTTAAGGCCATTCATTCTTGTATGCTTTGTTTAACAGTTAAAAGTTTTGCGGAAAAAGTAAATTCTAAGCTATTACAAATGGCGCGGGTCCACATCGCCAAAATTAACCAGGACCCGATTTGACGGAAAATATAAATAAATTGAAAGTGCGAGAAGTAATTACAAGGCTTCGGGAGAGATACATAATTTATTTAAGCAAAATAAAATAAATATGCGAAATTAAATCGAAACGAGGGCGTTGGACCCTTTTGCAAAAATTAAAATTAATGAGGAATTAAAATTAAAATTAAAAGAGGAAGAACTTATTTTTTTGGATATTTTTAGTATTTTAGGATTTAATGAAAAAAGGAATTAATCAAAATTAAAATAAAATGCTAAACCTAATTCTAATTATTTTTTAATTTATTAAGAAAAATGTTGAAGTTTTTAACCTAAATTAAACCTAATTTTTATGTACAATTTTAATTATGAAAATAAATAAAATAAATAAATATTATTATAAGAAAGAAAAATTAAAAAGGAATAAAAACATTAATTAAACCTAATTCTACTTCTTTTTAGATTTTTTTAATTAAAAGTATTAAAATTAAACCCTAATTTATACTAAATTCAATTATATACAATTTGTTTATGAAAATAATTAAAATAAAATATTTATTATATTTTTTATCTTTTCTGATTTTTTATGATATTTTGTATTTTATAAAAATAATTAATTAATTCAAAACAATAAAGAGAATAAAATAATAATTGAAAAAATAAAATATAAGGAAAATTGCAAACCAGGGGGGGTGGTAGTCCCCAAAGTGGAGGTCTCCTTTAGAAATCCAAGCCCAACAAGACATTGATCCGTTTGACCTTTGCCACTAGTGTGTAGCAATGTTGACCTGAGTTTATGGTGTTCCTCCACTCTATGCCTTTGGATTGATCTTGAGAGGGACGTGTCACGCTTGATTTGGAAGTGTATCATGGTCCTCAGTAAGTGGAACGGCATGTGAATCCTGTTTGAAAAATAATATGAAGAATAATGCAGACCTGGGGCTCGAACCCAGGTCTTGGATGTCAAGACAATCAACGCCTGCCAGCTGAACCACTGAATTCTTTTGTTAGATAAATAAACAACGAATAATATAATACGAAACCACGCGTTAGTGGGTTAAAGCGCGCGAGTTTTCAAACTAGCCTATCACTATTTGCCAACACATCATCTTCTTCGCGTGTTTTGTTTTTTTTCTGAAACAGGAATATAAAGCAACGGTTTTAAACGTGTTCTATTAGGTGGCTTTAGAGAAAATAGCGATTAGGTCCAGAGTGTTCATAAATTGATCGCGAGTGTTGCATCTTCTTCGTCCAGTCATGATGATTCTAATGGTAGTGGCCAAAGGTTCCAATTTTTCCTCGTTTCCAAATCCCCAATTTCAAACTCTGTAAACCCTAAAACTCAAACATGGTGAAATCGCGTATACAGCATAAAACTTCAATCAAATCACAGGGTTAGTTTCAGAATAAGCCAATCAGTATAAATGCATCAAGAAAACACAATGAAAATGCCTAGAATATGAGATACGATTATGCATTTTTCATGAAAAATTTCAGGTTCTGTATACCGATTCCTTGCGTTTTGATTGTTGTTTTTGATTGGAATATGTCCAATGACCTTTGAGCAAGCTATTGAAACACAAATCCTGTCTTGAATCGCCCTGGAAGTGTACTTTCAGTTTTGAGTTTTTAGAGAATTTTTTCAAGTTAGTGAAGAGCTTTCTTGCGCAGCTTAGTGTGTATTCTGATTAGGGTTGTGTTCTAGCATATGTAGTGAGTGCATTAGGTCAAAAAAACTCAATCAAATCCATTGCATTCATTGATTTGGAAATTTGATTTTCTAAGGATCTTTTTCAATCTTTTCCATGTGTTCTTTGTTCTCAATCATGATCAATCAACCCAAATCTTTCCTTATTTAGCTAGGCACGAAATATTGAGTCTAAAACATGTATAAAAAGATTGGTTAGGGTGAGTTAAATATTTTTCATATATTTAAATGATTTAAATGAATTAATATAAATAAAAATTCAAATAAATAAATAAAAAATGAGAAAATACTTCCCTTTGGGCCAAGTGGTCGTGCACATGCCATGGATGATGATTTGTGAAAGAAAAATGGGCCCATTAGCAATTTTAGGTCATTTGAAGTAATGTTGACTTTTCAAAATATCCAAAAATTTCCCAACTTCCACAAGGCATAACTTGCTCAATTTTTAAGATTTTCTCATGTTCTTGGACATTTTGGAAAGATCCTTGAGTCCTCTAACCAATGTATTTGGTCCCATGTCATTTTGATTTACCAATCTCAAGTTATGGCCTTTGACTTAAAGTCCCTTTTTGTTGACTTTTGAAAATGACCTATAATGTTGAAATTGATAACTTTTTGTGAGAGAATTTCTTGGACTTGAAGTATGAAGATGAGTTGTAGGAAATGTCTTTCTCTTAAAAATGAGCTTTGGATGGAATTTTTCTGATAATCCATGTGAAAGTTATGCCCTGGTCAATTTCAGTTGACTTTTCAGCTGTCCAAATAAGGAAACTTTTGCATCTTGATGATTTCTGAGCCAAATTTTGAGAATCATGATCAAGCATTGATCAAATGATGTTTGTGGCTTCAAAATGATATGTTGACCAAAAATTTGAACTTTTGACTGTCAAATGACCATTTTGCCCCTACAGTTGACTGTAGTGCAATTTAGGGTTTTGACTGTGCAATTTTGTGCTGAATGCCTTGAAACTTGATATGAGGATGCTTGACCATATTTGTAGGCATATGAGATTTGATTGGACCTTTGAAAACTTCATTTTCTTGATCAGAACACAAACCCTAGTTTTGACTGTATGGGAGACCTTTGCCCTGTGCAACCCTTGGGGAATTTTGCAGCTTGACTTGACAATTTCTTGAAGAATATGGGAGGGCAAATTTTGGGGTACAACAACTTCCACTTGGAATTTCAATTTGCATTTCAAAGATGGATTGTAGTACACATTCCAAGCTTTCCAAAATGTCCAAGAACTCATCAAACAACCTCATGACTTGAGAGATTCGAATTTCACAATTTGGCAAAAACTCACTTTTGAATTGGCCATTTTTCATGTTCATAAGTTGTACAAACTTCTCAAAACCAGCATGCCCTTGATTACAGGTCCTAAAACCATCCAACACTCAATAATTTAATGCATGTTCATTGTGTTAAGACCTTGTTTCATGAGCTAAAGCATTGTATGATGGATTAATCCCAAATTAGATAAAGCATTCTTTCTATTTTTGCAAAAGTTTCACTTTATGTCCAATTACAAATCCAACAAGTACAAACCAAATCCAATTGGCACAAGATTATGGACAAATCACTCTGATCAAGGAGAGGTTATGCAGCTCATTAGAGGCCCCCTACTTGCCTAAAGCACCAAGTTGCCTTTGTTTGCTTAAGAGTGAAGAAAAGTACCATAACTCACACCAACTTCCATCTCAGCTTACACACACTTAGACAAAGTTATCAAACATATTCCAAAGATCAGAACCAAGCTTTTGCACGACCCTAGCACCTCTCAAACACTCCCCTTGCCATAATCACTCTCAAACTGCAAAAACAGGGCAAGGCCTGCAGTTTGAGTGTCATCTTTCATTTCTCTCAAGCTTTCTTGCCCAAACCAGTTCACACACCTTCCATACCATCTATGCAAGCTAACCAAAAGCAAAAGCACGACCTGTAATCACTCTAACCACTTCCACCATTTTCAGTTTCTTGTTTTGCAGGTGAGGTGCTCTAGCACGATTCAGAAGCTCTCAAGACAAAGTAAACATTGGAATAGCATCCCTGAACCTCAAGGAAGCTTTTCCAATCATCACCTTGCCCTGAAAGCTCCCTCATTGCCAGATAGAACTTCAGCTGAACAGGTATCTTGGTGAACTCGTATCTCTCTTATTATGCATCATTAGCTTTAAGTTTGTGAATAAACAATGTTCTACTCATGCCACTGAACATGTACATGTTTTTACTTTTCATTTCTTTTGCTTGAGCTGTGAGAATTTGAGGTTTGAAAATGGCAGAAAATCTAGGTTAGGATTTGGGGGAGGAGAAATTCTCCCTCATCTTAGAGAGTTAGATCAAGTTATGCATATGGTTAGATTCGTCTCTTGATGCTGAACATTTTTTGTGTTATGAGTTTTCATTAACAAGCCAGGAATCAGGATGTTTGAATGTTGGAACCAAGCGCGCGTTTTCTGAACATTTTTGGCTGGAGGTTGAAGAAGGGTCTATTGGGCTGGGCTTGCTTCATATTTCTTATTCACACCATGATTTTTGTTTTGCACCCCCTGAGCCCATTTCATCCATTTTTAATATTTTTGACTTTTGCCTTTTTTTGATTGGTTCATTTATTTTATCTCAGCATATTAAAAACATAAAAATATTTTTCTCATCATTTTTTGAATTTATTGAGTATTTATTTGATTGTTTCTTTTGTTTTGTACATAAATAAATAAATAAATATATATATATATATATATATATATATATATATATATATATATACTTTTTTTGTTTAAAATATTAAGATAATACAAAATATATTTTTATACACATTTTTATCTTATTTTTACTTCCTGAAAATATTATAGAAAAAAAATACTTTTTTTTTAAATATTAAATATAATTAATTAATATATATAATATATGTTTTGTAAATAATATAAATATATAGGTATATATTAATATACTTAGGATAAAAATACCAAAAAATGTACATATTTTAATTTTAATATTTAATACTAAAAAATACCCTTTTTTACAAATATACCATATTTTATTTTATTTTTGTATGTAAATAATAAATAATTGATTAATACCCCTTTGATTAAAAATTAGGTTTTTTACCCTAAATTTGAAAATACCTCAAAAATAATACCTTTTTATTTTCTTTTTATTTTTCATAAATAATATTTTTTTCATACATATAAAAATTCTTTTTTGTATTCTTGCATATTTATTTTATTTCTATTTTATTTATGCTTTTGATCATATTGTAAATATTCAAGGCAAATGATGTAATAGCTTAGATTCAATTTCTTGTCTAAATATCTCCCCACTTGAACATTGTACCCCCTCCCCATATTATTGTGTTGTAATAGCATAGGAATTTAAATTTCGCACTTTAAATGCTTTCTAAACATACTATGTTAGAGCTAGGGTTTGTATGTAAATAAAACGAACAAAATAGTTGGACCTAATCTCAAGATAAATATGCATGAAAAATGGACAACACATTTCACACTTGCACCCCTAGAGTATTCCACTTTGTTGCCTTCAAATAATTGGGCCATATTGTATGTTGAATTTCTTTGGGTAAAAACAAACAATCAAATGATCATAGTCCCACAAAATGTTGCTTAAATGAATGATCAAGTCCCTTTTAAAGAAAATTGCCCAAAGACATTTAACACTATTGCAATTATGGTCTAAACGATGACCCGCGCCTGTCCCTTTCATCTCCTAATACAAGATTGTCCACCAAATGCAATGGTGGAACAAAATTGTCAAAAGGTTTAAGACATAACAAAAATCTTTGAGAAAACTTTAGGGTAGATAACTCCTAAGTACTTGCCAATTTGCAAAGAAAACACTTGCCTAATTTCAAAACCCACTTCACAAACACTTTCGAAACCAACTTTCAAAAACCTTGAAACATCTTTTTAAAAGACAAAACACCTTTTGTAAAACATTCGAGTAAAGAATTGTTACAAGGGTAGCCTATACAAGGCATCTTTTTAAAAACATTTTCAAAACCACACACACCAAGCATCATTTAAAACAATTGAAAGCCAAGGCAAGTTGATCTAAGCAAGTACCTAAGAGCCCATGGATAACCATGGATAGAAAGGGTGCTAATACCTTCCCTTTCTATAATCTACTCCCCGAACCCAAGAAAAATCTCAAAGGTTTTTTGCTGTGCTTTTTAAACCTTTCCTTAGGATAAAATAAAAAGTCGGTGGCGACTCTTGCTCAACCGAAACATTTGCGAAAACAAACGCAAAACCATAGTCAGTTCTCCCACCGTATCACAGAACTGGCGACTCTGCTGGGGAAATTTTTTTAAAGTGGAGTAACCTTAGGGCTTAGATCACCCTCTTGCATGACTAATTGTTTGATTTGCTTGCTTTATACTTTGGCTCTATTGTTTGGGTTTGCAATCCTCCACCCGGATTTTGGGAAACATTCATAGATAGCAATACGTTGTGGAAACTGTGCGGGGTATACCGACACGGTCTAAGCAATAGCTATATTAGTGCGACATATTTGTGAGTACCGGTAACCCTTGAGTTCAATCAAGGAGAGTACGGGGCCGCTGAGTGATGTCACTAAGAACTAATGACCTAGAACCTTACTTGACCATCTTGGCCTTTTATTAGGGGTAGTGAGATGACCGGCTTTGGTGCAGTCCGAAGTTGGTAGATACTCGATACTACACTCATTGAGGGTTGTTTTCTTGGAATATTTTGGTCGCTAGTTAAGTGGCTAAACCAAAACAATGAACATTGAAAACAATCCAGTGATATTGAGCTCATTAGAACCCGGTTACAATTTATAGGACAGGTTTTTAAGCCAACTACACTCAAGAGGGTACTTACCTATGAAACCCCATGCAAGCCTGAAACTAGGGTTTGGTGTGATTTGCTTGTACATATGTTTTGTGCATACATCATAAACATCATGAAACATCATATGCATTTACTAACCATTTCAAGGGTTTGGATCTTCATCTTTGTTCCTGTTTTGTAGGTCATGGAAATTCCTCGCAGAAATACCATTCAAGTCAACCTTGTGAGAATCTCTCCTCAACTCAAGGAGATCACCTCAAGAATTCCGGAAAATTCATCCTTCAGTGAAAGACATGGTAGACTGCTCAGCCTAGTCAACACCAACATTGAAGAAGACATGATGAAAGTGCTATTCCAGTTCTTTGACCCTCTTCACCACTGCTTCACTTTCCCTGATTATCAGTTGGTACCCACTTTGGAGGAGTTCTCTCAACTCCTAAGAATCCCTATCCTTAATCAACTACCCTTCAACGATACGGAAAAGGAGCCAAAGCCGGAAGATGTTGCTCGAGCATTACATCTACAACCATCCGACATCAAGGGGCATTGGGAAACCAGAAGCGGCGTCAAAGGATTCTTAGCAAAGTTCTTGTTTGAGAAGGCACAAGAATGTTGGGACTCATTGGACCTGCAAGCCTTTGAAGAGATTGTGGCACTCCTTATCTATGGGTTGGTCTTGTTCCCAAATCCTGACCAATTGGTAGATGTCAACGCTGTCAAAATCTTCTTGTCCAGAAATCCAATACCAACATTGCTTAGGGACATCCTTCACTCATTTTACACACGAACAATGAGAAAGAGGGGTGTTCTCATGTGCTGTACTCCTATCCTTGCAAGGTGGTTTATTTCGCACCTTCCGCAATATGTCTTGAAGAATGACCAGGGTACAAGGTGGTCCCAACGGTTGATGACTCTTACTCATTCTGATGTGCATTGGTGTTCTCGGTCCAGAGAAAATGTCATCATCGTCGATCGTTGCGGAGAATTTCCTAATGTTCCTTTACTCGGAATTAGGGGAGGTATCACCTACAACCCTTGCCTAGCTTTGAGGCAATTTGGATATGCACGGAGGGATGGCCCTCATGATATGTTGATTCCTAGCCTAGTTTTTGACTTCGACAACGATGCGCAAGGACTTCGCCAAAGATTCATCAGAGCTTGGGGAAAACTCAACAAGGTTGATAGCAAAACTCTGGGACACAAGAACTCCATCCCTCTTGAGCCCTATCTCAAGTGGGTACGAGCCCGAGCCCAAAGTCTAATGATGCCTTATCCTCATGTACTCCCAGTGATTAAAGAGCCCGTCAATGAAGGAGAGGTTCCCTACACTATCCTACATCCAGACATGCCTACATCATGGGAGGAAATGCAGAAAAGTTGGATTCAGCTCAAGGAGGAACGAAACACTTTTGAAGCTAGCTACTACGCCAGTGAAAAGAAGGTTCTAGAGCTTACTCGCTGACTCCACGAGCAAGAGACCCTCAAGACCTATATCGCACCGAAGAGGATGCGCAATGTCTTTCTGCCTTAAGAAGTTTATTTTGTAACATTTGGCCCATGGGGCATTTATGTACTAACAAATTTCTTCTTATTAATAGGACGTGCGTTCTTCTTTGTCTGAAACAATTTTGAATGTTCTAAATCCTTGAATGCATTGCATACATCAGCATACCATTCATCATGTGCATAAGCAGGTCTCACTCCAGGTTTCCTTATATGTCTGCTGTTTATTTCAGTAGGATGGATCTCGAGCAAACATTCAAAGACCTACAAGCTCAGAATGCACAGTTCCAGCAACTCCTGATGACTTTGGTTAAAAGTCAAGAGGATATCAAGACTCAATTGGAGAATAAGGACCCAGTGAAAAAGAAGAAAAAAAGGATTGGAGTGGCTACTTTGGGGAGAAGATTTGACAGAGAAGCTCGGAGAGTGCTTGAATTTCCTCCTACTTCTGATGAAGGGACTAGTAAAAGAGATGGAGTTGCGGTGCCTTCCGAGTTTGATGCAGAGGAAGAAGAGGGTGAAGAGGATGAAGATTATTCTGACCAGCAATATCCTCCAGCTGATGATAAGTACAAGGGTTTAGAAGACAGATTGGCTGCCATGGAATTACAAAGAGTACCGGGTTTGGACTTTGAAGACTTGGGTTTGGTTGCCGGGATTGTGATTCCCCCAAAATTCAAAGTGCCAGTGTTTGTGAGGTATGATGGGCTGTCTTGCCCCAAAATGCATCTCAGGTCCTACGTAAGAAAGATTCAACCCTATACGGCAGATAAAAACCTCTGGATTCATTTCTTTCAAGACAGTCTGTCGGGAGCTCAGTTGGAGTGGTTTTATCAGCTAGAAGGAACCAGTGTCAGAAATTGGGAAGACTTGGCCACCGCTTTTTACAAACAATACCAGTATAATTCTGATCTTGCTCCTACTCGTACCCAACTTCAGGGTATGTCACTAGGAACAAGTGAGGGATTCAAAGAATATGCACAAAAATGGAGGGATTTGGCTGGCAGGGTGCAGCCTCCTTTAACCGATCGTGAGCTCGTTGATATGTTTCTTGGGACCCTATCTGGGCCATTTTTCAATCATCTAATTGGTAACTCTTCCGCAGGGTTTACCGATTTGATCTTAACCGGCGAAAGAATAGAAGCTGGCATCAAGTCAGGAAAGATTCAGAAGGGTGTTGCTGCAAGTGTTGAGAAGAAGCCTTTTAAGAAGGAGACAGCTATGGTATATTCTCAAAGAAGAACAGGGAAGACGGAGCGTCGGCCAACTGTGGGGGCCGTAATGATTCAAAACACTCCGAGTGAGCAACCTCGCTATAACCAGTCCAGACCAAATCAGCAACGAGTGGAACGGCCACAACGGCAGTTCACCCGTATTAATATGACTCCAGCACAAGTGCTTCCCCATCTATTGAAGTTGAATCTTGCCACCATCAAGGAGGCGCCAAAGAATGTGAATACGTCCTCTCCGCATTATCATGCCAATGCTAAATGCGCCTACCATTCAGACAGTGTTGGACACGACACCAATGATTGTTGGGCACTCAAGCATAAAATCCAAGACCTGATAGAGGCTAAGGAGGTAGAGTTTGACGCTCCAGAGAAGCCTAATGTGATATCTACACCTATGCCGAAGCACGGCCGAAATGTCAATGCCATTGAAGAGGATTTGTATGTTGCTGACGTCAGTAATCTGACTACTCCACTGCTAACCATTAAGTTGAACCTGTTGAGGGCCGGGATCTTCCCGGGATGTAAGGAAGACTGCTATTCTTGTTACTCTCTGCCGTTTGATTGTCCGTTACTGAAGAAAGGCATCCAAGGCCTTATGGATAGCCGACAAATTTTGTTCGAAAAAGTTTCTGCTGTTCCAGTTCATGTTGAAAATGTCTCAATCATAACCATTCACGCTAATCTTTCCAAGGCCGTCAAAAAGCCAGTTAAGATTACACCAGCTGCAAAATTTGTTCCATTGAAGATAACAATGCCAGGACCTGTCCCCTATGTTTCTGAGAAGTCGATACCTTGGAACTATGGCGGAGACATCTACTACCATGGTATCAAGCAAATCGAGGTAATTGAAGAAAGTTCGGATGATGAAGAAACCAGCATTAGTAACATTGCGGGTACCAGCAAAATCACCAGGAGCGGGAGAATATTTTCTCTAGAGATTGCCCCTCCAAGAGCAGTCTTTAGACCCTCATCAGCTAACAAGGTCGTCCCTGCACCAATAAAACTTTCTGCTAGAACTCCTCTGATTGAAGACGTTGTTGTTCCTAGTACTGTCTCTCCCTCCGCTGTTGACAAAGGTAAGGGAATCCAAGATGAGCCCGTCAGGACGAGGGCTCAACCCTTGGTAATTCCGGAAACCTCCAAGAAGGAAATGGACGAGATTTTGAGGATAATCAAGAGAAGTGATTACGATGTGGTGGAACAGTTGGGGCAAACCCCCTCCAAGATCTCCATGCTAGCACTACTACTTTGCTCAGAAGCACACGCTAAAGCTCTGATAAAATTCCTGAAGGCAGCTCATGTGCCCCAGGAAACCTCTGCGGATCAATTTCAAAATTGCGTGGCTAGCCTGACTGCGGACAATGGATTAGGTTTTTCTGATGCCGACCTAACCCCTAAAGGCAGAAACCACAATGATGCTTTGCATATTTCAATCGAGTGTCGCGGAACCACTCTTGCACATGTTTTGGTTGATACCGGTTCATCGCTGAATGTTTTGCCTAAGAAGGCCTTGGACCGACTAGATTGTGAAGGGTTGGAATTGAAGCCGAGTGATATTGTTGTCAGAGCTTTCGATGGTTCGAAGAGAATGGTCCATGGAGAGGTTGAAATTCCCATCAAGATAGGCACTGAGGTGTTTAAATCCACTTTCTATGTGATGGACATCCGTCCGTCATACTCTTGCTTGCTGGGTAGGCCATGGATACACCCTGCTGGGGCAGTCACCTCCTCCTTACATCAGATGTTGAAGTATCCCGTCAAGGGAAAGATCATCACTGTCCATGGCGAAGAAGAGTACATGATTAGCCATTTAAATTCTTTCCGGTATGTGGAGGTCGAAGGAGAGTTCATTGAGACACTGTTTCAACATTTCGAAGAAGTCCTTCCTGAAATAGCAGTGGCGAAGTTGGCAGCCGAGACACTGAGACAGATGGCCAGGATGGCATCTCTGGAGGACGCAAGGGCCGCAATAAAAGAAGGGAAGAATTCAGCATGGGGGCAGTTACCCGACTTTCCGCATAAGACTGACAAGTTTGGGTTAGGGTTCACAGCCGCCGGCTAGAAAGCTATGCGCCGTGCGAAGATTGAAAGGGCGCCAGTCAAAATTTCTCCCTACGGAATCAACGCCCTGGAAGAGGAGGACAAAGAAAGCAACATTGAAGAGTGGATTTATCCAACTGTCAAAGGAGGATTGAGCAATTGGGAGGCTAAGGACTTTGTCCCCATCACTTTTATTCACCAGTAATTTACCTGTTAAACATTTCCTATTTGGTCTGTAATATTTACTTTCAAATAATCCGTACACTATCTTTTCACCTCCTGCCTTGCCCGGGGCATGTAGGTCCACTTGTAAGGGTTTTGATTATTTTTCATATTCATATGCCATGTTTAATGATTCATTGGACGTTTTTCATTTGATAAACTGCTTATGTTCATTTTCTTCCCTTTTGCATTTTTTGTTTAAGGATGGCTATCCCTTACACACACCCACACTCACCAATGCAGGTACCCATCCACTCCGGATTCCATGGGTGACTATTCTGCTGTATCTTTCAATAACTCTGAAGATCTGGTCAATCTAGCCGAGTATGAAGATGACGAAGGTTGTGAAGTACCCGGGGAACTAGCCAGACTTCTGCAACAAGAGGAAAGGGCCATCTTACCGCATGAAGAGCCATTGGAAACTGTTAACTTGGGAACCGAGGAGGACCGGAAGGAGGTGCAAGTGGGTGCCAATCTGGAACCAAAAGTCAAGGAGCGCCTGGTACAGTTGTTGAATGAGTATGTTGAAATCTTCGCTTGGTCCTACGAAGACATGCCGGGTCTAGACACAGACATCGTGGTTCACCGTCTCCCCACAAGAGAGGATTGTCCACCAATCAAGCAAAAAGTTCGCCGAATGAGGCCTGACATGTCCGAAAAGATCAAAGCAGAAGTAATGAAACAATTCGATGCTGGCTTTCTGGCTGTTACGTCCTATCCTCAATGGGTCGCTAACATCGTGCCAGTACCGAAGAAAGATGGCAAAGTCAGAATGTGTGTGGACTACCAGGATTTGAATAGGGCCAGCCCTAAAGATGATTTCCCGCTACCTCATATTGACATCTTGATCGACAATACAGCTCAGCATAAAGTGTTTTCCTTCATGGACGGATTCTCGGGCTACAATCAAATCAAAATGGCTCCCGAGGATATGGAGAAAACAACTTTTGTCACGCAATGGGGCACTTTCTGTTACAAGGTGATGCCGTTCGGGCTGAAGAACGCAGGGGCAACTTATCAACGCGCCATGGTAGCTTTATTTCATGATATGATACATCATGAGATTGAAGTTTACGTAGACGATATGATAGCTCGGTCACAAACAGAGGAAGAGCACCTTGAACATCTAGAGAAGCTGTTTGCCAGGTTAAAAGAATACAAGCTCAGGCTAAATCCAAGTAAATGCACTTTTGGAGTTAGGTCTGGTAAACTCTTGGGATTCATTGTAAGCAACAAAGGCATTGAAGTCGATCCGGCAAAAGTAAAAGCAATACAAGAAATGCCTGCTCCCCGTACTGAAAAGGAGGTTAGAGGATTCTTGGGGCGCTTGAACTATATTGCCAGATTCATCTCACATCTGACTTCTACCTGTGAGCCGATTTTCAAACTCTTGAAGAAAGACCAGGTAGTCGAATGGAACAACGATTGCCAAGCTGCTTTTGATAGAATCAAGGAGTATTTTCTAGAACCACCTATTCTGATGCCACCCGTCGAAGGAAGACCATTGATCATGTACTTAACCGTCTTGGATAACTCAATGGGGTGTGTTTTGGGCCAGCATGACGAGTCTGGTCGAAAAAAGCATGCCATTTATTACCTTAGCAAAAAGTTTACCGACTGTGAGACTCGCTACTCACTGCTCGAGAAAACTTGTTGCGCTTTGGTATGGGCTGCTCGCCGACTAAGACAGTATATGTTGACTCATACTACCTTGTTGATTTCCAAAATGGATCCTATCAAGTATATTTTCGAAAAGCCCGCTTTATCTGGAAGGATAGCTAGATGGCAAATGATCTTAACTGAGTATGACATCCAATACACCACCCAAAAAGCTATAAAAGGGAGTGTATTAGCTGACCATCTGGCTCATCAGGCTATCGAAGATTATCAACCCATGAGATTTGACTTCCCAGACGAGGACATCATGAATTTGGATAACATTGGAGGTGGCGGACCGTATGACGGACCCGAAAAGGGATCCCGATGGACCCTGTACTTTGATGGTGCTTCAAATGCACTTGGAAACGGTATTGGCGCAGTGCTCATTTCTCCGGAAGGTTGTCACACGCCTTTCACAGCTCGACTTTGCTTCAGCTGCACAAACAACATGGCTGAATATGAAGCTTGCATCTTTGGTCTCAAGGCTGCTATAGACTTGGGGATCAAATCTTTGATCGTATTTGGGGACTCGGCTTTGGTTATCAGTCAAATCAAAGGAGAGTGGGATACCAAACATCCTAATCTCGTCCCATACAAAGAACATGTCCTGACATTGTTGCCGCATTTCGAGCAAATTACCTTCGAGCATTTTCCGCGAGAAGAGAATCAGCTAGCAGATGCTCTGGCCACAATGTCCTCCATGTTTAAACTCAACTGGGATAACGAGGCTCCCCAAATCACCATTGAGCGAATGGATGAACCGACGCATTGCCACGAGATCAATACCGAAGAAGTAGTGGAACAACCCTGGTTCCATGAAATCAAAAGGTATCTCGAGACTAGAGATTATCCTGAAGGGGCTTCCGTAAATGACAAAAAGTTCTTAAGGAAATTCGCTGCTAAGTTCTTCCTGAGAAACAGCATCCTTTACAAACGAAGCCATGATTGTGTATTACTCCGATGCGTAGATAAAACTGAAGCAGAGTTGATCATGACTGATATACACAACGACACATTTGGCACTCACTTGAGCGGGCATACAATGGCTAAGAAGATCCTAAGGGCAGGCTATTATTGGTCTACCATGGAGGCTGACTGCCATCAACATTCCCGTGCTTGCCACAAGTGTCAAGTCTATGCTGACAAAGTTCATATCCCTCCGGTTCCTCTCAACGTCCTGACTGCTCCGTGGCCCTTTGCAATGTGGGGCATTGATATGATTGGAGAGATCAAGCCCACGGCTTCCAATGGACATCGCTTCATCCTGGTTGCCATTGACTACTTCACTAAATGGGTCGAAGCGGCTTCCTTCGCCTCTGTGACTAAAAACGTGGTTGCCCGCTTTATCAAGCAAAATCTCATATGTCGGTATGGTGTTCCAGACAGGATCATCACAGACAACGGTACAAATCTGAATAACACAATGATCACTGCATTGTGCAAACAGTTCAAGATTTATCATCACAATTCATCTCCCTATCGGCCAAAGATGAACGGTGCTGTTGAAGCTGCGAACAAAAACATTAAGAAAATCATTCAGAAAATGACAGTCACTTACAAGGACTGGCATGAGATGTTACCGTTTGCTCTGCATGGATACCGTACGACGACACGTACTTCAACTGGGGCAACCCCATGTTCTCTGGTTTATGGCATGGAAGCTGTTTTGCCTATGGAAGTCCAGATCCCTTCTCTAAGGATTATGAAGGATGCAGGTTTGAATGAAGATGATTGGATGCAAACCCGACTTGATCAACTCAATCTGATCGACAAAAAGCGACTTGCTGCTATATGCCATGGTCAGACGTATCAAAAACGGATGATCAAGGCCTTCAATAAGAAAGTCAGACGTCAAGTGTATCAAGTCGGAGATCTAGTAATCAAGCGGATTATCTTGCCGTAAAGTGATCCCATGGGCAAATGGACTCCTACATATGAAGGACCATTTGTGATCAAGAGCATATTTTCTGGTGGTGCAATGATTCTGACCACCATGGACGGCGACGATTTGCCGCACCCTGCGAACGCAGACATAGTCAAAAGATACTACGCATAAAATAACCCGACAAGTCGAAAACCCGAAAGGGCGGCTTGGGCAAAAATGGGCATCCCGGTGGATCGAAAACCCGAAAGGGCGATTCAGGCAAAAATTAGGGATAAAAACAAAAAAATCTGTACACCCGGCAAGCTGAAAACCCGAAAGGGCGGCTTGGGAAAAAAGGGGTTTCCCGGTGGATCGAAAATCCGAAAGAGCGATTCAGGCAAAAGTTAGGGAATTAAAGCGTATGACTATGTCTCGTCGGATCACTTCAAGAACAATCTCTTCGTCAACCAGTTCCGGGTTTCTGATCAATCCAGTCATCGGCAAACGAAGCATTGAATGGACAGATATTCAGAGTTGTGAAGGCTGTAGCAGAATGGAATCCCATGAAATTATTTCACATAGCCATCTTTATTTTGTATAGATTTTTCAAATATTTACGGCAAAATCCTCTTACTAGGATGATTGTCTCCTTTGTACAAATATACTAGAGAAAATCAATACAAATACTTTTCCCAGAAATTTGTGTCATTTCCTTTTCTTTTCTCTTGCACTATTTGTTTTATTTTGAGAAACGTCCAATGTTTTGTTAAATAGGCATATGCATTTGAAACATAATCATTTTCTTATGAGTCGGGAAAGAGGATTACCGATAAGTCGAAAGAACAGTTGGATACCCGATGCCCTTTCAAAGGAAACCCCCGGGAGATTTGGAATCCATATACCTAGCAAGTCTTGAAGCTCATCCCCAGTAGATTCTGGAAGCTTATCCCCCGCAGAGAACGGACGTCTCTCCCGAGTTTTATTCAAAGTTATTTCTCACAAGGCCTTATAACTGGGTTATCCTCAGCTAGCAACCACGGAAGATCACACTCGCCAAAATTCTTCCTATCCCCGGCGGAGTTCATCAAAATTCCCCAGCAGTAACTTATCTTTGCAAATCCCCAGCCAGAGAATCCTCCGGAATTCAATTCCCCTTAGAGTTTAAGTTTCAGTGTCCCCAGCGGAGCCAGACTAATGAACCTTTTCCCCACAGAGTTTTAGGAGAATAAATCTTGAGTTCCCCAGTGAAGTCATCAGAGACACTTCCCACCGAACTAAAGATTCTCAGTCTTACGTCCCCAGCATGAGCCTATTAGATTGGAACTCCCCAGTAAAGGTCATCAGGAATTCTCTTCCCCAGCAGCAGCCAAGGATTTATTCTTCCTGGCAACAGTCAAGATACTTTTATCTTCAGCCATCTCGAATTCATCTATCCTTTGCAAAACAGCTCTCCAGCTTACATGCACATCCACTTACATTCATATCATATAACATATATTGTATCATGCATCATGACATTGCATACAATTAACTCTTTATCTTTTCAGGTAAAATCAGTCGATATACTAAAATCATTATCTTCCCAGATTTCTGAAAACAGTTCACGGGTTCTCCAAGTAAACGGATGTTAACCTATCACTTGTTCAGATTCTTCTTCAAGACTTCTGAAAACAGTTTATGGATTCTTCCCAACAACGGATGTCAATCTATCGACTTGTTCAGATGCAACTTTTGAAAACAGTTTACAGACGCTTCCCAACAACAGATGCTGCTCTATTGCTTATTCAACTTCAAGATTTCTGAAAACAGTTCACAGGTTCTCCAATTAACGGATGTTAACCTATCGCTTGTTCAGACTCTTCTCAAACTTCTGAAAACAGCTTGCGGATTCCTCCCAACAACGGATGTCAATCTATTGTTTATTCAGACCCTCAGTTCAGAAATGGTCCAAAGCATAGACACCTTTCTGATGCTCAGTCCAGACGGCATCTCTAAGCCCATCTCCAAATGGCATCTCTAAGCCCATTCCCGCATCCTTTGCTTTGACGAGTGCAAATTTCCGGGCACTCTAGTGTCCAATCTCCTTTTACCCTCGAGTCACGAAAGGCAAACTTGCCAATCTAACTCTTCGGATTCAAGAAGATTGAACAGGGGCAACTGTTGTACCCCAAAATTTGCCCTCCCATTTCTCAATGGATTTCTCATCACAAAACCTTTGAAGATCAAGATCCAGTTAGGGTTTCATCTGCCCAAGACTTCTCCTTGCACTGTTGACCCAAATTAGGGTTTGTGTTTGCACCAAGATGTTTTGACCTAAAGTGCCTAAGATGACTTTCATGCTCCATATTGGACTCCCAAGTTTATCCATACCAAGTTTCAAGTCTTGATTCCAAATTTTGCCCAGTCAATTGGACAGTTGACCTAGAAATCAGCTGTATTGGGGAAAAAGTCAACTATGGCCAATTGACAGTCAAACCTCATGAAAATTGACCCACATCAACATTATGAACTCATATGGACCATCTGATCAAGTTTGGATCACAATTCCATAAGAAATTTGATCAGATCACCAAAAGGGCAAAATGGTCATTTTTAGGGTTTTGACTGCACAAAGGCAATTTTTGACTGTTTGACCTAGCCAATGGCAAACCAAGCTCATATATGGACTCAAGAACCCCATGGAATTATCTTGACATGCTCAACAAACTCAAAAGATCCCAAGTACACAAGATTGACAGTTGAATTTCCCAGTCAATTGATCAATTTTGACTGTATACTGAAAAGTCAAACTTTGACTTTTTGGTCAAAATCAAGAGTCAAGATTCATTTTTCATCAAAACATGCCAAATCATGAAACTTTTTCACCAAGAAATCACAAAATGCAAATTAGGGTTAGAAATTAGAATTTTTCATAACTTAGAATTTTTCTGTTATAAAAAACCCTAATTTTTTCCCAACTTTGCCCCACTTTTTCACCAAGATCCATTTGGATTCAAACAAAAGTCAAAACATGAAAGTTGTAGATTTTTGCATAATCTACCACTTTGATTCACAAAGTTTTCCAATTTGAGGCTTGTATCTCAAGTTACAAATTTTTGAATAAGGGCACTAAACCATTCTTAACTTAGTGAATTTTTGATCTATTTTGACAAGGTTTTCTACCCCACCTCAAGGCCATTTTACATACACTTCTGTGATCGGTGGATCTGGAACTGACTGTTTAACGCTGGTTCGCGAAATGTCGCGGAAGCAAGAGTCGCCACCGTCTTTTATTTTCTCCAAATGGAAAGGACAAAAGCACAGAAAAATTCCTTAAAGAGATTGCTCTCGGTTCGGGAGGTAGATTATAGAAAGGGAAGGTGTTAGCACCCTTTCTATCCATGGTTATCCATGGGCTCTTAGATACTTGCTCATTTGTGTTTTCAAAAATGGTTTGTTTGCTTTTCAATTGTGGGTTTTAAAAAGTTTCTTTGAAAATTCCAGTTCGACTCTTGTATCAGTCCTCAAGAGTGTTTGAAAAATTGCTTTTGAAAGCTTTTTGAAAAGGTGTCGGTGTGAAAAGTATTTTTGATTTGTTTTGAAATTAGAGCAAGTATCTAGAGTCGTCTACCTACCCTAAGGAATTCGTCTGTGTAGATGTCCTTTAAAGTAGTGCCATCCCACCATTGAGAGGTAGGTAGCACCACCGTTGGAGGTGTTCGGGTCAATTCGAGGTTCGGGACATGGTGATCATCAGAGCAATAGGAAGACACCTTAGAAGCTACCCTCATGCCAGGTTCCCGGATCATGAGGACTTACTAAGATATCCTCTACTCGACGATCACCTTTCGAGGCAAGGCAACAGTGAGGCGTACCCTAGGGGTGGTGTGTGCGATTTGTGTGTCGTTTTCATTTGCATTTATCTTGTCATGTTATTGGTGTTCTACGCTTGTTTTTATTTAAGGCCATTCATTCTTGCATGCTTTGTTTAACAGTTAAAAGTTTTGCGGAAAAAGTAAATTCTAAGCTATTACAAATGGCGCGGGTCCACATCGCCAAAATTAACCAGGACCCGATTTGACGGAAAATATAAATAAATTGAAAGTGCGAGAAGTAATTACAAGGCTTCGGGAGAGATACATAATTTATTTAAGCAAAATAAAATAAATATGCGAAATTAAATCGAAACGAGGGCGTTGGACCCTTTTGCAAAAATTAAAATTAATGAGGAATTAAAATTAAAATTAAAAGAGGAAGAACTTATTTTTTGGATATTTTTAGTATTTTAGGATTTAATGAAAAAAGGAATTAATCAAAATTAAAATAAAATGCTAAACCTAATTCTAATTATTTTTTAATTTATTAAGAAAAATGTTGAAGTTTTTAACCTAAATTAAACCTAATTTTTATGTACAATTTTAATTATGAAAATAAATAAAATAAATAAATATTATTATAAGAAAGAAAAATTAAAAAGGAATAAAAACATTAATTAAACCTAATTCTACTTCTTTTTAGATTTTTTTTATTAAAAGTATTAAAATTAAACCCTAATTTATACTAAATTCAATTATATACAATTTGTTTATGAAAATAATTAAAATAAAATATTTATTATATTTTTTATCTTTTCTGATTTTTTATGATATTTTGTATTTTATAAAAATAATTAATTAATTCAAAACAATAAAGAGAATAAAATAATAATTGAAAAAAATAAAATATAAGGAAAATTGCAAACCAGGGGGGGTGGTAGTCCCCAAAGTGGAGGTCTCCTTTAGAAATCCAAGCCCAACAAGACATTGATCCATTTGACCTTTGCCACTAGCGTGTAGCAATGTTGACCTGAGTTTATGGTGTTCCTCCACTCTATGCCTTTGGATTGATCTTGAGAGGGACGTGTCACGCTTGATTTGGAAGTGTATCATGGTCCTCAGTAAGTGGAACGACATGTGAATCCTGTTTGAAAAATAATATGAAGAATAATGCAGACCTGGGGCTCGAACCCAGGTCTTGGATGTCAAGACAATCAACGCCTGCCAGCTGAACCACTGAATTCTTTTGTTAGATAAATAAACAACGAATAATATAATACGAAACCACGCGTTAGTGGGTTAAAGCGCGCGAGTTTTCAAACTAGCCTATCACTATTTGCCAACACATCATCTTCTTCGCGTGTTTTGTTTTTTTTCTGAAACAGGAATATAAAGCAACGGTTTTAAACGTGTTCTATTAGGTGGCTTTAGAGAAAATAGCGATTAGGTCCAGAGTGTTCATAAATTGATCGCGAGTGTTGCATCTTCTTCGTCCAGTCATGATGATTCTAATGGTAGTGGCCAAAGGTTCCAATTTTTCCTCGTTTCCAAATCCCCAATTTCAAACTCTGTAAACCCTAAAACTCAAACATGGTGAAATCGCGTATACAGCATAAAACTTCAATCAAATCACAAGGTTAGTTTCAGAATAAGCCAATCAGTATAAATGCATCAAGAAAACACAATGAAAATGCCTAGAATATGAGATACGATTATGCATTTTTCATGAAAAATTTCAGGTTCTGTATACCGATTCCTTGCGTTTTGATTGTTGTTTTTGATTGGAATATGTCCAATGACCTTTGAGCAAGCTATTGAAACAAAAATCCTGTCTTGAATCGCCCTGGAAGTGTACTTTCAGTTTTGAGTTTTTAGAGAATTTTTTCAAGTTAGTGAAGAGCTTTCTTGCGCAGCTTAGTGTGTATTCTGATTAGGGTTGTGTTCTAGCATATGTAGTGAGTGCATTAGGTCAAAAAAACTCAATCAAATCCATTGCATTCATTGATTTGGAAATTTAATTTTCTAAGGATCTTTTTCAATCTTTTCCATGTGTTCTTTGTTCTCAATCATGATCAATCAACCCAAATCTTTCCTTATTTAGCTAGGCACGAAATATTGAGTCTAAAACATGTATAAAAAGATTGGTTAGGGTGAGTTAAATATTTTTCATATATTTAAATGATTTAAATGAATTAATATAAATAAAAATTCAAATAAATAAATAAAAAATGAGAAAATACTTCCCTTTGGGCCAAGTGGTCGTGCACATGCCATGGATGATGATTTGTGAAAGAAAAATGGGCCCATTAGCAATTTTAGGTCATTTGAAGTAATGTTGACTTTTCAAAATATCCAAAAATTTCCCAACTTCCACAAGGCATAACTTGCTCAATTTTTAAGCTTTTCTCATGTTCTTGGACATTTTGGAAAGATCTTTGAGTCCTATAACCAATGTCTTTGGTCCCATGTCATTTTGATTTACCAATCTCAAGTTATGTCCTTTGACTTAAAGTCCCTTTTTGTTGACTTTTGAAAATGACCTAATTGATAACTTTTTGTGAGAGCATTTATTGGACTTGAAGTATGAAGATGAGTTGTAGGAAATGTCTTTCTCTTCAAAATGAGCTTTGGATGGAATTTTTCTGATAATCCATGTGAAAGTTATGCCCTGGTCAATTTCAGTTGACTTTTCAGCTGTCCAAATAAGGAAACTTTTGCATCTTGATGATTTCTGAGCCAAATTTTGAGAATCATGATCAAGCATTGATCAAATGATGTTTGTGGCTTCAAAATGATATGTTGACCAAAAATTTGAACTTTTGACTGTCAAATGACCATTTTGCCCCTACAGTTGACTGTAGTGCAATTTAGGGTTTTGACTGTGCAATTTTGTGTTGAATGCCTTGAAACTTGATATGAGGATGCTTGACCATATTTGTAGGCATATGAGATTTGATTGGACCTTTGAAAACTTCATTTTCTTGATCAGAACACAAACCCTAGTTTTGACTGTATGGGAGACCTTTGCCCTGTGCAACCCTTGGGGAATTTTGCAGCTTGACTTGACAATTTCTTGAAGAATATGGGAGGGCAAATTTTGGGGTACAACAGTTGCCCCTGTTCAATCTTCTTAGACCTGAGGATGCAGATTGGCTGACGTGCCTTTCGTAATCCGAAGGTAGAAGATGATTGAACACTAGAGTGCCCAGAAATTTACGCTCACATAGTAGCAGTGTGATTATGGGAATGGACTTACAGGTGCCATTTAGAGATTGATGGATAGGATGATGGGATTATAGATGCCATCTGGATGTTGATCGCGTAAGAGATTCCTTAGCTAGAACCTGCATACCTGCAAAAGAACAAATGAGTACCTGACACGTTGCAGGAGCTGGTTTCAGATGCTTGGTATAGGTATGTCCTGACTGGTCACCGGAGTTGAGTCTGGAGCTTCAAATGATGATGAATGAACCAGGGATGGTTACTAACTTGCATGAATGGTAAGAGAACCTTGGGTGACTTTAGCTTCAACAACGCTCGTTGAGAAAAATCTTGGTGGAAATTACCATCTTTGCAGTATCGGGACGAGAACCATAGGCAATTATAATCTGAAAGGGAATTGTCACCTCACTCACCGTCGGAGAGGGAACCATAAGAAAAGGAATTATCACCTCACTCACCGTCGGAGAGGGAACAATAGGAGACTATCACCTCACTCACCGTCGGAGAGGGAAACATCTGAAAAGGACTTACCACCTCACTCACCGTCAGAGAGGGAACCATAGGAGACTATCACCTCACACTCACCATCGGAGAGGGAAACATCTGAAAAGGACTTACCACCTCACTCGCCGTCGGAGAGGGAACCATAGGAGACTATCACCTCACACTCACCGTCGGAGAGGGAAACATCTGAAAAGGACTTACCACCTCACTCGCCGTCGGAGAGGGAACCATAGGAGACTATCACCTCACACTCACCATCGGAGAGGGAAACATCTGAAAAGGACTTACCACCTCACTCGCCGTCGGAGAGGGAACCATAGGAGACTATCACCTCACACTCACCGTCGGAGAGGGAAACATCTGAAAAGGACTTACCACCTCACTCACCGTCGGAGAGGGAACCATAGGAGATTATCACCTCACTCACCGTTGGAGAGGGAACCATCTGAAAAGGACTTACCACCTCACACTCACCGTCGGAGAGGGAACCATAGGAGACTATCACCTCACTCACCGTTGGAGAGGGAAACATCTGGAAAGGGATTACCATCTCACTCACCGTCGGAGAGGGGACCATAGGAGACTATCACCTCACTCACCGCCGGAGAGGGAACCATCTGAAAAGGAATTACCACCTCACTCACCGTCGGAGAGGGGACCATAGGAGACTATCACATCACTCACCGTCGGAGAGGGAAACATCTGAAAAGGACTTACCACCTCACACTCACCGTCGGAGAGGGAACCATAGGAGACTATCACCTCACTCACCGTCGGAGAGGGAAACATCTGAAAAGGACTTACCACCTCACACTCACCGTCGGAGAGGGAACCATAGGAGACTATCACCTCACTCACCGTCGGAGAGGGAAACATCTGAAAAGGAATTACCACCTCACTCACCGTCGGAGAGGGGACCATTAGGGAAGGAATAACCTGAGATAACTTTTACTGAGTCTTTATCAGAAAAAACTGTTGGGAGTCGATTTAGCTGGACTAGAGAAGGCCTGGGACTGGATAAGAAATCTTCGAAGTCGATTAACTGAACCGGTCTAGGTCTTGAAATATGATTGAGAATTTCAACTGCATCTTTCCTGAAAGGTAGAGGTCAGTCATATGCAATGCATGATATGGATCAAGCAATGATGTTCTCAACATAAATGAGATTTGTATGATATGATGCGTTATGCATGCTATAATGATGTATGTGATGTTTATGTATGTGTTTTTCGTCTAGGAAAGTAAATCCTTGACGGGTGCCGGGAAGTCATATCCTGGGCTGATTTTGAAGAATAAGCTTTTGCTTCTGCTGGGGATGATTGCTGCAAGAATACCGGTAGGAGAGGATGACTCCGTTGAGGAATAAACTTGGCAAATGGAAGATTCTGCGGGGAGAAAAGTACTCTGACGATCTTGCTGGGGAGCAATACTCTGTGGGAAGAGGGATGCCTTGCTGAGTGTGGATGGGGATACCCTTGTTGTTGGTAGTGTTGATGAACTTCGCTGGGGTAAGAGGACTTCGTCGACGACGCTCTTCCCGTGGCTTTTAGCTGAGGATAACCCAGTTATATCCTGTTAAGGAAATAACTCTTTAAATCAAGCCGGACGATGCGTTCGTGTTCTGCGAGGGGATAAGCTTCCAGAATCTACTGGGGATAAGCTTATTGCTTGGGGATATGAATTCCATCTTTCCTGGGGAATTGGATTGGACTCCTCTGGGGAAGTTTTGATATGCTGGGGAAGTGATTCCTTTGAATGTTGATACGCCGCCGGGGAACAATCTTTAGAGCAAGACTGCCGGGGATGCTTGTTATGAATATATGGATTGCTGCTGGGGAATGTTGAGATCTACTGGAGGATACTCAATTTCCTTAAGATTTGATAACTTTGCTTGGAGAAGAGTGTATTGGCTGCTGACTTATTCTCTGGGGAATTAATATGTACTGGTTATATTCGTTAACTGAACCTACCTTGGTACCTTGGAGGATAGAACAATTGGATTGTTTAGACAACTCTTTTATTGCCCCTGTTTCTAGTGTCACCTGCAATTAATTCCTTTGTTTCGTATGCAAATATTTATGAGTTAGCAAATTATTGTCAATGCATATATCACAAATTGAACCTTGGACGTTCTTCGCAAACAAAACAGAAAAAAGAAAAATACTTGGCACGTTTAACTGAAAATAGGCGTTTTGTGTACAAGAGGCTGACGTCCTAGTAAGAGAACGTCGCCGAACAAAAGAGTTTATACAGATTTTGTATAAAAGAAAATAAAACAGCTGTGTGAAATGAATGATCCACTGGGTTTCAACTCTGCTATTGCCTTTATAACTCCGAGCGTCTCATCACTTGATGACCTTGGTTGAAGGTGAAGCTGACTGATCGATGCCGTCTGAACTTGATGCAGATACCGGATTCTGGATGCAAAGTGATCCAATGAGACATAGTATTACGCTTTTATCCCTAATTTTTGCCTGGACCGCCCTTTCGGGTTTTCAGTCCACCGGGATACCCATTTTTTCCCAAGCCGCCCTTTCAGGTTTTCGACTTGCCGGGTGTACAGATTTTTTTCATTTTCATCCCTTCATTTTTCCCGAACCCTTTTGGTTCGACGGGAAGCCCTAATTTTTGCCTAGGCATGTCAGCCTAGCGGGTCTTTTTTTATGCGTAGTATTTTTTTACTATGTCTGCATTGGCGGGGTGAGGAAGGTCGTCGCCATCCATGTTGGTTAATATCATTGCTCCTCCTGAGAACACATGCTTAACCACAAATGGCCCTTCGTACGTAGGGGTCCATTTGCCCCTTGGATCACTCTGAGGAAGGATGATTCTCTTGATTACCAGATCCCCAACTTGATATTCCTGTGGTCTGACCTTTTTGTTAAATGCCCTGATCATCCGTTTCTGATACGTCTGACCATGACAGATAGCAGCAAGTCTCTTTTCATCAATGAGGTTGAGCTGATCAAGTCGTGTCTGGATCCAATCATCTTCGTTCAGATTTGCATCCTTCATTATCCGGAGAGAGGGTATTTGCACTTCGATCGGCAAGACTGCCTCCATGCCATAAACCAGAGAGAAAGGGGTTGCCCCGGTTGACGTCCTAGCTGAGGTACGGTACCCATGTAGAGCGAACGGTAACATCTCGTGCCAATCCTTATAGGTCACTGTCATCTTTTGCACGATCTTCTTGATGTTCTTATTTGCTGCTTCTACAGCCCCATTCATCTTCGGTCTGTAAGGAGAAGAATTGTGGTGCTGTATCTTGAACTGTTCGCAGAGCTCAGCGATCATCTTGTTATTCAGATTGGTACCGTTGTCTGTAATAATCCGCTCAGGGACGCCGTACCGACAGATCAGGTTGTGCCGAATGAACCGTGCCACAACAGTCTTGGTTACCGTAGCATAGGATGCTGCCTCAACCCACTTCGTAAAATAATCAATCGCCACTAGGATGAAGCGATGCCCATTAGATGCCGTAGGTTTTATCTCACCGATCATGTCTATGCCCCACATTGCAAACGGCCAAGGTGCAGTCAAAACATTCATGGGAACTGGAGGAACATGCACCTTGTCTGCATAAATCTGGCACTTGTGGCATGTCCTGGAATGTTGGTAACAATCAGCTTCCATCGTGGACCAGTAATATCCTGCCCGTAGGATCTTCTTAGCCATAGTATGTCCACTGGAATGCGTACCAACGGTCCCTTCATGTAGCTCTTCCATGATCTTTTCTGCTTCAGTCTTCTCCACACAGCGCAGTAAAGTTGAATCATGGTTTCGCTTGTACAAAATGCCGTTGCTAAGGAAGAACTTGGCTGCGAACCTTCTCAGGAACTTCTTATCATTGATAGAGGCACCTTCAGGGTATTCCTGAGCTTCCAAATATCTCTTCACCTCATGGTACCAAGGCTTCTCAGTCACCAATTCAGTCTCGAGATCACAACAGTATGCCGGTTCATCCAGTTTCCAGATGATGATCCGGGGAGCCTCGTTATCCCATTTAACCTTAAACATTGAAGACATTGTAGCTAATGCGTCCGCCAGCTGATTCTCCTCTCTTGGAAAGTGCTCAAAGGTTATCTCTGTGAAGTGGGGGATCAGGGTCAACACACATTCTCTGTAAGGAATCAAGTTTGGATGTTTCGTATCCCACTCTCCTTTGATCTGATTGATCACAAGAGCGGAATCTCCGAAGACACTTAGAAATTTGATCCTTAGGTCGATCGCAGCTTGAAGACCCATGATGCACGCCTCATACTCTGCCATGTTGTTGGTACAGTTGAAACACAGCCGGGCAGTGAGTGGAGTATGAGTACCTTGTGGAGATATGATAATGGCGCCGATACCATTTCCCAAAGCATTGGAGGCTCCATCAAAGTGCATAGACCATCGGGATCCTGGTTCAGGTCCTTCATCCGGTCCAGGTACTTCACAATCAGTCACAATCATAATGCTCTCATCCGGAAATTCAAAGTTCATTGACTGATAGTCATCTACAGCTTGATGTGCCAGGTGGTCTGCCAATACACTTCCCTTGATGGCCTTTTGGGTCGTGTACTGAATGTCGTATTCCGTCAAGATCATTTGCCATCTTGCAATTCTCCCAGACAGAGCAGGCTTTTCGAATATGTACTTTATAGGATCCATCTTTGAGATCAACAAAGTAGTGTGAGTCAGCATATACTGTCTCAGTCGGCGAGCAGCCCATACCAAAGCGCAGCAAGTTTTCTCGAGCAGTAAGTATCGGGTCTCACAGTCGGTAAACTTTTTGCTAAGGTAATAAATGGCATGCTCTTTTCGGCCAGACTCGTCATGCTGCCCCAGCACACACCCCATCGAGTTGTCCAGCACTGTTAGATATAGTATCAGAGGTCTCCCTTCAACCGGTGGCATAAGGATAGGTGGTTCTTGGAGATACTCTTTGATTCTGTCAAAAGAAGCCTGACATTCATCGTTCCAACGTACTACCTGATCTTTCTTCAGCAGCTTGAAGATTGGTTCACAGGTAGCGGTTAGATGTGAGATGAAGCGAGCAATGTAATTCAGGCGTCCTAAAAAGCCTCTGACTTCCTTCTCTGTCCTAGGAACTGGCATCTCTTGAATAGCTTTGACCTTGGCAGGGTCCACTTGAATTCCCTTATCACTGACCACGAAGCCTAGCAATTTTCCAGATCTTACCCCAAAGGTGCACTTGTTCGGGTTCAATCTCAGCTTGTATAGTTTCAAACGGTCAAACAACTTCTGCAGATGATCTAGGTGCTCTTCCTCAGTCTGGGACCTTGCGATCATGTCGTCAACATACACTTCTATCTCATGATGGATCATGTCATGAAATAAAGCAACCATGGCACGTTGGTAGGTTGCCCCAGTGTTCTTCAACCCGAATGGCATGACCTTGTAACAGAAGGTGCCCCACTGAGTAACAAAGGTAGTCTTCTCCATGTCTTCAGGTGCCATCTTGATCTGATTGTAACCTGAGAAACCATCCATGAAAGAGAACACCTTATGCTGAGCTGTATTATCAACAAGGACATCTATGTGAGGTAGAGGGAAGTCATCTTTGGGGCTGGCCCTGTTCAGATCCCTGTAATCGACACACATTCTGACCTTACCGTCCTTCTTAGGTACCGGCACCACATTAGCAACCCACTGAGGGTAAGAAGTCACGGCAAGAAACCCGGCATCAAACTGTTTCATAACCTCGGCCTTAATCTTTTCAGACATCTCTGGACGCATCCGACGAACCTTTTGCTTAACTGGAGGGCAGTCTTCCCTAATTGGCAAGTGATGGACCACAATATCAGTATCTAACCCGGGCATGTCTTCGTAGGACCAGGCAAAGATCTCCATATAGTCATGTAACATCTTGGTTAACCGTTGCTTCACGCTGAGCTCTAGGTTGGCGCTAATCTTTACCTCTTTCCTGTCTGCCTCAGTACCCAAGTTTATTGTTTCCACTGGCTCTTCATGGGGTTGAATTGCCCTCTCTTCCTGAAGCAACAGTCTTGCAAGCTCGCCAGGCACTTCGCAATCATCTTCACCTTCGTCTTCGGCTAAGTTGATCGGATTTTCGAAGTCATAATTGGCAGTAGCAGGGTTGTTATCAGTAAGATCCAGAGTGGATTGAAACCTGTATGAGTGAGTGTGTGTGTAAATACAGCTGTTTTGAAAATTATGTAAAGGAAAAGAAAGACAGAAAAGGAGCACAATATTTGCAATGCGAAAATACGTCCAAGATTTTCATTCATGATATATGAAATGACAGTTTGTATGCCCTCACAAATAGAACCACGGTGCCCCGGGTAAGACACCGGGCCATAGAGTTTATCATTGTTTATTACAAAATAACAAAACATAGGAATTCATTACTCAGTAACAAGAGAAACAAGGAGATTGTCTTTTGCACTCCAATTGTTAAGTCCGCCGTCGGTTGCCGGGTAGATCCAGCTATCAAACTCAGCTTCATCAATTTCCTCTTCGTCCCCAATAGCATTAACTCCATGAGCAGGCAGGGGAGCTGTCACTACGTTAGGCTTCTCAGATGCCTCAAACTGTACCTCCTTGGCGTCAATAAGGTCCTGCAGCTTGTTCCTTAAGGCCCAACAGTCGTCAGTGGCATGCCCCGGGCCATCTGAATGGTAAGCACAACGAGCATTCGGGTTGTACTTAGGAGATGCCGTATCGGGGAACTTCGGAGCCTCCCTGACAGTCACCAAATTGGTGGATAGCAACTGTGGAAGGATCTGCGATAGGGTCATGTTTAACCGGGTAAACTCCCTCCGGGGTCTTTCAGCCCTTTGAGTATTGGTCGGCCGAGGAGCGGCAGCAGGCTTAGCAATCATTACCGCGCTGACAGATTAGCGGCACTCAGGTCTCTCTGATTTTCGGGAACCATACACGACACTAGACTCCTTCTTGAAGGGTTTCTTTTCAGAACTAGATGATGCACCCTTCGCAATCTTCCCAGACTTCAGCCCAGCCTCAATTCTCTCTCCAGTTAGAATCAAATCAGCGAACCCAGCAGAAGAATTCCCGATCAGATGGTTGAAAAACGGCCTAGATAGGGTCCCCAAGAACATGTCTACCAACTCCCGATCAGTCAACGGAGGCTGCACCCTGCCAGCCAGGTCTCTCCACTTCTGAGCGTACTCTTTAAAACCTTCGCTTGCACCTAGCGACATACCCTGGAGTTGGGTACGCGTAGGGGCAAGGTCGGCATTATATTGATACTGCTTGTAGAAAGCAGTAGCCAACTCCTCCCAGTTACGAACCTTGGTTCCATCCAGCTGATAGAACCATTCGAGATGAGTCCCTGAAAGACTCTCCTGGAAGAAGTGGATCTATAAATTCTTATCCGCAGAGTACGGCTGAATTTTCCGAACATAGGACCTCAGATGCAGCTTGGGATAAGACGCCCCGTCATACTTAGAGAAGGATGGTGCTTTGAACTTGTGAGGGATGATCACACCAGTTGACAAACCCAGATCTCCGAAATCCAGCCCAGGTACCTGTTGAATCTCCATAGCCTTCAACCTATCCTCCAGTTGCTTGTATTTGTCGTCAGCAGGAGGGTACTGCTCTTCATCAAAATTTGTCTCGTTGTCGGAGACTACCGGACTAGGAACCCTTGCTTCTGCCTGAGGACTATTCTTATCAACAGAAGAACCAGCCTCTTCCTGCTGCAGAGCATTACCAAACCTTCGGCCCGAGTTGAACAGAACAGTTCTTCTCTTCTTCTTCTTCTCCTTCTTCAGGAGCATAGCCTTCAGTTCTTCTTGGCCTTGAGCCAGACCCTTGATTAATTCCTGGAATTGTGCATTCTGCACCTGAAGAGCCTTGATTGATGTCTCAGTTGATGCAGAGTCGGTATTCATGATGCTGAAATAAATAGCGAAGAACTGTAAGCAACCTGAAAAGGGGAAAAACCTGCTATGCACATGATGTATGAAATGTGTATGAATTATGTTTTCAAAGACAATCGGGAATCAACTTTGTAAACAAAAAGGAACACACTTCATTAGATTCAACTTTGCAACTGAAATTATTCAACAAGTTGCCCTTAGGCGTTACATGAAAGGAAATACTGAAAAGGAAATAAGACTGTAAAAGCACATCTGGAGCTCATTATTGATCCCATGGTCTCCTCTTCTCAGTACGGATGTAGGCATTCAGAGCTCTCTCATTCTCCAACTGCTTGGTCAGCTTCTGGATCTTTGATTCCTGCTCGTTGAACTTTTCCCGGTAAGAATCCCGCTCTTCTTGCAGTTGCGACCAAGATCTCTTCAATGTCTCATAATCAGTAGGTATCTGAGGAGGAAGGACAGTTGGAGGAACACCATCTTTGTCAGGACACTCAAGAATGACGGGTCTGACAGCTTCATATGGCATACCTAACTTCTGAGCACGGATGCGAACCCATTTGTAGTAGGCTTCCATAGGTAAATAAGTCTTTGGCCCTAACTCTTGTGGGTCAGCTTTATGAACCTTGTCCCAAGCCTTGATGAACCTACGACGCAGCTCGTCACTATCCATCTGAAATTCAAAACTGATGTGAGGCACCAACATCTCATGGGGGCCTGCTCTTCTTGCTCTTCCAAACTGACGGAGTGCTAGACATGGATTGTAAGAGATCCCTCCTTGGGTACCAATCAGAGGAACATTAGGGTATTCCCCGCATCGATCAATAATAGCTATCTCATCCAAACCTCTGCAAGTCCAAATGATGTCTTTATCGGTGAGAGACATTAACCTGTGAGCCCAACCTCTTCCTTCTTGGTTCTTCAGTACGAACTTAGGGAGGTGCGAAATAAACCACCTCACCAACAAAGGGATACAACACCATAGGGTTCCTCGTCTTCGGGTAGTACGGGCATGAAGTTGTTGCAAGATGTCACCCAAGAGAGTGGGCACAGGATTCTGAGACATAAAGATCCTTATGGCAGTGACATTGATGAAATTGTCAGGATTAGGAAACAGGACTAACCCATAGATTAGGAGAGCCAAGATGTCTTCATATGCCCTAAAGTCCAGATCATTCCAGAAATTGTTAGCTTTACCAATCAGAAACTTGGCCAAGAAACCCTTAACTCCGCTTCTAGTTACCCAGTTGTCTGTTACCTCTTGATGGGTCAAAGGAAGAGCTGCAGCAACATCCTCCAGCCTGAGGGTCTTTTCCAAACCAGTAAAGGGAGTCTGATCCAAGATAGGGATACCAAGCAAATCAGAGAACTCTTCCAGGGTAGGGACCAGCTGGAAGTCTTGAAAGGTGAAGCATTGGTACAGAGGGTCATAGAACTGGGTCAGAACACTCATCAACTGTTGATCCCGCTTTGCAGTGACTAAACTGAGAAGAGAACCATGCCTCTGAATGAAGGAAGTGGTGTTTGGAATTCTGCTAACCAACTCATCAAGCAACTCAGGTGAACGAACAAAGTTGAACCGGATAGTATTCCTTCGCACAGGCATCATAATGTCCTACAAAACAGAGCAAAGGTGAAACCCTCTTGTCTTTGAAATGGTCAGTCCTTATGCAGGATGCATGCAATGCTCATGATGCTATGATGTTATGATAAAGCACACCACATATAGATACAAAGGCAAACATGGTAAGGCACACAAGTCACACAAGGCAAGCCCCTAAAGTTTAGGCCAGCACGAGGTCTAGGTACTACCCTCTTTCAGTTTGTTGGTTCATACCTGTCCTAATCAAAAGTAACCGGGTTCTTAGAGGATCCCAATATCATTGACTACCCTCAATCGGTCATAACTCCAGCATCGCAATCTTTTCTTGCAGCCAGAACCATCACGAGAGTTTAGCCTCAATGGGCGTAGCATACTGCTACAATTCTAAAGGCCAAGTTGTGTCAATTAAGGTTCTAAGGTTGTTGGTGCTTAATGACTCCTTAGAAGACCCATATTCTCCTCGTTGCGACACAAGGGATATCGGTACAGACCAAGGTGCCACACCAACGTAGCCACTGCTTCACCTGTGTCGGTCTACGCCGGACAGGTCCCTCACAACTTATGCTACCTAAACAGGGTATCCCCAGATCCGGGTTAGGATCTATGTAACTCCGATGCAACCCACAATAGTAAAGCAAGCAAATTAATACAATTGAAAACATAGTTATGAGCTAACCCTAAGGTACACCTCACTTTAAGTTTGGTCCCCAGCAGAGTCGCCAGTTCTGTGATCGGTGGATCTGGAACTGACTGTTTAACGCTGGTTCGCAAAATGTCGCGGAAGCAAGAGTCGCCACCGTCTTTTATTTTCTCCAAATGGAAAGGACAAAAGCACAGAAAAATTCCTTAAAGAGATTGCTCTCGGTTCGGGAGGTAGATTATAGAAAGGGAAGGTGTTAGCACCCTTTCTATCCATGGTTATCCATGGGCTCTTAGATACTTGCTCATTTGTGTTTTCAAAAATGGTTTGTTTGCTTTTCAATTGTGGGTTTTAAAAAGTTTCTTTGAAAATTCCAGTTCGACTCTTGTATCAGTCCTCAAGAGTGTTTGAAAAATTGCTTTTGAAAGCTTTTTGAAAAGGTGTCGGTGTGAAAAGTATTTTTGATTTATTTTGAAATTAGAGCAAGTATCTAAAGTCGTCTACCTACCCTAAGGAATTCGTCTGTGTAGATGTCCTTTAAAGTAGTGCCATCCCACCATTGAGAGGTAGGTAGCACCACCGTTGGAGGTGTTCGGGTCAATTCGAGGTTCGGGACATGGTGATCACCAGAGCAATGGGAAGACACCTTAGAAGCTACCCTCATGCCAGGTTCCCAGATCATGAGGACTTACTAAGACATCCTCTACTCGACGATCACCTTTCGAGGCAAGGCAACAGTGAGGCGTACCCTAGGGGTGGTGTGTGCGATTTGTGTGTCGTTTTCATTTGCATTTATCTTGTCATGTTATTGGTGTTCTACGCTTGTTTTTATTTAAGGCCATTCATTCTTGCATGCTTTGTTTAACAGTTAAAAGTTTTGCGGAAAAAGTAAATTCTAAGCTATTACAAATGGCGCGGGTCCACATCGCCAAAATTAACCAGGACCCGATTTGACGGAAAATATAAATAAATTGAAAGTGCGAGAAGTAATTACAAGGCTTCGGGAGAGATACATAATTTATTTAAGCAAAATAAAATAAATATGCGAAATTAAATCGAAACGAGGGCGTTGGACCCTTTTGCAAAAATTAAAATTAATGAGGAATTAAAATTAAAATTAAAAGAGGAAGAACTTATTTTTTGGATATTTTTAGTATTTTAGGATTTAATGAAAAAAGGAATTAATCAAAATTAAAATAAAATGCTAAACCTAATTCTAATTATTTTTTAATTTATTAAGAAAAATGTTGAAGTTTTTAACCTAAATTAAACCTAATTTTTATGTACAATTTTAATTATGAAAATAAATAAAATAAATAAATATTATTATAAGAAAGAAAAATTAAAAAGGAATAAAAACATTAATTAAACCTAATTCTACTTCTTTTTAGATTTTTTTTATTAAAAGTATTAAAATTAAACCCTAATTTATACTAAATTCAATTATATACAATTTGTTTATGAAAATAATTAAAATAAAATATTTATTATATTTTTTATCTTTTCTGATTTTTTATGATATTTTGTATTTTATAAAAATAATTAATTAATTCAAAACAATAAAGAGAATAAAATAATAATTGAAAAAATAAAATATAAGGAAAATTGCAAACCAGGGGGGGTGGTAGTCCCCAAAGTGGAGGTCTCCTTTAGAAATCCAAGCCCAACAAGACATTGATCCGTTTGACCTTTGCCACTAGTGTGTAGCAATGTTGACCTGAGTTTATGGTGTTCCTCCACTCTATGCCTTTGGATTGATCTTGAGAGGGACGTGTCACGCTTGATTTGGAAGTGTATCATGGTCCTCAGTAAGTGGAACGGCATGTGAATCCTGTTTGAAAAATAATATGAAGAATAATGCAGACCTGGGGCTCGAACCCAGGTCTTGGATGTCAAGACAATCAACGCCTGCCAGCTGAACCACTGAATTCTTTTGTTAGATAAATAAACAACGAATAATATAATACGAAACCACGCGTTAGTGGGTTAAAGCGCGCGAGTTTTCAAACTAGCCTATCACTATTTGCCAACACATCATCTTCTTCGCGTGTTTTGTTTTTTTTCTGAAACAGGAATATAAAGCAACGGTTTTAAACGTGTTTTATTAGGTGGCTTTAGAGAAAATAGCGATTAGGTCCAGAGTGTTCATAAATTGATCGCGAGTGTTGCATCTTCTTCGTCCAGTCATGATGATTCTAATGGTAGTGGCCAAAGGTTCCAATTTTTCCTCGTTTCCAAATCCCCAATTTCAAACTCTGTAAACCCTAAAACTCAAACATGGTGAAATCGCGTATACAGCATAAAACTTCAATCAAATCACAGGGTTAGTTTCAGAATAAGCCAATCAGTATAAATGCATCAAGAAAACACAATGAAAATGCCTAGAATATGAGATACGATTATGCATTTTTCATGAAAAATTTCAGGTTCTGTATACCGATTCCTTGCGTTTTGATTGTTGTTTTTGATTGGAATATGTCCAATGACCTTTGAGCAAGCTATTGAAACACAAATCCTGTCTTGAATCGCCCTGGAAGTGTACTTTCAGTTTTGAGTTTTTAGAGAATTTTTTCAAGTTAGTGAAGAGCTTTCTTGCGCAGCTTAGTGTGTATTCTGATTAGGGTTGTGTTCTAGCATATGTAGTGAGTGCATTAGGTCAAAAAAACTCAATCAAATCCATTGCATTCATTGATTTGGAAATTTGATTTTCTAAGGATCTTTTTCAATCTTTTCCATGTGTTCTTTGTTCTCAATCATGATCAATCAACCCAAATATTTCCTTATTTAGCTAGGCACGAAATATTGAGTCTAAAACATGTATAAAAAGATTGGTTAGGGTGAGTTAAATATTTTTCATATATTTAAATGATTTAAATGAATTAATATAAATAAAAATTCAAATAAATAAATAAAAAATGAGAAAATACTTCCCTTTGGGCCAAGTGGTCGTGCACATTCCATGGATGATGATTTGTGAAAGAAAAATGGGCCCATTAGCAATTTTAGGTCATTTGAAGTAATGTTGACTTTTCAAAATATCCAAAAATTTCCCAACTTCCACAAGGCATAACTTGCTCAATTTTTAAGATTTTCTCATGTTCTTGGACATTTTGGAAAGATCCTTGAGTCCTCTAACCAATTTATTTGGTCCCATGTCATTTTGATTTACCAATCTCAAGTTATGGCCTTTGACTTAAAGTCCCTTTTTGTTGACTTTTGAAAATGACCTATAATGTTGAAATTGATAACTTTTTGTGAGAGAATTTCTTGGACTTGAAGTATGAAGATGAGTTGTAGGAAATGTCTTTCTCTTCAAAATGAGCTTTGGATGGAATTTTTCTGATAATCCATGTGAAAGTTATGCCCTGGTCAATTTCAGTTGACTTTTCAGCTGTCCAAATAAGGAAACTTTTGCATCTTGATGATTTCTGAGCCAAATTTTGAGAATCATGATCAAGCATTGATCAAATGATGTTTGTGGCTTCAAAATGATATGTTGACCAAAAATTTGAACTTTTGACTGTCAAATGACCATTTTGCCCCTACAGTTGACTGTAGTGCAATTTAGGGTTTTGACTGTGCAATTTTGTGCTGAATGCCTTGAAACTTGATATAAGGATGCTTGACCATATTTGTAGGCATATGAGATTTGATTGGACCTTTGAAAACTTCATTTTCTTGATCAGAACACAAACCCTAGTTTTGACTGTATGGGAGACCTTTGCCCTGTGCAACCCTTGGGGAATTTTGCAGCTTGACTTGACAATTTCTTGAAGAATATGGGAGGGCAAATTTTGGGGTACAACAACTTACACTTGGAATTTCAATTTGCATTTCAAAGATGGATTGTAGTACACATTCCAAGCTTTCCAAAATGTCCAAGAACTCATCAAACAACCTCATGACTTGAGAGATTCGAATTTCACAATTTGGCAAAAACTCACTTTTGAATTGGCCATTTTTCATGTTCATAAGTTGTACAAACTTCTCAAAACCAGCATGCCCTTGATTACAGGTCCTAAAACCATCCAACACTCAATAATTTAATGCATGTTCATTGTGTTAAGACCTTGTTTCATGAGCTCAAGCATTGTATGATGGATTAATCCCAAATTAGATAAAGCATTCTTTCTATTTTTGCAAAAGTTTCACTTTATGTCCAATTACAAATCCAACAAGTACAAACCAAATCCAATTGGCACAAGATTATGGACAAATCACTCTGATCAAGGAGAGGTTATGCAGCTCATTAGAGGCCCCCTACTTGCCTAAAGCACCAAGTTGCCTTTGTTTGCTTAAGAGTGAAGAAAAGTACCATAACTCACACCAACTTCCATCTCAGCTTACACACACTTAGACAAAGTTATCAAACATATTCCAAAGATCAGAACCAAGCTTTTGCACGACCCTAGCACCTCTCAAACACTCCCCTTGCCATAATCACTCTCAAACTGCAAAAACAGGGCAAGGCCTGCAGTTTGAGTGTCATCTTTCATTTCTCTCAAGCTTTCTTGCCCAAACCAGTTCACACACCTTCCATACCATCTATGCAAGCTAACCAAAAGCAAAAGCACGACCTGTAATCACTCTAACCACTTCCACCATTTTCAGTTTCTTGTTTTGCAGGTGAGGTGCTCTAGCACGATTCAGAAGCTCTCAAGACAAAGTAAACATTGGAATAGCATCCCTGAACCTCAAGGAAGCTTTTCCAATCATCACCTTGCCCTGAAAGCTCCCTCATTGCCAGATAGAACTTCAGCTGAACAGGTATCTTGGTGAACTCGTATCTCTCTTATTATGCATCATTAGCTTTAAGTTTGTGAATAAACAATGTTCTACTCATGCCACTGAACATGTACATGTTTTTACTTTTCATTTCTTTTGCTTGAGCTGTGAGAATTTGAGGTTTGAAAATGGCAGAAAATCTAGGTTAGGATTTGGGGGAGGAGAAATTCTCCCTCATCTTAGAGAGTTAGATCAAGTTATGCATATGGTTAGATTCGTCTCTTGATGCTGAACATTTTTTGTGTTATGAGTTTTCATTAACAAGCCAGGAATCAGGATGTTTGAATGTTGGAACCAAGCGCGCGTTTTCTGAACATTTTTGGCTGGAGGTTGAAGAAGGGTCTATTGGGCTGGGCTTGCTTCATATTTCTTATTCACACCATGATTTTTGTTTTGCACCCCCTGAGCCCATTTCATCCATTTTTAATATTTTTGACTTTTGCCTTTTTTTGATTGGTTCATTTATTTTATCTCAGCATATTAAAAACATAAAAATATTTTTCTCATCATTTTTTGAATTTATTGAGTATTTATTTGATTGTTTCTTTTGTTTTGTACATAAATAAATAAATATATATATATATACTTTTTTTGTTTAAAATATTAAGATAATACAAAATATATTTTTATACACATTTTTATCTTATTTTTACTTCCTGAAAATATTATAGAAAAAAAATACTTTTTATTTAAATATTAAATATTATTAATTAATATATATATAATATATGTTTTGTAAATAATATAAATATATAGGTATATATTAATATACTTAGGATAAAAATACCAAAAAATGTACATATTTTATTTTTAATATTTAATACTAAAAATACCCTTTTTTACAAATATACCATATTTTATTTTATTTTTGTATGTAAATAATAAATAATTGATTAATACCCCTTTGATTAAAAATTAGGTTTTTTACCCTAAATTTGAAAATACCTCAAAAATAATACCTTTTTATTTTCTTTTTATTTTTCATAAATAATATTTTTTTCATACATATAAAAATTCTTTTTTGTATTCTTGCATATTTATTTTATTTCTATTTTATTTATGCTTTTGATCATATTGTAAATATTCAAGGCAAATGATGTAATAGCTTAGATTCAATTTCTTGTCTAAATATCTCCCCACTTGAACATTGTACCCCCCTCACCATATTATTGTGTTGTAATAGCATAGGAATTTAAATTTCGCACTTTAAATGCTTTCTAAACATACTATGTTAGAGCTAGGGTTTGTATGTAAATAAAACGAACAAAATAGTTGGACCTAATCTCAAGATAAATATGCATGAAAAATGGACAACACATTTCACACTTGCACCCCTAGGGTATTCCACTTTGTTGCCTTCAAATAATTGGGCCATATTGTATGTTGAATTTCTTTGGGTAAAAACAAACAATCAAATGATCATAGTCCCACAAAATGTTGCTTAAGTGAATGATCAAGTCCCTTTTAAAGAAAATTGCCCAAAGACATTTAACACTATTGCAATTATGGTCTAAACGATGACCCGCGCCTGTCCCTTTCACCTCCTAATACAAGATTGTCCACCAAATGCAATGGTGGAACAAAATTGTCAAAAGGTTTAAGACATAACAAAAATCTTTGAGAAAACTTTAGGGTAGATAACTCCTAAGTACTTGCCAATTTGCAAAGAAAACACTTGCCTAATTTCAAAACCCACTTCACAAACACTTTCGAAACCAACTTTCAAAAACCTTGAAACATCTTTTTAAAAGACAAAACACCTTTTGTAAAACATTCGAGTAAAGAATTGTTACAAGGGTAGCCTATACAAGGCATCTTTTCAAAAACATTTTCAAAACCACACACACCAAGCATCATTTAAAACAATTGAAAGCCAAGGCAAGTTGATCTAAGCAAGTACCTAAGAGCCCATGGATAACCATGGATAGAAAGGGTGCTAATACCTTCCCTTTCTATAATCTACTCCCCGAACCCAAGAAAAATCTCAAAGGTTTTTTGCTGTGCTTTTTAAACCTTTCCTTAGGATAAAATAAAAAGTCGGTGGCGACTCTTGCTCAACCGAAACATTTGCAAAAACAAACGCAAAACCATAGTCAGTTCTCCCACCGTATCACACTACGCATAATCAAAAGACCCGCTAGGTTGACTGACATAGGCAAAAATAAGGGCATCCCGACGAACCAAAAGGGTTCGGGAAAAAATTAGGGATGAAAACAAAAAAACTGTACACCCGGCAAGTCGAAAACGTGAAAAGGAGACTTAGGCAAAAAAGGGTATCCCGGTGGACTGAAAACACGAAAGGGCGATCCAGGAAAAAGTTAGGGATTGAAGCGTAACACTATGTCTCATTGGATCATCTTGCAACCAGGCTTCGGTATAGACTATCAAGCTCAGACATCACCAATCAATCTGATCCATCTTCGGCCAAGCAGCAAAGTGATGAGACGCTTGAAGATATAAAGGCAATAGCAGAGTTGGAACCATATGGGGTTGTTTCACATAGCTGTTTTCTTTCTTTTACACAAATTGTAATTTCTATCTTTCAGCGGCATTCTCCTACTAGAGCATCAACCTCTTTGTACAAAAATGCCTATTACAGGCCAACTTCAAAAATCAATACAATCCATTTTCACAAGAAATTTCAATTTATTTTTCTTTTTTCGTTTTGTTTTGCAATAACGTCCAATGATTCATTTTTGATATATGCATTTGAAAATAATTGCTGCTCATAAATATTTACATAAGAAACAAAAGACGATTACTCGTAATTTTAGGAACAAGGACAAACAAGAAGTGCCCAAACCTTATAGTTACTCTGCCCATCAGGTACCGGGATAGAGCCAGCTTGAGAACATGAGCAGTGGTACATACACTCCCTACAGAGTAAAAAGTATCCAAAGACAATAATGGTAGCTTTCCTGAACAATACATAACTCTCCCCAGCTAAGGTTCACAATTGCGATTGAGTTGGTAATTTTTCCCCAAGAAGAGTTTATTTCCCTCACAAGCAGAAATTCAATCTCCAACAGAATTCATTATCACCAGCAACGGAAATTCATCCCCGATGGAGTTTATTAATCCAAATCAGCAGATCTATTAACAGAGTATCTCCTCTCCAACAGAGTTATTTTCCCGCAGAGTGGTTCTCAAATAGAGTCTCTCCTCAGCATAGGCATCTTTGTTCACCATCCCCAACAAAAATAGAGGAACTATGGTTTTTTACAGCAGTCAAGAATACTATTTCTCATACTCTCCAAACGACAGTCAGAGATTTATTTTCCCGGACTCAGATTATTACGTCAGCATTTCATGTTCATACATCATGACATGTGCATGCATTACATATAGCATGGTCTCAGTTATTTTGAGAATGTCATCATACAATGAATCTCATGCATCACACATAACTAACCCTGTATTTCTTTTAGGAAAGACAGTTATTATCAACAATTTCAAGCAGGTCCATGATCAACACTCGAAGCTAAATGGATTAATCATCGGTGCGACAAGAACAACCTTACCCAGGTTCCCTCATAGCCCTACTATCCCGACTTTCATATCGAAGTAACCCTACCATCCAGGTTCCTTCTTACAGCCCTACTATCCAGGCTTTCATATCGAAGTAACCCTACCATCCAGGTTCCTTCTGACAACCCTACTATCCCGGCTTTCATATCAAAGTAACCCTATTTCCAGGTTCCTTCTCACAGCTCTACTATCTAGGCTTTCATATCGAAGTAACCCTACTATCTAGGTTCCTTCTCACAACCCTACTATCCAGGCTTTCATATCGAAGTAACCCTACTATCCAGGTTCCTTCTCACAACCCTACTACCCAGGCTTTCATATCGAAGTAACCCTACCATCCAGGTTCCTTCTCATAGCCCTACTATCCATGATTTCATATCGAAGTAACCCTACCATCCAGGTTCCTTCTCACAACCCTACTATCCAGGATTTCATATCGAAGTAACCCTACCATCCAGGTTCCTTCTCACAGCCCTACTATCCAGGCTTTCATATCGAAGTAACCCTACCATCCAGGTTCCTTCTCACAACCCTACTATCCAGGCTTTCATATCAAAGTAACCCAACTATCCAGGTTCCTTCTCACAGCCCTACTACCCAGGCTTTCATATCGAAGTAACCCTACTATCCAGGTTCCTTCTCATAACCTTACTATCCGGGTTCTTCTTCTCTTATCCCTAGACAACAGTCCACAACACTGTAAGACCGAGACCCGATCAAACATAATTGATTTCACATTCCCCCAAAAGTCGCGGTACAACATATACCCCGACCAAACACACAGTTCACTTCTGCTTCCCAAACCGGAATTATTCCCCAGTAGAGTAACGGATAAATGAAGCTCCTAAAACTCCATTTCTCCCAGGATAGAAACCAACATTCCCCAGCAAAATCCTCCTCAACAACAGGTATACGGGTTCTCGCAAAGGAATCTCTTATGCGATCGACACTTCTTCGGATGGCATCTTTTAAGCCCATCTTCGACAATTCTATAACAACTACCAAATGGCATCTATAAGCTCATTCCTGATATCACAAATCAAGTATCACTTCATGCGAGTGCAAGTTTATGGGCACTCTAGTGTTCAATCATCTTCCACCTTCAGATCACGAAAGGCAGACGAGCCAATCTACATCTTCCGGTTTAAGAATATTGAACAGGGGCAGTTGTTGTACCCTAAAATTTTCCCTCCCATATTTCTCAACACATGGCAAGTGAGGTCCCCAAATTTCTCAAGGAAGTTCAAAAGTTGACCAGACAAACTCTCTCATAAGGCAGTCTACCTCAAATTAGGGTTTTCATTTTCATCAAGATGTGTGAACCACAAAGGACTCAAATTCTCACCATTGTCCTAATATGTTCTCATGATTATCCATGTCAAGTTTCAAGCCTTGCAGAAGAAGTTTGCTCAGTCAATTGCTCAAATGCCTGGAAATTAACTGTGCTAGGTCAAAAGTCAACTGTGGCCCACATACAGTCAAACTTCAAGATTTTTGGTCAACATCCTCATTTTGAAGTATTATCCATCATTTGATCAAGGGTTTATCATGATTCCTCAAGCATTGCTCACAATTCATCAAAACCCAAAAGTTGCTAAATTAGGGTTTTGTAGGAAAAGTTAACTCAACTTTGACCAAGCATAACTTTCTCATACTTTATTAGAAATTACCCATCCAAGGCTCATTTTGAATAGGATAAAATTCCCTACAATTCATCTTCATCTCCCAAGTTCATAATATGAACTCACAAAAAGATATGAATTTTGACATTATAGGTCATTTTGGAAAGTCAACAAAAACACCTTTTTGGCTCAAAGCTTCATACATGAACATGGAAGACTCAACTGAGATGAGACTAAAAGGGTTGCTTAGAGGACATCCTAATATTTCTAAAAAGTCCAATAACACCTCTCTAGGGTAAAAATTGAGAGAGTTATACATTGGCGAAGATGACCATTTTTGCAAAATTGCCAAAAGTCAAATGTGCCCAAATTTGCATTTTTTGCTAAATGGGCCCAACTTTTTATGCTTGCACCTCAATTATAATGTGGTCCATGACTCAAATACTTATCCACAAATTATTTGCTTCATTTTTAAATTTATTTTTATTTTTCATTAATTAAAAAGTGAATTAAATCAAATAAATGATGAAAATTATCAAAGATAGGATTTGATTTGTTTTTCTTTGACAAGTTAGCATCAAGATATGCTGAGTTTGCAAGATCAATTAGAACCAATGGTAATTGGTACAAAAAGAGCATGATTGGCATGAAAATAGAAAGATATCATATGGCCAAAGAATCAAATCAAATATCACCAAAGCTTAAAGATTGGATCTGTTTTGCAACCCTAATTCATTGAGGGATATATAATAAACAAGAACAAAGCAAAAAAAGAGGCTTAGCAGTCGTGAAAGCACCAAAAGAAAACTAAAAAATTTGCAAGAAATTGGGTGATCGTTCTTGGACTTAGAGAGTGATTCAAACCATTCAAAGGCTACCAATAGACTCCTAGACATCTCCAGAAGGGATCTCAATCAATTGCAAGCATTTTCACGTCTGGAATTGTAAGTTACAGGTGCGTTGCTTATCAGGATGTCCACCATATGCCATCAAAATCCAACCATCAGGTCCATCAGCTAGCCAGATCCAATGCCTCCCCACTAAAGGTCCATCACGTTCCTCAAGTCAACAGCCACATCGAATCAGGCGTAGTCAAACAGGCTGAGCTATTTGGGCCCAGAATGTCAACAACATACCCCCATAATTGCTAGCAATCAGGCCAATCTCTAACTTATTTTTATTTCTTTTCTTTAATTCTTTTAATTTTTCTTTTAATCATTTTAATTAACAAATTAATCATCTTTTTATATAAAATCATAATATCAAGAATTCAAAAAAAATTAGAATTAGTTTTTTTTTATTATCAAATTTAATTTAATTTAGCTTAACTTAGGGAAGTTTTAATTTATTTTCATAAATAAAAATCAAATAGAAATTAGGTTAAATTCTTGATTTAATTCTTTTATTTCTTCTCAAATAAATAAAAATACAAAAATAGGTTTTTAGAGTGAATTAATTTATTTTTCTTAATTTAAAATTAATTAGGACCTAGGGCTTTCTTTTTAATTTAATTGTTTCATTATTTTCTTAAATAACAAAACATGACAAAAACATCTTTTTTTTAATCAATCACAAATAGGTTTAGTCAAGGGTCAAAACCCTAGTCGTTTCGTATTTAATTCGCCGCACACTTATTATTTATTTTGGCCAATATTTTTGTAACTGTTCATGGATTGTAATAGTTTAATTTAGGGTTTTATTTACTATTAAATTCCCGGGTTTTTGGCTATTTAATTAATCCCCCTCCCGAAGCCTTGTAATAGCGTAGATTTATTTCCTCGCATTTTTAATTCCCGCAAATATTTAACTGTCTAGATGTATGCTAATAGGATTGTATGACAAGAATGCATGACAAAATTATAACTGTTAGAAAATCCTAATGTGCAAAGATTAAATAACTGAAAACAAATCACTCGCACATATCACTCTTAGGGTATACTCTCACTTCGGTTGCCTTCGGTAAACGATCATTAAGCATAGGGTATCTTAGTGGTTGCCCTCTTGTCTAAAAAAGATCAAACATCCCCTTCGAATGTTGCCTCGGAAATATCGCCTCAAATATGATCTTAAGACTCTAGGGTTACTACTAAGGTATCCTAATAGTGCTTTAGTGATCGTAGGTCCCTTTCGAATTGATCCTTACAATTCCAACGACGGTGCTACCTATTTCTCAATAGTAGGATAACGCTGTCTAAAGGAAACGAGAATAGAAACAATCTTTTTTTCGAGTAGGTAGATGCTAGTAGGTACTTGCTGAAATCAAAACTTTTCACACTTACACTTTTCAAACGAATTTTCAAAACAACTTCATCACACCTTTGAGGATTGATACAAGGGTTATCACGAAGTTAAACTTTTCAAAAACAAAGCACACACACAAGCAATTTTAAAAGATGAGCAAGTACCTAAGAGCCCATGGAAAACCATGGATAGAAAGGGTGCTAACACCTTCCCTTTCTATAATCTACCCCCCCCCCCCCCCCCTGTACTCAGAATATCTCAAAAAAGGATTTTTTCTGTACTTTTTTCCTTTCGGGTTGGATGAAATAAAAGTCGGTGGCGACTCTTGCTTACCGTGACATTTTACAAACAAAAACGCAAAACGTAAACCAGTATTAAACAGTCGGTTCTACCACCGTATCACAATACCATTAAGCCATATAAGGAGCCTTTAGAAGTGATTAATTTGGGTTCAGAAGAAGATCCGAAGGAAGTCAAGGTTGGAGCATCGTTGCATCCTGATGTAAAGAGCGGGTTGATTGTGCTGTTGAAAGAGTATGTGGATATTTTTGCTTGGTCTTATCAAGATATGCCTGGTCTAGATACAGACATTGTCGAGCATCATTTACCGTTGAAGCCAGAGTGTCCGCCAGTTAAACAAAAGTTGAGAAGAATCCACCCAGATATGGCAGTAAAAATCAAAGAGGAGGTCCTAAAGTAGATTAATGCTGGTTTTCTTGTGACGTCAGTGTATCCTTAATGGATTGCCAATATTGTCCCAATACCGAAAGAAGATGGAAAAGTCCGCATGTGCGTAGATTACAGAGATCTAAATAAAGCTAGTCCAAAAGATGGTTTTCCATTTCCTCACATTGACATGTTAGTGGATAGCACATCAAAATTCAAAGTATTCTCGTTCATGGACGGATTTTCCGGGTATAATCAAATAAGAATGGCTCTAGAGGACATGGAAAAAACAACGTTTATCACACCCTGGTGAACATTCTGTTACAGAGTGATGCCCTTCGGGTTGAAGAATGCTGGTGCAACGTACCAGAAGGCTATGACAACCCTATTCCATGATCTGATGCACAAAGAAATCGAAGTATATGTTGATGATATGATTTCCAAATCCCAAACTGAAGAAGGGCATATAGAAGATTTGTTGAAGTTGTTTCAGCGTTTAAGGAAATATCGTCTCCGCTTGAATCCAAATAAATGCACCTTCGGTGTTAGATCTGGGAAATTATTGGGTTTTATTGTTAGCCAGAAAGGAATTGAAGTTGACCCTGATAAAGTCAAAGCAATTCAAGAAATGCCAGCACGAAGAACTGAAAAGCAGGTCAGAGGCTTCCTCGGGCGTTTGAATTTTATTTCCAGATTTATTTCCCACATGACTGCAACATGTGAACCGATCTTTAAGTTATTAAAGAAAGATCAAGGTTGTGTATGGACAGATGACTGCCAAAGGGCATTTGACAGTATTAAAGAATATCTGCTTGAACCTCTTATTTTGCTCCCTCCCGTAGAAGGAAGACCGTTGATTATGTATCTAACAGTGTTAGATAAATCCATGGGTTGTATTCTGGGACAACAGGATGAAACAGGATAGGAGGAGTTCTCCATTTATTATCTCAGCAAAAAGTTCACTGATTATGAGTCACGGTATTCCATGCTAGAAAAGACATGTTGTGATTTGTCCTGGGTGGAAAAGCGTTTGCGGCAATATATGTTGAATCATACCACTTGGTTGATCTCCAAAATGGATCCAATCAAGTATATTTTTGAAAAGCCTGCTCTTACTGGGAGAATTTCCCACTGGCAGATGTTGTTATCTGAATATGATATCGAGTACCGCACTCAAAAGGCTATTAAAAGTAGTATGTTAGTAGATTACCTTGCTCACCAGCCGATGGAAGATCATCAGTCTGTAGAAAATAAATTCCCCGATGAGGATGTGATGTTCCTAAAAGTGAAAGATTGTGATGAACCATTGCCTGAGGAGGGCCCTGACCCTGAATCTCATTGGAGTATGGTATTTGATGGAGCGGTGAATGCTTATGGTAAAGGAATTGGTGCTGTGATTGTCACTCCTCATGGATCGCACATTCCTTTTACTGCGAGGTTAACATTTGATTGCACTAATAATATGGAGGAATATGAGGCTTGCATCATGGGTCTTGAGGAAGATATTGATCTCAGAATCAAAATTCTAGATGTGTATGGTGATTCTGCTTTGGTGATAAATCAGATTAAAGGAGAATGGGACACTCTTCACCCTGACTTGATCTCTTATAAAGATTATACTAGAAGATTACTACCCTTCTTCAATAAAGTTGAATTCCATCACATTCCTAGAGATGAAAATCAAATGGCGGATGCTCTGGAAACTCTGGCTTCCATGTACCAAGTGAATACTTGGAATGATATACCCCGAATTACAGTTCGACGACTGGATAGGCCCGCTCACGTGTTTGCAACAGAGGAGGTAGTAGACTCAGGAATACCCGATTGGTGCGTCGAGGAAAGATAGAAAGACATTGAGAAGATTGGCAGGCAGTTTCTTCTTCAGTGAAAATGTGTTATACAAGAGAAATTATGATATGGTCTTGCTCAGATGCGTGGATAGACACGGAGCAGACCTGTTGATGCATGAAATTCATGAAGGTTCACTTGGCACTCATGCTAAGGAAATTCGATGGCTAAAAAGATGCTAAGGACTGGTTACTATTGGTTGACAATGGAATCTGACTGTTACAAATTTGCAAAGAAGTGCCATAAATGCCAGATTTATGCATACAAAGTCCATGTGCCTCCGACACTTATGAATGTGATTTCCTCCCCATGGCCTTTCTCTATGTGGGGTATTTACATGATCAGGATGATAGAACCCAAAGCTTCGAATGGACACCGTTTCATCTTGGTAGCAATTGATTAGTTTAACAAATGGGTAGAGGCTGCTTCATATGCCAATGTTACCAAACAGGTGGTTATGCGCTTCATAAAAAATAATCTTATATGCCGGTATGGTGTGCCGAGAAGAATCATCACTGACAATGGCTCGAATTTAAACAACAAGATAATGACAAAACTGTGCGAAGAATTCAAGATTGTCCATCACAATTCATCTCTATACATGCCAAAGATGAATGGGACTGTTGAAGCTTCTAATAAGAATATCAAGAGAATTATCCAGAAAATGGTTGTCACTTATACGGATTGGCATGAAATGCTCCCTTTTTCTCTACATGGATATCGAACATTTGTCCGCACTTCAACAAGAGCAAACCCGTTCTCCCTGGTGTATGGAATGGAAGATGTACTCCCTGTCGAGGTAGAGATTCTGTCATTGCGTGTGATAATGGAAACCAAGTTGACAGAGGCTGAATGGGTCCAGAATAGGTTTGACCAATTGAATTTGATTGAAGAAAAGAGAATGACAACTTGTGTCATGGGAAGTTATATCAGAAAAGAATGAAGAAAGCATTTGATAAAAGAGTCAAACCTCGTGAATTCAGAGAAGGCGACCTCGTGCTCAGGAAGATCATGTCTTTCAACACTGGTTTTAGGGGCAAGTGGACTCCAAATTTTGAAGGCCCGTATATTGTCAAGAAAGCCTTCTCTGGCGATGCATTAATTCTTGAAACTATGGATGGCGAGGAGTTCCCACGTCCCATGAATGCTGACGCAGTCAAGAAATACTTCGCCTAAAGAAATAAAAGAACAGATCGCTAAGTTGAAAACCCGAAAGGGCGGCTTAGGAAAAAAGAAGCGTCTCGGTAGGCCGAAAACCCAAAAGGGCAGTCTAGGAAAAAATTAGAGACATAAACAAAATAAATTTCCTGCTAAGTTGAAAACTCGCAAGGGAAGCTTAGGCAAAAGTTATGGATTTTCTTGGCAAGTAACTACGTCAGACAAGACTTGATCGATGAAGCACCAATCTTCTCAGATCATCACCATACTTCAACAAAAGCTGCAGCTCAGGATTTCAAAATTTTTTAGGGAGGATAGTGGTCATTGTATCTCAATGTATCTTTTCCATTATGTATTACCATTTCCCAAACTTTGTAATCATCCATGGAGTCTCGCCATTCGCAGACTACCATTCTATTAATGAAATTTGAGTTTTGCCCAATTCTTTGTGTTCTTATTTTATTTAGCTTGCAAAGACTTCATTTATTACTGATAATAACTTTTAAAGCAAAAAGATTAAAAAGAAAAATTAACTTTTCAAAAAAAGAGATCTTTACAATCAATTTACTTTGGGATTTGTGATGAAACAATGACAACAAAAATGGTGACCCCAAGAATGAAAAAACTCGGTTGTTTTAAGAAGATTTACTTCCTTCATGAAGGTTTTCTCAGGTCATTTTGCTGGTATGTGCACAATCTTTATGTAGTTAAAGACGATACCAGTGGGTGTAAGGTGCAGTATTGGGTTTATGATCCCATTATCCCCAGTCAGGTCTTGGTTCACTTTTGATTTTGGGTTTACGTGGTAAAAAACCTCCGTCCCAGATTCCCCAGCGAAGTCTTCCCTCATATGATGAAAGGTTTTATTCCCTTGGTGTCCTGAGATGTCTCTCTTTCTGCAGTATTGGCATTATTATTGGTATTTAGTTCCCAGGCAACTAGACCATGGCAATATCTCTTCTGAGAAGTGTTGAAATGATTATAAACCTTTGGGTTTTCATCCACTAAGTGCTGGGTTTGATTTAAAATCCCCATGGGTTTGACCTCTCTCTATAATGTTAACTTCTTGATTCCTAGGGAGGCTATCCCAGGGCATCTTTTGTTGGATTAAGTTTTCATGATGTAAAGTTTCAATCCTCACTTTTCTCCAGGGAGGTAGGCTTGAATTCCCCAGTGAGGTTTGATTATTTCGGCGTCAGTCTGCTTTATTTGAGGTTGGTCTTGCAATCTCCAGTATGCATGTTACTTTTGGAAAACTGGTTGTTCCGATGAAGCCGGAAGAAGGATGTTCTATCCCATTATCTATTTGATTTGGCTACCTCCGGATTATGTTTCTCCTCAGTAAAGTTAAGGCAGGCAATAGGTTTGGTTTCCGCAGTTGGCTTTTAACTTTCTTGGATTGATCTTTCTGGTTGAAGTTTAGCCCGATGTTGTTAGAACCTGAGGCGATTTTGTTTGTTTGTACTGATTGTGTATCCTTTTTACCAGCATATGCACGATAGCACTCATACATTCATACATGCATCATGCATGGCTACAAATCATTTTTCATTGACATTGTGTTCTAACCTTCCTGCAACGCTCTTTGCTTAGTTGAATTTGGTTTTCCCTCTTGAGTTTTATTTCTCAAAGGATGTATCTTCATTGGCCGTCTTACTCTGATTTATTTATGATTTAGATCTATGGTTGCATGACAATATTATTTACCTTGGATTTTTGAAAACTTTGAGTTTTGGTTTGTGCATTTATTTTGCACGGGAAGAATTTATCTCCTCAACAGGAATATCGTGGCATTTCCCCGAGAAGTCATATTTCTCTCCCCAGAAAGTCATTTCTCTTTGCAATTCTCCATGACAACAAGTAATAAGTATCTTTATTTGAGACATCTTATGTTTGATCTTTTCCAGGCAAATTTCCTTGGTTAAAGAAGAAGTTGAGACCCGTTCTAGGTGAAACACTGGAATTTTGGGGAAAACTTGATATATTTTCTCTTTCTACCTTCAGTGAATGTTGGTAGGACATCGACAATGAACATCAGTGTTTATCTTTTTGCTATCTTCAGTGAATGTTGACAGTTCATCGTCAGTGAACGGCGGTGATATGATATATTTTCTCTTTCTACCTTCAGTGAACGTTGGTAGGACATCGATAGTGAACGTCGGTGTTTATCTTTTTGCTATCTTCAGTGAACGTTGATAGTTCATCGTCAGTGAATGGCAGTGATATGATATATTTTATCTTTCTACCTTCAGTGAACGTTGATAGGACATCGGCAGTGAACGTTGGTGTTTTTTATCTTTTTGCTATCTTCAGTGAACGATGATAGTTCATCATCAGTGAATGGCGGTGATATGATATATTTTCTCTTTCTACCTTCACTGAATGTTGGTAGGACATCGGCAGTGAACGTCGGTGTTTATATTTTTGCTATCTTCAGTGAACTTTGATAGTTCATCGTTAGTGAACGGCGGTGATATGATATATTTTCTCTTTCTACCTTCAGTGAATGTTGGTAGGACATCGGCAGTGAACGTCGGTGTTTGTTATCTTTTTGCTTTCTTCAGTGAACGTTGATAGTTCATCATCTATGAACGGCGATGATGTGATATATTTTCTCTTTCTACCTTCAATGAACGTTGGTATCACATCGGCAGTGAACGTCAGTGTTTATCTTTTTTCTATCTTCAGTGAATGTTGATAGTTCATCGTCAGTGAACGGCGGTGATATGATATATTTTCTCTTTCTACTTTCAATGAACGTTGGTAGGATATCGGCAGTGAACGTCGGTATTTATCTTTTTACTATCATCAGTGAACGTTGATAGTTCATCGTCAGTGAACAACGGTGATATGATATATTTTCTCTTTCTACCTTCAGTGAACGTTGGTAGGACATCGGCAGTGAACATCAGTGTTTATTATCTTTTTGCTATCTTCATTGAACGTTGATAGTTCATCATCTGCGAACGGCGGTGATATGATATATTTTCTCTTTCTACCTTCAGTGAACGTTGGTAGGACATCAGCAGTGAACGTCGGTGTTTATTATCTTTTTGCTATCTTCAGTGAACATTGATAGTTCATCATCAGTGAACAGCGGTGATATGATATATTTTCTCTTTCTACCTTCAGTGAACGTTAGTAGGACATCGGCAGTGAACGCCGGTGTTTATCTTTTTGCTATCTTCAGTGAATGTTGATAGTTAATCGTTAGTGAATGACAGTGATATGGTATATTTTCTCTTTCTACCTTCAGTGAATGTTGGTAGGACATCGGCAGTGAATGTTGGTGTTTATTATCTTTTTTCTATCTTCAGTGAACGTTGATAGTTCATCGTCAGTGAACGGCCATGATATGATATATTTTCTCTTTCTACCTTCAGTGAACGTTGGTAGGACATCGACAGTGAACGTCAGTGTTTGTTATCTTTTTGCTATCTTCAGTGAATGTTGATAGTTCATCATCACTGAACGGCGATGATATGATATTTTCTCTGTCTACCTTCAGTAAAAGTTGGTAGACCATCGGCAGTGAACGTCGATGCTTGTTATCCTCCTCTCTGATTCAATTCTTTTAGTTCACCAATGATTTACTTTCCTGGTGGGGTTGCTCCTTTGTTTCTTCATTTTTGTTGCATCCCCATTGCTACTTTGCGTCTCTTTGGTACTGATCATATGCATTCACATGCATAAGCATTTGCATGGCATCTTAGGGCCAAAAATAGGGTTTGTTTTATATTTAAGTATCTTCGATCACGTCGACACGAAGATTTTTAACCTTCGTATCTCCGGATAGAAGAAACTTAAATAAGGGCATCTGTTGTACCCCAATTTTTGCCCCTAAGATTCCTTCATCATACCATATTGTTTCAATCACAACAAGATCACATTAAGGCTTTTGGTTCTTCTCCCTATCCTTAGCTTTGCTCTTTTGAGGAGTTACCAAACACCTTGACTTGTTTTCTTTTGTGATCATGAATATTTTTGCTTTGATTTTCTCTCTAATTAATAAAATGCAATGTTGGTTTGTCTTACTTAATAATGTAGGTAAAGGCACAGAGGTGTAGCAAGTTGCTTCATGGGTTCATGAGTTTATTTCCATGCCCTAGTCAATAGCTTGAGAAATTCAAACTCCACTATTGAATTGGTTTTGGTGGCTATGAGTCCACATCATCATCCTCAACAACTTCTATTCACAAAGGAAGAATATTGGCACAAGAAGTTTGTTTAAACTTGTCAAAGTTCCTCAAAGTATTCTTTTGATCTAGAGGCTAGGGTTTTGAATTTCAAAGGAGCATATCTTGCTCATCTTTTGGTATTTTTGAGTGATTCCAAGGATATCCTTATCTTCAAAGAGTTACCAATATATCACTTCAAAAGTTCCAAGGAGTTCTCATGTGGAAGGAACTTGGTGAAGAAGAAAGATTACAAGTCATCCAGATGAATCCCCAATTTTCCATGTGTGACTTCAAATGGTCATAACTTGGTCAATTTTTATCACCTTGAGCCCATTATTTTTCCATGATGATCTTAAGGATGTGTAATTCATGCATTCTTTTATGTGCAAAGTAAGAAGATGGATGGAAGTTGCCTTAAGAATGCAAAAGATTATAGGTCATTTCATGATTTTTGGCCAACTTCAACAAGTCATAACTTGCTCAATTTTTGGAGATTTTAAGTGGTTCAAATTGAAAAATGTCATTCAAGAGATCTAATTCATTCCATCTTTTTTGGTCAAGAGCAAATTCTAAGTGGAAGACCATGTTTGGATACAAAAGATTATAGGTAATTTTTAAAGAAGAATTTGAAATATTTCTAAGTATGGAAAGTCAACTCTTTTTCTTTAATCCATGTAATTTTCAGCTCAAGCAACCATTTGATTTCATTCTTTTTCCATTGCAAAGCTTGTAACCTTATCTTTCCAAAGCATCAAGAATTATGCCCTAAGACCCTTTGAGGTGGAAATGCCATGGATTTGAATTTGGTAGTTTGAAACTGAATTTTTCACAAAGTCAGGATTTTGAAATCTTTGTTTTGGCTTCTGTTGTACCCCAAAATTTTCCCTCTCATTTCATCAACATTTTCTCACCACAAGACTCTTGGAACTCAAGATCAAGTTAGGGTTTGCTCTGCTCAAGACCCCTCCTTGCACTGTTGACCCAAATTAGGGTTTGAGTTTGCACAGGGATGTTTTGACCTAAAAGGCCCAAAGTGACTTTCATGCTTCATGTTGGACTCACAAGTTTATCCATATCAAGTTTCAAGCCTTGATTCCAATCTTTGCCCAGACAATTGGACAGTTGACCTAGAAATCAACTGTATTGGGGAAAAAGTCAATTGTGGCCAATTGACAGTCAAACCTCATGATTTTTGACCCACATCAACATAATGAACTCATATGAACTATTTGGTCAAGTTTGGATCACAATTCCACAAGAAATTTGATCAGATCACCAAAAGGGCAAAATGGTCATTTTTAGGGTTTTGACTGCACAAAGGCAATTTTTGACTGTTTGACCTAACCAATGGCAAACCAAGCTCACATATGGACTCAAGGACTCAATGGAATTGTCTTGACCCACTCAACAAGTTCAAAAGATCTCAAATGCATAGGATTGACAGATGAATTTTTCAGTCAACTGATCAAAATTTGACTGTATACTGAAAAGTCAAACTTTGACTTTTTGGTCAAAATCAAGTGCCAAGATTCATTTTTCATCAAGACATGTCAAATTATGAAACTTGTTCATCAAGAAACCCAAAATTACAAATTAGGGTTTAAAATGAAAAATTTCATAACTTAGAATTTTTCTGTGTTATGAAATTTCTTTATTTTTTCCTAACTTTGTCCCATTTTTTTCACCAAGATGCAAGTGGATTCAAACAAAACTTGAAACATTAAAGTTGTAATCTATTTCAAAATCTACAAGTTTGATTCACAAAGTTTTCTCAAAGGAAGCTTGTATCTCAAGTTATGATTTTTGGAACAAGGGTACAAAACATTTTAAACTTAGTGAAATTTTGCCCTATTCTAGGCAGGATTTTTGTCCAACTTCTTGGCCATTTTTCACATGGTTCCACTTGGATTTTAAATTTTCATTACAAAGATGGATTATAGTACACATCCCAAGATTTCCAAAATTTCCAAGAACTTCTCAAACACCCTTGTAGTTAGAGAGAATCGAATTTGCAAAGTTGGCCAAAACTCACTTTTGTTCATGGCCAAGGCATGTTCATAACAAATGCATTTTTCAAATCAGCATGGTTTATGCTATCTTGCAGGCCTCTAAACCTCTTTACACTCAATAATTTAATGCCTAACCATTGTTCTAAGGCATTATTTCACCCATTTGGACATTACACATCAAACTAACCCTTAATTGGTAAAAGTGATTTTGCCATTTTTGCAAAAGTAGCTTTATGTCAAACCACTATGCATTGAGCCTTGGACAAAGATTTGAGATTGCAAATTAAATCCAGGGATTAGAGGGGGCCTAGAGGTTTGTTTGCAGCATACAAGATGGCCTGTACAGGCCTTTGACACAACACACACATCTTTTGCTTCATATAGAAGAAACTTGGCAAAACTGAACCAACTTGGATTTCCTGCAACCTAGAGCTTAAACAAACTTTGTGAACATCTTCCACACATCAAAACAAGCCTAAAGCACGACTCGTCCATCCCTAAGACCTGCTCATACTCAGAATCCCTGTTTTGCTGCAAAATAGGGCAAGTTCTGCAACTTGACCTCTATAACAATATCCACTCGTGCGTTTTTGCTCAAGCCTATCCAAACACATTCCATACCATCCACTGAAACTATTCCAAGCCCTAAAGACAAGCTGTAACTCCCCTAACCTCAGTTGCCATTTTCATTTTTCAGTTTTGCAGGTGAACTTCCATAGCACGATACAGAGTGATTCAAAGCAAGCTAGGTGTTGGAGAAGCTTCCTTGGACTTCAGGCAAGCTATACAGAAGCTCAAGCTCCATTGAAGTTGGACACATTGCTGTACACGATTCAAGCTGAAACAGGTAAAACCATGGACTTCTATCTCTCAATCAAGGAAGAGTTAAGCTTAGGTTTGTGAATAAAACATGTCCTACTCATAGCCCTGAAGCCATACATATGATCACTTTTCATTTATGTTAAGCATGCTGTGAGAATTTTAGCCATGAACATGAGAAAAAAATTAGGTTAAAATTTAGGGCCAGAGAAATTCTCTCTGGCCTTTGAGTGTTAATCCAAGTTTTTTACATGTTTGAACTCGTAATTTGATGCTCTACAATGTTTGTGTTATGAGTTTTGCAAAATAATCAAAGAATCAGGAGTTGATGTTTGGACAAGGAGGCGCGCGGAATTTCAAACAATATGCTGGAGGTTGAAGAAGGTGATGGCTTGGGCTGGGCCTGAGTCATCCTTACTTTTTGCACCCCTTTTTCCCATTTACACCCCCTGGCCCATTTAATCAAATACTTGTCATTTTTGACTTTTTGTTTTTTATTCTGATTTTATATTTTTTGCCCAAACATAAAAAAATACCAAAAATATTTTTCCACATTTTTTTTCATATTTATTTGGCATTTGTTTCATTTTATTAGTATATATATGTAAATAATATAAACACTTTTTACTAAAACCCTAAAAAATAATATAAAAATTATATTTATTTTCAGTTATTATTTTTATTTACACCTTGAAAATATTTTCTTAAATATACATTTTTTTTCATATACATAAATAATCAATTTTATCTTTTTATATTTAATAGGTTTAGTAAATATATATATAAATACTTGTATATTATATTTATTAGAATACTTAGTATAAAAATATGAAAATAATACATTTTTATTTTTATTAATATATGACACTAAAAATACTTTTTTTTTACAATATACTTTTTATTTTTTAATATATATTGTACATAATTAATAAATATTACTATTTATTTAAAAACTAGGGTTTTGCCCTAAATGACAAAAATATTCAAATTTGACCTTTTTTATTTTTGTTTATATTTCACATTGAAAAATACTTTTACATACATGAAAAAATCCCCTTTTTTAGCATAATGCATTTTTATTTGATATTTATTTATTTGTACTTATTTAAATATTAGATATTTGTCTTGTATATTCAATATGGATGTAATAGCTTAAAATTTAATTTCTTATCAAATATCCCCAAATTCAAACTTGTACCCCCATCCCCATAATCATTGTTGTAATAGCTTAACATTTAAATTTCCGCATTTAAAAGCTTTCAATTATGCCATGTTTAGACTTAGGGTTTGTATGCAAATCAAATCAACAAATAGCTTGACCTAATTCAAGATAAACATGCATGAAAAACAAACACAATGCACACTTGCACCCTTAGGGTTACTCCACTTGTTGCCTTCAAAAATGGGCCATGCTTGCATGTCAAGTGTCTTTGGCAAAACAAAAACAAATCAAATGATCATAGTCCCTCGATGACGCTATCTTGTTGCCTAAACAAAATGATCATAGTCCCTCAAGAAAATTGCCAAAATACTTGACACTATTGCATTCATGGTCTAAACGATGACCCGCGCCCGTCCCGTTAACATCCTAACACAAGGTTGTTCACCAAATACAATGGTGAAACAACACTGTTAAAAGGGTTAAAACATGAGAAAGATCTTTGAGAAATTTAGGGTAGATAGCTCTTGGTTACTTGACCAAACTTGCAAAACAATACTTGCCATTTTTCAAAACACACATCACAACACAATTTCCAAACAAACTTTCAAAAAAACATTGAAACATCTTTTCAAAAAGACGAACACCTTTGTAAAACATTCGAGTAAAGAATTGTTACAATGGTTGCCTAGACAAGGCATCTTTTTCAAAACATTTTCAAAACCACACACACAAAGCACCATTTCAAACAATTGAAAAAGCAAAGGCAAGTGATCTAAGCAAGTAACTAAGAGCCTATGGATAACCATGGATAGAAAGGGTGCTAATACCTTCCCTTTCTATAATCTACTCCCCGAACCCAAGAAAACATCTCAAAGGTCTTTCCTGTGCTTTTTGACCTTTCCTTAGGATAAAATAAAAATTCGGTGGCGACTCTTGCTAAACCGAAACATTTGCGAACACAAACGCAAAACCCAAGTCAGTTCTCCCACCGTATCACAGAACTGCCGACTCTGCTGGGGAATTCTTTAAAAGTGGAGTAACCTTAGGGCTTAGATCACCCTTTTGCATGACTAATTGTTTGCTTTGATTGCTTTACATTTTGGTTCTCTTGTTTGGGCTTGAAATCCTACACCCAGATTTGGGAAACATTCATAGAAAGCAATACGTTGTGGAAACTTTGTGGGGTATACCGACACGGTTGAAGCAATAGCTATATTAGTGCGACATATTTGTGAGTACCGGTAACCCTTGAGTTCAATCAAGGAGAGTACGGGGCCGCTGAGTGATGTCACTAAGCACTAATGACCTAGAACCTTACTTGACCATCTTGGCCTTTTATTAGGGGTAGTGAGATGACCGACTTTGGTGCAGTCCGAAGTTGGTAGATACTCGATACTACACTCATTGAGGGTTGTTTTCTTGGAATATTTTGGTCGCTAGTTAAGTGGATAAACCAAAACAATGAACATAAAAAACAATCCAATGATATTGAGCTCCTTAGAACCCAGTTACTATTTAGGACAGGTTTTAAGCCAACTAAACTCAAGAGGGTACTTACCTATGAAACCCCATGCAAGCCTGAAACTAGGGTTTTGTGTGACTTGCTTGTACATGTGTTTGTGCATACATCATGAACATCATAAAGCATCATATGCATCCACTAACCATTTCAAGGGTTTGGATCTTCATCTTTGTTCTTGTTTTGTAGGTCATGGAAACTCTTCGCAGGAAAACTATCCAAGTCAACCTTGTGAGAATCCCTCCTCAACTCAAGGAGCTTACATCCAGAATTCCAGAAAGTTCTCTCTTCAGTGAAAGACATGGTAGACTTCTCAACCTAGTCAACACCAGCATTGAAGAAGACATGGTGAAAGTGTTGTTCCAATTCTTTGACCCCCTTCACCACTGTTTCACATTCCCCGACTACCAATTGGTGCCTACTTTGGAGGAATTTTCTCAACTCCTGAGAATTCCTATTTTTAATCAACTACCCTACAACGGTACGGAAAAAGAACCAAAACCTGAAGATGTTGCTCAAGCACTACACTTGCAATCATCTGACATCAAGGGGCATTGGGAAACCAGAAGTGGTGTCAAGGGCTTCTTGGCAAAGTTCTTGTTCGAGAAGGCACAAGAGTGTTGGAATTCTTTGGATCTATAAGCCTTTGAAGAGATTGTGGCACTCCTCATTTATGGGTTGGTCTTGTTCCCAAATCCTGACCAACTTATAGATGTGAATGCTATCAAGATCTTCATATCCAGGAATCCCATACCTACATTGCTTGGGGACATCCTCCACTCATTTTACACGCGAACAATGAGGAAGAGAGGTGTTCTCATGTGCTATACTCCTCTCCTTGCAAGGTGGTTTATTTCTCACCTTCCACAATCAGTTTTGAAGAATGAACAAGGCTTGAGGTGGTCGCAATGATTGATGACCCTCACATTCTGATGTACATTGGTGTTCTCGGTCCAGAGAAAATGTCATCATTATTGATCATTGTGGTGAATTCCCTAATGTCCCATTACTTGGCATTAGAGGAGGCATTACCTACAACCCTTGTCTAGCTTTGAGACAATTTGGATACACTCGGAGGGATGGCCCTCATGACATGCTGATTCCTGACTTAGTTTTTGACTTCGACAACGATGCGCAAGGACTTCGACAAAGATTCATCAGAGCTTGGAGGATGCCTAACAAGGTAGATAGCAAGACACTGGGACACAAGAACTCCATCCCTCTTGAGCCTTACCTCGAGTGGGTACGAACCCGCGCCCATAGTCTTATGATGCCTTACCCTCACATTCTCCCTTTGATCAAAGAGTCTGTTAAGGAAGGAGAGGTTCCATACACCATCCTACATCCTGACATGCCAACATCATGGGAGGAAATGAAGAAGAGTTGGATCCAACTCAAGGAAGAAAGGGATACTTTTGAAGCCAGCTTCTACGCCAGTGAGAAGAAGGTTTTGGAGCTTACCCGCCGACTTCACGAGAAGGAGACCCTCAACACTTACATCGCACCAAAGAGGATGCGCAACGTCTTTTTACCTTAAGAATTTTTTGTAATATTTGGCCCATGGGGCATTTATGTACTGACAAAATTTCTTCTTATTAATATGACGTGTGTTCTTTTTGTCTGCAACAACTTTGAATTTCTAAATCCTTGAATGCATTACATGAATAAACATATCATTCATCATATGCATAAACAGGTCTTCACACCAGGTTTCCTTATCTTTCTGCTGTTTATTTCAGTAAGATGGATATTGAGCAGACGGTCAGAGATCTGCAGTCACAAAACTCGCAGTTTCAACAGCTCCTTATGACCTTGGAAAAGGGTCAGGAGGATCTTAAAGCACTGTTAGGGAATAAAGAGCAAGAAAAAGGAAAAAATAAAAAGAAAAGAGTTGGGGTAGCTACACTGGGAAGAAGATTTGAGAATGAAGCTAGGAGAGTTCTTGAATTCCCCTCCACATCTGATGAGGGGACCGGTAAGGGAAAAGGAGCTGCATTACCTTCTGAATCCGAGGCTGAAGAGGAAGAGGTTGAGGAAGATGAAGATTATTCAGAGCAGCAATACCCGCCAGCGGACGACAAATACAAAAACCTGGAGGATAGACTGGCAGCTATGGAGCTGCAAAGGGTTCCCGGGCTAGATTTTGAAGAATTGGGATTGATTGCTGGGATTGTGATCCCTCCAAAGTTTAAGGTGCCAACTTTTGCAAAATTCGATGGTCTGTCTTGCCCAAAGATGCACCTGAGGTCGTATGTCAGAAAAATTCAGCCTCATTCATCCGATAGAAATCTCTGGGTACATTTCTTCCAGGACAGCCTGGCTGGTACACAGCTAGATTGGTTTTACCAGCTTGAAAGATCAAAAGTGCATAATTGGGAGGACTTGGCAGCTGCCTTTTATCGCCAGTATCAATACAACTCCGACTTGGCGCCAACCCGTACTCAGCTACAAAGTATGGGGATGGCCTCAAATGAGGGGTTCAAAGAATACGCCCAGAAATGGCGTGACTTGGCCTGAAGAGTACAACCACTGCTTTCAGATAGGGAGCTAGTTGATATGTTCTTGGGGACCCTATCTGGCCCTTTCTTCAACCATTTTATCGGGATCTCTTCTGCAGGGTTTACCGAACTGATTCTGACTGGCGAACGGGTGGAAGCTGGTATTAAGAGAGGAAAAATTCAAAGGGATGCCTCTGCCTCCACAACTGTTAAAAAACCTTTCCCAGCTAAGAAAGAAGCAGCTGCTATATACTCTCAGAAAGGATTGGGAAGAACTGAGCGCCGGCCAAGTGTAGGGGCCGTGATGATTCAAAATTCGTCAAATGATCAGCCTCATAACAATCAGTCCAGACCTAAACAGCAATGGGGAGAATGGCCATAACGGCAGTTCACCCGCATCAATATGACGCATGCACAAGTTCTTCCCCATTTGTTGAAGCTAAATCTCACTAATATTAAGGAGGCGCCAAAGAATGTGAATACCACTTCCCCACATTATCATCCCAACGCAAAGTGCACATATCATTCTGACAGCGCCGTGCATGACACCAACGATTGCTGGGCGCTTAAGAATAAAATTCAGGATTTGATAGACGCTAAAGAGGTTGAGTTCGACGCCCCTGAGAAGCCGAATGTAATCTCCGCTCCAATGCCAAAGCATGGTCGCAATGTCCATGCTGTTGAAAAAGATCTGTTTGTTTCTACTGTTGATGATCTAATAACTCCACTACTGACAATCAAGTTGAATCTGTTGAAGGCTGGGATTTTCCCAGGTTGTAAAGAAGATTGCTACCTTTGTTCCTCCCTACCGATCGACTGTCCACTGCTGAAGATAGGCATCCAACGCCTAATGGACAACCAACAAATTCTTTTCGAAAAGACTCCTGTTACTCCAACTCCTATCAAAGATGTTTCAATAATCACCATTTCCGCCAATCTTTCCAAGGTCCCCAAAAGGCCTGTTAAGATTACATCCGCTCCGAAGATTGTACCCTTGAAGATAACCATGCCTGGGCCCGTCCCATACAAATCTGACAAATCAATACCGTGGAATTATGGTGGAGAAATCTACTACCACAGTGTTAAACAAATTGAGATAACTGAAGAGAGCTCTGACGAAGAAACTACCGACATTGGAAACATTGCTGGTACGAGCAAAATTACCCGAAGTGGAAAAATTTTCTCTCTAGAGATTGCCCCTCCAAAGGCAATCTTTGGACCCTCAGCTGTTCCCAAGGTTACCCCTGCACCGGTAAAACTATCTGCCAGAACTCCAATGATTGAAGAAGCTGTTACTCCTGTGGTTGTCCCTCCTTCTGCTGCTGATAAGGGGAAAGGGATCCAAGAAGAGCTCGTCAGGACGAGGGCTCAGCCATTGGTCATCCCCGAAACCTCTAAAAAAGAAATGGAGGAGATTCTAAAAATAATCAAGAAAAGTGATTATGATGTTGTAGAGCAACTGGGGAAAACCCCCTCGAAGATCTCCATGTTGGCCCTACTGATTTGTTCGGAGGCTCATGCCAAAGCATTGATAAGATTCCTGAAGACAGCCCATGTGCCCCAGGAAACCTCAGCCGATCAATTCCAAGATTGTGTAGCCAGCCTTACCGCCGACAACGGCCTGGGTTTCTCTGATGCTGACCTGACTCCTAAGGGAAGAAAGCACAATGACGCATTGCATGTGTCAGTTGAATGCCGAGGAACCACTCTCGCCTATGTCTTGGTCGATACTGGTTCTTCTCTAAATGTGCTGCCTAAGAAAGCTCTGGACCGGTTGGATTGTGAAGGCTTGGAGCTGAAACCAAGTAATATCATTGTCAGGGCCTTTGACGGGTCTAAAAGAATGGTGCATGGGGAGGTCGACATTCCCATCAAGGTAGGCACTGAAGTGTTCCACTCCATATTCTATGTGATGGACATCCGCCCATCATACTCTTGCTTACTAGGAAGCCCGTGGATTCATAATGCTGGGGCAGTCACTTCTTCTCTACATCAGATGCTGAAATACCCTGTTAAGGGAAAAATCATAACTGTACACGGTGAGGAGGAGTACATGATCAGTCATCTGAATTCCTTTCGGTATGTGGAAGTGGATGGCGAATTCATCGAAACACCCTTTCAACACTTTGAGGAAGTTTCTACCGAGGTTGCAATAGCAAAGGCAGTAGCTGAGGTACCCAAGCCGGTGGCCAGGATGGCATCTCTGAAAGACGCAAAGGCTGCAATTAAGGAGGGAAAAAGCACAGTGTGGGGACAGTTGCCTGATTTTCCTCACAAAACAGACAAGTTTGGTTTGGGATTTACTGCTGCGGGGCAAAAGGCTATGCGTCGCTCAAAAATTGAAAAGGCACCCGTCAAGATTTCTCCTCATGGAATCAATGCTTTAGAAGACGAAGACGAAGACGAAGAGGGTAACGTTGAAGATTGGATCTTCCCAACCATTGAAGGAGGACTGCACAACTGGGAGGCGAAAGACTTCGTTCCCATTACTTTCATCAATAAGTAATTTATCTTTCGAACATTTCCTGTTGGTCTGTAATAATTACTAAAACAATCTGCACACTACTTTTTCACCTCATGCCTTGCCCGGGGCATGTAGGTCCATTTGTAAGGGCTTGATTCTCTTCATAATCATATGCCATGTTTAATGAATCATTGGACGTTTTTCATTTATAAACTGCTGTGTTCATTTTCTTTCCTTTTGCATTTTTGTTTGTTTAAGGATGGCTATCCCTTACACCCACCCACACTCACAAATGCAGGTACCCATCCACTCCGGATTCCATGGGTGACTATTCTGTTGTATCCTTCAATAACTCTGAAGATTTGGTCAATCAGGATGAGTACGAAGATGACGAAGATTGTGAAGTACCGGGAGAGTTAGCCAGACTTCTACAACAAGAAGAGAGGGCCATCTTGCCTCATGAAGAGTTGTTGGAAACTATCAACTTAGGAACAGAGGAAGACAGGAAAGAAGTACAAGTGGGTGCCAATCTGGAACCAAGTGTCAAGGAGCGCTTAATACAGCTATTAAATGAATACGTTGAAATTTTCGCCTGGTCTTATGAAGACATGCCAGGGTTAGACACAGACATCGTTGTTCACCGTCTCCCTACAAGAGAGGACTGTCCACCGATCAAGCAAAAAGTCCGCCGAATGAGGCTCGACATGTCTGAGAAGATTAAAGCTGAAGTAATGAAGCAATTCAACGCTGGCTTTCTGGCTGTTACATCCTACCCACAATGGGTTGCTAACATTGTGCCCATTCCCAAAAAAGACAGCAAGGTCAGAATGTGTGTGGACTACCGGGATTTGAACAGGGCCAGCCCTAAAGATGATTTTCCGCTACCACATATCGACATTTTGATTGACAACACAGCTCAGCACAAAGTATTTTCTTTCATGGACGGATTCTCGGGCTACAACCAGATTAAAATGGCCCCCGAGGACATGGAGAAAACAACCTTTGTTACACAATAGGGTACCTTCTGCTACAAGGTGATGCCGTTCGGACTGAAGAACACAGGGGAAACTTATCAACGCGCCATGGTAGCTTTGTTTCATGATATGATACATCATGAGATTGAAGTTTACGTAGACGACATGATAGCTCGATCACAAACGGAAGAAGAACACCTTGAACATTTACAAAAGCTGTTTGCCAGGTTGAAGGAATACAAACTCAGGCTGAATCCAAGTAAGTGCACTTTTGGAGTTAGGTCTGGTAAACTTCTGGGATTTATTATCAGCAACAAAGGCATTGAGGTCGATCCAACAAAAGTGAAAGCTATACAAGAAATGCCTGCCCCCCGTACTGAAAAGGAGGTTAGAGGATTCTTAGGACGCTTGAACTATATTGCAAGGTTCATCTCTCATTTGACGTCTACCTGTGAGCCAATTTTCAAACTATTAAAGAAAGATCAGGTAGTCGAATGGAACGATGATTGTCAAATTGCTTTTGATAAGATCAAGGAGTATTTGCTAGAACCTCCTATTCTGATGCCACCCGTCAAAGGAAGGCCGCTGATCATGTATCTGACTGTTTTGGACAACTCAATGGGGTGTGTACTGGGCCAACATGACGAGTCTGGTCGAAAAGAGCATGCCATTTGTTACCTTAGCAAAAAGTTTACCGACTGTGAGACTCGCTACTCACAGCTCGAGAAACCTTGATGCGCTTTGGTATGGGCTGCCCGCCGACTAAGGCAGTATATGTTGACTCATACCACTTTGCTGATCTCCAAAAATGGACCCGATCAAGTATATCTTCGAGAAGCCTGCTTTATCTGGAAGAATCGCTAGATGGAAAATGATCTTGACTGAGTATGACATCCAGTATACCACCCAAAAAGCTATAAAAGGGAGTGTACTATCTGACCATCTAGCTCATCAAGCTATCGAAGATTATCAATCCATGAGATTCGACTTCCCGGACGAGGACATCATGACTTTGGACAACATTGAAGGTAACGGACTATATGACGGACCGGAAAATGGATCTCGATGGACCCTGTACTTTGATGGTGCTTCAAATGCACTTGGAAACGGTATTGGTGCAGTACTCATTTCCCCGGAAGGTTGCCATACACCTTTCACTGCCCGACTTTGTTTCAGCTGTACCAAGAACATGGCCAAATATGAAGCTTGCATCTTTGGTCTCGAGGCTGCTATAGACCTGGGGATCAAATCTTTGATCGTATTTGGGGACTCGACTATGGTTATCAGTCAAATCAAAGGAGAGTGGGACACCAAACATCCTAATCTTATCCCATACAAAGAACATGTCTTGACATTGGTGCCTCATTTCGAGCATATTACTTTTGAGCATTTCCCGCGAGAAGAGAATCAGCTAGCAGATGCTCTGGCTACAATGTCTTCCATGTTTAAACTCAACTGGGATAACGAGGCTCCCCAAATCACCATCGAGCGAATGGATGAACCTGCGCATTGTCATGAGATTAATACCGAAGAAGTAGTGGAACAACCCTGGTTTCACGAAATCAAAAGGTATCTCCAGACTAGAGAATATCCCGAAGGAGCTTCCGTCAATGACAAAAAGTTCTTAAGGAGATTTGCGGCCAAGTTCTTCCTAAGCAATGGAATCCTTTATAAATGCAGCCATGATTGTGTTTTACTTTGTTGTGTGGACAAAGCTGAAGTAGAGTTAATCATGACTGAGATACACAGTGGCACATTTTGCACCCACTTGAGCGGACATACGATGGCTAAGAAGATTCTAAGGGCAGGCTATTACTGGTCTACCATGGAAGCTGATTGCCATCAACATTCCCGTACTTGTCACAAATGCCAAGTCTATGCCGACAAAATACATATTCCTCCTGTTCCTCTCAACGTTCTGACAGCTCCTTGGCCATTCACATTGTGGGGCATTGACATGATTGGAGAGATCAAGCCCACAGCGTCCAATGGACATCGCTTCATCTTGGTCGCTATTGACTATTTTACCAAGTGGGTCGAAGCAGCTTCCTTTGCCTCTGTTACAAAGAATGTGGTTGCCCGCTTCATCAAGCAGAACCTCATATGCCGGTATGGTGTCCCCGACAGGATCATCACAGACAACAGTACAAATCTGAACAATACTATGATCACCGCTCTATGCGAACAGTTCAAGATTTATCATCACAATTCATCTCCCTACCGGCTGAAGATGAACGGTGCTGTTGGAGCTGCGAACAAAAACATCAAGAAGATCATTCAGAAAATGACAGTTACCTACAAGGATTGGCATGAGATGTTACCGTTTGCTCTGCATGGATATCGTACCATGACACGTACTTCAACAGGGGCAACCCCATTTTCTTTGGTATATGGCATGGAAGCTGTCCTACCCATGGAAGTTCAGATTCCTTCTTTAAGGATTATGAAGGACTCTGGTTTGAGTGAAGATGATTGGATTCAGACCCGACTTGATCAACTCAATTTGATCGATGAGAAGCGACTCACTACTGTTTGCCATGGTCAAGCGTACCAAAAACGGATGATCAAGGCTTTCAACAAGAAAGTCATACGTCAAGTATATCAAGTCAGAGATCTTGTAATCAAGCGGATCATCTTGCCGCAAAGTGATCCCAGGGGCAAATGGACTCCTACTTACGAAGGACCATTTGTAATTAAGAGCATCTTTTCTGGTGGTGCGATGATTCTGACCACCATGGACGGCGACGATTTGCCACACCCTGCGAACGTAGACATAGTCAAAAGATACTACGCATAAAATAACCCGACAAGTCGAAAACCCGAAAGGGCGACTTGGGCAAAAATGGGCATCCCGGTGAACCGAAAACCCGAAAGGGCGGTTCAGGCAAAAATTAGGGATAAAACAAAAAAATCTGTACACCCGGCAAGTTGAAAACCCGAAAGGGCGACTTGGGCAAAAAAGGGTTTCCCAGTGGATTGAAAACCCGAAAGGGCGATCCAGGCAAAAGTTAGGGAATTAAAGCGTATGACTATGTCTCGTCGGATCACTTTAAAGAACAATCTCTTCATCAACAAGCTCCTAGCTTCTGATCAATCCAATCATTGGTGGACGAAGCATTGAATGGACAAGATATTCAGAGTTGTGAAGGCTATAACAGAATGGAATCCCATGGAATTGTTACACATAGCCATCTTTCTTTTGTATAAAATTTTCAATTTTTTATGACAACATCCTATTACTAGGATGCCTGTCTCCTTTGTACAAAGATACTCATAAAAAGTTAATACAAATACTTTTCCAAATACAGAAATTTGCTTTGTCTTCCTTTTGCTTTTTACACTTATGTTTTATTTGAGAAACGTCCAATGTTTTGTTAAATAGGCATATGCATTTGAACATAATAATTTTCTTACAAATCAAGAAATATGATTGCTGTTAGGTTGAAGGTACAAATAAATATCTTGATGCCCTTTCAGAAGAAATCCCCAGCGAAATTAAACTCCAAATTCCTCAACAAAGTTAAAATCCAGAACTTAATTCCCCACACAGAGTTAAACTTCAGGATCCTCAGCAGAACAAAAGCTTTCTCAAAGCTGATTTCCCCAGCCAAGAGAGCCTTCCAGAACTTAATTCCCCTTAGAGTTAAATTTCAGAATCCCCAGTGGAGCCAAAACTATCAACCCCCAGCGGAGCTAAAACCTCCAAAGCTGTCAATCCCCAGCGGAACCAGATTAATAAACATTCCCCCCACAGAGATACTTCCCATCAGATTGGAGATTCTCAGTCTTACTTCTCCAGCATAAGTCTACCAGGTTCTGGACTCCCCAGTAGAGATCATCAGAATTCTCATTCCCCACAAGTCACCAAGGATTTTTCAAACCCTAACAGTGATCCTAAGATCCCTCAACAACTGAAGATCTTGTTCCCCAAGCAGTCAACAATCAACAAGGATGTCTCAGCTTCAGCAATCAAAGATTCTTGCAATCCCCTGCAGCAGTCAAGGATTCACTTTCCCCGGCAGCAGTCAAGATTCTATTATCTCCGGCTATCCAGGATTCATATATCCTCAGCAAGACAGCTTATCAGCTTACATGCGCATTCATTACATTCATATCATAAACATTGATATAACATATATTGCATCATAAACTTCATGCAACATAACTTTGTGTTTTAGCTAATATTTTACCCTTTTCAGGATAAGATTAATAAGCTTCAACTTCAACTTTTGAAAACAGTTTACGGACGCTTCCCAACATGGATGCTGATCTATTGCTTATTCAACTTCAACTTTTGAAAACAGTTCACGGGTTCTCCAGACACGGATGTTAACCTATTGCTTATTCAACTCCAAGACTTCTGAAAACAGTTTACGGATTCTCCAGATATGGATGTTAATCTATCGCTTGTTCAGATTCAAGACTTCTGAAAACAGTTCACGGATTCTCCAGACACGGATGTTAATCTATCGCTTGTTCAGACTCAACTTTTGAAAACAGTTTACGGACGCTTCCCAACATGGATGCTGATCTATTTCTTATTCAACTTCAAGACTTCTAAAAACAGTTCACGGATTCTCCAGACACAGATGTTAATCTATCGCTTGTTCAGACTCAACTTTTGAAAACAGTTTATGGACGCTTCCCAACATGGATGCTGATCTATTGCTTATTCAACTTCAAGACTTCTAAAAACAGTTTATGGATTCTCCAGACATGGATGTCAATCTATCGCTTGTTCAGATTCAAGACTTCTGAAAACAGTTTACAGGTTCTCCAGATATGGATGTTAATCTATTACTTGTTCAGATTCAAGACTTCTGAAAACAGTTCACGGATTCTCCAAACACGGATGTTAATCTATTACTTGTTCAGATTCAAGACTTCTGAAAACAGTTCACGGATTCTCCAAACACGGATGTTAATCTATTACTTGTTCAGATTCAAGACTTCTGAAAACAGCTCACGGATTCTCCAAACACGGATGTCAATCTATCGCTTGTTCAGACTCAACTTCTGAAAACAGTTTACGAATGCTTCCAAATACGGATGTCAATCTATTGCTTATTCAGACCCCCAGCTCAGAGATGTTCCAAAACATGGGCACCTTTCTGATACTCATTTCTCTCACCAACAACATAACAGTTCAACATACATTCCAGATGGCATCTTTAAGCCCATCCCCCGACAAGATTCTGTCACATCTCCAGATGGCATCTTTAAGCCCATCTCCAAATGGCATCTTTAAGCCTATTCCCGCACCTATGTTTTGACGAGTGCAAATTTACGGGCACTCTAGTGTCCAATCTCCTTTTACCTTCGAGACGGGAAAGGCAAACTTGCCAATCTAACTCTTCAGGTTCAAGAAGATTGAACAGGGGCAACTTCTGTACCCCAAAATTTGCCCTCTCATTTCATCAACATTTTCTCACCACATGACTCTTGGAACTCAAGATCAAGTTAGGGTTTGCTCTGCTCAAGACCCCTCCTTGCACTGTTGACCCAAATTAGGGTTTGAGTTTGCACATGGATGTTTTGACCTAAAAGGCCCAAAGTGACTTTCATGCTTCATGTTGGACTCACAAGTTTATCCGTACCAAGTTTCAAGCCTTGATTCCAATCTTTGCCCAGGCAATTGGACAGTTGACCTAGAAATCAGCTGTATTGGGGAAAAAGTCAACTGTGGCCAATTGACAGTCAAACCTCATGATTTTTGACCCACATCAACATAATGAACTCATATGAACTATTTGGTCAAGTTTGGATCACAATTCCACACGAAATTTGATAAGATCACCAAAAGGGCAAAATGGTCATTTTTAGGGTTTTGACTGCACAAAGGCAATTTTTGACTGTTTGACCTAACCAATGGCAAACCAAGCTCACATATGGACTCAAGGACTCAATGGCATTGTCTTGACCCACTCAACAAGTTCAAAAGATCTCAAATGCATAGGATTGACAAATGAATTTTTTAGTCAACTAATTAAAATTTGACTGTATACTGAAAAGTCAAACTTTGACTTTTTGGTCAAAATCAAGTGCCAAGATTTATTTTTCATCAAGACATGTAAAATTATGAAACTTGTTCATCAAGAAACCCAAAATTACAAATTAGGGTTTAAAATGAAAAATTTCATAACTTAGAATTTTTCTAAGTTATGAAATTTCTTTATTTTTTCCTAACTTTGTCCCATTTTTTTCACCAGGATGCAAGTGGATTCAAACAAAACTTGAAACATGAAAGTTGTAATCCATTGCAAAATCTACAACTTTGATTCACAAAGTTTTCTCAAAGGAAGCTTGTATCTCAAGTTATGATTTTTGGAACAAGGGTGCAAAACATTTTTAACTTAGAGAAATTTTGCCCTATTCTAGGCAGGATTTTTGTCCAACTTCTTGGCCATTTTTCACATGGTTCCACTTGGAGTTTCAATTTTCATTACAAAGATGGATTATAGTACACATCCCAAGCTTTCCAAATTATCCAAGAACTTCTCAAACACCCTTGTGGTTAGAGAGAATCGAATTTGCAAAGTTGGCCAAAACTCACTTTTGTTCATGGCCAAGGCATGTTCATAACAAATGCATTTTTCAAATCAGCATGGTTTATGCTATCTTGCAGGCCTCTAAACCTATTTACACTCAATAATTTAATTCCTAACCATTGTGCTAAGGCATTATTTCACCCATTTGGACATTACACATCAAACTAACCCTTAATTGGTAAAAGTGATTTTGCCATTTTTGCAAAAGTAGCTTTATGTCAAACCACTATGCATTGAGCCTTGGACAAAGATCTGAGATTGCAAATCAAATCCATGGATTAGAGGGGGCCTAGAGGTTTGTTTGCAGCATACAAGATGGCCTGTACAAGCCTTTGACACAACACACACATCTTTTGCTTCATATAGAAGAAACTTGGCAAAACTGAACCAACTTGGATTTCCTGCAACCTAGAGCTTAAACAAACTTTGTGAACATCTTCCACACATCAAAACAAGCCTAAAGCACGACTCATCCATCCCTAAGACATGCTCATACTCAGAATCCCTGTTTTGCTGCAAAACAGGGCAAGTTCTGCAACTTGACCTCTATAACAATATCCACTCGTGCGTTTTTGCTCAAGCCTGTCCAAACACATTCCATACCATCCACTGAAACTATTCTAAGCCCTAAAGACAAGCTGTAACTCCCCTAACCTCAGTTGCCATTTTCATTTTTCAGTTTTGCAGGTGAACTTCCATAGCACGATACAGAGTGATTCAAAGCAAGCTAGGTGTTGCAGAAGCTTCCTTGGACTTCAGGCAAGCTATACAGAAGCTCAAGCTCCATTGAAGTTGGACACATTGCTGTACACGATTCAAGCTGAAACAGGTAAAACCATGGACTTCTATCTCTCAATCTAGGAAGAGTTAAGCTTAGGTTTGTGAATGAAACATGTCTTACTCATAGCCCTGAAGCCATACATATGATCACTTTTCATTTATGTTAAGCATGCTGTGAGAATTTTAGCCATGAACATGAGAAAAAAATTAGGTTAAAATTTAGGGCCAGAGAAATTCTCTCTGGCCTTTGAGTGTTAATCCAAGTTTTTTACATGTTTGAATTCGTGATTTGATGCTCTACAATGTTTGTGTTATGAGTTTTGCAAAATAATCAAAGAATCAGGAGTTGATGTTTGGACAACGAGGCGCACGAAATTTCAAACAATATGCTGGAGGTTGAAGAAGGTGATGGCTTGGGCTGGGCCTGAGTCATCCTTACTTTTTGCACCCCTTTTTCCCATTTACACCCCCCTGGCCCATTTAATCAAATACTTGTTATTTTTGACTTTTTGTTTTTTATTCTGATTTTATATTTTTTGCCCAAACATAAAAAAATACCAAAAATATTTTTCCACATTTTTTTCATATTTATTTTGCATTTGTTTCATTTTATTAGTATATATATATGTAAATAATATAAATACTTTTTACTAAAACCCTAAAAAATAATATAAAAATTATATTTATTTCCAGTTATTATTTTTATTTACACCTTGAAAATATTTTCTTAAATATACATTTTTTTTTCATATACATAAATAATTAATTTTATCTTTTTATATTTAATAGGTTTAGTAAATATATATATAAATATTTGTATATTATATTTATTAGAATACTTAGGATAAAAATATGAAAATAATACATTTTTACTTTTATTAATATATGACACTAAAAATACTTTTTTTTTACAATATACTTTTTATGTTTTAATATATATTGTACATAATTAATAAATATTACTATTTATTTAAAAACTAGGGTTTTTCCCTAAATGACAAAAATATTCAAATTTGACCTTTTTTATTTTTGTTTATATTTCACATTGAAAAATACTTTTACATACATGAAAAAATCCCCTTTTTTAGCGTAATGCATTTTTATTTGATATTTATTTATTTGTACTTATTTAAATATTAGATATTTGTCTTGTATATTCAATATGGATGTAATAGCTTAGAATTTAATTTCTTGTCAAATATCCCCAAATTCAAACTTGTACCCCATCCCCATAATCATTGTTGTAATAGCTTAGCATTTAAATTTCCGCATTTAAAAGCTTTCAATTATGCCATGTTTAGACTTAGGGTTTGTATGCAAATCAAATCAACAAATAGCTTGACCTAATTCAAGATAAACATGCATGAAAAACAAACACAATGCACACTTGCACCCTTAGGGTTACTCCACTTGTTGCCTTTAAAAATGGGCCATGCTTGCATGTCAAGTGTCTTTGGAAAAACAAAAACAAATCAAATGATCATAGTCCCTCGATGACGCTATCTTGTTGCCTAAACAAAATGATCATAGTCCCTCAAGAAAATTGCCAAAATACTTGACACTATTGCATTCATGGTCTAAATGATGACCCACGCCCGTCCCGTTAGCATCCTAACACAAGGTTGTTCACCAAATACAATGGTGAAACAACACTGTTAAAAGGGTTAAAATATGAGAAAGATCTTTGAGAAATTTAAGGTAGATAGCTCTTGGTTACTTGACCAAACTTGCAAAACAATACTTGCCATTTTTCAAAACACACATCACAACACAATTTCCAAACAAACTTTCAAAAAAACATTGAAACATCTTTTCAAAAAGACGAACACCTTTGTAAAACATTCGAGTAAAGAATTGTTACAATGGTTGCCTAGACAAGGCATCTTTTTCAAAACATTTTCAAAACCACACACACAAAGCACCATTTCAAACAATTGAAAAAGCAAAGGCAAGTGATCTAAGCAAGTAACTAAGAGCCTATGGATAACCATGGATAGAAAGGGTGCTAATACCTTCCCTTTCTATAATCTACTCCCCGAACCCAAGAAAACATCTCAAAGGTCTTTCCTGTGCTTTTTGACCTTTCCTTAGGATAAAATAAAAAGTCGGTGGCGACTCTTGCTAAACCGAAACATTTGCGAACACAAACGCAAAACCCAAGTCAGTTCTCCCACCGTATCACAGCTTCTAATCACAAGTTTTCCACGCGTTTTTGTTTCTAATCATGATTAGCAACTTGCCAGAAGTGATTAGCATCATGAAATGCACGATTTGGCTGAGTTTTGAGCAAGTTTGAGTCACACTTTCTTCATGATGCAGGCCCACACAAATTCCCTCCAAAACACATCATTTGCTATTCCTTTTGATCCCATTTGCTTCCCTATAAATAGAGGGTCATACCCCATCCATTTCCCAAGCTTAGATAGCCAGAATCACCCTGCCAAACTTGTTTCACAACCCAGAATTCAGCAACTTCGAAATCCATTCTCAAGCCTTTTTCAATCCATTTTCCCCCTCAATTCACCTTCCTTGATCTTCCCTGAAGCTAACCATATAATTACATTCAAGAATCGTGCCCTATACTGTTCCATAAAAGTCCAGTTTCAGAGCTCTGCAACTCAATTTCAATAGGTAGATTCCTTTATCAATTCTTCAAAACTCTGATATCATTGTGTTGCTCTCATTTCCCTAGTTCTAGTCGTAACACTTACATTTCACTAAAAACACGTTTTGACCATGAATTTTCAAATCCCTTTTCAAAACTTTCCTTCCAAATTGCTTGAGCTATAGTTTATATAAATTTGGCGCGAGGGTGTGGTTGTTTTCGTCTTGAAGAGACGAAGCGATTGACATAGGTCTGAGCTTCTGATTTTACAGTTTGAGAGACCTTCAAATCATGTTAGCTGGAGGTTGAAGATGACCTACGTGTCATCTTCCAACCAATGATGGCATGCCACTTGTTATTTTAAAAAATCTGATTTATTAATGATTATGTACATTATTCATTAACGACCATGATATGCACAGCACGCCAGATCCCTGAGATTTGATTACTAACGCGTTTTGACTCTCATCTAATGGTCCACATATTTTACTTTTATTTTCTCTTTATGATTTTTATTTTTTCACAACTTAATTTTGTGTTTTGATATTTTTTTATAAATTTTACACTTATTTGATTTATTTAAAATGTTTAAAAATACTTTTATACATTTTTAAATTTGAAAAAATTATGGGATGATCCAATGATATTGTGACAAATATTGATGACCTTATTTTTTTTCTGACTTTACTATTTTTTACTATTTTTGTTTATTTTACCCATTTATTTTAATTTTTAAATATGGTTTCTGACTTTTTAAAATTACCAAATTTTTTGTAAAATTACTTGGCCTCTTTTCTGATTTTTCTATGGTCTTATTTTTCATTTCTTGATTAATTTGAATATAATTGATATTTTCCTCATTATTTTCCATTCTTTAAACATTTTTAAACCTTTTAATGTATATATTAAATATGATATTATTTTGTGATTATTTTCTGGCTGTCTTGAGTTGATTTTTTGATCATGACTTTATTAACATCATTGGATCTTAGGTGTTGAGTTCAACTCCATCAAAATGGATGAATGATTTTAATAATAGTTAGATTAAAATTTTAATTCAAAAGTGGTTTATTCATCTTTTTGCCCTAATCCTCTTCATCTCATCCCCTTTTCATTGCACTAAATGTTGTTGGAGCATGATCTCTATATCATGTCTCAAAATAAATGGTGCATAGATTGCTATTGACTTGCCTCAAAATAGGTGCAACTTCTATATAAGTCCACTTACGATTGCTTAACATAGCGCTAAATTTTGTCCCGATTCGAATAAATGATCATTCGTGGCTTAAACTTATGATTGCAAGCCCAAGTATATTAATTTGATCTATTTGATCCAATAACCTTGAGATTCATTGTGTGGAGGCTTTGGTTCTACCAATCCTCTAATGGATCTACAACACCTTTGGTCAACGCGGATAACTTAAACATCGTTGATCATTAAATGGTAATTGTGAGAATTCCAAATAGATGATATACTTGACAAAAAGCAAATGCAACTTGTTGTGTGGAGGCTTTGGTTCTACCAATCCTCTAATGAGTTCCAAATGCAAGTTTCAAGATGGTCATCCAACTAACCACTAATTATTGACTTGTTTATCTTATGCTTTTATTATTTTTTATGCTTTATGTACTATTTATTTTTTAGCATTTACATTTCATGCCATTTTCATCTTTGCTCATTTGAGAATTTATTTTCTTGTCATTTTTACTTTGCTCACTTGAGCTTTTCTTTTCTTTTCTTAAGATACTTAATAATCAACATAAACCCTAAAAAACTCTTAATGGTACTTGGACTATTTGGTTACTGTCCTTGGCATTATGGAGCATGGAACTATTTCTTGGACTTAGGATTAGAAACCTTGGCCTATCTTGGAGACCTTGTGATCTTATATGATTATTTTGTTTGGAGTTCTTGAGGTTTACCTCAAGACATTGGGTTGCTTGTTTGTTTTTGTGTGCAGGTTTTTGTGATTACATTCTCTGTTTGTAATCTGGAATTCACCCGTATACAACCATTACTCTGCCCAATTTTTGTGAAGACTTAATACACTTGAAGAGGTCTAATATCTTTGCTTGCTTGGTTTCAATCTAAATAATGGGAATTCTATCTTGGCTCATAATGTCAAGCTTTGTCTTCTTGTTGGTTAGATGGATCTTATCCTTAGCTTTTACCTTATGCTTTAGGGTAGTCTCTTCTTCTCCTCCCATCTTCTTTAATTTCAAAAATCTTCTCCCTCCTTTTGTAAACTCTTCTTGTTTTGAAACTTAAGATACTTTCATAATAAACTTGGACTCAGGTCCATGCATTTTCAAAACATTTTCATCAATAAACTTCAATCAACTTAATAATACTTTGACATTTTTGTGAGAAGACTAAAAGTCAATCAATCTCATTTCAAACCATTTTGCCACTTTGGTCTTTATCTTTAAACTTTTCTCAAAAGGTTAGACTCTTGTCAATCCTTTTAGTGATGCAAACAACTATACTTCTATAATATGTAGTGAAGTGAGATATTTTCCACTTGGGTGTTGAGTGAGGCATTGTTGATTTTAAAATCCAAGCCATGTCCTCCACTTTGAGATGATGTAAATTCTCCTTTCTCATGATTGTGGGTAGTAAGTATGTTTTCCACACGGACAATGACGATGACATCTTATCTCTTAAAATCAACCAACACACTTGTGTTTCAAATTTTTAAAAGAGGAACTACGTGTACCCTGAACCCCTATTGCATGAAAGATGGTACGTAGGCACTAAAGGTTCACAACCGCGACAGGTGCAAAAATCATAAAAAAATATATTTCTTTTCTCACCTCCACCATCCATTTTATATATAACACATTTCATAGCCAAAATATACAAATTTTGCAAAGAGGTTCTTGCGGGGTACCGTAGATGTTTAGGGTGCTAATACCTTCCCTTTGCATAACCAACCCCCTTGCCTTGAATCTTTCCCCTTTTTTGGGTTATTCGCTCTTTTCCCATTCCTTTGGAAATAATAAGGTGCGGTGGTGATTTTTATTTTGATTTGTATAAAGTCTACTCAATCCAATGGCTTAGTATTGAACATTTCTACCGCTACACTATCAACAATAAACCAAATATAATCATTTCCCTATGTCATTTTATGCTAACTCATCACAAAATCCATGGAAATGTTGTCCCATTTCCAGTCAAGAATGCTCAAAAGTTGCATCATACCCAATGACTATTGATGTTCAATCTTTAACTTCTGACAAGTCAAACAAGCATAAAAAAATTCAGCTACTTCCTTCTTCATTCCTGGACACCAAAACATCTACTTCAAGTCTTGATATATCTTAGTATTATCAGGATGAATACTCGAACCAATTTTAAGACCTTCCTCAAGAATACTATTATTAAGTTTTGACACATCTGGCACACAAACTCTGTGTCTAAATCTCGTCACACCTTCCCATTAATTCTGAAATCACCACCTTTACCTTGATTTATTAACACAAGTCAGTCAACCAATCCCAAATCAATCTTCTGACCTTCTCTAATATCTTCGAGAATACCACTGATCAGCTTCAGCATACCCAACTTTACACTATTAGGAGTCATTTCACATACCAAACCGATGTCTCTTAATTGCTCAATAAATTCCTATTCTCGAACCATAAGCGACGGCATATGCAATGACTCGTATTCAAGATATCTGCCATAACATTAGTCTTAACATAATGCCAACTCAAACTGAAATCATAGTCCTTCATAAATTCAAGCCACCTCCACTGCCTCATATTTAACTTTTTCTGATTGAACAAGTATTATAAACTCTTGTGGTCACTAAACACTTCGAATCTTGAACCAAACAAATAGTGTCTCTAAATCTTGAGAACAAAAACCACAACTGCCAACTCCAGATCATGTGTAGGATAATTACTTTCATGAATCCTCAACTATCTAGAAGCGTAAGCCACAAGCTGACTATTATGCATGAGCACACCTCCTAGACCCATCTTCAGAGTATCACAACACACAACAAACGACTCACTCAGATTAGGCAAAATCAACACTAGAGAAGCCATCAATTTCCTCTCGAGTTCTTGAAAACTCTCCTCACATTCACGTCCCAAACATAAGGTTGAACCTTACTATTCAAATGAGTCAAAGAAAAATCTAACCTCGAAAAGCCTTCTATAAACCTCATGTAGTAGCCAACCAAACCAAGAAAACTTTTGATCTCAATCACAAACTTTAAAGTTTCCCATTGCAACACAACGTCAACCTTTGGTGAATCAACAACAATACCACCACTACAAATCACATGATCAAGGAAATTAAATTTCCTTCAACCAGAACTCACACTTAGACAGCTTCACATATAACCTCTTCTGTTGGATATTCTGCACCACAACCCTCAGATGTTCTACATGTTCTTTACCAGACTTAGAATACACCAAAATGTCATCGATTATCTAAGTAAGGATGGAAAATATTATTCATATACTCCATAAACACACCAGACGCGTTAAACATTCCAAACAGAACCACTGAATAATCATAATGTCCATACCGAGTTCTAAAAGCAGTCTTCGGGATGTCTTCTGACTTCACTAGAATTTGATGATAACCCAATCTTAAATAAATATTAATAAACACAGAAGCACCAACCATCTGCTCCATCAAATCCTTAATTCTTGGAAGAGGATACTTGTTTTTGATAGTAAATTTATTCAGTTGTCGACATTCAACACACGACCTTATGCTATCATCTTTCTTATTGACCAATAACACTGGTACTCCCCATGGTGAAACACTAGGCCGGACAAACTTCTTCTCAAGCAAATCTTTCAATTGTTTCTTTAGCTCACTCGGTTCTGAAGCAAAAATCCTATACGGCACCATCGATACAGGACTAGTACCAGGTACTAAATCTATGGTAAACTCGACCTTGCACTCTAAGGACAAATCACTTATATCTTTAGGAAACACATCATGAAACTCACACACCACCAAAATATCTCTATTTACTACATCACTCTCCACTCTCAAAGAAGCGAACATCATAAATATCTGATCTTTCTCCATTAAATACATATCAACTTGACAAGAATCTCGAATTCGTACTCTCTTCGGGTTCGGGAAACAACATAGCCTTAACAACACCTGAAATTTTGCAATCCCCAACATGCTCAACCCACACTCAACACCTGAAACATTTCAGAGAAGCAAAAACTTCTCCCTCACTTGTTTCAATCTTGCTCATGCTGGAAAGCGGTTAGAAAACAAGCAAGCCCCGACAGTGTTTCACACATTTCGCATACCAGGGAATAAAAAAACTTACATAAACCTGACTAGATGGACCGACCTGCTTTGATACAACTAAGTGACAACTTAAAACCCCAATGCTTAATAATATGAATTTAAGAAACTATACACATAGGTGTCACGTAAATGCAACACAAACCCGCTCCGTAACACGGGTTAAAAAAAAAAATATAAACACATGTCATCACACGATTGCCTTTACATAGGCTCATTGCAGTAGAATTAAACAAATAACTCAGCAATTAGATTAAGTATCATAATAAATTTTCTTTTGAAACATAATACTTGATTATGGTAAAATGCCTTCATCAATCAAATCAACATATAACATTCAAAGTTATAATATTTAAATCTCACAACAACAACTCAAAAATAATAATAAACAATAAAAAATAAGGTTTGCCCGCCTAGTGTTACAGATCAGAGTAACAAAATATAAATATTGCGATAAAACAGGAAAAGAAGAACCTCAACGCCATCCTTTAACTTCTAAGCAACTACTCATTTACTTGCTCACCTGTACTCCAAAGGAGCAGATACACCATAATTAAATAAAAGGGGGGAGGGGTGAGAATACACTCAAAATAAGTTAGAGGTGTAAAACAAAGCAAGGGTAGTATAATTTACATAATCATAACATGCACGCGCTAATCGCAATAAATCACCAACCACATCATGAATTCTCAACCAATCAACAACGCCATGAATAAACAATTACATATGCAAACATATATGCAAATATACTTCTTAACTGACTATATATGCATATGGTACCATTTATGGACAACACATGCCCATTTTTCTCCCGATTCCCTCTTAGAACCAGAGCACACCAAAATCGTTACTAATCACCATATATTAATGTTTCACTAATCCCTCTCTGGAATTAGCTACTCGCTCCCGATCCACACCATAGGACCAGAGCACACAAAAGTTTCTACTAATCACCATATAGTAACACTTCACGAATCCTTCACTGGAATTAGCTACTCGCTTCGATACACACCATAGGACCAAAGCACACCAAGCTAAATTGAAGTTCGGAAACCATGATGCATGATTTCAACAATAACATACAAATACAAATATGTACAATCAACCCCTCTTTTGACCGTGTACATCGCCAATAAGGCCACCTCAACATAAAAAATATAACACACACACATTAGACAACGCAACATTACCAAATTCATCACCATTCATAACATACAAACAAATTCACCAATTAACCATCATATAGTTATGCATTTACAACAACAATACATAATTAATCATCATATAATTATGCATTTACAACACATAGTAATATTCACCATATATCACTAACAAAATCACTAAAAAACATTACAGGCATTCCATGGAATTGCTACATCATTTAAACAATAACATTTAAGTAATTTAATTATTATTCAATAATGATAATCCATCACGATTAATTAAGATCATAATAATTAATCAATTACTCATCAACCACCAATTCCCACTAAAACATCACCAAAGAACATTTAATCAATCACAACAATTAAGCTTCTTTCATCATCATTAACCGTCAATGACATTATACCTTAAGTAAAACAATATTGAAATTCTGGCACACTAGTTAGATGTTAAGACTGATGTCACAACACCAGAATACAATGTCAAGAAAGATGTTAAGACATCATCTTACTGATAGAGCAATTTACAAAAATAATAAATCATGTACAAAGTAAATTGCCGAAGATAAATAACACAATCAAATGTTAACCCAGTTCAGTGCAACTTCAGTTACTCTGGGGGAATCCAAGCCAGGAAAGAAATCCACTATAATAGTATTTGTTCAAATCCTAAACAACCCAGTTTACAACTTATCACCTAATCATTACCCATGCAATTTCTACATAGGAACCTCCTAGATGGACTCCCTCTCACTTCCCACAATCACCTCAGTGATAACGACAATGGCCAAAACAGAAGAACACACTTCCAATTAAACAAATTACACTCTTTGCTTAAAATATCATGAGTGAATCACAATGAACAATAAACAATTAGTCAACCTCAATGCATCAAAAAAGATACATGAGTGACATACAAAAACAATGAACAACAGAAAAACTTTCAAACCCTAAAGACTCTTGAATAACAACTTCCCTTTTTCACACTTTGCATTAGGTTTAGGTTTTTCCTTTTAAAATCCACAGCTAGCACGAGCTTCTGATTCTCCACTCAATTAGTTGTAGATCCACAAACTGATGGCTGCACAAATTAGACAGAAAATCCTTGACATATGGAACAGAAACATCACAAGTTTCGTAAATTGTTTCAATATCCAATTTTAGAAACTAATACACAACTGGAGATAAAATTACTTGTTCCAAAAATAAACCTTCTTGATATGCATAAATATGTGAGATAAATCGATTGAGAATCTCATAAAAATCAAATCAGAACCTTCATGAAGCAACAATAGCACCTGCTACATAAATTAATCAAGATGTCATGACATCTTGCTCAACATATGACTGTGATACATGTTTTACCAAAATTATTGCCAATCACAAAATCATGAATCTATGTGGCACTAATTTAAAGGTCAAGAAGAATATAATTAGAATATTAAAGAATATATAGTTTCTAAATTTGGAGAGACTTTAGGAAGGTTTGATTGAAGACCTTGATTGTAGCAGAAGTTACTGCTATTTGTTATAGCTGATATGCTGAAGTTTAAAGGCCCAAATCTAGTTGGGTATAGGTTATAAATAGAAGTGTATGTAACCTAGGAAATATACAGGTTCAAGATGTAGAAGTCTAGGGCTTTGTCTTTTTTCCACTCCCTAGGAGACTTGGTGTAAATGAACCACTCAGGCTGTGATATGGTCACTGCACTCTCACTCAAAAACCTGTAGGTAATAAGTTAAGTATTGTTCTTGGAGGAAGCTTTGAAGCAACTCCAAGTTGTGGCATTAGTCAAGAGTCTTAGCTAGAGATTGTCATGGAAGTGTGCCTTCCCGTTTGTTCAGGATTGTGTTGATCCAATCGCTGTCTGTGATTGAAGAGGGATTGAGGAGGGCCTCATATCTAGGTGAGTCTTAGATAGAAATCTAGAAAGGGTAATTGTTGTACCCAAAAAATTTCCCTCTCCTTCAATTAAAAAAAAGGATCCCCTCAGGCTCCTTGGGTTTTCAATCTCTTTAAGCTACCAAAGCTTTCTAGGCCTCAGGATATCACACTGATTCATCTTTTCAGAACTACAGTACACCTTCGATCATCAAATGAGGTTCATTAGAGATGTTCTTTTATAGTCCAAATATTATTTCCACCTTCAAATTCAAGGCATTATTATTATGGTGATTGGACGCAAAGCATAAGACATGGAACATGGGATTCATTATGATCAAAGCTTGTATGTTTATTGAAATACAACGTTCTTGAAATTTAAGACGCCATTATTCTTTCAAATACTTGTAAGGTGAGTTACTTATGTTGGGAAAATTTGAAGTTGGATATTTCATTGAGTCAAAGATGATTTAAAGGTGCACCCAAAGAACATCATTAAAGTTCAAGTGAGCAAGAAGGTAATTTGGAACTTAAAGTCCAAGTTTGAGTTCATATAGATTTTTTTCAATTACGAGTTGCTTGGAACTTAAGGAATAAATGTAATTCATCTCAAGTTCTTTTAAGTTCAAATGTCTAAAGCATGCATCGTATTCAAGTTTGCAAGACAAGGCGTGTATCATTCAAAGTTTTCAAGATCATTTCAAGAACCTAGTTTTGTTCAAAAAACGGTTCAAGTCCTATTATTCACCATGATAATTCAAATAACAAGTTCAGACAAGCTCAATTTTTCAAAAATGCAGCTAGTGGCAAACAATAGCCATTCGAGTTTCATTCATATTCTCTTTTCAATATTAGAAATCATGATTGACCATTACACTTTGGTGAATTACAAAAATTACAAGCACTTGAATTCCTAAGTTCTAAACCTATGCCTATTGTTCATTCTTCATGCTTCCAGCCTTCAAGTTTCTTCTCCAAGGTTATTTATCCATCAATCTTCATATTCTCCTCCAAATTTCTCCAGGCCATGCCACGGTTTCCCTTGCCATCTTTCTCCCAACAATCTGTTATTGCTCACATGAAACAAAAGAAAAGGAATTAGTTAGCAAAAACATGAACATAAATAAGGAAATTTGCAAGGTATTTTATTCATCATCAGGGTTTTGTTTGAGGAATCAAAAAATAAAGGTTTGTTTCTCACTAAAGCCTCATAAATTAGTTTTCAAGAAAGCAATCATAGGCCAGCTTTATCTATTACAAATCATAAGCTAAGTTGGTTCACAAAAAGACAAGGACAAATCCAAATTAGAATTTCAAATTCAGCATCATGTTTTCACGCAAAAGATTAGAGGCCTCATGTTGTTTCATTTCAATGAAAAATCAGAATTGCAAAATCCAATCACAGGCCTAGACTTCTGCTGCAAATCTCAAACAAATGTTTTAAAAAAAGCTTGTTTGGTTCACAGCAAAAGCACAAACTCATGTACTGCACAAGTACAAAATCAAAAAGTCAGCAAGCAACAAGTACAAGTTCAAAAAGAGGCATCATAAAAAGTCAGAAGCCAGCAAGCAACAGGAAAACCAAAGCCAATATAGCATTGAAAAAGCGCAGTCATAATGTACAAATATAATTGACATATCAAAAATCAAAAGTGACAAGTCCAATACAAGTTGAACAAAGTCTTTTATCTCAAGACAGTCCCAAAGTGAAACCCTTCATGGTTCACAAGTAAAAGTTCACAGTATAAAAACAGGAACATAGTTCACACAAAAGGGAGTCAGAACGGTGGAATACAACAACATAAAAAATCTCCATTCATTAATTTTTTGTAACATAGTTCATAACAAATAGACAGAAAACCGAGCCACAAAAAAACCTTCAAATTTGTTCACAAAAAAACATACACAAACAGATCCGTAGCATACACAAACCCTTGAAAATTGTTTCAACAGACCAAACCCTACTCTTTTTTTGTTTTTCTCATCATTTTCCAAAAACCCTTCAAAAATTGCAAAGAAGAAAGAACGAAAAGAAAGATAGTACCAGAGAACCATCAAAAGGTTAAAAGCTTGCAAATTCGAATTTCACGTCCTCCGTCTCTCTCTTTTGTTTTCCTTTTCGCTTCTATTTATGCATCCAACACCACGATCTTGGTTATTTTCAAATTTGAGCGTTTAGGGTTTCTAAAACCCTTCTCTAGATTTAGGTCGAATACTTCATCTCCTGCAAAATCCAAAGGAAGAGGCGTAACCAGAGAAGAGAGAGGAATCAAATGATTTAAACAAATATGAGATAGAAGCTACGCCACTTCCATCACCGCCGTGAGGCAATTTTCGGTGCGGCACATCTTTCTTCTCAAGTGAGAGCCCTTCAGAGAGTACGAGAGAGAGTTTAAAATAAGAGAGTGTTTGTGACAAATGATACCATTTTTCTATTTTTTTTACTTTATTTGGATAATTGTTGAATGGGCTAAACTGACCAGCCAACCCAATTCCTTCTCCATTCGTGCACCCTCCCATTTTACTTTTGTTTACACCATTTTGTCATGGGCCTTCCCCAACTCGATTCATAAGCCCAGTCTGAATTCCTCATTCTCACCTCCCTATTTACTTCCCAATACGCAGACCCACTTTCTTCTTATTTTATTTTACTATTTTTATGATACAAACAAAAAGCTTTGGGCCTAAACCAACCAAAACGTTTTTTCTATCAAACCTCTCTGTTTTCTTTTCAAACCCCCTGACCCTTCTATTTTATATTTTTATTTTTTATTTTATTTTATTTTCTTTTCTTTTTATTTTATTTTACTTTTTATTTATTTTCTTTAATATAAAATATATAAAAATATATTTTTCTAAACAATTATATTAAAAATTTTCATTTCATTTTTTATTTCTTATTTTATTTTGTATAGACAAAAGACCAAAAAAAATATTTTCTTAACAAATTAATTTCTTTTCTTAATTAAACTAATTTAGACTTAGGTTTTAGTTTAGTTTTATTTTCTAATTAAATTAATTTAGACATTAGGATTTTTATTAACTTTTTTTCAAATTAATTAATTAGGTTAAACCCCTTTTTCTACCAAAAATATCCATAAAAACATAAAAACAATTTCCTTTTTCTCTTTATATTATCTTTGCATTTTCTATACATTCTATCACTTTATATATTGATTTATGTGATTGTCAAAGCCTTGTAATAGTAATTAGGGTTTATTTTACTTGTCATCCCTGAAACCACGTGGCCGGAACCTGTCATCTGGATGTTAATGGAACATCAATGAAGTCGCCACCGATCGTCTTTTATCCCGCCGAGAGGGAAAGGTAAACATCGAGAAAACCTGAAAAGGGAGAAATCACAGTCTTTCGACCGAGAGATCGGGTAAGAGAGTCTGTTACGCGAGGGGAAGGTATTAGCACCCCACACGCCCGTAGTACTCTACGGTATCCACTCTTATTGTCTAATCTAAATGGGTGTGGTCAAATCCTATATCTATGGCTTACAACTGAAAAGGGAATGCATGCAAAAGAAAAGAAAATAATGTAGGGAAAATAAAAGAAGTGCTCGATTGGGCCCTATCCCAATGCCTACGTATCCCTTTTAAGGAATCAGAGCAGCCGTAGTTCGGCTTAAGTGTTTTGGTTGGTTTGTGTTTTTTAGTTAGAACAAACAAAGATAATCAAGATGGAAAAACATCAAGTAAAACAACAAACAAATAAGATGGAAAAACATCGGTTAAGTAATAGCAAAGTAACATGTCAAAGATGGCGAAACATCAGATGTTAAATGAATGACAAAACATCACACCTAGCAATGATATTAGGAATCAAAGTAGGATAACAAAATATGCGATGGCGAAACATCGGCTTCAAGATAACAAGATATCATGGCAAAAGATGGCAAAACATCGATAAAACGAATGGCAAAACATCACACCTAACAATGATATTGAGAATCAAAGTAGGATAACAAACATGTGCGATGGCGAAACATCGGCTTCAAGATAACAAGATATCATGGCAAAAGATGGTGAAACATCGATAAAATAGATGACAAAACATCACACCTAACAATGATATTGAGAATCAAAGTAGGATAACAAACATGTGCGATGGAGAAACATTGGATTCAAGATAACAAGATATCATGGCAAAAGATGACGAAACATCGATAAAATGGATGGCAAAACATCACACCTAACAATGATATTGAGAATCAAAGTAGGATAGCAAACATGTGCGATGGAGAAACATCGGCTTCAAGATAACAAGATATCATGGCAAAAGATGGCGAAACATCGATAAAATAGATGACAAAACATCACACCTAACAATGATATTGAGAATCAAAGTAGGATAACAAACATGTGAGATGGCGAAACATCGACTTCAAGATAACAAGATATCATGGCAGAGATGACAAAACATCGATAAGAAGGATGGAACAACATCACACCTAACAATGATATTGGGAATAAATGTAGGATAACAAACATGTGCGATGGCGAAACATCGGCTTCAAGATGACAAAGTAAGATTGGTTTGTATCTTTTACTTTGAAGAAGAGTTTGGGTTCATTAGAGGTGTATTATGATTTTCCAAGAAAACAAATTTTGTTTTAAGATGCAAGATGCAAAGAGAAAAAAACAACTAAGGGAAACTATCCTAGTACTATCCCTAGTGTTATCATACAATGGTTGATCCTAAGGTTGAGGTTAAAGGAAAATCCTATCCTATGTTTGCATACATGGATTCCTACCTTAATTAACATGTCAAAGGAATCTTAACAAAACTATCCTATAGGGAACATGCAATGAGAGCGAAGTTGTGATCTCAATATCTAAATTGAGTGACTCATCGATCAACAATTAAATAAGAAAAGCAATAAACATCCTATAGGGAACATGCAATGAGAGCGAAGTCGTGATCTCAATTTCTAAATTGAGTGACTCATCGATCAACAATTAAAGAAGAAAAGCAATAAACATCCTATAGGGAACATGCAATGAGAGTGAAGTCGTGATCTCAATGTCTAAATTGAGTGACTCATCAATCAACATAAACACAACATAAGTATTAGGCAAAAAACAGAGGGCCTCCTGTCATATATCAGCAACAGAGGTCCCATCATGCAATCAGAGAACTATGCAAAATGAAAATGAAAGAAGGGAGATAGTGCAATACCAAACGGATAACTATCCGTAGCAACCGATCAAGAATAAAGAGAAACCCAGAGAACTTTAAGCAAGCTGGAATCAGTAGATGAACCAAGTCAGAAATTGCGCCATAAGGGTGTAAGTAATGAGATTATCAGATATGAACAGATCCCCATGGGCAAAGTATAGTATTCATAATATCATGTATATATCCTGCATGGAATGTCAAACATGCCAAATACAAAAGCAGTGTCAGTGTAATAAGTTGTGTTCCACAAATAAAGTGGAACACAGTAGCCTCAGGCCAAAAGTGGGATGCTATACACTGTCACAAAGATATGCCAAGGTCTCTAATCCTAAGTCCAAGAAAAAGTCTCATGCTCCATAATGCCAAGGATAGTAACCAAATAGTCCAAGTATTATTAAAGTTTTTTATGGTTCATTTTGATTATTAGGTGTCTTTAAAAGGAAAAGAAAAGCTCAAGTGAGAAAAATAAAAATGACATAAAAATAAAATGCTAAAAGTAAATGGTACATGAAGCATAAAAATAAAAGCACAAAGTAGAGTCAATTGTTAGAAATTAGTGGTTAGTTGGATGACCATCTTGAAACTTACATTTGGAACTCATTAGAGGATTGGTAGAACCAAAGCCTCCACACAACAAGTTGCATTTGCTTTTTGTCAAGTATATCATCCATTTTGGAATCCTAAAAAAGTAACATTTAATGATCAACGATGTTTAAGTGATCCGCGTTGACCAAAGGTGTTGTAGATCCATTAGAGGATTGGTAGAACCAAAGCCTCCATACAATGAATCTCAAGATTATTGGAACAAAGAGATCAAACTAACATACTTGGGCTTGCAATCATAAGTATGGGCCACGGATGATCATTTATTCGAATTGGGACAAAATTTAGCGCTATGTTAAGGAATCGTAAGTGGACTTATGTAGAAGTCACACCTATTTTGAGGCCGGTCAATAACAATCTATGTACTTCATGTTTGGATAAATGATATAGAGATCATCATCCCTTAACACGTAGCACAATTAAAAAGAAAGGGATAAGATGAAGAGGGAGGGGAATGATAAGCTAATTTGGATCACCATTTCAAACTTCTTTCATTTTTAAATTCAACCACTCCTCTAGATGGATTAAAGCACTAAACATATCATTAATCCAAATCACCAAAAAAGAATTAAATAATTCACTCTTAGGTAGATTTGAATTGATGAACATTTATCCAACTTCATCTACATCATAAAGTCCATTGAGTTTAAAGACAAATTGGACATTTAAAATTGCAATCTAAACCAACAATCAAAAGGAGTGAGTAGAAAAAGCATTTTGGATCAAAGCTGCCCCAAAACAAGGCAAAAAAATACATTCTGTCCCTGTGCAATCGATTTCAGTAACTGTGCAATCGATTTACACGGTGTTATTTTCAAAAAAAATTGTGTGAAACGTTTCTGTGCAATCGATTACACAGTTACTGCAATCGATTGCACACTGTTACAGTAGCAAAAACAACATTTTAAAAGGCCAATTTCTTGTTCAAACTTTCCATCAAACACCTTATGATCATGGATCCAATTGAGCACAAAAATTTCATCAAATTATGAGAAAATAACAACATTGGAATCATAAAATAATACTCAAAGAATCAAACCCAAAGATCAACAAGAGATCACATTGTGAAAGATGAATTATCCAACTTACCAAAGGTAGATCTAGAGAATTATCAACACAACTTCAAGAATTTGCTTCAATTCAATCACAAGAATCAATTGCCAAGCTTGGATGTAGAGAATTGATAAAGAAAAAGTGTTTGGATGAAGGTTTAGCTCAAAGATTAGTAAGCTTCAATGCAAAGCTTACTAACTTTTTAAAAATGGAGCTTTGAGTGAATTTGGTAGATGGAGAGAATTGAGAGATTTTTTAGCAAAGTGATTTTGGATATCAAAAGCTTGAAATTTGAATGAAATGAGGGCTCTATTTATAGAGTTTTAGGATTGGGATTAGTGGTAATTTGGTAATTGATTCTTGGAGCCAAAATTTAAATTAATGATAATTCTTTCAAATATTAGAGCCAAAATTTGAATTAATGATAATTCTTTCAAATATTAGAGCGAAAATTTGAATTAATGATAATTCTTTCAAAAATGAAGGAAAATTAGAGCCAAAATTTGACAAGTTTAAAATTGCTGATTTTTTTCTCCAAATTTTCACACTGTGTAATCGATTGCACTATAGTGCAAATCGATTTGCACAGTGTCTATTTTCAAAAGTGGCGCAAAATACACTATGTGCAATCGATTGCACTCTAAGAGCAATCGATTGCATATGTGAAAAAAATGAATTTTTTTTAGTTTTCTTTTGCAAAAAAGAGATTTTAGGAGAATAATACCAGGAATCTTTGTTTGTCAGATGCTTCGACTTGGTACCTACGAAACACAAATATGCAAAGACAAAGACAAATATTTTTTGTATTTTGATTAGAAGTTAGTCAACAACACATATACAAAATACATAACTAAGGTGCTTGGAGATAGCTGATCAAGATTCAAAACCCTAATTTGACTGGTGAATCAAAGGAGTGATTACCTCTTATAATCAAACACAAACTCCAATCCTCTGAAGATCCAAAGAGATGGATGAAACATCTTGAGATATGGAATTAATTCTGATCTTGAAAGATCCAGAGGTTCAAATGACAAGGTTCTACTTGAGCAATTGTCAAAGCAACCAACCTTCAAAGCTTAAGGAAGACTTGATAACCAAAGTACTTTGACCCCACCACAATGTATGAATGAGATGCAATATGATATTCATGATAGAACATAAGCCAAAAATCAAGAGGGTAAATTTTGGGGTGCAACAATCCCCATTTGTAATTTGTACCTCCATCCCCTAAAGTATTGTAATAGCGTAGGACTTTTTCATTTCGTAATTTATCGCTTTCCATATTTTTGCTAGTAATTAGGGTTTGTATGGCAAGAGTTAAAACAAACAAGTAGACAATCCTAATTTAAGACAAAAGCATGAAAACAAAAACGCTTTGCACACTTGCACCTCTAGGGTTAACCCACACTTGTTGCCTTAGATTAAAATAGTCATGTCCCTCGAACGTGTGATACATTAGCAAAGACCCTCGATTACAAGATCATAGTCCCTTGATGCTGCCTTCGGTAAACGATATTAATCCCTTACGACAAAATTGCTAACGTATCCTACAATGTTGCCTTCTATGACTGTAAGATGACCCACGCCTGTCCCTTCACATACAATGATAAGGTTTCTTACTAACTAGTGGTAAGATAACATTGTCTAAAGGAGGAGGAAAAGAACAAAGACTTCTTTTGAGTAGGTAGAACGCTCGTAGTTTCTTGCTCATAAATATTTCAAAACAAAACATCTTTCAAACACACCAACACTTTCATGAAATATTTTCAAAAGTCAACACTTTGTATACATTCTTATAGAGACGAGAATCATTACAAAGTTCTCCTAAACGAAGGCACTTTTCAAAAATAGTTTCAAACAAACGCATTCACAAAGCCTTTTCAAAGTGAGATAAAAACTAAGAGCCCATAGATAACTACGGATGAAAAGGGTGCTAACACCTTCCCTTTTCATAACCTACCCTCCGAGCTCAAGAAAATTCTCAAAAGGTCTTTCCTGTTCTTTTCACCCTTTCCTTTATTGGATAAAAGAAAAGTCAGCGGCGACTCTTGCTATCCACAACAATTGTGATAAAACGTAAAACACCCAAGTCAGTTCTCCCACGTATTACAGTAATGATTAAATGATTAGGCCATAAACCGGAGGTTTACTGTAGGGTCTATGATATGATACTATTTGAGTGGATTTGTCCCTGGCTTGGTATGCCCCCAGAGTAGGAGAGTTGCTCCGAACTGGGTTAACAATTCTGGTGTGTTGTTTATGCTTTTCAGTACTGTTCTTATTATTAATAGCTCACCTGTTTGTTTATGTCGGATCAGATGTCCCAACATGTCATAGGACATATGAGTTATGTCATACAATAATTTCAATTGGAAACACAAATAGTAGTTCATCTTCAGGTGATATTTCACTTTTTTCCCCTGTCAAAAATCCTTTTACACTTCTTGCTACTATCACATGTTTTAGGAATGTTGACACTGAACTCCATTGTCACCACCTTATAACATGTCTTTTTGAAACCAGTCTTTTGTTCTTGCAGAGATCTTTTGTTCCATCCTTTGATAGGTTTAAAAATAACAATTTGCTTAGGCATTTCATGCATCAAAAAATAGAGGAAAGATAGAGTATCTATTTCATTCCTCCACATCAGTAATTGTTATAACTCCTCAACAATGCAGGTTTCTAGCTCATTCCTTATATTCTCAAATTGATTTTCATATAATGCTTTAGTAAACATAACGGTTAGTTATTTTTCAGTGTCCATATGCTCCAGACTAATAACCTTGCCTTCAATAAGATTCCTGATAAGGTGAATATGGCTGTCAAAATTCTTGTTCCATCTATGTTGAATGAGATATTTGATATAACTTAAATCTTCATAATTTAATGTCATGACATCCTATTCGATATTATATTCCTTCAAAATTCATTTCATCCATATTAGTTGAGAGTAAATATTTCTTGTTCCACCATATTCAACTTTAGTAGTAACTAAAGAAGCAAATATATACACTTCTTAGTTAACCAGAAAATTGGAATGTTTCTTAAGTAGAAACATCCATTAGAAATTCCTTTTCTGTCATTAGTACTAATATCCTAATTCGCATTACAGAATTCTTCCACCATGAGATTTATGTTGTGAGAATATAACACACCATAAAAACTTGTTCCAATGATACATTTCAATATTTTCTTTTCTTGAATAATAAGGCTCATCTTAGGTTAAAGTTTAGAGACAAAAAATAAATTTGATATCTCCTCATTGAATCCAGTGGTGTCCACTTTATTAAGGTGTCCTGTAATAAGTTCCTTGGATTATTCTGTTTGAATTCTCATATAGAGACCTTTGTTGACTTGAGAACTAACATATTCAGTACTTTTGAATTCACAAATTACACCTCTTCCTGCCTCATTAGTCTTCACAAGAGATGTTCCAACATATTCTTTGACATCAATCTATTTTTTAGTGATTGAATCATAAATCACAACACTTATGAATTCCATTATAACTTTGGTTCTGGAGTTAAAAATTACATAAGCTCTGGTGTTTGAAGAGTAACCCAAAAATATCCTTTCACTTATAGGATCCATCTTACCCTTTTGTTCTTTGTCAGCCAAGATATAACATTTACTTCCAAAGACATGAAAGTATTTGAATGTAGGCTTCCTTCCTTTCCATAACTCATAGAGAGTATCTGAGTGCCTGCCCTCAAAGTGTCCCTATTATGAATGTACCATGTAGTATTCATAGCTTTAGCCCAAAAATGATATGAGAAGTTCTTAACATGAAGCATGACTCTGGCTGATTCTTGTATAGCCCTGGTCTTTTTCTAAATAATTCCATTTTGTTGGGAAGTGATGGAAAAACAAAATTCATGACTGATACCTTCAAAAGCACAAAATTCAGAGAGTTTTGCATTCTCAAACTTCTTGTCATGGTCACTTCTAATGTTAACAATCACATTATTCTGCTCCTTTTGAATACTTTGACACAGATCTTTAAAGACTTCAAAGGTGTCTGATTTTTCTCTAATAAAGTTAACCCATATAAACCATAAAAAATCATATATAACCACATAGACATACCTCTTGCCACCCAAGATTTCTACTTGCATTGGTCCCATTAAATCCATATGAAGAAGTTCCAGCACTTTAGAAGTAGTATGATGTTGCAACTCTGAATGTGACATCTTGGTTTGCTTCCTAATCTCATACTCACCAGAGACTTTAACCACCCCCACCTTGAGTTCTAGAATACCTCTAACAACTTCTTCAATTATGATTTCCTATATTCCCTTGAGATGAAGGTGTCCATGCTTTTGGTGCCATAGCTTCACCTCATTCTCCTTGGTCATCAAACACGTGGAAGGATAGGTAGTTACTTGAGGTTCCCACAAATAACAATTGTCTTTAGACATTATACCTTTTATCATAATATCACCTTTCTCATTTTCTACCAAACATTTTGACTTTGGATAGTTAACTAACAATACTTGGTCACACAACTAACTAATGCTTATATGATTAGCAGTTAGTACTTTCACAAGAAGAACATCTTCTAGACTAGGAGAGCCATCACACACCAATTTTCTAACTCCCTTAATTTCACCTTTAAACCCATCACCAAATCTAACAGAACCTGGGGGCTGAGATATGATATCCACCAGCAACTTATGAATCCATGTCATATGTCTAAATTATCCATTATCAAAGTACCAGTCTTCTCTAGTTGAAGCTATCAACGAAGTATAAGCTATAAGGTTAATATCCCTATCTTTAGAACTTATATTTTTACTCACTTGATTAGCCCCAGAGTGAGCTGAAGGTTTTTGAACTCCATTCAATCTGTAACAAAAAGGATTTATATGACCATACTCACCATAATAATGACATCTCCAAGATGAGGATTAGTTTTTAGTTGAAGTTTCATTATTTCTGCAAGGATGTTGTAACATGTGGGTGGACATGGTGATCATCTTCTTCTTTTCAGAAGGAATTAACTTCTCTATAAACCTTTTCCCTTGTTTATTATTAGATTGATAATTAATTCATGTATCTACAGCCTCTTTCATCATATTAGTTCCATTTTCATCCTTCTCAAGAAGTTTGTCATGTTGTCAAGATTGGAATTTAATAGAGTTACCTCATTTTGTAGATAAGAGACAATACATAAAAGTTCCTTATTTTCATTCTCCAATTTAGATATGATCCTTTTCTGATTTTCCTCTGTCTTAAGGATTTCTTAACACCTATCACAAATTTCCTTTTAGGACACATCCATATCTTCATAGAGGATATTTTCATCACAAGATTCTGCATCATCTGCTCATCTTCCAGTGAGAGAATTCACAAGTTTGACAATCTTAGTATTAGGTTCATCTTCTAACTCATCATCAAACCAAGATACATAAAAACTCTTTTTCTGTTTCTTGAGAAAGGTGGGACATTCTGGCCTAATGTGACCAAATCCTTCACACTCAAAACATTAAATGCCTTTTCTTTGATTGAACTTCTCTTAAGTTATGGTATTTTTCTAAAAATCATAGTTATTGCCGATGTCAGATGAGATGTTCTCGACATTTAGTCTTCCCCTCCTGTCCATTCTCTTCAAAATTCTATTGTATTGCTTCCAAAGTAATACAATAGTATTTGAAAATCCTTCCTCAGTATCCAAATTAGCCTGACCCTCTCCATCTTCAGCATTGGATACAACAATTATGCTCTTGTTCTTCTTCTCAGACTTCCAGTTCAAATGTTTAAAGTGACCCAACAAGTTCATCAACTCTCATGTTGCTGATGTCTTGAGCTTCTTCAATAGTTGTTACCTTCATGTCAAATCTCTTAGGTAGAGACCTGAGAATCTTTCTAACAAGCTTTTCTTCTGACATCTTCTCCCCCAAAGCATTAGATGCATTTTCCATTTCAAGAACATTCACATGAAAGTCCTGAATGCTTTCGTCATCACTGATAACACCAAAATACACCTTCAATTTGGCTCAATTTTGATGTGGTTTATTGTTATTTCATCTCTATTTCCTATGTTTTGTTGACATTTTGTTTGGATTTAAGGTATTTGACCAAATGGTAGTGGTACTCGACGAAATGATGTAACTCAGATGAAAAACAAACGAAAATAGGGCATTTTGCACTCAAGGAGACCACCATGGCATTCACCACAAAGGTGACTGTTGTACCCCAAAATTTTCCCTCCCTCTTCTTCAAGACATTCTCCTAGGGTTCTCAAATGCTCAAGGTTGCTCAAGAATTGATCAGACAAATTCTCCTCCTAAGCAATGGACTTACAAATAGGGTTTAATTTTTCTCAAGGAAGTTTGGGTTTATAAGGCCTCAAGTGGTTTCCATGGTTCCTTATTTGTCTCTAAGAATGCTCATACTAAGTTTCATGCCTTGTATCACAAGTTTGTCCAGTCAATGGCTCAAATGACTTTAAATCAACTGTATTGGATAAAAAGTCAAATATGGTCAACATATAGTCAAACTTCAATATTTTTGGTCAAAGTAAAGGTTTTGAAGTGATATTCATCATTTTATCAAGGTTTGATCATGATTCAACAAGGAAAACTCTCAAATCATCAAAAGTAAAAAATTGCCAAATTAGGGTTTTCTTAAGGAGAAGTCAACTGAACTTTGACCAAGCATAACTTTCACATGCTTCATCAGATTTTCCTCAACCAAAGCTCATTTTGAAGGAAATTCAATTCTCTATAACTTTGACCCTCTGCTCAAGTCTAGAAAATGCTGCATTTTAGAGATATGGACCAATATGTTATAGGTCATTTCAAAAGTCAATAAAAGACACTTTTTGTCAAGGAAAATTACATCATGATAAATTATTCAAATGCAAAAATGGTCAATGTAGAGATTATAGAGGACACCTTGGGCTTTTCAAAAAGTCCAAGATCACCTTCATATGGTGAAAATTGAGAGAGTTATGACCAATGTAAGTTGGGAAAGTTTGAGCAAATGCATGAAGTTCAAATTGAGAAAACTTGAAATTTCGGGCCATTGGGCTATTGTTTAAGAGTCCAAACGCGTGCTACACTCCATATGCACCTCAATACTTGTTCATACACCTCAATTTGGTTTATTATGTTTTATTTTTGATTTTTATTATTTTAAAAGTAAAAATAAGATAAAATAAGACAAGGTTCATTACACAAGTCCAAGCCTATATATTCTGACCTAAATACAACCTATATATTGCATGTATTCAGACATCAAAATGGACCAAAACCTTGCAACCACATCACCTTCCAAAAATCACAAAATTATCAAACTAGGGCAACCTTCAAACCCTAGTTTGAAGCCCTCTTCCAAGCATCCTTGCATCACTAATCGATTCTTGAGAAGATACAGAGTAAGAATGGACCAAACCTGATGGTCCAAATCTCACAAAACTCACATGCATCCATCTCCGATATCATGTTTTGTTAAATTCATACTTTGATTTTCGTTTTTTTTTAAGTCATACTAATTCGATTAATATGTTTCTGAGATGTGTTTATACAAGATTGGATCATCATAGGAGTCATATGCAATCAAAATTATGAATTGCCATGTTTGGTCGGATCCATATCGTTTTTGTTATACCTCCCAAACCGTTGCATTTTAGGCTAAAATAACTATCCCACTGAACTCACATGCCTCGATTTATGGGGGTAGGGTGCTTTTGGGTTGCTAACAGCGTTTGTTTTGCAGGTTTGAAGGAAGGAGGCAATCAGAGAAGACGACCGAAGCTAGAGCTCCGACGCCTCTCCAGTTCAGGTAAATATTTCATATTATATATATTTTGTTTGATTTAATACAACAAATGTATTACCGCCCCAGCAGTTGAAGCGTGCATGATAAGTCCTTACTATACCCATACACGGGTTCGATCCTTACGCGTCCCAATCTTTTTTTCATGTTTTCTAGTTCCTGCAGATCAAGTGTGATATGCCAAGCAGACCTACCATGCACTCTCAACTCTAATCCATCAAATCTCATCATCCTCAACATCAAGCGCTTTAAACGCTTCCCTATAATACACCCCTTGAGCTGCAACATACTGGATCGAGCGGACCAAACTTATTGGGCCCTGGATTTCACACTAGTCGTACCCTCCAGTTTTCTATTATTCAGGCCCAATCTCTATCCTTTTTTTATTTGTTTTTTTTACATAGTTAGTTTTAATTTAATTAATTAAAATTGATTTAGACTTTTAGGGTTTTTTAATCATTCTCTAATTAACTTAACTAATCAATTTTTTTAATAATTAAATTAATTTCTTTTATAATCAAACTTAATTAAATATTTTTAGGTTTTATTTTAATTAATAATTTCTTTCTTAATCAACATTAATTAGGGTTTTAATTAATTAATCATAAATATCCTTTTTTTCATAAAAAACAACAAAAACATTCCTGTTTCCTCCCATTCAAATTTTTAGGTTAACTGTACTATTGCAAACAATTTTCTATTTCTTGCATTTCTTTTCATCATTATTTGTAAATGCCCATGGTTTGTAATACTAATTAGGATTTACTATTCTGCATCTCTATTATGTATCTCTCCCGAAGCCGTGTAATAGTCTTAGGTTTACTTTCCGTCTTTTATTTTCCATATCTACTTTCTGCACTATTTTACTGTTACTTTTAGTAATTAGAATTGTATGGCAAGATTAAAAGCAAATGGTAGCAAACTTTAATACAAGATAAAATAACTGAATCATAACACACTTCACACATGCGCACCTTTAGGGTAACCTCCCTTGTTGCCTCGTAAACACAATCACGTCCCTCGCATGTGGGGACGCTTTAGCACTGTCCCTCAAAAACAAAGATCGTATTCCCTAGATGACCCTTTAGATGTTGCCTTCGATAAACGATCTAGTCCCTTAACGTTAACTGCTAAATCATCCTTACGAGCTGCCTTCGATGACTGTACGATGACCCGCGCCTGTCCCTTCACATCCAATGATAGGGCTTCCTACTAACTAATTGTAGGGTAGCACTATCTAAAGGAGGAGGAAAATGACAAGAAAGACCTTGAGTAGGTTGACCGCTATTAATCTCTTTCTCATAAAGCTCTTCAAAACAAAACATTTCACAATCACACTTTCAAAAATATTTTCAAAACAAACACTTTGTACGTATTCTCGAGGACATATACGAGAATCATTACAAAGTTCGCCTTACAATTATCATTTTCAAAATATTTTCAAACATGCATAACACAAAGCAATTTTCAAAATAAAGTGAGCTAAGCGATTAAGAGCCCATAGATAACTACAAATGAAAGGGTGCTAACACCTAGCCTTTTCATAATCTACCCCCCAAACTCAAAATCTCGAAGGTCTTTCCTGTTCTTTTCACTCTTTCCTTATTGGATGAAATAAAAGTTGGTGGAGACTCTTTCTATCCGCAACATTTGCAATAAAATGCAAAAACAAGTCAGTTCTCCTACCGTATTACTGAACTGGCGACTCTGCTGGGGATTCCTAAAAAGAGGGATTACCTTAGAGTTTAGGATCACTTTACTTGTTTTTACTTGTTTTCTTTGACTGCTTTACATTTGGGGTTGCTTGGGTTTACTTTCTTGCAAAGATCCTATACCCGAATCTGGGGATACCTTAGGTAAGTAGCAATAGATCATGGAAACTATACGGAGTATACCGATATGATTGAAGTGATGGCTACATTAGAGTGACACATTGGTTTGTACTGGTGTCCCTCGAGTCATTCGGGGAGAATACTAGGCTGCCGCATGGTGTCATAAGCACTAACTGACCTTTAGAACCTTAATTGACCCAACTTAGCCATTAGAAGGTAGTGAGATGGCCTACTTTGGTGCAGTCCAAAGTTGGTTGATACTCGATGCTACTCTCATTGAGATTCGACTCTCAGGTTTTGTTTGGTGGCAAGTCAGTTGCCGTGCTAAACGAAACCTGTGGAAAAATCAGTGATATTGAGATCCTTAAAACCCAATTACTACTCTAGGACATGTTGAGCCAACTAAACTTCAAGAGGATACTTACCTATGAACCCCATGCAAGCCTTAAACCTAAGGATCTTGTATGCTTTTTTTGTGTTTGTTATCTGTTCAAACATGACATCATAACATCATGACATCATGACATCATATCATAACATTTTCACCAACCATTTCAAGGATCTAGGGGATTTATCTTTGTTCTTTGTTGCAGGGTCATGGCTTCCAATCACAGAAATAATATTCAAATCAACTTTGTAAAGGTACCTTCCAAGCCTGAGGAATTAGTCTCAAAGCTTCCTGACAATTCTCAATTCACCAAGAGACATGGTCATTTACTCAGTTTGGTTACTACCGATTTCAAAGAAGACATGATGAGTGTTCTGTTCCAATTCTTTGACCCTAAGCATAACTGTTTTACATTCCTGGATTATCAGTTGGTGCCCACAATGGAAGAATTATCTAAGTTACTCGAAGTGCCTATTCTTGATCAGATACCTTTCACCGGTCTAGAGAAAGTTCCAAAACCTGAAGACATTGCAGTGGCCTTATATCTGAAACAATCAGACATCATATCTAATTGGGAAACTAGAAATAGAGTCAAGGGGTTTCTTCCTAAATTTCTGATACAGAAGGCTCAATGGTTTTTAGATGCCATGAGTTTTCGTGCTTTTGAGGACATTTTGGCTTTGCTGATCTATGGTTTGGTACTATTCCCTAATCCAGACCAATTCATAGATGTGAATTCCATTAAAATATTTCTCACTCATAATCTGATACCTACTTTGCTTGGAGATATCCTGCATTCGCTCCACACTCGTACTATGAAGAAGCGAGGAACTCTTATGTTTTGCATACCTTTACTGCCCAGGTGGTTTATTTCGTACCTTCCCCAATCAATGATAAAGAATAAACAAGGTTTGAGGTGGTCTCAAAGGTTGATGTCACCTGCTCATTCGGATATCCATTGGTGTTCTCGATCTCAGGAAGATGTCACTATTATTAACCGCTGTGAGGAATTCCCTAATGTACCACTCCTTGGTATAAGAGAGGGAATCACTTATAACCCTTCTATAGCTCTGCGTCAATTTGGTTATGCTCGAACGGACGGTCCTTATGATATGCTCATCCAGGGTATTGTGTTTGACTATGAGAACGATCCTCAAGATTACCATCAAAGGTTTATACGTGCTTGGGGAATCATGGTTGTTGTACCCCAAAATTTGCCCTCTCATTTTACTCAATACATGACAATTGAAGTCCCCAAGTTGCTTAAGGAAGCCCAAGAGATGACCAGACAAACTCTCTCCTAAGGCAGTGCACCTCAAAATTAGGGTTTCTATTTTCATTAAGATTGGTGATCCATAAAATCCCCATATGCTTTACAAGGTCTTATTATGTTCCCAAAACCCTACATGTCAAGTTTCATACCTTTCACAAGAAGTTTGCCCAGTCAACTGCTCAAATGCTTGAGAATCGACTGTATTAGGTCAAAAGTCAACTGTGGCCCACATGCAATCAAACCTCAATAATTTTTGTCAACATAATTATTTTTAAGTTTTATCCATCATTTGATCAAGGGTTGATCATGATTCTTCAAGTAATGCTCCAAATTCATCAAAATCCAAAAGTTGCTAAATTAGGGTTTTGTAGGAAAAGTCAACCCAACTTTGACCAAGCATAAATCCTTCATACTTTATCAGAAACTTTCCATCCAAAGCTCACTTTGAAAAGGATGAAATTCCCTACAATTCATCTTCAGCCCACTAGTTCAAAATATGCACTCACAAAAAGATATGAATTTTGACATTATAGGTCCTTTTGAAAAGTCAATAAAAACACCTTTTGGGTCAAAGCTTCATATATGATCATGGAAGACCTCATTGAGATGAGACCAAAAGGGTTGCTTAGGGGACATCATAAGCTTTCTAAAAAGTCCAAGAACACCTCTCTAGGGTTAAAATTGGAGGAGATATGCCTTGTCAAAGTTGACCTTTTTTGCAAAATTGCCAAAAGTCAAATGGGCTCAAACTTGCATTTTTTTTGCCAAATAGGCCTAACTTTTTATGCTTACACCTCACTTATAATATAATCCACGACCCAAATATCCAACCTCATGTTATTCACTCCACTTTTCAATTTATTTTGATTTTTTGTTAATTAAAATTTCAATTAAATCAAATAATTGAGGAATAATGAAAAAGATATGTTGTGATCTAATTTTTGGACAGGATTTCAATCAAATAATGCAAGGATATCATGATAAATTCGAATCAAGGCTGATTGGTACAAGAAAGGCATAATTTGGCTCAATATAACAAGTTTACATATGCCATGAAAATCAAATCAAATCTTCAAAACTTTCAAAGATGTAATTTGTTTTTACAACCCTAATTCACTCTATGATATATATTGAACACATCCAAGGCAATAACAAGAGTGAGAATCATGGGAGGAGGCAGAACAAAACTGCAAAATTTCAAAGAAAAGTGTGAGACCTATCTTCTTCCACAGGCCAATTCGAACCATTCAAAGGCTTATAATTCGTTCCTGGATATCTCAGGAAGCTAATAGCATCATTTTCCAGCCTTGAAGCATCCATAATCATCACGTTACAACATCACGGTTTGCACAAAAAACTCAAACTCGATTTCAATGTTTTACGCATCCTAAACGCATGTTATCCATATATTCTTGTTCATAATCATGATTGTAAGCTTTCTGTATAGCTTAATTGTACTAACAGTGCAGGAATCCATATTCACCATTGCTAGGGTTTAAGAGCTCGATTTGGGGATTTTTGATACAGGAAAAATTGGACCATGAATGGGGTACCATGACACTCGTGAGACCAAGACGAGTTGATTGGTACCATTACAATTGATTTATATTGCATGTACAGGATTTTTGAGATGGATAGGGTTGTAGCTACGGACAAACGTCTGTAGGTAAAAGTGCTTCATCTAAAGCCACAGTTCAAGGGAGAAGATGATGGCGTGTCAAGCCACCATTGGAGCATTTGAAAATTCACGTGTTTTCTGAGCATGGCAATTAACTTTGCTTTTGATTTTATTTGTTTATAATATATTCAATTAACAAGTCCAGCGCAGATGGCAAGGAAGCTTACCTTTGATGTACACGTCCTGGGTACGATCCCAGGCGTGTGCATTTTTCTATTTTCTTAACAAGTTCAGGCAAATCCCATGCATTACACCATCCAACGACCATCATGTGCCATCAACGTACGTCCATTGGATGCCCAACTGGCCAAATCTCACGCCTCTCCAATGAAGGATCATGGTGCACTACAAAGTCAACACCATACCAGATCCAACACTGACCGGGCCTAGAGCTTAATGGGCCACAAATTTTCAGTTCTACACCCCCAAAATTTCTAACAACACAGGCCCATTTCTCAATTTTTTTTGTCTTTTTATTATTTTATTTTCTTTATTCTTAATTCTTTATTCATTTTATTTTTAAAATCAGTTTCTTTTATATAAAATCATGAAAATCAAAAAGTCATAAAAATTAGAATTTGGTTTTTATTTTTATTTTTATCAAGTTTAAATAAATAAAGTAGCTTATTTAATTTTGGGAAACTTTAACTTGTTTTTATAATTAAAATCAATTAGAAAACTAGGTTTAACTTTTTGATTTAATTATTTTCTTTTCTTCAAACAAACAAAAACCAAAAATATGGGATTTAATTATTTTTCTTAAATTGATAAGTAGTTAGGTTTTTATTATTCCTTATTTTCTTAAATAACACAAAAACGACAAAAAAATGATTTTTTCTTTAACCAATTGCAATTAGGTTTAATCAAGGGTCAAAACCCTAATTTCTCCCGTATTTGATTTGCCGCGCGCTTGTTATTATTTTTGCCATTATTTTGTAACTGTTTCAAGGTTGTAATAGTTTAAATTAGGATTTTAAATTCCACATTTTTTATTTCACGTCAAGGCAAATTGTGTAACTGTCAAAGCCATGTAATAGCTAGGTTTATTTCCGCCTTTGCTTTTAGCAAACTTTTAACTGTCTAGATGTATGGCTAATAGGATTGTATGGCAAGAATGCATGAAAATTAAAACAGTTAGAAAACCCTAATGTGTTAAGATTAAAATAACTGAAACAAATCACTCACACATGTTCACTCCTAGGGTTTAGCTCACTTCGGTTGCCTTCGGTACACAATCATTAAGCATAGGAGATTTTAGTGGTGGCCCTCCAGTCTAAAGAGATCAAATTGTCCCATTAGAATGTTGCATCGGGAATGTTTTCTTGGAAATGTCGCCTCGAAAAGATCTTAAGACTCTAGGGTTACTACTAAAGTTTTCTAACTATTGCTTTAGTGATTGTATTCTTCCCTTTCGAATGTCCCTTATAAACTCCAACGACGGTGCTACCTACTCCTTAATAGTGGGATAACACTGTCTAAAGGAAATAGAATAAAAACTATCTTTTTTCGAGTAGGTAGAATCTTAAGTACTTGCTCAATAAAAACTTTTCACACAAGCACCTTTCAAAACAGTTTTCAAAAAAACTTCGTTACACCCTTGAGGGCTGATACAAGGGTTATCACGAAGTAAAATATTTTCAAAGCAAGCACATACACAAGAAAATTTTAAAAAGATGAGCAAGTACCTAAGAGCCCGTAGATAACTATGGATAGAAAGGGTGCTAACACCTTCCCTTTCTATAATCTACCCCCCGTACTCAGAATATCTCGAAAAAATGGTTTTTTCTATTATTTTTCCTTTTCCATGATTGGATGAAATAAAAGTCGGTGGTGACTCTTGCTTACCGCGACATTTTGCAAACAAAAAGCGCAAAATGCTAACCAGAATTAATAGTCGGTTCTGCCACCGTATCACAGAACTGGCAACTTTGCTGGGGACTAAAAAGTAGGGTATACCTTAGGATCTAGGTCATATTTAATTGTTTTCTCTTGATTGTCTTGCTTGCTTTATATTTATGGGAACTGTTTGGGTTATTTGATCCTACACCTGGATCTAGGGAATACCTTTTAGGTAAGTAGCAATAAACTGTGAGGGAACTATGCTGGGGTATACCGGCATGGTTAAGGCAGTAGCTACGTTGATGTGGCACTTTGGTTGATATCGGTAACCCTTGAGTCAATCAGGGAGAGTACGGGGCCTCCGCGTGGTGTCGTGAAGCATCAACTAACCTTAGAACCTTTAATTGCCTAACTTGGCCATTAGAAAGTAGTGAGATATCCGGCCTCGGTGTAGAGCTGAGAGCTGGTTGATACTCGATGCTAAACTCATTGAGATCAGACTTTCGGGATATTTCGGCCGCAAGAAAAGAATGCGTGAGCTGAAACAATGCCGATAAAGGATGGTCAGTGAAATTGAGAACCTCTAGAACCCAATTATTATTTCTAAGACAGGTTTGAAAACAACTAACTTCAATAGGGTACTACCTTTGACCTCATGCAAGCCTTAAACCTAAGGGCTTTGTGTGATTTGACTGTGCTTGCTATACTTGTGTTTGCTATTACTATGTTTTATCATGACATCATGCATCATAACATAACATCCATTCTTATCGCACTAACCATTTCAAAGACCAAAGAAATTTATCTTTGCCCTGTTTTGTAGATCATGGCTTCTGTCCGTAGAAACACTATCCAAATCAGCTTTGTGAAGATACCTTTCCAACTCAAAGAGCTAGTATCAAGGGTTTCTGAAACCTCTGCGTTCACCGAGAGACATGGTCGACTTCTCGACCTGGTTACTTCAAACTTTGATGAAAAGATGATGAGTGTACTTTTTCAGTTCTTTGATCCCAAGCATCACTGCTTCACCTTTCCAGACTATCAATTGGTACCTACCTTGGAAGAATTCCCTCAGCTGTTGGATATACCCATTCTTGAGCAGTTACCCTTCACAGGTTTAGAAGAAGCTCCTAAGCCGGAAGTCATTGCCTCAGCTTTGCACCTGAAACGGGATGACGTGGTATCCAATTGGGAAACAAGAAGCGGAGTCAAGGGTTTTCTAGCTAAGTTTCTGTTAAACAAAGCACAAATGTTTTGGGATGATGCAGACTTTTAGGCTTTTGAGGAGGTATTGGCTCTTCTAATCTATGGGTTAGTCCTATCCCTAATTTGGGCTCATTCATAGACGTGAATGCTATCAAGATCTTTCTCTCTCACAACCCGGTGCCTACCTTACTCAGAGATATTCTACACACTCTCCATACTAGTACCATGAAGAGAAGAGGGATTCTTATGTGATGTATGTCATTGCTGTCGAAGTGGTTTATTTCTCACCTCCCTAAGTCCATACTGAAGAGTGATGAAGGTTTGGGTTGGTCGAAAAAGATAATGTCGCTCGCTCATACGGATATTCTTTGGTGTTCTCGAGCTATGGAAAATACTGCTATTATTGATCGCTGCGGAGAATACCCTAATGTCCCGCTACTTGGCATCAGAGGGGGTATCACCGATAACCTTGTTTAGCCCTGTGACAATTTGGTTATGCTCGAAGGGATGTTACCCATGAGTTACTTATCGAGGGTATTGTATTCAACTATGAGGATGATGTCAAGGAGTATCGCCGAAGATTCATACGAGCCTGGGGCATGGTAAACAGATCTGGCGCCAGGACTTTGGGACCAAAGACTTCCTTTCCTATGGAACCTTACCTACAATGGGTACGAGCTCGTTCCCAGCAGCTTATGATGCCCTATGTGGCTGTTTTGCTAGTGATTATGGAACCCACTACGGAGGAGGTTATTCATTACACAGTTCTCTATCCTTATATGCCCACTGATTTTGGAGAATTACATAGGTCTTGGATTCAGTTGATGGAGGAGCGGGATACCTACAAGGCTCAGTTCCATGCTCAGAAGAGGAAGGTTTTAGAGCTCACAAAGCAGTTGCATGAAGAAAGAGGACTCGATGACTATTCCGGCACAAAGAGGAAGCATCCATAGGAATTTTTATTGTCTTTTATAGTTTTAGTTTTTTTTAAAATTGTAACGCCTAAAAGGCATTTGAACTTCAAATTCAGCTAATAAAGTTTTTGTTTATTGTGGTTTGCAAATTTAAATTTCTCGAAGTCTTTGAAATCATTGCATTCGCATCCCATCCATATCACATCATTACAGGTACCATTACAGGTTTCTCATCTTCTTTGCTGTTTATTTCAGCAGAAATGTCTTCTGAACAAAGCATCAAGGAGCTTCAGGCACAAAATGCCCAGTTCCAACAAATGTTCATCATTCTGGCAAAAGGGCAGGAGGATCTGAAAGCCCTCATTCTGAAAGAGAAGAAGAAAAAGAAGAAGGCTGTCGGTATTCTGAATATGAGCCGAAGGTTTGGAGAGCGTTTGAGGCGACAAACTGATCTGACCTTTTCATCCAAGGAAGAGGAGAACCAGGAAGGAGAGAGGGACCCTAGCCATGCAGTCTCTAATAATGATACTGACTATAACGATGAACAATATCCTCCTACTGAGGATAGATACAAACAACTAGAAGACCGTCTGAGTGCCATGGAAGTTCAGAGGATACCCGAAATAGATTTTGAAGAACTGGGATTGATGTCGGGAGTAGTCATCCCGCAGAAGTTCAAAGCTCCAGTTTTTGCCAAGTATGATGAGGTGTCCTTTCCAAAGCTCCATCTCCGCTCTTATGTCAGAAAGATCCAGCCCCACACAGCTGATAGAAATCCGTGGGTTCACTTCTTTCAAGATAGTCTGTCAGGGACTCAACTTGAATGGTTCTACCAGCTAGAGGGAGCAAATATCCGAAACTGGGAAGATCTAGCTGCTTCTTTCTACAAGCAGTATCAGTACAATGCCTACCTTTCTCTCACTCGTACTCAACTCCAGAGTATGTCCATTGGTTCAGGTGAAGGTTTTAAAGATTATGCACAAAAATGGAGAGACTTGGCTGGGAGAGTTCAACCTCCGTTGTCTGATAGGGAGTTGGTTGATATGTTTTTGGGGACGCTATCGGGTCCATTTTTCGATCATTTAATCGGCAGTTCATCAGCTGGATTCACTGAGCTGATCCTAACTGAGGAAAGAGTAGAAGCTAGAATTCGAAGCGGCAAAATATAGAAGGATGCCTCGTGAAGTTCAGTAAAGAAGCCTTTTGCTGGTAAGAAGGAAGCCGGTGCCGTCTATAGCACGAGGGGCCAGAACAGGGCTGAACAACGTCAAACAGTAAGTGCCGTGATGATACCTAGACCTGCAGTTGCTCCATAATGCAATAATCAACAAAGGGTGGAGAGACCACAAGGACAGTTCACCCACATCAACATGACATTGGCTGAAGTCCTACTTCATCTGCTGAGATCTAACCTGGCAACCTTAAGAGAGGCTCCCAAGAATCCAAATACCGCATCTCCCCGACATAATCTGAATGCCCGGTGTGCCTATCATTCTGAGAGTCCTGGCCACGATACAAATGACTGCTGGGCCCTAAGAAACAAAATACAAGACTTGATTGAAGCTAAGGAGATAGATTTCGATGCTCTAGAGAAGCCGAATGTCATAATTTCTCCCATGCCTAAGCACGACCGTGGAGTTAATGCTATTGATACTGATTTGTTTGTTACCTCTGTCGATGAAGTTGCTACTCCTCTCTTGACTGTAAAGAAGAACTTGCTGTTGACCGATTTATTCCCGGGTTGTGGTGAAGGTTGCCACGTGTGTTCGCTTTTACCTTCTGGTTGTCGTTTGTTGAAATTAGGTGTCCAACGCCTGATAGATAGAAAATAAATTTTGTTTAAGAAAACTATGATCCCTGTTGTTCTAGTTGAAGACATTGCCATTATAACCATTTCCACCAATCCTTCCAAGGTTTCCTCGATAAGACCTTTTAGGATTACACCTGCTCCAAGAATTGCTCAATTGATAATCACTATTCCTGGTCCTGTCCCATATGTCTCTGATAAAGCTGTCCCCTGGCATTATGGTGCCGATGTGTACTATCATGGCATCAAACAAGATCTGAAAGATGAAGAAGCTGATCCTGATATTGATAATATTGTCGGAACCAGTAAAATCACCTGAAGTGGAAGGGTCTTCTCTCCCGAGATTTCCCCTAAGACTTTCAGCAAGCCCATTGTCATTACATCTGTTGTTCTTGCTAGTACATCAACTACTGTTCCCGTTCTTACTCTAGTTGACGAATCATCTAATACCCGCGGCAAAGAGGTTGTAGGTGAGCCTTCCCGGACGGAGGCGCCTAAGAAAATTGTTGTGGAGGCCTCTAAGAAAGAAATAGAGGAGATACTGAAAATTATTAAGAAGAGCGACTACAACGTGGTAGAGCAACTGGGGCAGACCCCATAAAATATATCCATGTTGTCTCTACTGTTGTGTTCTGAAGCCCATGCAAAGGCTTTGATTGCATTTCTCAAGACTGCACATGTGCCGCAAGAGACTTTAGATGATCAGTTCAAAGATTGTGTGGCCAGCCTGACTGCTGATAATGGGCTAGGTTTTTCAGATGCAGATTTGACTCCGAAAGGAAGGAAGCATAATTATGCTCTTCATGTCTCGATTGAATGCAGGGGCACCACTATGGCTCATGTGCTGGTAGATACTGGGTCTTCACTGAATGTTCTGCCGAAGAAGGCGTTAGACCGTTTGGCTTGCGAGGGTATAACTCTAAAGCCTAGTAACATTGTGGTAAGGGCTTTTGACGGATCGAAAAAAATGGTTTTGTACCCCAAAATTTGCCCTCCCTTTTTCACAAGAAATCACAACTTCAGGGTTTTCCCTGATCTGTCAAGATTGACCCGATAATCGGTCAAATAGACTTTTCTTATCAGTCTATCCAGAATTAGGGTTTCTTTTGATTTTGTTGAGATTGGCCCAAGAATCGGTCAAACAGACTTTTCTTTATCAGTCAATCCAAAATTAGGGTTTCCACTGATTTTTGCTGAGATTGGCCTAAGAATCGGTCAAACAGACTTTTCTTTGTCAGTCAATCCAGAATTAGGGTTTCCATTGATTTTATTGAAATTGGCTCAAGAATTGATCAAGCAGACTTTTCTTTGACGACAAGTCTGGAATTAGGGTTTTTCACTCGTATTTCCCAGAAGAAATTGAATCCACAATAATTCAATTGACTGTTACATTATTTTTATGCTTGTTCCAGATTACCGGTTATTTCTCAAAATCTAAATATCTGGGATAGGAACTGAGGCTTTTGATTGAAAGTTTGAAGCATTGGTTTGATCAGTGAAGTGAAAAGTGTATGGATGTTTGTTTGTTTAACTGTACAAAGCATATGATTAATTGGAATGCCGGGCGTATTGTGGCTAATGTAAGGTTGCGAGACTGCAAAGTTTGTTGATTATTTATTTTATCTGAGTTAAAATTATTGGGATGCATTTCCAGTTGTTTTAATTTAAGAGATTTAAATAATTAAATAGATAGTGCAAAGGAAAGAAAGAAATATTTGACAGTAAAGAATTCTTATTTGACAAAGACTTTTATTTATTTATTTCAAATATTGTTACAAATGTTATTCGAATATTGTAAATTTATTTACAGTGTTTACAATAATATTTATTACAATAAATGAACAGAAAATAAATCTAAAGCCTAAGTTTCTTGAAATCTTCTATCTTCTATTGTTTCTTCCATTATTCAACTGATAATTACCTGCAAAGGACAGAAGAAAAAGAAATCAGTGCAGATAAATTGAAAAGCAGTTTTTAAGCAGATAAATAAAAAAGGGATCATCATTAAAGCTTGTTGGCCGGAATCAGATTGTTTTTGGTTTCATCATGTTTTTCTTGTCCTCTTTGCATATCACAAGAAGATTTCTCTTCTTGGTTCACAAAGAGGAAAGTAAAATAATTTGCAAAGCATCAATTAAAGGCAAAGATACAAGGCACAAGGCTGCACACAAAGAAGGCACAAAGCTGCACACAATGTCAAACTGAACTGCCAAACTAAGTTTCAAAATGCAAACTAACTGTCAAAACAGAAAAGAAAACTAAAGTTGCAAAACTGTCAAACAAGTACACAAGCTGTCAAAAAGCATACAATGTAGGAAATCTGGAAGAAAGTACAATGCAGAGATAAACCAAGATACAAGCAAGCAAGCTTGTCAAAACATCTCATCATATTCTGGCCAAAAACAAGCTTTTCAGAATAAAAAAATACATTAAGCAAAAGTCCTTTTATGGAGAGAGAAAGAGAGAGTGAAGTAGGTTTTGCAGTTTGGCAGGCTGTACAAAAGCAATGAGAAAGAAAATAAATAAGACAGTTTTAACAGTTCAGAGGGGGAGAGCCACAAACCGCAACTGAGAGCACAAACATCAGAAGCAAAAACTGCCTCTAAACTCATTCAAACCTGTCCAAAAGCTTAAGCCTGGTTTCCCAAAGGCTAAAACAACAAACTTGTAAAACCAAAAGATAACCAGTTACCAAACCTGCATAACCCACCCAGGCCTGGCCTTACCAAAACACAACAAAACACATCCTGCCTGCATAACCTGCAAATTTGCTTGTAAACACAAGCACCACAAAGTAGCAAGCCTGCTTCCCAACTACAAAGACACCAAACTTGTTTCAAACTGCAAAACCACGAAATAGAAGAACCTGCCTTCAACAAGCAAATAACCTATTCAAACCTGCCGAAAGATCACCGAAAACCAAAAGCCTGCTTCCAACAAGAAGCCTGAAGCATGCCTTCCCAAAAAACTTACCAAAAACTTGCAAGCCTGCCTCAAATTAAACAGCAAGCCTGTCAAAACCTGCCTCACAAACCATTCAAGTCTGCCTTCGACAAAGCAAACTCAGATCAACAAAGACACTAAAACCTATCCAACTACACAACAAACCTGTAAAAAACTGCAGTTCAACCCAAACTCAAAGACAAACAAACACCAAATGCTCATCAGCCTGCCTTCATAAAAGCTCAACAAAGACAAACAAAGAACAAATAAATTCATCATTGTCAAGCATTCAGGGGCAATGGTTTTCAGTTTCGCCATCATCAAACATCCATGAAAATCAACAACAATAGAAAACCTCAGAAAACCATTTCATCATCCAATATCCAACACCCAAAGAAAGGAAGAGTGTTAAAAAAATAAAACAAAGAGTTTCAGAACAAAGCCATCATCGAAAGCCAATACTCAGAGAAGAAGAAGGGAAGATTCAGAAGCAAAATGGTATAAGGTTTCAGAGTATATCATCATCATCGAAATATCAACTCAAGCCAACAAAAAACACATCAAATAAGCAAAAGTTCAGAACAAGCTCATCATCACCAGGCAACAGCGACAGTTAATCTCAGAACACAATCATCATTGACTAAACAAGCAGAGGAAGAGAGAAAGATCAAAGCAACAAGTTCATCATCAACAAATCATAAGCCAAATCAACAAACAAAGATCAAATCTCAGAAAGATCATCATTGATATCAAAATCCATCACTAACATAGCAAAGAGAAGAAGAAGAGAAGATTCAGAAGCAGATTGATATAGAGTTTTCAGAGTATATATCATCATCAAACGATTCAAAGAGAAAGATACAAAAATACCAAAAGTAAGCTAGCAACGTCATCACGCTCCTCCCTCCGCCTTGTCCACCTGAGAGCTTCACCAATCCCGTGTTCCTATCCCTCCATTGTCTTACAGAACAAATCTCTAAAGGTATGGTCTATTCTCTCAAACTATCACTGCATCACCATGTCATAAACATCAAAGGTTAAAGCTTTGTAAAACGATAAACATGCACGAACTTAAACTGTAAAGAAAACGCGTACCCTTTCGAATCGCCGCCTTGTATAGTCGCGAAGAGAGGAAGATGGAGGTAATATTCTGGTAGCCTAAGGCGATGGGAGAGGACATCAGTTGCTCATGGTTTGAGAGAGACGAAGAGGATGAAGACGAGAGGAGAGGAGCGGCGCCGTTCACAAACTGTAAACCCTAGGTTCTGAGTGACCAAGGCGCAACCCTAACAATTTGTTCAAACCCTTTCAGTTGGGCCTCCTCCCAAATAAAACCACTAAAGCCCAAACGCATTTCTGGCGCCACACCCCCTCTGCCCTTCAGTTTCTTTTATTTTCATCCTTTTAGTACCACTTTGGGCCATCCAAAAACATATGCTTGGGCCCATCTTTTTGTCAAAACTAATTTTTCTCTTTTCTTAAGATTTCTTTCTTTCTTTTAATTAAATCACATATTAATCTAATTTGGTTTTAATTTCTTTTTTATTGTTAATCTTGTTCATAATAAAAAATATACAAAAAGAAAAGAATATTTAGACTAAGTTTTTTTTGGTTGTTTTTAAACCTAGTTATTGATTAATAAAAATACATAAATAATATAATTTTTTTAACTTAAATTAATCTTTCTTTTTCTTTAAAACCCTTTGCTTATATATAACTAACAAAAACACAAAAATAATAATAAACACTTAATTTTCATTAGGTTAATATTTTATTTGATCATTTGTAAATAACCACATACATCTCATAATACTTTTGATTCTCTTTGATTCTTATACCTTGTTATATTTTTACATTGAGAATGCGACGATTCGCTTTGGTTGTAACGTAATACTTGGACATTATTATTCCGATAAGACTCATCCCCATTCGTAAACATTTGTACCCCCATCCCCGAATACTTATTTGTAATAACTTAGACTTTAAATTCCCGCAATTTATCGCTTTCCATATACTGTATAGTAATTAGGGTTTGTATGCGAAGATTCAAAATCAACCGCTAGATGACCTAATACAAGATAAATACATGATAATCAATACACAATTCACACTTACACCTCTAGGGTAACCTTGCTTATTGCCTCGGAAATGTAATCATGTCCCTCGAGTATGAGACACTCTAGCAAATGTCCCTTCGATAAACAAAGATCGTAGTCCCTCGATGACCCTCAATGTTTCCTTCGATAAAATGATCTCGTCCCTTACAAAATTTCTAGAGCGTCTCACAAGTTGCCTTCAATGATTGTATACGATGACCCGTGCCTGTCCCGTTTAACATCCTAACGCAAGGTTGTTCATCAAACACAATGGTGAAACAACACTGTTAAAAGGGTTAAAACATAAGAAAAAATCTTTGAGTAAAATAGGGTAGACAACTCTTAGTTACTTGATCAAAAACCTTGCAAAACATCCTTGCCATTTTTTCAAACACACTTCACAACACAACTTCAAAAAACAACTTTCAAAACATTGAATTATCTTTTCAAAAAGACACACACCTTTGTATATATTCAAACAAGAATCATTACAAAGGTTTCCTATACAAGGCATCTTTTTCAAAACATTTTCAAAAACCATACACACAAAGCACCATTTCAAACAATTGAAAAGCAAAGGCAAGTGATCTAAAACAAATAACTAAGAGCCCATGGATAACCATGGATAGAAAGGGTGCTAATACCTTCCCTTTCTATAATCTACTCCCCGAACCCAAGAAAACATCTCAAAGGTCTTTCCTGTGCTTTTTGACCTTTCCTTAGGATAAAATAAAAAGTCGGTGGCAACTCTTGCTAAACCGAACAAGTGCGAAAACAAACGCAAAATCCCAAGTCAGTTCTCCCACCGTATCACAGAATTGGCGACTCTGCTGGGGAAATCATTTTAAAAGTGGGGTTGACTTAGGGTTTTAGATCACCTTTACATGCTTACCTTGATTGCTTTGACTGCTTTACTTTTTGGGTTCCTTGTTTGGTTTTGTTTTAAATCCTACACCCGGATTTGGGGGCACCTTTTAGGTAAGTAACAATAAACTGTGAGGGAACTGTGCGGGGTATACCGACATGGTTGAAGCAGTAGCTACGTTAGTGTGACATATTTGTGGGTACGGGTAGCCTTTGAGTTAATAAAAGAGAATACGGGGCCGCTGAGTGATGTAATGAAGCACTAACGAACTCTTAGAACCTTACTTGACTATCTTGGCCTTTTTAGGGGTAGTGAGATGACCGGCTTTGGTGCAGACCGAAGTTGGTAGATACTCGATACTACACGTATTGAGGATTGTTTTCTTGGAATATTTTGGTCGCCAGTTAAGTGGATAAACCAAAACAATGAACATAGAAAATAATCCAGTGATATTGAGCTCCTTAGAACTCGGTTACTATTTATAGGACAGGTTGAGCCAACGAACTTCAAGAGGGTACTTACCTACAAACCCCATGCAAGCCTAAACCTAAGGACTTGTCTGCTTTGTGTGAATATGATTACCTGTATATATACTTGCTTACTTTTGCATACATGTACATAACATCATAACATCATACCATAGCATTTTCAATAACCATTTCAAGGATCTCGAGGGTTTTCTGATGCAGGGTCATGTTGAACCAGACGTCTACCAAGGGGCAAGAGGGTTCATTTTCCTCTAAATAAACGCCGTCAAAGATCAAGTGCAACAACTTGAATCGGGGGCTATGACCCACTTGACATGGTGAGCTTGATTCTCGGGGAAAGACATCCACCGATACAAAGTTCTCCAATCAAAGATGTTGATCAAAGTTCAACCTCTAACATTTTCTTGTGTTTACCCCGAGAGATCCTTGAAAATATGCACCCACATATCATGCATTGTATCATAACAGGTTTTCCTTTTCAGGTTTCCTTATTCTCCTACTGTTTATTTCAGTAGAGATGGCTCTAGAGAGGACTGTCAAAGATATCCAGGATCAAAACGCTCAACTTCAGGAAATGTTCTTGAACCTGTCCTAGGGGCAAGAAGAAGTGAAAACTCTCCTCACAAGGGGCATGGTCCTAGGGAATTCAGGCAGTGTCAGGAATGATCAGCTGGAAGAACTGCAGATTGAGCTGGCAACAATGAAGATCCAGATGATGGGACAACTGGTGGGCCAGATGGCTCTCATTCAATACTTGGCTCAAAGACAAGAAGAGCTCAGGGTTCTCGTCAACAAACTGCTTCGAGATAACCAAGTGGGGCAAACAACTAGGGTTGAAGATTAAGTCATCATTCAACCTCCTTTGAGAAAAGAAGACAAGGGAAAGGATACCCAACTTGATTCAGGGTCACAAGCCCAACAACAACCTCGTCAGCATCAACGAGGTAATCGGTGTAAGAAAAATACGTCTGGAAGACATTTCTCTGAGACTGACATACCATCATCTCTAATATTGAAACGCTTGTTGGAGGTCAATCTGATTGCTTTAAAGGATCCTATTCGGAAGCCTAATACCTCTACTCCTAGCTATCACCCCGACATATTTTGTGTATACCATTCCCATAGTCCGGGACATGACACTGATGACTGTTAGGCTTTAAAAAAGTTGGTCCAAGACTTGATTGACGAAGGAGTACTGAAATTCATGCCAGATGGAGAGATGAAAATCTTCCGCTAAGGGTTCTCCACCTGAAATGACAAAGCTCGAACTGAGAGACTTTTGTTCCATTTGAATTTTCAAGTTGTAATTTCTTTTGTTATTCAAACAATTATCTGTTGATGTCAAACTCTATTTCATTAATGCATTACATATGTTTGTCTTGTATTCATCCATTCGTTTTCACTATTCTTATGCTTCTTACTTTATTTATGATATTTAACTCTTGATAAAAAGCTACAAGCCTTTAGAGGGAGGATGATGAAACAATACCGTAATCTCATACATTATGGTTTTGAACAAGACCTTGCTGATGATGTACACGCGTTTCTTTCAAATCCTAAACACTGGAGTTATAAGGAAGATAATCCCTAGTCAACCCCTTCGAGCTAAAGAAGTAGGAGTTTTCTGTTTTAAACACAAATTGAAACCTTTGATTAAAACTTGGGGCAGGGTAGTCTCTCAGTTAATTCAAAAGATGCGCATTGAAGTCGCAAAATCGCAGTTCATAATACAACGAATGACATCAAAAACATTTCCTTTGGAACCAAAAGACAATGATGGTTCCTTATCTCATAGGCAGTCAATCTCTCAAAAGAGAAAAGCCCACTGAGCCAAAACCTATGAAGAAGTCTTAAGAAAGTCGGGGTATTCCGCTGACTGTAATCTCAAAAATAAGAACAATCAGGCAAAAATTAGGGATAACAAATCCAAAAGAAAGAGGTAATTACCAATCCTCAACAACATGAAAAATGTTGCGTAAATGACTGCCTTCCCATGAAATTCAACTGGTGTGAACCATCACCCGAAATGTCGTTCCAAACTCGAATAGAGTTCGACGCACAATTAACTAAGTTTAGGATTGAAGAACATCACGAAGAGCGGGTGGGTACCAATATACTTTGAGCCTTTATCCTTTGTTTCTTAAACCGCGAACCAAGCCACGTTACAACCCTTCAAAAGTCCTAATTGAAGCATGGGTTAGTTTGGAAGCATACTGTTACAAAAGGTATCCTGACTCCTATAAGGCTTTGCTCTAAAATCTTGTGTTGAATTTGTCTTATAAAAAGTTTTCTGCTAAAAAACTCATTTTTCAAAACTTCGAGACAAGCATAAACTTTGCATTATTTGAATATCATTGTTTGAACATGTTTATTTGTTTGACAGCAAAGAAATTCACAACAGTGAATGTTCGGAGGAACGAAAACTCTCTCGGTGAATAAAATCACTTCAAGTGGGATGACACTTCCGTTACAAAAATCTCCTATCAATAAAAGGGGATTTGATATGGTATTGTCCAGTAAACCTGGGGCAGTCCAGTCAAGATTTCAACAAATCTGTCAAAGCTCAGTGAACCTGGGGCAGTCCAGTCAAGATTTCAACAAATCTTTCAAAGTTCAGTGAACCTGGGACAGTCCAGTCAAGATTTCAAGAAATCTCTCAATTGCAGGATAACCTGGGGCAAGTCTCCCTCACCATCACTTGGGGCATTTGAACGTCAATCTCAACAAAGGGTTACGCGCAGTCTAAGCTTCCTGGAGATACCACAAACATCTGATACTAGGGGCAGTGATGAACCTCTCCGAAATCTTTCTGAAAAGAAATTCAAGCGACCTCGAGAAGGTTATCACCTCTCTAGCAGACCAGCAGTCATGGGTTTATTTCCCCAACATTTGTCAAGGATTTATTCTCCAAAAAAAATTACATTCCAAGTTTCACGGTCGTTAAAAATTTCCTTCATCACCTGTTGGAAGTTACGGTCGTCATCAAAAATTCCTTCATCACCTGTTGGAAGTTACAACCACCAATAGAATAACGGACATCTGAAGCTCCTAAATATATGTTTCTCTCAAGAATGAATATTCTCATCCTTGAAACCTCAGAAGATTGGTATACTCCCAACCTCCTGGCCCTTAACAGAATGAAGATTCTCATCCTTAAAACCTCAGAAGATTGGTATACTCCCAACTTCCTGGCCCTTAACAGAATGAAGTTTCTCATCCTTAAAACCTCAGAAGATTGGTATACTCCCAACCTCCTGGCCCTTAATAGAATGAAGATTCTCATCCTTAAAACCTCAGAAGATTGGTATACTCCCAACCTCCTGGCCCTTAACAGAATGAAGATTCTCATCCTTAAAACCTCAGAAGATTGGTATACTCCCAACTTCCTGGCCCTTAACAGAATGAAGATTCTCATCCTTAAAACCTCAGAAGATTGGTATACTCCCAACCTCTTGGCCCTTAACAGAATGAAGATTCTCATCCTTAAAACCTCAGAAGATTCGTATACTCCCAACTTCATGACCATTAACAGAATGAAGATTCTCATCCTTAAAACCTCAGAAGATTGGTATACTCCCAACTTCCTGACCATTAGCAGAATGAAGATTCTCATCCTTAAAACCTCAGAAGATTGGTATATTCCCAACTTCCTGACCATTAACAGAATGAAGATTCTCATCCTTGAAACCTCAGAAGATTGGTATACTCCCAACCTTCTGGCCCTTAGTAGAATGAAGATTCTCATCCTTAAAACCTCAGAAGATTGGTATACTCCCAACTACCTGACCATTAACAGAATGAAGATTCTCATCCTTAAAGTCTCAGAAGATTGGTATACTCCCAACTTCCTGGCCCTTAACAGAATGAAGATTCTCATCCTTAAAACCTCAGTAGATTGGCATAACCCAACCTCCTAACCCAACAGAATGAAGATTCTCATTCTAAAAGTGGCATACAACCTAAACCTGAACTTCTTCCAGACAGGAATAAGCTTTTACCAGAATCCTGAGTTTTACTCTCCGACAGGATAACTACTTTTCAACAGTATGGCTATTCCCCACAAAATTCTTATTCCCCAAGCAGAACGAAGACTCTCATTCTCAGTACCTCACAAAGTATTCAGATATTCCCCAGTGAAGATATCCTCAAAACAGGAATCCCCAGTAGATTGGAATACAACCCAAACTCCTGATTCCCCAACAGTGGTCCCAGGACTTCTCATTTTCAACGATCAAAGGATTTTCAATCCCTTGCAGCAGTCAAGGATTTACTTTCCTCGATAGCAGTCAAAGATTACACTATCCAGGATTAATCTTCCTCAACAAGACAGCTACTCAGCTTACACGTGCATCCATTACATTCATATCATAAACATTGATGAAGTACAATTCACTGCATCATACATATCATACAACATGACTTTATGTTTTAGCTAACATTTTACCCTTTTCAGGATAAGATTAAAAGACTATCGTTAACAATTATTCAGATACAGCACAGATACACCCCAGACACGGCGGTCATTCTCATACTCATTCAGACTTCAGCAATCCGATACAGACTAGATATGCTCCAGACACGGCGGCCATTCTATCTCTCATTCAGATTCAACTACCAACTTCAAGTTCAGATATGCTCCAAACATGGATGCCATTCTGTCCCTTACACCAGCAGCTTGATTCTCCCAGTGCAATCGCCACGGAAGTCATTCTGTCACTTATTCGGATCCCAGTTACAGTCTCAGATACACTCCAAACACGGAAGCCATTCTGCTACTCATACAGATCTCAAATTCAGATACAATACAGATACACTCAAGACACGGCAGTCATTCTGATATTCATTCAAAATTCCAATACAATTACAGTCTCAGATACACTCCAAGCACGGAAGTCATTCTGCTACTCATATAGATCTCAACTTCAGATACAGTCCAGATACGCTCCAGACACGGTTTCCATTCTGTCACTTATTCAGATCCCAGTTACAGTTTCAGATACACTCCAGACACGAAAGTCATTCTGCTACTCATACAGACTCAAGACTTCTGAAAACAATTTACGGATTCTCCAAACACGGATGTTAATCTATCGCTTGTTCAGATTCAACTTTTGAAAACAGTTTACAGATGCTTCCAAACACGAATGTTAATCTATTGCTTATTCAACTTCAACTTCTGAAAACAGTTTACGGATTCTCCAGACATGGATGTCAATCTATTGCTTATTTAGACCCCTAGTTCAGAGATGTTCCAAACATGGATACCTTTCTGATACTCACCCACTCACCTACGACATACAGTTCAACAAACATTCTTGGATGGCATCTTTTAAGCCCATCTCCGACAAGATTCTGTCACATCTCCGAATGGCCTCTTTAAGCCCATTCCCTCAATTACGCTTTGATGAGTGCAAATTTTTTGGGCACTCTAGTGTCCAATCATTCTTTTACCTTCGAGTCACGAAAGGCAAACTTGCCAATCTAACTCTTCAAGTTCAAGAAGATTGAACATGGGCAACTGTTGTACCCCAAAATTTGCCCTTCCTTTTTCACAAGAAATCACAACTTCAGGGTTTTCCCTGATCTGTCAAGATTGACCCGAGAATCGGTCAAACAGACTTTTCTTATCAGTCTATCCAGAATTAGGGTTTCTTTTGATTTTGTTGAGATTGGCCCAAGAATCGGTCAAACAGACTTTTCTTTATCAGTCAATCCAAAATCAGGGTTTCCACTGATTTTTGTTGAGATTGGCCCAAGGATCGGTCAAACAGACTTTTCTTTGTCAGTCAATCCAGAATTAGGGTTTCCATTGATTTTATTGAAATTGGCTCAAGAATTGATCAAGCAGACTTTTCTTTGACGAAAAGTCTGGAATTAGGGTTTTTCACTCGTATTTCCCAGAAGAAATTGAACCCACAATAATTTAATTGACTGTTACATTATTTTTACGCTTGTTCCAGATTACCGGTTATTTCTCAAAATCTAAATATCTGGGATATGAACTGAGGTTTTTGATTGAAACTTTGAAGCATTGGTTTGATCAGTGAAGTGAAAAGTGTATGGATGTTTGTTTGTTTAACTGTACAAAGCATATGATTAATTGGAATGCCGGGCGTATTGTGGCTAATGTAAGGTTGCGAGACTGCAAAGTTTGTTGATTATTTATTTTATCTGAGTTAAAATTATTGGGATGCATTTCCAGTTGTTTTAATTTAAGAGTAGGTTCTCAGACTTTTGGGTCCACTTTCTATGTGATGGATATCAGGCCATCTTATTCTTGTTTGTTGGGTCGTCCTTGGATCCATGAGGCTGGGGCAGTCACCTCCACACTCCACCAAATGTTGAAATATCCGGTGAAAGGAAAGATTGTCACAGTGCAGGGTGAAGAAGAATATATGGTGAGCCACCTCAACTCCTTCCGCTACATAGAGATGGACGGGGAATTCATCGAAACTCCTTGTCAGAACTTTGAAGAGGTCCCTTAGATCTTGGCATCAACTGAAAATAATAGCAACAAACCTCCTTTGAAGATGGCTTCTCTCAAGGACGCCAGGGCTGTGGTTGAAGAAGGTGGGTGTTCTAATTGGGGACAACTCCCTAATTTCACTAATAAAACTGATAAATTTGGTTTGGGCTTTACTACAGGGGCTCAAAGGGCTGTTAGACGCGCTCGGACTGGAGGACCTCCCCTACGCATCAGTAATCGTGGGATTAACGCCATTGAAGACAGTGAAGAGGAATCAAACATTGACAGCTGGATCTACCCAACTACCAACGGTGGACCGAGTAACTGGACGGTTAGGGACTTCATACCTGTTTCTTTTATTCCGCAGTAATTGAGTTATTTGTTTTAAGATTTGTAATAAACAATGTGAAACTTTACGGCCTGGTGCCTTGCCTGAGGCACCTTGGCTTTGCTTATGAGGGCTATTACTTGTCATTTCATAATCATTAATAAAGCATTGGACGTTTCTGGCATACAAATTTTGCACTCTCTGTTTTTCTTTTCTGTTTTTCACTTTATCAAAACAACTTTTTTCTTACACACACTCACGTATCACAATGCAGATCCATATCCACTCTGGATCCCATTGATAATAGCTCTGCTATTGCCAGTTATGACTTCAAAAATCCGATCAACCAAGCCGAGGACAAAGGTGAGGATGATTGTGAGGTGCCCAAAGAACTTGCTAGACTACTACAGCAAGAAGAAAGGGCCATACAGCCTCATGAAGAGCCGGTTGAGACAGTGAATTTGGGTAGTGAGGAAAACAGAAAGGAAGTTAAAATAGGTGCAAATATGGCGCTTAGCGTCAAACAGAGGTTGATACATATGTTGCATGACTATGTTGAAATCTTCGCCTGGTCCTATGAAGACATGCCTGGTTTAGACACTGATATTGTGGTACACCGCCTGCCGACTAAAGAAGACTGTCCTCCAGTTAAGCAGAAGGTCCGCCGTATGCGTCCTAAAATGTCATAGAAAATCAAGGCAGAGGTCATGAAACAGTTCGATGCAGGATTCTTAGTTGTCACTTCGTATCCACAGTGGGTTGCTAAAGTTGTTGCGGTACCCAAGAAAGACAGTAAGGTACGAATGTGTGTTGATTACAGAGATCTGAATAGGACAAGCCCCACGGATGACTTCCCACTTCCTCACATTGATGTTCTGGTCGACAACACCGTGCAACATAAAATCTTCTCCTTCATGGATGGTTTCTATGGCTACAACCAGATCAAGATGGCTCCTGAAGACATGGAGAAGACAACCTTCGTCACACAGTGGGGCACCTTCTGCTACAAGGTGATACCTTTTTGGTTGAAGAATGCTGGGGCAACCTATCAGCGCGCCATGGTCGCTTTGTTTCACGATATGATTTAGCACGAGATCGAAGTGTATGTTAACGACATGATAGCCAGATCTCAGACTGAGGGAGAGCATCTTCATCATCTCTAGAAATTGTTTGACAGGTTGAAGACATACAGGCTGAGGTTGACTCCGAACAAGTGTACCTTCGGGGTAAGATCTGGTAAGCTTCTGGGTTTTGTCGTCAGTGATAAGGGTATTCAGGTAGACCCAGCGAAGGTAAAGGCCATACAAGAAATTCCGGTTCCCTGTACAGAGAAGGAAGTTAGAGGTTTCTTGGGACGCCTGAGTTACATCGCCAGGTTCATTTCACATCTGACTGCTACTTGTGAGCCAATCTTCAAGCTGCTGAAGAAAGATCAAGTAGTAAAGTGGAATGATGAATGCCAGACCACTTTCAAAAGAATACCTTCAAGAACCACCAATTTTAATGCCTCCAGTTGAAGGAAGACCTTTGATATTATACTTGACAGTGCTAGACAGTTCAATGGGGTGTGTGCTGGGGCAGCATAACGAGTCTGGTCGAAAAGAGCACGCCATTTATTACCTTAGCAAAACGTTTACCGACTGTGAGACACGATACTCATTGCTCGAGAAAACTTGCTGCGCTTTGGCATGCGCTGCTTGCCGGCTGAGGCAGTATATGCTGACTCACACTACTTTGTTGATATCAAAGATGGATCCAATCAAATACATTTTCGAGAAGCCCGCTCTCGCCGGAAGGATAACAAGGTGGAAAATGATCTTAACCGAATACGACATACAATATACAACCCAAAAAGAAATTAAGGGAAGTGTATTGGCTCATCAGGCCGTGGATGACTACCAGTCCATGAATTTTGAGTTCCGGATGAGAATATCATGTTGTTGACTGACTACGAAGAGCCTGGACCAGATGAAGGACCTGAAGAGGGATCCCGATGGTCTATGTATTTTGATGGAGCCTCAAACGCATTGGGTAATAGAATTGGAACTGTAATTATATCTCCTGAGGGCTGTCATACTCCGTTCACTGCTCGATTATGTTTCAACTGCACCAACAACATGGCGGAGTATGAAGCATGTATTATGGGACTTCGAGCTGCTATTGACATGGGAATTAAGTTTTTAAGTGTATTCGGGGATTCCGCCCTGGTGACTAGTCAGATCAAAGGTGAGTGGGATACAAAGCACCCGAGTCTCATTCCTTACAGAGAGTATGTACTGACATTGCTCCCGCACTTTGAGGAGGTAACCTTCGAACATTTCCCACGGGAAGATTACCAGTTAGCGGACGCGCTAGCTACCATGTCTTATATGTTCAAGGTTAGGTGGGACAATGAAGCTCCCCAAATTACCATTGAGAGGTTAGATGAACCAGCACACTGCTGTGAGATCGACACTGAAGAAGTGGTAGACAAACCCTGGTTTCACGAAGTCAAAAGGTATCTCGAGGTTCAGGAGTATCCCGAAGGGGCATCTGTCAATGATAAGAAGTTTCTGAGAAGGTTCGCTGCAAAGTTCTTCCTCAGTAACAGGATTCTCTATAAACGCAACCATGACTCCACACTACTACGGTGTGTAGACAAGAGCAAGGCATCGAGGATCATGACAGATCTCCATGAAGGCACTTTCGGAACCCATTCAAGTGGACATACCTTGGCTAATAAGATCCTACGGGTAGGATACTACTGGTCCACTATGGAAGCCGATTGTTATCAGCACTCTCGAACCTGTCATAAATGTCAAGTCTATGCTGATAAGGTGCATGTACCTCCGGTGCCCCTGAATGCTTTGACGGCCCCTTGGCCTTTTGCGATGTGGAGTATTGATATGATCGGCGAGATCATACCCACTGCGTCTAATGGGCATCACTTCATTCTTGTAGAAAATGATTACTTCACAAAGTAGGTTGAGGCAACTTCCTTTGCTACAGTAACCAAGAATGTTCAAGCGCGATTTATCTGACACAATATGATCTGTCGATATGGTGTACCAGAGAGGATTATTACTGACAATGATACGAATCTCAACAACACAATGATCACCGAGCTCTGTAAGTAGTTCAAGATACATCATCATAATTCTTCTCCCTACCAGCCGAAGATGAACGGCGCCGTTGAAGAAGCTAACAAGAACATCAAGAAGATTGTACAGAAGATGACGGTGACATATAAAGACTGGCACGAGATGTTACCATTCGATCTTCATGGGTACCGTACCTCAGCACGGACATCGACAGGGGCAACACCCTACTCTCTAGTGTATGGCATGGAAGCAGTCCTACCCATCGAAGTCCGGATAACCTCTCTCAGGATTATGAAGGATGCAGGTTTGAACGAAGACGACTGGATCCAAACCCGACTTGATCAGCTAAATCTAATCGATGAAAAAATACTTACTGCTATCTGCCATGGTCAAACGTACCAAAAACTAATGATCGAGGCTTTTAATAAGAAAGTCAGGCGTCAAGAATATCAAGTCAGGGATCTGGTGATCAAACGCATCATACTTCCGCAAGGTGATCCCAAGGGAAAATGGACTCCCACGTATGAAGGGCCATTTGTGGTTAAGAACATTTTCTCGGGAGGAGCTATGATTCTAACCAACATGGATAGTGACGACCTTCCTTACCCCATCAATGCAGACATAGTGAAAAGATACTACGCATAATCAAAGAGCCACTAGGTCGACTAGCCTAGGCAAAAATAAGGGCTTCCCGACGAACCAAAAGGGTTCAGGCAAAAGTAAGGGATGAAAATGGAAAATTTGTACACCTGGCAAGTCGAAAACCCGAAAGGGCGACTTGGGAAAAAAAGGTATCCCGGTGGATTGTGAAGATGTGAGAAACACAAGAAGGGGGGTTGAATTGTAAAACTTTAAATCAAATGCAGACAACACTGTATTTTTATCCTGGTTCGTTTGATCTCAAACTACTCCAGTCCACCCGTCAAGGTGATTTCTCCTCTCTCCAACGAGGTCTTAATCCACTATATTCAACTGAATACAACAAGTACTTTAACAACTGTTAAAGCCTTCTTGAGTATAACCACAGACCGGTTTATCTCAAGGAAATTCTCTTACAGATAATTTGAACAAAAAGTGTGTTAATGTTTTCTAACAAAACTATATATCACAACTGTGATAATACACAATATTAAGCTTAGAATAAAAACTGGATTGCTAAAGCGTTTGGATGAACGTGGTTGGAAAGCTTAGCAATTTTTATGAGTGCGTGCGCGTAGATTATTAGCCTTTTCTTTTCTCACACAGACTTATTTATAAAGCCAAGGAAAAGATACGTTTGTGTCCATAAATCACTTTCAATGACCATAACGTTCTTTCCTTTTTGAGAAGATCTTGTCTTGGATAAAGCCGTTGGTAATTAATATGTCTTGAATGCTTAATAACGCTTCAGAGTGTTCTGCTAATGATAATCAGAGTGTTCTTTGCTTTAGCTTATGCTGACGCTTCTGAATGCTGATGACTTGGTAAAGATCTTGATCAGAGTCAGAGTATTTTCTGCGCAGATTCTGTTCATCAGGCTTCAGCGTATAATCTGGTAAGCTTCAGCGTGTATCACATGATATTGATCTTCTGATGCTGACATATCTTCTGATGTTGACGTTGATATTGATCTTCTGATGCTGATTCCATCAGAGTTTCTGTAAATACACAACATGATTTTAAGTAGCATATATGTCTTATATATAAATCTTATAATTTATTTATTCTTGAATTTTGTTATCATCAAAACTCTACTTGAGGGTTGTAGAATCAAACTATGTTCTAACAATCTCCCCCTTTTTGATGATTACAAAAACCAGATTTTTTCAATTAAAAATAAAGAATAAAAGGTATCAGAGATTAAAAATAACGAATGAAAGGTATCAGAGCAACGAAGAGAAAAACTCCCCCTGAGTTGATTACTTCCCTTTGATTCCATGAGACTTTGAGCATCAGAACTTTACTGTATCAGAGTTCATCACATTCATCAGAGTTTTGTACCTGTAAGCTTTTCAGAAAAGAGAAATGTCAAAATGTTTGAGACTTACGTCTCAGTAATCCGTTATTGAAAAATATCATTCTTTCTCCCCCTTTTTGTCAGTTATCAAAAAGCACAAATAATCAGAGTTAAAATAATCAGAGCTGAAAATGCATTTATATTAAAACAGAAGCAATGATAAGTTCAGAACATGTAAAAATATTACAGATAAACAAGTTATAAAAACAACAAGGAAATTTCTAAGAAGGAGGAGGAAGTCGTGTGAACAAAGCCTCCAACATACTCTTGATTTGGGTGTTGGTTTCCTGTTGCTGAGATAACATGTTCGCTATAGCATCAATTTTGGTGTCCTGCTTATCCATTCTTTCATTCATCAGCATATCAAATCTTTTCAAGTCTTCAAGAGTCTGCCTGTCAAGGGAGGAAGCTTGAGGATCTTCAGAAACATGATGCTTCTCAGAGCTTTCAGCAATAACTTCTTCTTTACCCAAGTATTCAGCTGGAATCATCTGTTCTTCTGACTCTGGTTGATCTTTGGAAGCTGGACGATGTTCAGACCAAGGGGCAATGTCCAGATGGAGAACTTCTTCCTTAAGCAACTTGCTCAGAACTGGACCTTCAATTTCTTTCAGCAGATTGCTGAAGTTCTGTTGAGCTTGTCCATAGCTCTGTTCTTGCAGCTTAAAGGTTTCAGAGCATACCTATCTTCTGAACTTTGTCCAAAGGTAGTCAGAAGCAGCAGGGTCAACCAGTTCCAGACTTGCTTGTTTCAGAGAAGTGATCCACTTATGTATTTCTGTTTCAAAGTTCAATATGCTGGAACCAACATCTGGATGTTTTGGTTTAGGGATAGCAGTTTTGTGGTTTATTGCAGCAAGGCGTTCAAGGACTGTTAAATCAATGACAGTCTTGATGTGGTCATCTGAATTATCTTTAGGTGAGGGAGTGGGAGAGTCAGGAATTATGATTGGACTTGATGGGGAATTTGGTGGAGTTAATTCTGGTGAAGAGGGAAGTTGAGGAATATTCACAATGGTGCCAAAGGGTAATTGAATGGCCAGAGGTTGTGGTTCGGGGGATTCAGAGGGTTGAGCCTCAGAGGTTTGAGTCTCAGGTTGTGGAGATTATTCAGGTTGAGGAGAGGGTGGATTAATTTCTGGTTGAGGAGATGAAGGTAGTGGGATTTCTGGTTGAGTAGAGAGTGGAATTTCTGGTATTGGTGAGATGGGAATTTCTGGAGTGGAAACAGAAGTGTGTTGGTCTATATCAGAAAGAACTTGTGCAAGTTCTTGTTCTGGTATGGCTTCCGTATTTGGATTTTATGGTTGGGAGCGAGATCTTCTGAGGGTTAATGATTCATAAGGGTCAAAATCTAAGTCAAAATCATCAAAAGTTTGAGGTGTTGGGTTTTCAGATGGAGTGGAAATTGGAATAGATGTTGATACAGCAGTTGAATCTAAAACAGTTACAGAAGAAGGATTACCTCTCTTCTTAGGAGTCTGCTGAGATGATCCTTCTGCTGCGACTTTTCTTTTCTTTGTCTTCTTCAGAACAACCTCTGGAGCCTTCTGCTGAAGATCTTGAATATTCAGATTTGGTGCTGTACCATCAGCTTTACAAGCATCCAGATATCTCAGAATGATTTCAGGTTTAAAGTCAATTTCTGAGAACAGAGGGAAGTTGTCCAGAGGGACTCTTCTGCTGGAGATTGCATCAAAAGGAGTGACGCTGGGCTCCTTCTTGATGTTCTCTATCAACTTCATTTTCTTCAGATTTTTGGCATTCAGCTGCTTGCCAACAGAAGCTTCCAGAGTGCTGATTTCTTGAGCCTCTGTCAGATGATCAATCAACCTATTCTCTGTAAGAATATCTGATATCAGTCTTCCCCAGGGTATCCAATCCCTTTTTGTACGTTCCTCTTCTCTTGTTTCCTTAACACTTGTTCTGAGATGGTTGAACAGAAGATGAGCTAGATTTATCTTTACCTTCTGAGAGATGAAATAGATCAGAAACTGCTGATCAATATTAATGTAATCAGGAGAGCTGGTAGGCTTTCTGCGGTTGAAGCAACCCAGAATGATCTTGGCCTAAATTCCGTGTTTGTCCTTTAAATCCCTTATCTTGCTGGAGGGAAGCCCCAGAGTAAAGATTTCCCTTGCAATTAGGGCAACATCAACACACCTTTCTGCCATATCAATGCAACGAACACCACCACCATTGTACCCTATAAGTCTTGCAATCAGGTCTTCAGTAATAACAATCTTCTTTCCCATGATGTAAGACGTGACTTGATGATTTGAAGAAGAAGCGTGAATCCAGAATTCCTTTACCAGAATAGGAAATGTTGGACCCACCAGTCTGTCAAAATACTTTTCCCAGCCTTGAGCTTTAACCTCTTCAGATAGATCAAACCCATTCTCCTTAAGACTGTTGAAATCCATGATTAATTCTGACAGAACCTCTAGGTTTTTTATTGGAGTTAGAAGCGTTCTGAAGGGTACTTCATATTGTTCATATGAAACATTTTTCTGGGAACCTGCAGTGGGAATGCTGGTAGAAGCCATTGTTCACACGAAGTTTTTGTGAAAAAGATTGAAAGGGTTTTTGAGAAAGTAAGAACGCTGAAATCAGAAATATTCAGAGAAAATTGAAGGTGAAGGTAAAACGTGTAAATGGTGTGAAGTGTGTTTAAATATTTTTCTAAAAAAGGTTTTGAAAACATAAACGTTTAAGAGAGAGAAATTAATAATGATTATTAGAATTTAATGATAGCTGATTTTAGGGGATTCAGAAAGATATTTGGAACGGTTACCCATGACATGTGTCTCGATGCATCCAATCAGCGCTTTTGCCTTTTCAAAAACGTGAACGCGTGTTCAGCCTCAGAAAATAGCTAATGACTGGATGACACTTGTTTGCTTGAGTGAACAACACATCTCTATCCTGGAAATGAAGCGCTCAGATCTTCATGGATAGATTCTGATACAATCTGCACTTCTAAAATTCTGAAAGAAGATTGATCAGAAGTTCACAAAAAAAACAAAGTTCTGAAGGTTAATATATAGAATCAAAACAATTTCATTCTGGGCAGAGCTTCATGCTGAGATGTTTCAGAATGAAGTTGAACCCATCTTCAGAAAGTGGTTTTGTAAAAATATCAGCCCATTGATGGTCTTTGTTAATAAATTTTAAGTTTAAAATCCCTTTCTGAATATAGTCCCTAATAAAATGATGTTTTATTTCTATATGCTTAGCCCTAGAATGTAAAATTGGATTTTTACTTAAGCAAATAGCAGAAGTATTGTCACAGAGGATAGGAATGTTACTCTCAAATATCTGAAAGTCCTCAAGTTGACTTTTCATCCAGAGCATTTGTGTGCTGCATCCAGCTGCTGCTATGTATTAAGCTTCTGCTGTTGATAGAGCAATTGTGGATTGTCTTTTGCTGGACCATGAGATTACATTTTCTCCCAAAAACTGGCAGCTTCCAGAAGTGCTTTTAGGTTCTACTCTATCTCCAGCAAAATCAGCATCACAGTATCCTACTAAGCTGTAATCACTTGATTTTCTATAAAACAAACCCAGATTAGTAGTACCTTTCAGATACTTGAAAATTCGCTTAACTGCTGTTAAGTGAGATTCTCTAGGATCTGATTGGAATCTTGCATAAATGCATACACTGAATAAAATGTCAGGCCTTGAAGCTGTCAGATAAAGAAGAGAACCAATCATACCTCTGTAGACCTTCTGTTCTACCTTTTTGCTTACCTCTTCTCTTTCCAGAATGCACGTGGGATGCATTGGAATCTTTGATGGCTTACATTTTGAGAGATCAAATTTCTTCAAAAGTTCTATGACATATTTGCTCTGATGAATGTAAGTTCCTTCTAGGGTTTGATTGATCTGAATGCCCAAAAATAATTTCAGTTCCCCCATTAGGCTCATCTCAAATTCTGCCTGCATACACTTAGCAAACTTTCTTCCCAGAGAAGGTTTAGTAGATCCAAATATGATATCATCAACATAAATCTGACATACTAAAATGTCATTCTTAACTGTCTTACAGAATAAGGTTTTGTCCACTTTCCCTCTGGTGAATTCCTTTTCTAACAGGAAGTTACTCAGTCTTTGATACCAAGCTCTGGGAGCTTGTTTCAGACCATACAGTGACTTCTTTAGTTTGAAAACATATTCTGGATTTTTGGAACTTTCAAAACCAGGGGGTTGGTGCACATATACCTCTTCTTCTATATAGCCATTTAAGAATGCACTCTTAACATCCATCTGATACAGAGTGATGCCTTTATTAACAGCAAATGAGATTAAGAGTCTGATAGATTCTAACCTGGCGACTGGAGCAAAGGTTTTTGTATAGTCCATCCCCTCTTGCTGACTATAACCTTGTGCTACCAATCGTGCTTTGTTTCTGATGACTTCACCTTGTTCATTCAGTTTGTTTCTGAACACCCATTTTGTTCCAATAACGTTGAATCCTTTTGGTTTAGGAACTAGATCCCATACGTCATTTCTTGTGAATTGATTTAGCTCCTCTTGCATTGCTAGAATCCAGTCATTGTCCAGAAGTGCTTCATCAATTGATGTTGGTTCAATTAGAGAAACCAGTCCCATGAGGGATTCTTCAGAGTTTCTGAAGCTAGCTCTTGTTCTGATTGGATCTTCCTTTCTTCCTAAGATTGTTTCTTCTGGGTGATCCATGCTGCTTCTGGATGGTCTTTTCTGAAGTTGATCAACAGAAGGTGCTGGATTGCTTGCAGTGCCTCTTTCTGAAGTTGAGGGAGTGTCTCTGTTAAGATCTTCTGATGACTTGTCTTCAGTACCTGTGAATTCAACTTCCATACCTGCAAGTAATTCATTCTGCTTTGACTTTTGAGAGTCAAGATTATCATCAAAACGAACACTGATTGATTCTTCCACAATCTGTGTTTCTGTATTGTATACTCTGTACCCTCTTGAGCGTTCAGAGTATCCTAACATAATACACTTTTGTGCTTTAGAGTCAAACTTGTTCAAATAATTTTTTGTATTCAAAATAAAGCATGTACATCCAAATGGACGAAAATAAGAAATGTTGGGCTTTCTGTTCTTCCACAATTCATATGGAGTCTTTTCCAGAATAAGTCTTATGGAGATTCTATTCTGAATGTAACATGCTGTGTTTATTGCCTCTTCCCAGAAGATCTTAGCAACGTTAGTCTCGTTGATCATGGTTCTGGCCATTTCTTGCAATGTTCTGTTCTTTCGTTCTACAACTCCATTTTGTTGGGGAGTTCTAGGATAAGAGAAATCATGCAGAATGCCTTTGTCATTAAAGAATGACTCAAAATATTTGTTTTCAAACTCTACACCATGATCACTTCTGACTTTGACGATTCTAAGATCCTTTTCATTCTGAACTTGGTTGTAGAAGGTGACAAACACAGAGTGTTACTCGTCCTTGTGTCTTAAGAACTTTACCCATGTCCATCTGCTATAGTCATCTACGATTACTAACCCATACTTCTTGCCACTGACTGAAGAAGTTTTAACTGGTCCAAATAAGTCAATGTGCAGAAGTTCTAATGGCTTAGAGGTGAAAACAACGTTTTTAGATTTGAAAGCTGGTTTTGCAAACTTGCCTTTCTGACATGCTTCACACAGAGCATCTGAATTGAACTTCAGGTTAGGAAGTCCTCTGACCAGATTGAGTTTGTTAATTTGAGATATTCTTCTCATACTAACATGTCCCAATCTTTTGTGCCAGATCCATTGCTCGTTGTTAACAGACAGAAGACACTTTACATTCTGACTTTTTAGTTCAGAAAGTTTTATTTTATAAATGTTGTTTCTCCTCTTTCCATTAAATAGGATAGTCCCATCTTTCTGACTAACAGCTTTGCATGAATTTTGATTAAAGATTATTTCATAACCGTTATCACTTAATTGACTTATGGATAACAGGTTATGCATTAATCCATCTACTAATAAAACATTACTTATAGAGGGAATATTTCCATTACCTACAGTTCCAGAGCCAATGATCTTTCCTCTCTGATTGCCTCCAAAACCTACGTGGCCTCCAGGCTTAAGTTCCAGGCTTTGGAACATATTCCTTCTTCCCGTCATGTGTCGTGAGCAGCCAGAGTCCAGGTACCATGACTGGTGTTTCTGCTTTGCTGCTAAATATATCTGCCACATGTATTATTTTATCCTTAGGTACCCATATTTTCTTGGGTCCTGATTTGTTAGTTTTACCAAAACTCTGGTTGAATTTTGGCTTGACAGAATAATTACTACTAGTATATTTGATGTCATGTGTGTGTCCATATACAAAGTGTGAATCAAGTGAAGTGCGTTTTATAACTAAATCCATGGCATTATTTGGTGTAGGTACCTTACCTTGGTATCCTATTCCTTTTCTGCCATTTCTGCTAACTCCATAGATCATTGAAGCCATTTTGCTTCTATCTATGTTTTTAGCTAGAAACTTCTGAAAGCTGTGATCATACTCCTTGATGATCTCATCAGCACTGTTGGGAGTTTCAGGGATTGTTTCCTTCTGAGAGTTTTGCAATAGATTTTCTAATTTAGAAATTTTATCTTTTAACTCAGAATTCTCCAATTTGAGACTCTCAGTTTTATCAGAGTCAGAAGCAAGATTCCTTTTCAGGTTTCTGAATTTGACTCTGATCTGCTGATATCTTTCCAGAATTTCATTAAGGCTTTCAGCTAGTTCAGCCTTAGTAAAGTTTATAGCAAAGTCAGGGAATACCTCTTCTGTATCTGATTCAGAGTCTGACTCAGAAGCTTCACTGTCTTCTGTTATGTTTGCCATGAGAGCTATGTTTGCTCTTTCATCATCTGATTCTGAGTCAGCTTCAGATGTGTCAGAATCATCCCATGTAGCCATGAGACTTTTCTTCTTTTCCTTGCCAAACTTCTTTTTGGGCTTTTACTTCTGAAGCTTTGGGAAATCACTTTTGTAGTGTCCTTGCTCGTTACATTCATAGCAGATGATATCTTTGTTGTTTAGCTTTCTGCTTCCTGAAGAGCCTTCAGATCTTTTGTGTCCAGAGGAGGATTCTCACCTTCTGTATCTGGAGAAAGATTCATTCTGATTCTCTGATCTTCTGGGATTCCTGAACTTCCTTTGCCTTTGCTTCCATAATTAGTTCACCCTTTTGGAGAGGAGAGACAGTTCATCTTCTTCTGATGAGGACCCATCAGAGGTTTCTTCTACAGCCTGCAAAACTTTGGAATCAGATTTTCTGTTAGATTTTAAAGCTAATGGCTTACCTTGCTTTTGAGGTTCATCTGCTTCTAGCTCTATCTCGTGACTTCTGAGGGAGCTGACAAGTTCCTCCAGAGAGATTTTGTTGAGATCCTTGGCTAGCTTAAGCGCTGTGACCATTGGCCTCCACTGTTTTGGCAAGCTTCTGATGATCTTCTTAACATGATCAGTAGTAGAATACCCTTTGTCAAGAACTTTGAGACCAACAACCATAATTTGAAATCTTGAGAACATCATTTCTATTGATTCACTTTCTTCCATCTTGAATGCCTCATACTTCTGAATGAGCGCAAGAGCTTTGGTTTCTTTGACTTGAATGTTGCCTTCATGCGTCATTCTCAGAGAGTCAAACATATTCTTTGCAGTGTCTCTGTTTGATATCTTTTCATATTCAGAATAAGAGATGGCGCTGAGAAGAATTGTTCTGGCCTTGTGATGATTTCTGAAATCACGCTTTTTCTGATCAGACATTTCTTTCCTGTCAATCTTCTGACCACTTCCATCCACTGGGTGCATGTATCCATCAGTTACCATGTCCCACAGATCAGCATCATGGGCCAGAAAGAAACTTTCAATTCTGTCTTTCCAGTAGTCAAAGTTCTCTCAATCAAAGACTGGAGGTTTGCCACTGAATCTGTCTCTTTCTTCATTGTTGTCATTGCTGATGTTTTGATGTGGTCCTGCCATTGTGTTTTTCTGACGTTGGATCTTGTACTGACACAGTTAAGTGTTATAAGCTCAGAACCAGGCGCTCTGATGCCAATTGAAGATGTGAAAAACACAAGAAGGGGGGTTGAATTGTAAAACTTTAAATCAAATGCAGACAACACTGTATTTTTATCCTGGTTCGTTTGATCTCAAACTACTCCAGTCCACCCGTCAAGGTGATTTCTCCTCTCTCCAACGAGGTCTTAATCCACTATATTCAACTGAATACAACAAGTACTTTAACAACTGTTAAAGCCTTCTTGAGTATAACCACAGACCGGTTTATCTCAAGGAAATTCTCTTACAGATAATTTGAACAAAAAGTGTGTTAATGTTTTCTAACAAAACTATATATCACAACTGTGATAATACACAATATTAAGCTTAGAATAAAAACTGGATTGCTAAAGCGTTTGGATGAACGTGGTTGGAAAGCTTAGCAATTTTTATGAGTGCGTGCGCGTAGATTATTAGCCTTTTCTTTTCTCACACAGACTTATTTATAAAGCCAAGGCAAAGATACGTTGGTGTCCTTAAATCACTTCCAATGACCATAACGTTCTTTCCTTTTTGAGAAGATCTTGTCTTGGATAAAGCTGTTGGTAATTAATCTGTCTTGAATGCTTAGTAACGCTTCAGAGTGTTCTGCTAATGATAATCAGAGTGTTCTTTGCTTTAGCTTATGCTGACGCCTCTGGATGCTGATGACTTGGTAAAGATCTTGATCAGAGTCAGAGTATTTTGTGTGCAGATTCTGTTCATCAGGCTTCAGCGTATAATCTGGTAAGCTTCAGCGTGTAGCACATGATATTGATCTTCTGATGCTGACATATCTTCTGATGCTGATGTTGATATTGATCTTCTGGTGCTGATTCCATCAGAGTTTCTATAAATACACAACATAATTTTAAGTAGCATATATGTATTATATATAAATCTTATAATTTATTTATTCTTGAATTTTGTTATCATCAAAACTCTACTTGAGGGTTGTAGAATCAAAATATGTTCTAACAGATTGAAAACCCGAAATGGAGGTCCAGGAAAAAGTTAGGGATTGAAGCGTAACACTATGTCTCATTGGATCAGCTTGCAACCAGACTTGAGTATCAAATATCAAGCTCAGACGGCGCCAACCAATCTGATCAACCTTCGGCCAAGTAGCAAAGTGATGAGACGCTTGAAGATATAAAGGAAATAGAAGAGTTGGAACCTAATGGGGTCGTTTCACATAGCATTTTTTTCTTTCTTTTACACAAATTGTAATTTCTATCTTTCGGCGGCGTTCTCTTACTAGGACGTCGACCTCTTTGTACAAAAAACGCCTATTACAGGCCAACCTCAAAAAATCAATACAAGTCATTTTCACAAGAAATTTCAAGTTGTTGTTTCTTTTTCTGTTTTGTGTCGCAAGAACGTCCAATGATTTATTTTTGATATATGCATTTGAAAATGATTGCTGCTCATAAACATTTACATAAGAAACAAAGACAATTACTCATAATTCCAGAAACACGAAAAATAAGAAGTACCAAACCCGACAGTTCCTTTGCCTAACATGTATCAGGATAGAGTCAGCTTTGGGACATGTTTATTTGTACATACACTCCCCACAAAGTAAAAGTACCCAAAGGCATTGATGTCAGCTTCCCTGAAACAGGACATAACTATCCCCAGCTGAGGTTCATAATCGCGGGCGAGTCAATAAATCTCATCCCCCAAGCAGAGTTTACTTCTCCAACAGAGCTCATCACCTCCAGCAACTTAATTTCATCCGCATCTAAGTTTGTTCCTCCAGATCGGCATGTCTACCAACAAAATATCTCTTCCCCCAAGGTTTGGTCCCCGTAGAGTTTATTCTCAAGCATCTTCTTTCCGACGGAATATTTACAACTCTCCAACAATAATCAGGGATTTATTTTCCCAGGCGCGAGCATACCCCGATAGCATTTCATAAACATACATCATGACATACGCATACATGACATATATAGCATAATCTCATTTATTTTGAGAACATCATCTCACCCTGTATTTCATGCATCACATATAACTAACCCTGATATCTTTTCAGGAAAAGACGATTAACTTTAAAGAATCCAACAATTATACAGATCATATTTACAGACAACTAACGGAAGCTCAATTCCCGAAATCAAACGGGTCAACTAATCTACATTATCAATTTGAAGTAACCCTACTATCCAGGTTCCTTCTCATATCCCTACTATCTAGGCTTTCATATCGAAGTAACCATACCATCCAGGTTCCTTCTCACAACCCTACTATCCATGCTTCCATATCGAAGTAACCCTACCATCTAAGTTCCTTCTCACAGCCCTACTATCCAGGCTCTCATATCAAAGAAACACTACTATCCAGGTTCCTTCTTACAACCCTACTATCCAGGCATTTATATCGAAGTAACCCTAATATCCAGGTTCCTTATCACAACCCTACTATCCAGGCTTTCATATCGAAGTAACCCTACTATCTAGGTTCCTTCTCACATCCCTACTATCCAGGATTTCATATCGAAGTAACCCTACCATCCAGGTTCCTTCTCACAGCCCTACTATCCAGGCTCTCATATCGAAGAAACCCTACTATCCAGGTTCCTTCTCACAGCCCTACTATCCAGGCTTTCATATCGAAGTAACCCTACCATCCAGGTTCCTTCTCACAACCCTACTATCCAGGCTCTCATATCAAAGTAACCCTACCATCCAGGTTCCTTCTCACAGCCCTACTATCCAGGCTCTCATATCGAAGAAACCCTACCATCCAGGTTCCTTCTCATAGCCCTTCTACCCAGGTTCCTTCTCATAACCTTACTATCCAGGTTCCCCCACTCTTATCCCCAAACAGCAATCCACAACACTGTAAGATCGGGACACGATCAAACATGATTAGTTTCACATTTCCCCAGTAAATCGCGGTGCAGCATATACCCCGACCATATACGCAGTACACTTCCACTTCCTCAAGCTGGAGTTACTCCCCAGTAGAGTAATGGACAACTGAAGCTCCTAAAACTCTATTTCTCCCAAGACAGGAAATCCACATTCTCTAGATGGCATCTTTAAGCCCATCCTAGAAAATTCTCCGCCACATCCAGGATGGCATCTTTAAGCCCATCTCTGACAAATATTCTATCATCAACCTCCAAATGGCATTTTTAAGCCCATTCCAGATGTCACAAATCAAGCACCACGTCATGCGAGTGCAAATTTCTGGGCACTATAGTGTTCAATCATCTTCCACCTTCAGATCACGGAAGGTAGATTAGCCAATCTACATCCTCAACTTTAAGAAGATTGAACAGGGGAAGCTGTTGTACCCCAAAATTTGCCCTCTCATTTTACTCAATACATGACAATTGAAGTCCCTAAGTTGCTCAAGGAAGCCCAAGAGTTGACCAGACAAACTCTCTCCTAAGGCAGTGCACCTCAAAATTAGGGTTTCTATTTTCATCAAGATGGATGAGCCACAAAATCCACATATGCTTTCCAAGGTCTTATTATGTTCCCAAGACCCTACATGTCAAGTTTCATACCTTTCATAAGAAGTTTGCCCAGTCAACTGCTCAGATGCTTGAGAATCGACTGTATTAGGTCAAAAGTCAACTGTGGCCCACATGCAGTCAAACCTTAAGATTTTTGGTCAACATCATTATTTTGAAGTGTTATCCATCATTTGATCAAGGGTTGATCATTATTCTTCAAGGAGTGCTCCAAATTCATCAAAACCCAAAAGTTGCTAAATTAGGGTTTTGTAGGAAAAGTCAACCCAAATTTCACCAAGCATAACTCCTTCATACTTTATTCGAAACTTTCCATCCAAAGATCACTTTTAAGAGGATGCAATTTCCTACAATTAATATTCATCCAACAAGTTCAAAATATGCACTCACAAAAAGATATGAATTTTGACATTATAGGTCCTTTTGAAAAGTCAATAAAAACACCTTTTGGGTCAAAGCTTCATACATGAACATGGAAGACTCAATTGAGATGATACCAAAAGGGTTGCTTAGGGGACATCCTAATCTTTATAAAAAGCCAAGAACACCTCTCTAGGGTTAAAATTGGAGGAGATATGCTTTGTCAAAATTGACCATTTTTCTACAATTGCCAAAAGTCAAATGGGCTCAAAATTGCATTTTTTTTCTCCAAATAGACCTAACTTTTTATGCTTGCACCTCACTTATAATATAATCCACGACCCAAATATCCAACCTCATGTTATTTGCTTCACTTTTCAATTTATTTTGATTTGTTGTTAATTAAAATTTCAATTAAATCAAATAATTGAGGAATAATGAAAAATATATGTTGTGATCTGATTTTTGGACATGATTTCAATCAAATAATGCAAGGATATCATGATCAATTCGAATCAAGGATGATTGGTACAAGAAAGGCATAATTTGGCTCAATATAGAAAGTTTACATATGCCATGAAAATCAAATCAAATCTTCAAAACTTCCAAAGATGTGATTTGTTTTTACAACCCTAATTCACTCTATGATATATATTGAACATATCCAATGCAAGAACAAGAGTGAGAATCGTGGGAGGAGGCAGAACAAACCTGCAAAATTTCAAAGAAAAGTGTGAGACCTATCTTCTTCCACAGGACAATTCGAACCATTCCAAGGCTTCTAATCCATTCCTGGACATCTCAAGAAGCTAATATCATCATTTTCCATCCTTAAAGCATCCAGAATCATCACGTTACAACGTCACGGTTTGCACAAAAAACTCAAACTCGATTTCAATGTTTTACGCATCCTAAACGCATGTTATCCACATATTCTTGTTCATAATCATGATTGCAAGCTTTCTGTATAGCTTACTTGTACTAACAGTGCAGGAATCCATATTCACCATTGCTAAGGTTTAAGAGCTCGATTTGGGGATTTTTGATACAGGAAAAATTAGACCATGAATGGGGTACCATGACACTCGTGAGACCAAGACGAGTTGATTGGTACCATTCCAATTGATTTATATTGCATGTACAGGATTTTTGAGATGGACAGGGTTGTAGCTATGGACAAATGTCCGTAGGTAAAAGTTCTTCATCTAAAGCCACGGTTCAAGGTAGAAGATGATGGCGTGTCAAGCCACCATTGGAGCATTTGAAAATTCGCGCGTTTTCTGAGCATGGAAATTAACTTTGATTTTGATTTTATTTGTTTATAATATATTCAATTAACAAGTCCAGCGCAGATGGTAAGGAAGCTTGCCTTTGATGTACACGTCCTGGGTTCGATCCCAGGCATGTGCATTTTGCTATTTTCTTAACAATTTCAGGCCAATCCCATGCATTACACCATCCAACGCCCATCAGGTGCCATCAACGTACGTCCATTGGATACCCAGCTGGACAGACCTCACGCCTCTCCAATGAAGGATCATGGTGCACTACAAAGTCAACACCATACCAAATCCAACGCTGACCAGGCCTGGAGCTTAATGGGCCACAAATATTCAGTTCTACACCCCCAAAATTCCTAACAACACAGGCCCATTTCTCAAATTTTTTCTCTTTTTATTATTTTATTTTCTTTATTCATTTTATTTTTAAAATCAGTTTCTTTTATATAAAATCATGAAAATCAAAAAGTCATTAAAAATAGAATTTGGTTTTTATTTTTATTTTTATCAAGTTTAATTAAATTAATTATCTTATTTAATTTAGGGAAACTTTAACTTGTTTTTATAATTAAAATCAATTAGAAAACTAGGTTTAACTTTTTGATTTAATTATTTTCTTTTCTTTAAACAAACAAAAACCAAAAATATGGGATTTAATTATTTTTCTTAAGTTGATTAGTAGTTAGGTTTTTATTATTCCTTATTTTCTTAAATAACACAAAAACGACAAAAACAATGATTTATCTTTAACAAATTGCAATTAGGTTTAGTCAAGGGTCAAAACCCTAATTTCTCCCGTATTTGATTTGCCGCGCGCTTGTTATTATTTTTTCCATTATTTTGTAACTGTTTCAAGGTTGTAATAGTTTAAATTAGGATTTTAAATTCCGCATTTTTTATTTCACGTCAAGGAAAATTGTGTAACTGTCAAAGCCATGAAATAGCTAGGTTTATTTCCGCCTTTGCTTTTAGAAAACTTTTAACTGTCTAGATGTATGGCTAATATGATTGTATGGCAAGAATGCATGAAAATTAAAACAGTTAGAAAACCCTAATGTGCAAAGATTAAAATAACTGAAACAAATCACTCACACATGTTCACTCCTAGGGTTTACCTCACTTCGGTTTCCTTTGGTACACAATCATTAAGCATAGGATATTTTAGTGGTGGACCTCAAGTCTAAAGAGATCAAATTGTCCCATTCGAATGTTGCCTCGGAAATGTTGCCTCAGAAACGTCGCCTCGAAAAGATCTTAAGACTCTAGGGTTACTACTAAAGTTTTCTAACTATTGCTTTAGTGATTGGATCGTCCCTTTCGAATGTCCCTTACAAACTCCAACGAAGGTGTTACCTACTCCTTAATAGTTGGATAGCGCTGTCTAAAGGAAATAGAACAAAAACAATCTTTTTTCGAGTAGGTAGAATCTTAAGTACTTGCTCAATAATTTTTTTTCACACAAACACCTTTCAAAAACAAATTTCAAAAACAACTTCGTCACACCCTTGAGGACTGATACAAGGGTTATCATAAAGTAAAACATTTTAAAAGCAATCACATACACAAGCAAATTTTAAAAAGATAAGAAAGTACCTAAGAGACCGTAGATAACTACGGATAGAAAGGGTGCTAACACCTTCCCTTTCTATAATCTACCCCCCGTACTCAGAATATCTCAAAAAAAGATTTTTTCCGTTCTATTTCCTTTTCCATGATTGGATGAAATAAAAGTCGGTGGCGACTCTTGCTTACCGCGACATTTTGCAAACAAAAAGCGCAAAACGCAAACCAATATTAACAGTCAGTTCTGCCACTGTATCACAATGGTCAACAAGATTGATAGCGATACTTTAGGACACAATAATTACATTCCTTTATAGCCTTACGTCAGATGAGTCCGGTCTCGTGCTCAAAACCTTAAAATGCCATATCCTGCTATCCTACCAGTGATCGTAGAGCATGTTGTTGATGGGGATGTGCCTCATACTATTCTTCATCCCGATATGTCTACTGATTTTGAAGAGCTACAAAAGTCTCGGATTTAACTCAAGGAAGAAAGGGATACCTTTTAAACTCAGCTCTATGCTAGTGGAAAGAAAGTACTGGAGCTGAAGAAACGACTCCATGAAGAACAAAGCCTTAATGCATATGTCAACACAAAGAGGAAGCACCATGGGAGACTTGAGTTCATATTTGTTTTCTTTGTAACTCTTCTTATTATCATTATAAGCCTAGAAGGCAATCATAATTTGAGCTTGTTACTAAAATTTCTTTTATTTCCTTTTGTTTAAACAAATTTAAATCCTGCAAAGGTCCTTGAAAACATTGGACTTTCATTTACATATCATGCATATCATCACATAATAGGTACTTTCTAGATAGGTTTTCTCATATTCTTGCTGTTCATTTCAGTAAAAGATGGCACTCGAACAAACTGTGAAAGAACTTTAAGATCAGAACGCTCAGTTTCAGCAAATGTTCTTGGACTTAGATAAGGGACAATACGAATTGAAGACCCTAATCACAAAGGGGAATAAGAAGAAGACTAAAAATCCAACAGTCTTTCTTAATATGGGCATGAGATTCAAGGGTCCGATCAGAAGGGCTCTAGATTTGAGGTCTCCCTAAATGAAGATGATAACCAAGAAGAAGATGACAAGAGTGTGAAAGATGAAGAGAATAATAACCTTGGTTTTGGCCAAGATTATGATGAAGACTATTCTACCGAACAGTATCCTCCCGCTGATGATATATACAAGCAGTTGGAAGATCGACTTAATGCTATGGAGATACAGAAAGTTCCTGGGCTAGACTTTGAAGAGTCGGGTCTTATTTCAGAGGTTATTGTCCCTCATAAGTTCAAGGTACATACTTTTTCAAAATATGATGGTGTTTCCTGTCCAAAGCTTCATCTACGGTCTTATGTTCGGAAGATCCAACCCCATATTGCTGACAGGAAGTTATGAGTTGACTTCTTTCAAGAGAGTTTATCTAGGACACAACTTGAATGGTTCTATTAGCTGGAGGGAACTAACATCCGCACTTGGGAAGACCCGACTGCTGCTTTTTACAAGCAATATCAATACAATGCTGACCTTGCACCAACTCATGTGCAACTACAAAGTATGACTATGGGCTCAAATGAAGGGTTTAAGGAGTATGCCCAAAAGTTGAAAGATCTGGTTGGAAGAGTGCAACCTCCTTTATCTGACAGGGAGCTAGTTGATATGTTCATGGGAACTTTGACAGGGCCTTTCTTTAATGATATGATTGGAAGTTCCTCATCTGGTTTTACTGAGTTGATACTATCAGGGGAACAAGTTGAAAATGGTATTCGAAGTGGAAAAATTCAAGTGGTGACATCTTCAAGCACTGTAAAGAAGACGTTCAATGGAAAGAAGGAAGAAAATGCTATTTATGGCTAGAAGGGTTGTGCTAGAAATGATCGCAATCAATCTGTAGGAGCTGTGTTAATTTCTAATCTTATACATGTTCAACAACATCAGCAAAATAATCAGCGTAGATCAGACACACCTAGAAGGCAGTTTACCAAAATCAGCATGCCACTGTCTCAAGCATTACAATATTTACTGAAAGCAAAACTGATTACATTAAGGGATCCTCCTCAGAATCCCAACACCTCCTCTCCTCGATACAATCCAAATGTGAAGTGTACTTACTTTTCCAATAGCCCTTGGCACGACACAACTATTGGGCCTTGAAAAACAAAATTCAAGACATGATTGACAACAAAGAGATTAAATTTGATCCTCCCGAGACCCCGAATGTAATTACTGGACCTATGCGGAAGCATGGCAAAGGCATTAGTGTTATTGATGATGTTCTTTATGTTTCTATTGTAAGTGATTTGACTACTCCCCTCCCAATTATCAAGAAGAATATGTTGCATGCCGGTTTATTTCTGGGTTTCATTGAAAGATGTTACTGCTGTGCAACCCAACCCAATGGCTGCAAGTTGCTGGAAGAAGGTATTCAATGCCTAATGGATAATCACATAATCTTGGTTGAGAAGATTTCGTCTGTTGAGAATTTGTTACAAGACTTGGAGTTGGAAGAGGTATCTGTAATATCCGACACTCCTATCAACATCACTTCTAGGGGTCCTGTAAGGATCACTACCAAACCCAAAGCCGCTCCTTTAATAATCACTACACCTGGTCCAATTCCATATTCTTTGGATAAAGCTATCCCTTAGAACTATGGATCTGACGTCTACTACCATGGCGTCAAACAAGAACTACCGCCTACTGAATATGAAGGTACTGAAATTGTTGATCCCGACATTGACAATATTGCGGGGACCAGCAAGGTTACTAGAAGCGGAAGGGTCTTCTCCCCAGAAATCTCTCCAAAGACTGTCATCACACCTGTTTGTGTTATCTCTATCGAGTCAGTTATTGAGGCTTGGGGAAAAGAGAAAATGATGGAGCCTGCCCAGACGGAGGCACCTAAAGAAGCTACAACTGATGATACTTCTAGGCAAGAGTTTGAGGAGGTATTAAAGATTATCCGTAAAAGTGACTACAAAATTGTTGAACAGATGGAGAAAACCCCGTCAAAAATCTCCATGTTATCCCTGCTATTGTGTTCTGAAGCCCATGCACAAGATTTAGTAAAGTTCTTAAAATCTACGCACGTACCACAAGATATTTCTGCCGATCAAGTTGGAAGTTATGTTGCTAGCCTAACTGCTGACAAAGGGCTAGGCTTTTCTGATGCTGACCTGACTCTTGAAGGAAGAAATCACAACAAGGCCCTATATGTATCCATTGAATGCAGAGGGACTGCTTTAGCTTATGCGCTGGTTGATACTGGTTCCCCGCTGAATGTCTTACTAAAGGGTGCTCTCGACAGGCTTGATTGTGAAGTGGTTATGCTAAAACCCAGTGATATTATAGTCTGAGCCTTTAACGGTTCAAAGAGGATGGTACACGGAGAAGTGAATCTTCCGATTAAGGTAGGTTCACAAGTATTTGAATCTACCTTCTATGTGATGGATATCTGAACAACTTATTCTTGTTTAGTGGGACGTCCCTGAATCCATGGGGAAGGCGTAATTACCTCAACCCTACACCAGAAGTTGAAGTACCTGTGAGAGGAAAGGTTATCACCGTCTGCGGTGAAGAAGAATATATGGTTAGTCACCTGAACTCATTCAGATATGTTGAGATATACGGCGAATTCATCGAGACTCACTGTCATACTTTTGAAGTTATCCCTCCAACTGCTACTGAATACGTTTCTGCTATCCCCAAGGTTACCAGGATTCCTCCCAAAATGACTTCTTTGAAGGATGCTAGAGCTGTCATAGAAGAAGGTGGTTGTACTACTTGGGGTCAGCTTCCTGACATTCCGTATAAATGTGACAAATTTGGTTTGGGTTTCACTGTAGAGGCTCAGAAGGTTGTTTGTCATGCTCGAGATGGAAGACGACCATTCCGCATCAGCAACAATGGAGTCAACTCCATAGAAGACACTGACAATGTCTATGACTTTGACAGTTGGATCTTTCCGACCGTCAACAATGGACTCATTAACTGGAAGACTCAAGATATTATCTCAATCTCTTTTAGTCATAAGTAATTGCAACTTTCTATTTTTATTGATTTCAAAGTTTTGGTTATGTAATTTGTTTAAAAAATGACTTTAAGCCTTGTGTCTTACCCAGGGCACAATGGTCCACTTGTTAAGGGTTGTCATTTCATAAAAATATCTTCATTTAATAAAGCATTGGACGTTTGCATTCAAATTTTGTGCTCTTTGCCTTTATTTTTATTTTTATCATTTTCAAATAGCTATGTGTTCTTACACACCCACACAATAAATTGCAGATCCATATCCACTCTGGATACCGTTGATAATGATTCTACTATTGCCACTTATGGCTTTGAAAATCGGATCTACCAAGCCAAGGACGAAGGTGATGAAGATTGTGAAATACCTGGAGAACTTTCCAGATTATTAGTGCAAGAGAAAAAGGCTATACAACCGCATGAAGAACCGATCGAGGTTGTAAACTTGGGTACTGAAGCAGACAGGAAAGAAGTTAAGATAGATGCCAACCTAGAAGACAGTATCAAGAACAGGTTAATCCATATGTTGTATAATTATGTTGAGATCTTTGCTTGGTCATATGAAGACATGCCAGGGCTAGATACTGATATTGTGGTTCATCGTGTGCCGATGAAGGAGGGTTGTTCTCCAATAAAACAAAAATTTCATCGCATGCGTCCCGAGATGTTAGAGAAGATCAAGGCCGAGGTTACGAAACAATTTAATGCAGGTTTCTTGGTTGTTACATCATATCCTCAGTGGGTAGTAAATGTGGTTCCGGTACCAATGAAAGACGACAAAGTGCGTATGTGTGTGGACTATAGGGATTTTTGCTCTTCCCACTTCCACATATTGATGTTCTGGTTGACAACACCACTCAACACAAGGTGTTCTCCTTCATGGATAGTTTCTCGGGTTATAACCAGATCAAGATGGCACCTGAAGACATGGAGAAAACAACCTTCGTCAGACAGTGGGGCACTTTTTGTTACAAGGTTATGCCATTTGGGTTGAAGAACACCGACGCCACATATCAGCACATCATGGTAGCTTTGTTCCATAACATGATCCATCATGAGATAGAGGTCTACATTGACGACATGATAGCCAAATTCCATACCGAAGAGGAACATCTTGACCATCTACACAAGCTGTTTGAGAGGTTGAAGAAGTACAAGCTAAGGTTGAATCCGAACAAGTGCACCTTTGGGGTGAGATCCGGTAAGCTCCCGAGTTTCGTTGTTAGTGGTAAAGGTATTGAAGTTTATCCTTCCAAGGTCAAATCCATTCAATAAATGCCCCCTCCCCGCACCGAGAAGGAAGTCAGAGGTTTCTTAGGACGACTGAACTATATTTCCAGATTTATTTCTCATTTGACTGCTACTTGTGAGCCGATCTTCAAGTTGCTGAAGAAAGATCAGGTAGTGAAGTGGAATGACAATTTCCAAATAGCCTTTGACAAGATTAAGGAGTATCTCCAAGAACCTCCAAAGGAGGTGCACTGGCAGATCATTTGGCTCATCAAGCTATGGATGACTACCAGTCTATGAATTTCGAGTTCCTGGATGAGAATATTATGCTAGTTACAGATTGTGAAGGACCTAGACCGTATGAAGGACCTGAGCTAGAATCTCGATGGACTATGGTTTTCGATGGAGCTTCTAACGCACTTGGCAACAGAATCGATGTTGTAATTATCTCTCCTGAGGGTTTCCAATTCCCTTCACTGCCAGACTTTGCTTTGACTGTACCAACAATATGGCCAAATTCGAAGCGTGCATCATGGGTATCAAAGCTGACATTGATTTAAGAATCAAGTTCTTGAACGTATATAGAGACTCAGCCCTAGTAATCAGCCAAATTAAGAGAGAATGGGATACGAAGAATCCGATTCTCATTCCTTATCGGAAGCATGTGTTGACTTTAATTCCATACTTTGAGGAAATCACTTTTGAACACATTCCACGAGAAGAGAATCAGTTGGTAGATGCATTGGAAACCATGTTGTCTATGTTCAAAGTCAGATGAGACAACGAGGCTCCCCGAATTACTATTGAAAAACTAGATGAACCGGCACACTGCTATGAAGTTGACACTGACGAAGTAGAAGAGAATCCTTGGTTTCATGAAGTCAAAAGATACCTTAAGGCTCAAGAATATCCCGAGGGAGCATCTATCATTGATAAGAAATTCCTACGGAGGTTCTCTGCTAAGTTCTTCTTGAGAAACAAAATTTTATACAAGTGCAACCGTGATTCGACTTTGCTTCATTGTATGGACAAGAAGGAAGCTGAGAAAATTATGGAGGACATGCACGAAGGTGTGTTTGGTACTCACTCCAGCGAACATATGATGGCTAAGAAGATTCTGAGAGCAGGTTACTATTGGTCGACTATGGAAACTGATTGCTATCATCACTCTTGAACTTACCATAAATGCCAAATCTATGCTGACAAAGTACATGTACCTCTGGTTCCTCTAAATGTCTTGAATGATCCTTGGCCATTTGTAATGTGGGGCATCAATATGATTGGAGAAATTAAGCCTAATGCCTCTAACGAACATCATTTCATCCTCGTTGCCATTGATTATTTCACAAAGTGGGTTGAAGAAACCTCATTTGACTCCATCACCAAGAATGTTGTGGCCCAGTTCATTAAGCATAACCTTATCTGTCGGTATGGCATCCCCGAAAGGATTATCTGTAGCGGTAGAAATATTTAAGACTAAGCCATTGGATTGACTAGACTCACACAAATCAAAATCAAAATCCCCATGGCGCTTTATTGTTTCCAAAGGAATGGGAAAAGAGCGAGTAACCCAAAAAGAGGGGGAAAGATTCTAGGTAAGGGGGTTGGTTATGCAAAGGGAAGTGTGATGCGGTGGGAGAACTGACTAGATGTTTTGTGTTTAGTTCACACTTGTGCGGTTAGCAAGAGTCGCCACCGACTTTTATTTTATCCAAAAGGAAAGGTAAAAAAGCACAGGAAAGACCTTTTGAGATTATTTCTCGGGTTCGGGGGGTAGATTATGAAAAGGGAAGGTATTAGCACCCTTTTCATCCATGGTTTTCCATGGGCTCTTAGTTACTCGTTTAGATCACTTGCTTTTGTTTGATTGTGTGCTTGTGGTGTGGGATTTGAAAGTATTTTGATTTTTTTTTTGTAATGGTTCTCGTCTCTATAAGAACGTATATAAAGTTTTGTTTTCGAAAAATGGTTCAAAGATGTGTTTGTGAATCGTGTTTCGAAAAGTGTTTTGAAAAGAGGTTTTGTAATGGTTCTCGTCTCTATAAGAACGTATACAAAATGTTTTTATCTTTTTGAAAATGTTTTTGAAAAGAGAGTGTAGGTGTAAAGAGTTTTTTGTCGTGAGCAAGCGAGTAACTAAGAACGAATCTATCTACTCGAAAGGTCTTAAGTTGTTCTTTTCTTCCTCCTTTTAATGGTGAAATCTTACCATTGATTTGGCAAGAAGCCCCACCATTGAATGTGAAGGGACAGGCGCAGGTCAATTTTACAATCATTGAAGGCAACTTGTGAGACGCTTTAGCAATTTTTGTAAGGGACACGATCGTTTTAATCGAAGGCAACATCGAGGGTCATCGAGGGACTACGATCTTTGTTTATCGAAGGGTCATTTGCTAAAGCGTCACATATTCGAGGGACATGATTGTATTTCCGAGGCAACGAGCGAGGTTACCCTAGAGGTGCGCGTGTGAGAAAGTGTGTTGGTTTTAAGTCATTTTATTCTTTGATTAGGTCATCTAGCGATTGATTTTTGAATCTTGCCATACATGCCTAGTTACTATACAGTATATGGAAAACAGTAAATTGCGGGAATTGAAATTCTACGCTATTACAAAAGTATTTGGGAATGGGGGTACAATTGTTACAAATGAGGATGAATCAAATGGGATAGAAAAGATCCAAATATCAAACAATACAACCAAATCGAAATTTTGTGCGATTTAATTAAAGCTATGATAATCCATGAGATAAAATCAACAAAATATGAAATGAAATGTTAAGTATTTACATGAAAATAAAAATATAAAACCTATTCTAAAAAATTGATTAAAATCTTTATTATTTTTTTGTGTTTTATTAATTAGGTAAATAACAAAATAAATTAAATAAATGACAAAACTAAGTCCTATTATTATTTTTGGTGTTTTATTGAGTAAAATCTAAAACAAATTTATTAAAGAAAATGATAAAAATTAAATTACAAAACCTAACTCAATTTTAATAAAAAAAATATTTAAGTTTTCTTAGCATTTGCATAATAATAAAAAATGTAAAGAAAAACAAATTAAACAAACAAAAATGCAGTGGGCTCAAAGAACTAGAAAATGAGGCCCAAATGAAAATGTTGTTTGCTGAAATACAGAACAAGCCAAAAAGGGGGGTGAGACCAGAAATAGCGCATGGGCTTTAGGATTTTGTAAACAAAACAGGCCTAATGTTCTTAAGTCAGTTTAGCTGTTGATTAGGGGTTCAAAGAAAATTAGGGTTCTTGACCCTTTGTTACAACGGCACCGCTTATCTCCTTCATTCACTCATCCCTTCCATTTTGTTCAACTCTGTTCATTCTCGCTACTCGTCCCTTCCTCATTTCGCAAACAAATCGCTCTTGGCCTCTCTAACTCAACCTAATTTGCGCCTTTTTGAAAACCCTAAGTTTTGAAATGAATTTATGTCTAAGGGGTTCAAAATTGGTTTATCTGATCCTTCCCCCAGCTCTCAGTTGCCGAAACACTCTCTCTCGCCTCCTAACCAAGCTCTAATGGTTTTTCTTGAAAAGGTGAAGTTCTGTTCTTTCTCAATTTTACGAATTTCGTTTTAATTGATCTTTGGATATTCTGTTAATTGTTGAAGTTCTTTCTTTTAAATGCATGAAAATCATGATTACAGAAGATTTCGAATGAGAGAAAAACCATACCTATTGAATGTTCTTTCTGTGAAATGGAAAGAGACGGTGAGACTGAGGGCGACGCTCCTTGGTGGCCGGAGCTGCACGGGGAAGGAGATGAAGATAACGCATGGGTGCTTCTGACTCTTTGGTAACTCTTTCCTTATCTCTGTTGAATGATGATGATGTTTGTTATCTGGTTTTGTTTTTGGTTTGCTACTGTTTCGTGAGTTTGGAAATGATAACTTTGTTTGAGGTTTTTGGTTACAGTTTGAGACTTTTTTCTGTTTTTTTTGTATGTTGCTTTGGATTCGTGGCTTTGAGGCTTTTGGTTACAAGTTGAGACTTTTTTCTGTTTTTTTTTGTTTTGTTTTGGATTGATGATGGTTTTCTGAGTTTTTAGACCTATGTTTTTGGTGATGTTTTTGTTGTTTATCAGTTTGAGGTTTTGTTGATGGTTTGGCAGTTTTTTTGGATTTGGTTACAGTTCTGAGATGGTTCAGATTTTGTGTTTTGGCTTGAGAGTTTTACAGGTTTGGTTTTGGTTGCAGTACTTGAGATTCGCTGTAGGACTTGAGATTTGAGGGTGGATGCTGGGAGTTTTTAGAGGTTTGGTTTTGTTTGACAGTTTGAGATTTGTGTTTTGTTGGCTTGAGATCAGGTTTGGGAATTTTTGACAGTTTAGACTTTGGTTTGACATTTTTGATGTTTTTGGGAGTTAACAGGTTTTTGAGGTTTTAGACTTGGACAAGTTTTTTGAAGGTTGTTGATTTTTGTTGACAGTTTGAAGGTTTTTGAGACTTGTTTCAAGTTTTTGAGTTTGATCAAATGTTTCTCCCCCTTTGCTTGAGAGTCGTGTCTACTGTTATATTGGTGTTGCTTCTGTTGAATTCATATTCAACATGGTGGGAAAACAAAGAATTTGAATATCTTACAATATTGTTCTTTTGGCTTTTTGATGGCAGTTTTGTTTTCTAGCAGCTTCTATGTAACTTGTGATAGTCAAGGCAGCAGGGCTGTGCATCCCTAGGTGACTTCTTTCCTCTCTTCTCTCTCAATGACACTAAGAAAGTCAATTGCTCTTTTGCCTTTTTTTTTTCAATTCTGAAAAGTTTGCAATAAAATGGAAAATGATAACTTAGCTTCTTGAACAAGCCTTTGCTTGTTTGACTTATTATATTGCTATACTTCTGCCTTTGTTGATGCTGTTTGTTGTTTGCTAGCTTGTTGCCTCGTTTTTGCTGTTTGTTGCGCTGCTGTTTAGACAAGTTTGTACCATTTTGTTTGGACAGTTTTGCTAATGCTGCTGTTTGTTGCCTAGCTTGCGCAGCTTGCTTGCATTCTGTTTGTAGCATTCTGTTTGTTTGGATAAATTTGCTTGCATTTTGTTTTTGTTTGGATAGCTTTGTAGCATTTCTTGGACAGCTTGCTTGCATTTCTTCTTTTTGTGAACCAAGAAGAATAATCTTCTTGTGATTTGCAAAAATAGAGGAAATAAAATGTGATGAATTAAAATAGCCTCCTGATTCCAATTTGCAAACTTTAATGATGAATAGCATTTTTTTTGAAGATTTTGTTCATGCCCAAATAACTTGTACTAATCACATTTTCTTTCTTTCATTTTCATGTGAGCAAAATTGGATGCGACAAAGCATGGGAGGCAAGAACTCTGCAAGCATGGAGGTCTTTGGAGATAGCAAAAGAACTTCAGTCAAATTTAGGCACATATTAGTTCTTCTAGGCCAATCAAGCATTTGAATTTCCTTTGTAATTTAGAGATAAACATTCTTGTATTATAATCAACAATTGTACTAATTTATTTTTTAAATACCATAAGTTGTAAAACATAATGTATTTAAAAGAACAAATTATTTTGTAATAATGTTTGAAAAAAATGGAGAAAGTCTTATGAGATATTTTGGTGTCCATTGAAACCCTTTACTGTAAATAACTTGTAATTTTCTCTTCGCATCTTAACTGATTCTTAAAGATTCCCAATCAAGATAATTGAAACAAAATGCTCCAATCCGATAACTTAAAACACGCACTGTATATTCCATTTTCTGACCAAAAAAATGTTTTAAGACGCGAAACATCTGGTTAACCTGGATCAAACAATCATGGGTGTCCCACATGACAGTCTTATTCTCTTATCCCAAACAAACCATACTTTGAGAACAAACATTGTCTTTTCAGTAAACTTGAGAAAGCATAAAGACCTGTGAAAGCCAATTGGATCTTTGAGAATTCATTTCTTCTGAGGATTGCAAGAAAAAACCCTAATTGCTGGTTTACTGCCACATAAGAGAATCTGTCTGGTCGATTCCTGAGCCAACTTGAATATCTGAGAAACCCTAGGGTTGGGTCTTCAATGAAAAATGGGAGGGCAAATTTTGGGGTACAACAACTGCCCCTGTTCAATCTTCTTGAACCTGAAGAGTTAGATTGGCGAGTTTTGTCGTTCGTGACTCGAAGGTAAAAGATGATTGGACACTAGAGTGCCCATAAATTTGCACTCGACAAAAGTGTAGCTGAGGGAATGGCCTTAAAGATACCATTTGGAGAGGTGTTAGAATTTTGTTGGAGATGGGATTGTAGATGCCATCCAAGAATGTTTGGTGTAAATCAAAAGAATAAGCATCAGAATGGTGTCTGTATATGGAACGTATCCGAGTTGTATCTGTACTTCAATCCAAATAAGTAGCAGAATGGCTTCCGTGTCTGGAGCGTATCTGAACTGTATCTTGAAATTGAAATCTGAATAAGTGACAGAATGGCTTCCATGTCTGGAGTGTATCTGAATTGTATCTGAAGGATGAACCTGAATAAGAGACAGAATGGCTTCCGTGTCTGGAGTGTATCTGTATTGTATCTGAATAAGTATCAGAATGGAAACCGTGTTTGGAGCGTATCTGAACTGTATCTGAATGAGAAATATAATGGCTTCCGTGTCTGGAGTGTATCTAAACTGTATCTGAAATTGAAAACCGAATGAGTAACAGAATAACTTTCGTGTCTGGAGTGTATCTGTACTATATCTGAATAAGTATCAAAATGGCAACCGTGTTTGGAGCGTATCTGTAATGTATCATGAAATTGGAATCCGAATGAGTAAAAAAATAACTTCTGTGTCTGGAGTGTATCTGTACTGTATTTGAAATTGAAATCTGAATGAGTAACAGAATGACTTCTGTGTCTGGAGTGTATCTGTACTGTATCATGATTGTACATTGTTAAACGGTAGCTGTTAATCTTATCCCGTAAAGGGTAAAATGTTAGCTGAAGCACAAAGTTATGATGCATGAAATGCATGACGCGATATATGTGTTTTATCAATGTTTATGATATATGGATGTAATGTATGCGCATGTAAGCTGATTTGCTGTATTGCTGAGGAAAATAAATCCTTGACTGCTGTCGGGGAAAATAAATCCTTGACTGCTGAGGATTCCGTTGTGAGAGTAGTGCCATATACTTCTTGAGGAATCTGCTTGGGGAATCCAGAGAATTTTAATGACTTCTACTAGGGATTTATGACGGGAGTCTTTGTTCTGTCGAAAAACAATAAAAACTCTGTGGGGGAAAGCTTATTCCTGTTTGGAAAAAGTTCAAGAGTTCCAGTTGTCTGCCACTCTACTGGGGAGTTACCCTAGGTTGGGGAGAAACAAAAGTTAACTGTTATCTGGTTGATTTTCAAGCTTCAAGGTAACTTTTTGGGGAAACTTGAAGAAACTGGATGATTTCCACTGTGGGTTGATAGTTTTAAGTTTCGGCTCCGCTGGGGATTGGTAGTTGGTAGTCTCAGCTCCACTGGGGATCTGTAGTTCAAAGTTTTGGCTCCGCTGGGGATCTTAATGACGTGCTGTAGATATTACTCATGGAATAGCCTAAAGACGTTTTCCTAATCTTCCAACCTGTCAGTAATTACTCTTTTTCATCCTGTTTATTTGTAAAGAGTAATTATGTTCAAATGCATATGTTCATTAATGAATCATTGGACGTTTTTGCAAATAAAACACAAGTGTAAAGAAAAAGGCAAATAGTTTTCCGTACTTTGAAAGAGATATCTTTGTATTTACTTTGAATAAGTATTTTGTACAAAGGAGACAAACATCCTAGTAAGAGGATGGTGTCATAAATAAGAAAAATTTACAAAGAAAGATAGCTATGTGTAATAATCCCATGGGGTTCCCATTATGCTATAGCCTCCGTATCTCCGAATATCTTGTCCATTTGTTGCTTCATCTGAAGATGATTGAATTGATCAGAAGCTCTGAGTTTGTTCGTGAAGAGATTGTCCTTAAAGTGATCCGACGAGACATAGTCATACGCTTTAATTACATAATTTTTGCCTAGACCACCCTTTCGGGTTTTCAGTCCACCGGGAAACCCTTTTTTGCCCAAGTCGCCTTTTCAGGTTTTCAACTTGCCGGGTGTACAGATTTTTTTGTTTTATCCCTAATTTTTGCCCAAACCTTTTGGTTCGCCGAGATGCCCTTGTTTTGCCTAGGTGTGTCAACCTAGTGGGTCTCTTATGCGTAGTATCTTTTGACTATGTCTGCGTTCACAGGGTGCGGCAGATCATCACCGTCCATAGTGGTTAAGATCATCGCCCCACCAAAAAAGATGTTCTTGATTACAAATGGTCCTTCATAGGTAGGAGTCCATTTGCCCCTGGGATCACTTTGTGGCAAGATGATGCGCTTGATAACAAGATCTCCAACTTGATACACTTGGCGTCTGACTTTCTTGTTGAAAGCCTTGATCATCCACTTTTGATACTTATGACCATGGCAAACAGCAGTAAGTCTCTTCTCGTCAATTAAGTTCAACTGATTAAGTCGGGTTTGGATCCAATCGTCTTCACTCAAACCTGCATCCTTCATGATTCTCAAAGAGGGGACTGAACCTCAATAGGTAGAACAACCTCCATGCCATATACCAAAGAATAGGGTGTTGCCCCAGTTGATGTGCGAGCCATGGTACGGTACCCGTGGAGAGCAAACGGTAGCATCTCATGCCAGTCCTTGTAGGTGACTGTCATTTTTTGTATGATCTTTTTGATGTTTTTGTTTGCAGCTTCAACTGCACTATTCATCTTTGGCTGATAAGGAGACGAATTCTGATGTTAAATTTTGAACTGTTCGCACAAAGCGGTGATCATAGTATTGTTAAGGTTGGTACCGTTATCAGTGATGATCCTTTTGGGGATACCGTACCGACAGATAAGGTTCTGCTTGATGAAGCGGGCAACAACATTCTTAGTAACGGATGCGAAGGAAGCTGCTTCGACCCACTTGGTGAAGTATTCAATGGGAACCAAAATGAAGCGGTGTCCATTGGAGGCTGTAGGCTTGATATCTCCAATCATGTCGATTCCCCACATAGCAAATGGCCAAGGAGCTGTTAAGACATTTAGAGGAACCGGAGGCACGTGCACCTTGTCTGCATAGATTTGACATTTATGACAAGTCCGGGAGTGTTGATAGCAGTTTGCTTCCATGGTAGACCAGTAATAGCCTGCCCGTAGAATTTTCTTTGCCATCGTATGCCCGCTAGAGTGAGTGCCAAAGGTACCTTCATGCAATTCATCCATGATCTTTTCAGCTTCAATCTTGTCCACACAACAGAGCAGAATAGAATCATGATTGCGCTTGTACAGGATACCATTACTCAGAAAGAACTTAGCTGAGAATCTCCTTAAGAACTTTTTGTCATTGACTGAAGCTCCTTCAAGATATTCTTGAGCCTCGAGATACCTTTTGACTTCATGAAACCAAGGCTGGTTAACTACTTCTTTGGTATTAATCTCGTGACAGTGCGTTGGTTCGTCCATCCGTTCAATGGTGATCTGGGGAGCCTCGTTGTCCCAATTAAGTTTAAACATATATGACATTGTAGCTAGAGCATCTGCTAGCTGATTTTCTTCTCGCGGGAAGTGCTCGAAGGTAATCTGCTCGAAATGTGGTAACAATGTCAAGACATGTTCTTTGTAAGGGATGAGGTTTGGGTGCTTAGTGTCCCACTCTCCTTTGATCTGACTGATGACCAAAGCTGAGTCCCCAAATACAATCAAAGATTTGATTCCCAAGTCTATGGCAGCCTTGAGTCCAAAGATGCATGCCTCATACTCTGCCATGTTGTTCGTACAGTATCCTTATGGGGATATGAGTACCGCGACGATACCGTTACCAAGCGCATTGGAGGCCCCATCAAAGTATAGGGTCCATCGGGATCCTTGTTCAGGTCCGTCATATGGTCTGAATTCTTCAACATTGTCCAATGTCAAGATGTCTTCGTCAGGGAAGTCAAACTTCATGGATTGATAATCTTCTACAGCTTGATGAGCCAGATGATCATCTAGCACACTGCCTTTTATAGCTTTTTGGGTAGTCTACTGTATATCGTATTCCGTTAGGATCATCTTCCATCTAGCTATTCTTCCAGATAGAGCAGGCTTTTCGAAGATGTATTTGATCGGATCCATCTTAGATATCAGCAAAGTGGTATGAGTCAATATGTACTGCCTTAGCCGGCGAGCAGCCAATACCAAAGCGCAACAAGTTTTCTTGAGCAGTGAATATCTGGTTTCACAGTCGGTAAACTTTTTGCTAAGGTAATAAATGGAATGCTCTTTTCGGCCAGACTCGTCATGTTGCCCTAGTATGCACACCATTAAATTCTCTAGGACGGTCTGATACATGATTAGCGGTCTTCCCTTGACAGGTGGCATCAGGATAGGAGGTTCTAGCAAATACTCCTTGATTTTATTGAAAGCAACTTGACAGTAATCATTCCATCTAACTACCTGATCTTTCTTCAACAACTTGAAGATTGTTTCACAAGTAGATGTTAGGTGAGAAATGAACCTAGCAATGTAGTTTAGGCGTCCCAAGAAACCTATGACTTCCTTCTCAGTACGAGGAGCAGGAATTTCTTATATAGCTTTGACTTTGGCAGGATCAACCTCAATGCCTTTGTTGCTGACAATGAAACCTAAGAGCTTACCGGACAGGACTCCGAATGTGCACTTGTTTGGATTCAATCTTAGCTTGTACTCCTTTAGTCGGACAAACAGCTTCTGCAAGTGATTAAGGTGTTCTTCTTCAGTTTGTGATCGGGCTATCATGTTATCTACGTAGACCTCTATCTCATGATGTATCATATCATGAAACAAAGCTACCATGGCGAGTTGATACGTTGCCCCGACATTCTTCAGTCCGAACAATATCACTTTGTAGTAGAACGTACCCCATTGTGTGACAAAAGTAGTTTTCTCCATGTCTTCAGGTGCCATTTTGATCTGGTTATAGCCTGAGAATCCGTCCATGAAAGAAAATACTTTGTGCTGGGCTGTATTGTCAACCAGGATGTCAATGTGTGGAAGTGGAAAATCATCTTTAGGGCTGGCCCTGTTTAAATCTCTATAATCCACGCACATTCTCACTTTGCCATCCTTTTTAGGCACGGGAACTATGTTAGCAACCCATTGAGGGTAGGAAGTAACAGCCAGAAATCCAGCATTGAACTGCTTCATAACTTCTGCTTTGATCTTTTCTGACATGTCAGGTCTCATGCGGCGGACCTTTTGTTTCACTGGTGGACAGTCTTCTCTTGTGGGTAGACGGTGTACCACAATGTCTGTATCAAGTCCTGGCATGTCTTCGTATGACCAGGCGAATATTTCAACATAATCATGCAACAGCTGAATTAGGCGCTCTTTGACACTCGGCTCTAGATTGGCACCTATCTTGATTTCCTTTTTATCATCCTCAGTACCCAAGTTGATTGTATCCAACTGCTCTTCATGAGGATGAATTGCTCTTTCCTCTTGTTGTAGAAGTCTAGCCAATTCCCCGGGCACCTCACAATCTTCCTCACCTTCGTTTACGGCTTGGTAGATCAGATCTTCAGAGTCATTGAAGGTTATAGCAGTATCGTTACCCATGGGATCCGAAATAAAAGAGTACCTGCATTTGTGAGTGTGGGTGTGTGTAAGGGTATATCCATCTTAAAACAACAAAATGTAAAAAGAAAGACAATGAACACAAAAGTTTGTATGAAAAACGTCCATGATTCATTGAAATGACATATGAAAATGAAATAAGAACCCTTACAAATAGACCATTGTGCCTAGGGTAAGACACAAGGTTGAAAAAGTACGAATTTTTTGTGAATTATTACAGATCCAACAGAAATAAAAAAGATAAATTACTGTGGTATGAAAGTAATCAGAACAAAGTCTTTTGCTTCCCAATTGCACAGTCCTCCGCTGACAGTAGGAAATATCCAATCTTCCAGGCTGCCCTCTTCTTCACTGTCCTCTAGTTCATTAACCCCTTGGTGACTGATCTTCACAGGTGGCCCTCTGGCACGGGCGCGGCGCACGGCCTTCTGTGCAGTTGAGGTGAACCCCAAGCCGAACTTGTCTGATTTGAAAGAAAAGTATGGAAGCTGCCCCCAGATTGTGGATCCGCCTTCTTCTACTGTTGCCCATGCATCCTTGAGAGATGACATCCGAGGAAGAGGTTTGGTAATCATGGGTACAGAGGACACTGTTTTGGTCGCTGCTATCTCCTGAGCTAGTCTTCAAAATGCTGGAAAGGAGTTTCGATGAATTCTCCATCCAATTCTACATAACCGAAAGAATTCATATGACTGATCATGTATTCCTCTTCGCCATGAACAATTATGATTTTCCCTTGGACAGGGTACTTGAGCATTTGATGCAGAGTAGAAGTGATAACTCCAGCATGGTGGATCCAAGGTCTTCCCAACATGAAAGAGTAAGAAGGACAGATGTTCATCACATAGAATGTGGAGTTGAAGGTTTCAGTTCCCACCTTAATCGGGATGTCCACCTCCCCGTGGACCATCCTTTTAGAACCATCGAAGGCTCTGAAAATTATATTGCTGGGTTTCAGGGTTAAGCCTTCACAATCCAGTCTATCCAAGGCTTTCTTCGGCAAGACGTTCAAAGACGAACCAGTGTCTACCAGTACGTGTGCTAGGGTTGTCCCTCTGTATTCCGCCGAGACATGCAAAGCATCATTACGTTTTATCCCCTTCGAAGTTAAATCTGCATCGGAGAATCCTAGACCATTGTCAGCTGTTAAACTAGCCACACATTCCTAGAACTGATCAGCGGAGGTTTCTTGTGGCACATGGGCCGTCTTCAAAAATCTTATCAGAGCCTTAGCATGAGCTTCTGAACAAAGCAACAAGGACAACATGGAGATCTTTGAGGGGGTTTTCCCTAGCTATTCCACCACATCATAATCGCTTTTCTTTATTATTTTCAAAATTTCCTCCATTTCTTTTTGAGAGGTTTCAGGGATGATCAACGGATGAGCCCTCGTCCTGACGGGCTCTTCTTGGATCCCTTTCCCTCGAACATCAGTAGCAGCAGAGGGGATAACCACGGGGGTTGTGACTTCTTCTATGATTAGTGTAGTTGCAGATATGTTTACCGGTGTAGATATAAGCTTAGGAGCAGTTGAGGGTCTAAGAATTTCCTTTAGAGGGGAAATCTTTGGAGAAAAGATTCTTCCACTACGGGCAACTTTGCTTGTTCCGACAATGTTACTGATATCAAAATTGTCTTCTTCAGAACTCTCTTCCTCGGTAGTCTGTTCAATCTGTTTGACACCATGGTAGTAGATTTCTCCACCATAGTTCCATGGTACTGATTTTTCGGACTTGTACGAGACTGGTCCGGGCATGGTTATCTTCAAGGGTGCAGCCTTCGGAGCGGATGTAATCCTAACAGGTCTTTTAGGGACCTTGGAAGGATTGGCGGATATGGTTATTATTGAAACATCATTAACAGGAGTTTATAAAACAAGAGTCTTCTCAAATAAGATTTCTTGGTTATCAATTAGGCGTTGGATGCATATCTTCAACAATGGACAGTGGGTCAATGAGGATGAACAAAGGTGACAATCTTCTTCACAACCTGGGAAAAACCCAGCCTTCAACAAATTTGACTTGATTATAGGGATCAGAGTTATCAAATCATCTACAGTAGCAACAAACAGATCCTCCTCAACAACATGGGCGTTGTGGCCATGCCTTGGCATTGGAGCAGAGATAACATTGGGTTTTTCAGGTGCGTCGAATTCAACTTCTTTAGCATCTATCAAATCCTGAATTTTATTCTTCAAGGCCCAACAATTGTCAGTGTCGTGCCCTGGGCTCTCCGAATGGTAAGCGCACCTGGCGTTCAGATGGTAATATGGAGAAGCAGTGTTAGGATTTTTAGGGGCCTCTTTCAGCATGGCAAGGTTCAACTTCAGAAGATGGGTTAGGACTTGAGTAGGAGTCATGTTTATCTTGGTGAATTGCCTTACAGGCCTTTCCACCCTTTGCTGATTGTTTCTAGGATGATCATTCCTCGGCTGATTGTTTCTTGGCTGATCTGATGCAAACTTTTGAATCATAACGGCCCCCACCGTTGAACGACGCTCAATTCTTCCCTGATTCCTCTGAGCATAGACAACCGACACTTCTTTCTTTCCAGTGAAGGGCTTTTTACAGTTGCAGAGGTAGACGCATCTTTCTGAATTTTCCCGCTTCTAATACCGGCTTCCACCCTCTCGCCAGTTAGAATCAATTCAGTGAATCCTACAAAAGAACTTCCAATCAGGTGATTAAAGAAAGGATCTGACAGAGTTCCCAGGAACATGTCAACTAGCTCTCTCTTAGATAAAGGTGGTTGCACCCTTCCGGCCAAATCTCTCCACTTTTAGGCGTAGTCTTTGAAGCCCTCATTGGACACCATGGCCATACTCTGGAGTTGAGTACGGGTTGGTGCCAAGTAGACATTGTATTGATACTGTTTATAGAAGGCAGATGCCAAATCTTCCCAATTATGCACATCAGCCCTCTCCAACTGGTAGAACCAATCAAGCTGCGTTCCTGACAAACTGTCCTGGAAAAAGTGGACCCACAAATCTTTGTTAGCAGAATGCGGTTGAATTTTCCTGACATAAGATCGTAGGTGCATCTTGGGACAAGACACCCCATCGTATTTGGAAAATAGTGGCACTTTAAACTTCAAAGGGATTACTATTATAGACACCAAACCCAACTCCTCAAAGTCCAGCCCTGGTACTCTATGCACTTCCATAGCAGCTAGACGCTCTTCCAAGTTTTTGTATTTGTCATCGGCCGGAGGGTACTGTTGTTCAGAGTAATCCTCTTCTTCCTCTTCTTCAGCCTCAAAATCTGAAGGCACTGCAGTCTCTTTACCTTTTCCTTCCCCTTCCTCAGAGGTTGATGGAAAATCCAAGGCCCTTTTGGCTTGTCCTTCAAACCTTCTGCCCATGATAGCCACACCGACTCGCTTCTTCTTCTTTTTCTCTTTTCCTTTCTCTAGCAGAGTCTTGAGCTCCTCCTGCCCCTTGGCCAAGGTCAAGAGTAGCTGTTGAAATTGTGAATTCTGAGCTTGCAAGTCTTTTATCGTTTGTTCAAGATCCATGTTGCTGAAATAAACAGCAGAGGGATGAGGAAACTTCTTGAAAAGACCTGTTTATGCATATGATGAATGATATGTATTTATGTAATGCTTTCAAGTATTTGAGAAAAATTCAAATTTTTTTTAAACAGAAAAGAAACACACGTCATATTAATAAGATAGAATTTGTTAGTACATCAATGCCCCTTGGGAAAAATAATACAAAATTCTAAGATAAAAATACGTTGCGCATCCTCTTTGGTGCAATGTAGGTGTTGAGAGTCTGCACTTCTTGAAGTAACCGAGTGAGTTCTAAAACCTTCTTCTTGCTTGCGTAGAATTGGGCTTCAAAAGTATCATGTTCTCCCTTGAGCTGTATCCAACTCCTTTGTAGATCTTCGAGTGATGTTGGCATGTCAGGATGTAGGAGGGTGTATGGAACCTCTCCTTCCTTAACAGGCTCTATAATCACTGGGAGAATGGAGGGGTAAGGCATCATAAGACTTTGGGCGCGGGTTCATACCCACTTGAGGTAAGGCTCAAAGGGGATGGAATTCTTGTGCCACAAGGTCTTACTGTCTACCTTGTTAGGCATTCTCCAAGCTCGGATGAACCTTTGATGAAGTCCTTGATTGTTGTTGTCAAAGTCGAAAACCAAAGCTTGAATTAGCATGTCATGTGGGCCATCCCTTCGGGCATAACCAAATTGTCTTAGAGCCAAGCAGGGGTTGTAGGTGATGCCTCCCCTAATTCCAAGTAGAGGGACATTAGGGAATTCCCCACAACGGTCGACGATGATAACATTCTCTTTGGATCGAGAACACCAATGAATATCTGAATGTGTAAGAGTCATCAATCGTTGTGACCACCTCAAACCTTGCTCATTCTTCAAGACTGATTGGGGAAGATGAGAAATAAACCATCTTGCCAGGAGAGGAGTGCAACACATGAGAACACCTCTCTTCTTCATTATACGAGTGTGAAAAGAGTGTAAGATATCCCCAAGTAATGTGGGCACCGGATTGCGTGACATGAAGATTTTGACAGCACTCACATCTATGATTTGGTCAGGGTTTGGGAACAAGACCATCCCATAGATGAGAAGAGCTACAATCTCCTCAAAATATTGTAAGTCCAAGGAATTCCAACAGTCTTGGGCCTTCTCAAACAGGAACTTTGCCAAGAAGCCTTTGACACCACTTCTAGTTTCCCAATGACCTGTGACATCTGATGGTTGCAAGTACATGGCTTGAGCAACATCTTCTGGCTTTGGATCTCTTTCCGTACCGTTGAAGGGTAGTTGATTGAGAATAGGAATCCTCAAAAGTTGAGAAAATTCCTCCAAAGTGGGCAGAAGTTGGTAGTCAGGAAATGTAAAGCAGTGATGCAAGGGGTCAAAGAACTGGAAAAGAACTTTCATCATGTCTTCCTCTGTGTTGGAAGTGACTAAGTTGAGAAGACGACCATGCCTCTCGGTGAATGGAGAGTTCTCAGGAATCTTTGAAGCTAGCTCCTTGAGTTGTGGAGGAATTCTTACAAGGTTGACTTGGATAGTTTTCCTGCGAAGTGAATCCATAGCCTACAAAATAGGAACAAAGATGAACTTCCAAAAATGCTTGAAATGGTTAGTGGATACAAATGATGCTTCATGATGTTCATGATGTTATGCTCAAGTATATATGTACAAGCAAATCACACAAGTTCCTAGTTTAGGCTTGCATGGGGTTTCATAGGTAAGTACCCTCTTGAAGTTTAGTTGGATCAACCTTTCCTAGAAATAGTAACCGGGTTCTAAGGAGCTCAATATCACCGGATTGTTTCCTTGTTCATTGTTTCAATTCAGCCTCTTACCGGCGACCGAAATATTCCAAGGAACCAACCCTCAATGAGTGTAGTATCGAGTATCTACCAACTTCAGACTGCACCAAAGCCGATCATCTCACTACATCCTAAAAGGCCAAGTTGGTCAAGTAAAGGTTATAGAAGTCCATTAGTTCTTCATGACATCACTCAATGGCCCCGTATTCTCTTTGATTGAATCAAAGGCTACCGGTACCCACAAATATGTCGCACTAAGCCGATTGTGCTATTTGCAGTACAGATATACAGGGTTGCAAGAAGATAAAGGCTGATTTACAGGAGATGATGGATGAAGGTTTAATCCATATAATCAGGCCTAGGGCAGAATATGAAGAGGAAGTGAATATGGTTTCTGGATGTCCGGGTGAATTCAGAATTTTTGATGTGGATCATTTGAATGAGGATCTAGTGCAGTTGCATGCTACCTTTTGCCGTACTGCTGGTCAGGTAGAACACCAATATGGATCTTGCATAGTTTGTTATCGAAATCCCCGAGGACGTTCTATTGTGAGAGAGGGTGTTCATTTGCTGTTAGACAATGGAACTATCAAGATCACAGGTCAGAGAGATAATTATCATGAGATTGATATGGTTGAAGTTTTTTTGATGGAAGAAGAGTCAGAGGAAGAGTATGCCTCCGCAGATGAGTATTTCTCTTCAGACGAAGATTTGTTTTCCGGAAATGACCTTTTGATGGCTGATTGTGTTGAGGAAGGGGTAAACGTCATTGTACCTTGTTTTGGTGCACCCACTCATCTTGAGGTGGAGTACCATAGCAAACCAGTTGTTACCCCATTGGTAGTTAGTCTGCCAGGTCTTGTTCCCTATGAATTAGATAAGGTTGTGCCTTACAAATACAACGCTACAATCTTAGAAGACGGGGTGGAGATTCCTATCTAGCCAATGTCAGATGTTGGAAATATAGCTGATAATAGCAGGGTGACCCGTAGCGGTCGTTTATTTACGCTGGTTATTAGAAAAGATGTTGTTGCTGGAAAGAAAATTGCTGAGAATGATGAGCCTAAGAAGGCTGCAGGAGAGACTAATGGAGCTACATTAGAGAAAGAAGTGGATGATATTTTGAAGATAATTAAGATGAGTGACTACAAAATTGTAGATCAGCTATTGTAGACTCCTTCAAAGATATCCATCCTAGCTTTGTTGATGAATTCCTCTGCTCATAGAGAATCACTGATGAGAGTACTAGACTAAGCTTTTGTGGAGAATGACATGCCATTAGATCAATTCAGCAGCGTAATTAGAAACATTACGTCATGTAACAATTTGAGTTTCTGCGATGATGAGTTACCAGATGAAGGGAGGAATCACAACCTGGCCCTCCACATATCTATGAACTGCAAGAATGATTCGCTGTCCAATGTGATAATTGATAACGGATCCGCGCTGAATGTTACACCGAGGAGTACCCTCATGAAGTTAAAGTATCAAGGAGCACCTATGCGCCCGAGTGGCATCATTGTGAAGGCTTTTGATGGGTCGAGGAAATCTGTCATCGGTGAAATGGACTTACCTATCCATATAGGACCACATTTGTTCTTGATAACCTTCCAAGTGATGGACATTATTCCTGCATATAGTTGTTTGCTAGGATGGCCATGGATACACGAAGCAGGGGCTGTCACTTCAACTCTGCATCAGAAGTTAAAGTTTGTGCGCGAAGGGAAGGTGGTGATCATAAATGGGGAGCAGACATTGTTGATATCCCATCTATCCTATTTCAGTATTGTAGAAGCGGATGAGGCTGCTGTTGGAACACAATTCCAAGCCCTATCCATTGACAACATAAGAAGGAATGAGAATTCTTTGGTTTCGCTGAAGGACGCGCAACAGGTTGTGCGCAATGGTCATAATGCAGTTTGGGGACAACTTGTGGATCCACCTGCGAACAAAAACAGAACTGGTTTGGGTTTCTCTTCAAAGAATGGCAAAGGTGAAGGTTTGAAGTCAAAGTCTTCTATGAACAATTATCATGATGTTTTCCACAGCGGAGGCTACCTCGATCCAATTGGTTCTGGAATTAATGATGTTGAAGAGGATGAAGCAGAGCAGGAAGTACCGAGTTATGTGACGCATGGAGTCCGAGTTCAGAACTGGGTCACCATTGATATTCCTTCTTGAATACATATTTCAAAGTAATTTTTTTTGTTAATCTGTTTCTTTCTTTTGAAAATCTTTCACTCTGCCCAAGGTGAAAGTATTGTATGGGCTTATCTATTTGCTTTGACTGTTAAGATCATTAATAAAAGTTGTCTTTGCTTCCAAAAATATGTCTTTATTTTCTGCTTTTTTCTTGGGAAATGGTAATCAAATAAAAAACCCTTTCAAAATAAATAATAACTGAAAATTAATCTGCATGATCACTTGTTATATGTGTCAGTTTCTAAAAGCAATCATAAATCACATGTACAGATTAATTAAAAAACCTGTTGAATACAATGACCCTGCACCCTCTCCCAACTTTGATTGTACTGTGTTTGGGGCCGAAGAAGAAGATTATGATGAGATTCCAGAAGAGGTCTCACGGTTGCTTGAGCACGAGGAAAATACCATTCAGCCGTATAAGGAGCCTTTGGAAGTGATCAATTTGGGTTCAAAGGAAGATCCGGAGGAAGTTAAGATTAGAGCATCGTTGCATCCTGATGTGAAGAGCGGGTTGATTGAGCTATTGAAAGAGTATGTGGATATTTATGCTTGGTCTTATCAAGATATGCCTGGTCTAGATACAGACATTGTTGAGCATCATTTGCCGTTGAAGCCAGAGTGTCCGCCAGTTAAACAAAAGTTGAGAAGAACCCACCCATACATGGAAGTAAAAATCAAAGAGGAGGTCCTAAAGAAGATTAATGCTGGTTTTCTTGTGACGTCAGTGTATCCTCAATGGATTTCCAATATTGTCCCAATACTGAAAAAAGACGGAAAAGTCCGAATGTGCGTAGATTACAGAGATCTAAATAAAGCTAGTCCGGAAGATGATTTTCCATTGCCTCACATTGACATGTTAGTGGACAACACAACAAAATTCAAGGTATTCTCATTCATGGACGGATTTTCCGGGTATAATCAAATAAGAATGGCTCCAGAGGACATGGAAAAAACAACGTTTATCACACCTTGGGGAACATTCTGTTACAGAGTGATGCCCTTCGGGTTGAAGAACGCTGGTGCAACGTACCAGAGGGCTATGACAACCCTATTCCATTATCTGATGCACAAGGAAATTAAAGTATATATTGATAATATGATTTCAAAATCCCAAACTGAAGAAGGGCATATAAAAGATTTGTTGAAGTTGTTTCAGCGTTTGAGGAGGTATCGTCTCCGCTTAAATCCAATTAAATGCACCTTAGGAGTTAGATCGGGGAAATTGTTGGGTTTTATTGTTAGCCAGAAAGGAATTGAAGTTGACTGTGATAAAGTCAAAGCAATTCAAGAAATGCCAGCACCAAGAACTCAAAAACAAGTCAGGGGTTTCCTCGGGCGTTTGAATTATATTTCCATATTCATTTCCCATATGACTGCAAAGTGTGAACCGATCTTTAAGTTGGTAAAGAAAGATCAAGGTTGTGTGTGGACAAATGACTGCCAAAGGGTGTTTGAGAGTATTAAAGAGTATCTGCTTGAACCTCCTATTTTGCTCCCTCCCGTAGAAGGAAGACCGTTGATTATGTATCTAACAGTGTTGGATAAATCCATGGGTTGTATTCTGGGACAACAAGATGAAACAGGGAAGAAGGAGTTAGCCATTTATTATCTCAGCAAAAAGTTCACTGATTGTGAGTCGCGGTATTCCACGCTAGAAAAAACGTGTTGTGCTTTGGCCTGGGCGGCAAAGCGTTTACGACAGTATATGTTGAATCATACCACTTGGTTGATATCCAAAATGGATCCAATGAAGTATATTTTTGAGAAGCCTGCTCTTACTGGGAGAATTGCCCGCTGGCAGATGTTGTTATCTGAATATGATATTGAGTACCACACTCAAAAAGCTATCAAAAGTAGTGTGTTGGCAGATTACCTGGCTCACCAGCCGATGGAAGATCATCAGTTTGCAGAATATGAATTCCCCGATGAGGATGTGATGTTCCTGAAAGTGAAAGATTGTGATGAACGATTGCCTGAGGAAGGTGCTGACCCTGAATCTCGTTGGAGTATGATATTTGATGGAGCAGTGAATGCTTATGGTAAAGGAATTGGTGTTGTGGTCGTCACTCCTCATGGATCACATATTCCTTTTACTGCAAGGTTAACATTTGATTTCACTAATAATATGGCGGAATATGAGGCCTGCATCATGGGTCTTGAAGAAGCTATTGATCTCAGAATCAAAATTCTATATGTGTATGGTGATTCAGCTTTGGTAATAAATCAGATTAAAGGAGATGGGATACTCGTCACCCTGGCTTGATCCCTTACAAAGATTATGCTAGAAGATTACTACCCTTCTTCAATAAATTTGAATTCCATCACATTCCTAGAGATGAAAATCAAATGGCGGATGCTCTGGCAACTTTGGCTTCCATGTACTAAGTGAATACTTGGAATGATATACCCTGTATTACTGTTCAACGGCTGGATAGGCCCGCTCATGTGTTTACGACAGATGAGGTAGCGGATGAAAAACCTTGGTATTATGACATCCAACATTTTCTTCAGACTCAAGAATACCTGATTGGTGCGTCGAGGAAAGATAGAAAGACACTGAGAAGATTGGCAGGCAGTTTCTTCCTCAGTGAAAATGTGTTATACAAGAGAAATTATGACATGGTCTTGCTCAGATGCGTGGATAGACACGAAGCAGACATGTTGATGCATGAGATTCATGAAGGTTCATTTGGCACTCATGCTAATGGGAATTTGATGGCTAAAAAGATGCTAAGGGCAGGTTACTATTTGTTGACAATGGAATCTGATTGTTACAAATTTGCAAAGAAGTTCCATAAATGCCAGATTTATGCAGACAAGGTCCATGTGCCTCCGACACTTCTGAATGTGATTTCCTACCCATGGCCTTTCTCTATGTGGGGTATAGACATGATCGGGATGAGAGAACCCAAAGCTTCGAATGGACACCGTTTCATCTTGGTAGAAATTGACTACTTTACCAAATGGGTAGAGGCTGCTTCTTATGCCAAAGTTACCAAACAGGTGGTTGTGCGTTTCATCAAAAACAATCTTATATGCCGGTATGGTGTGCGGAGTAGAATCATCACTGACAATGGCTCGAATTTAAACAACAAGATGATGACAGAACTGTGTGAAGAATTCAAGATTGTCCATCACAATTCATATCCAAAAAGGCCAAAGATGAATGGGGCCGTTGAAGTTGCTAATAAGAATATCAAGAGAATTATTCAGAAAATGGTTGTTACTTATAAGGATTGGCATGAAATGCACCCTTTTGCTCTGCATGGATATCAAACATCTATCCGCACTTCAACAGGAGCAACCCCTTTCTCCCTGGTATATGGAATGGAAGCTGTACTCCCTGTTGAGGTAGAGATTCCCTTGTTGCGTGTGATAATGGAAGCCAAGTTGACAGAGGCTGAATGGGTCCAGAACAGGTTTGACCAATTGAATTTTATTGAAGAGAAGAGAATGACAGCTTTGTGTCATGGGCAGTTATATCAGAAAAGAATGAAGAAAGCATTTGATAAAAAGGTCAAACCTCGTGAATTCAGAGAAGGCGACCTCGTGCTCAGGAAGATCATGTCTTTTAACACTGATTCTAGGGGCAAGTGGACTCCCAATTTTGAAGGCCCATATGTTGTCAAGAAAGCCTTATCTGGTGGTGCATTAATTCTTGAAACTATGGATGGCGAGGAGTTCCCACGTCCCATGAATGCTGACGCAATCAAGAAATACTTCGCCTAAAGAAATAAAAGAATAGCTCGCTAAGTTGAAAACCCGAAAGGGCGGCTTAGGCAAAAAGGAGCGTCTCGGTAGGCTGAAAACCCGAAAGGGCGGTCTAGGCAAAAATTAGAGACATAAACAGAATAAATTTCCCGCTAAGTTGAAAACCCGCAAGGGCAGCTTAGGCAAAAGTTAGGGATTTTTCTTGGCAAGTAACTACTTCAGACAAGACTTGATCGTTGAAGCAACAATCTTCTCGGATCCTCACCATACTTAAACAAAAGCTGATGCTCAGGATTTTAAAAGTTGTTAGGGGGAATGGTGGTCATTGTATTTCAATGTATCTTTTCCGTTATATATTACCATTTCCCAAACTTTGTAATCATCCATGGAGTCTCGCCATTCGCAGACTACCATTCTATTAATAAAATTCGAGCTTTTTCCTAATTCTTTGTGTTCTTATTTTTATTTAGCTTGCAAAGACTCCATTTATTACTGATAATAACTGTTAAAGCAAAAGGATTAAAAAGCAAAATTGACTTTTCAAAAAGAAGAGATTTTCACAATTCAATTTACTTTGGGATTTGTGATGAAACAATGACAACAAAAACGACGATCCCAGGAATGGACAAACTCCGGTTGTTTTAAGAATATTTACTTCCTTCATGAAGGTTTTTCTCAGGTTATCTTGTTGGTATGTGCATAATCTTTGTGTGTTTCTAAGATAGTTAAAGACGATACCAGTGGGTGCAAGGTACAGTATTAGGTTTGTGATCCCATTATCCCCGTCCAAGTCTTGGTTCGCATTTGATTTTGGGTTTGCATGGTCAGAAGCCTCTGTCCCAGATTCCCCAGCGAAGTTTTGCCTCATATGATGAAAGTTTTTATTCCCTTGGTGTGCTAAGATATCACTCTTTTTGCAGTATTGGCATTAGTGTTGACTTCTTGATTTCCCAGGAAGACTATACCAGGGCATCTTTTGTTGGAATAGGTTGGTAGGATATGAAGACTCAATCCAATATTCTCCAGTGAAGGCCTTGTTTATTTGATAGAAGTCCCTTCTCCCCAAAGAAGTTGGTGCAATAATTACTCTCGAAGAACACGTATCTCCGGTTTCCCCAGTGAAGAACGTATCTTGGTTTCCCCTCGATGATATGGTTTTGACCTCCCCATTGAAGTTAGCATGAAGTCCCCAGTAGATGTCTCGATGATGAAGCATTTTCTCCCTTAGTGAAGTCTGTATGTTTTTCCTCCTTCAAAGTGAGTTTGAATTCCCCAGTGAGGTTTGATTGTCTCGGTGTCAGTCTGCTTTATTTGAGACTGGTCTTGCAATCTCCAATAAGTATGTTGCTTTTGAAAAATTGGTTTCTCCGATGAAACCGGAAGAAAGTTGTTCTATCCCGGTATCTGTTTGATTTAGCTACATCCGGATTATATTTCTCCTCAATGAAGTTAGGACAGGCAATAGGTTTGGTTTCCGCAGTTGCTTTTACTTTTCTTGGATTGATCTCTCTGGTTGAGGTTTAGCCCAATGTTGTTGGTACCTGAGGCAGTTTTGTTTGTTTGTACTGATTACATATCCTTTTACCAGCATATGCACGATATCACTCATACATTCATACATGCATCATGCATTGCTACAAATCATTTTTTATTGACATTGTGTTCTAACCTTCCTACAGCACTCCTTGCTTAGGTGGATTTGGTTTTCCCTCTTGATTTTATTTCTCAAAGGATGTATCTTCGTTGGCCGTCTTGCTCCAGTTTGTTTCTAATTGGATTCGTGGTTGCATGACGATATTATTTACTTTGGATTTCTGAGAACTTTGAGTTTTGGTTTGTCCATTTATTTTGCACGAGAAGACTTTATCTCCTCAACAGGAATAACGTGGCATTTCCCCAGGAAGTCATATCTCTTTCCCCAGGAAGCCATATTTCTTTCCCCAGGAAGTCATATCTCTTTCCCCAGGAAGCCATATTTCTATCCCCAGAATGCTATTTCTCTTTGCAATTCCCCTTGATAATGAGTGGAAGTCTCTTTATTTGAGATAAGCTTACATATTACCCTTTCCAAGCAGAATTCCTTGGTTAAAGAAGAACTTAAGACCCGTTCTAGGTGAAACATCAGAATTTTAGGGAAAACATGATATATTCTCTCTACCTTCAGTGAATGTTGGTAGTGCATCGACAGTGAACGTCGGTGTTTCTTATCTTTTCGCTATCATCAGTGAACGTTGATAGTTCATCGTCAGTGAACGACGGTAGTATGATATTCAAATCTACCTTCAGTGAATGTTGGTAGTGCATTGGCAGTGAACGTTGGTGTTTCTTATCTTTTTTCTATCATCAGTGAACGTTGATAGTTCATCGTCAGTGAACAACGGTGGTATGATATTTCCTTTCTACCTTCAGTGAATGTTGGTAGTACATAGGCAGTGAACGTCGGTGTTTCTTATCTTTTTGCTATCATTAGTGAACGTTGATAGTTCACCGTCAGTCAATGGTGGTGGTATGATATTTCCTTTCTACCTTCACTGAACGTTGGTAGTACATCGACAATGAACGTCCGTGTTTCTTATCTTTTTTCTATCATCAGTGAACGTTGATAGTTCATCGTCAGTGAACAGTGGTGGTATGATATTCAAATCTACCTTCAGTGAACATTGGTAGTACATCGGCAGTGAACGTCGGTGTTTCTTATCTTTTTGCTATCATCAGTGAACGTTGATAGTTCATCGTCAGTGAACGGTGGTGGTATGATATTCAAATCTACCTTCAGTGAACGTTGGTAGTGCATCGGCAGTGAACGTTGGTGTTTCTTATCTTTTTGCTATCATCAGTGAACGTTGATAGTTCATAGTCAGTAAACGGTGGTGGTATGATATTCAAATCTACCTTCAGTGAATGTTGGTAGTACATCCGCAGTGTACGTAGGTGTTTCTTATCTTTTTGCTATCATCAGTAAACGTTGATAGTTCATCGTCAGTGAATGGCGGTGGTATGATATTTCCTTTCTACCTTCAATGAATGTTGGTAGTGCATCGGCAGTGAACGTCGGTGTTTCTTATCTTTTTGCTATCATCAGAGAATGTTGATAGTTCATCATTAGTGAATGGCGATAGTATGATATTCAAATCTACCTTCAGTGAACATTGGTAGTACATTGGCAGTGAATGTCGGTGTTTCTTATATTTTTGCTATCATCAGTGAACATTGATAGTTCATCGTCAGTGAACGACGGTGGTATGATATTTCCTTTCTACCTTTAGTGAACATTGGTAGTACATCGGTAGTGAACGTTGGTGTTTGTTATCTTTTTGCTATCTTCAGTGAACGTTGATAGTTCATCGTCAGTGAACGGCGGTGGTATGATATATTTTCTCTCTACCTTCAACTATTGAGTTGGTAGTTTACCGCCATCTGTGAGTCGGTATCTTATTACTTTTCTACCTTCATCCATTGAGTTGGTAGTTCACAGTTATCTGTCGATCGTTATCATTCTTTACTTTTTCCTCAATATTTGAGCTGATGCTACCTTATCTCTTCTTTGGGTTTTCACCAATAGAGTCAGGTCTTTTGTTCACCAGTGATTTATTTTCCTGGTGGGGTTGCTCCTTTGTTTCTTTATTTTTTGTGGCATCCCCAGTGATGCTTTGTTTCTCTTTTGCTCTGTTCATATGCATTCATAATCATAAGCATTGCATGGCATCTTAGAGACAAAAATAGGGCTTGTTTTATATTTAAGTATCTTCAATCGCGTCGACACGAGGATTTTTAACCTTCGTATCTCCGGATAGAAGACAGTTAAATAAGGGCAGCTGTTGTAACCCAATTTTTGCCCCTAAGATTCCCCTATCATATCATATCAACTTGATCATAACAAAATCACATTAGGGTTGGTTCTTCCTTTTTTTTCTATCTCCTATCTTTAAGTTTGCTCTTGAGGAATTTCCAAGCACCTTGGTTTTGTATTTTTCCTATGTGTTGTTAATTAACCTCTAACCAAAATACAAAAAATATTTGTCCTTGTCTTTGCAAAATTGTGTTTTGTAGGTACCAAGTCGAAGCATCCAACAAATAAGGTCATGAAAATTGATTGATTTTGTATTGTGTCGAAAGGCCGCTTGTATCAATCCATGAAGGCTTGTGTCGAACTCATGCAAGTTGATTTGATTCTGTATTGTGGCGAAAGGCAGCATGCATCGATCCATAAAAGTATGTATCGACTCATCCTGTTGTGTATAACTAGCATGTGTCCACACATGCATGTATGTATCGAATCATCCTGTTTGTATAACTAGCATGTGTCGACACATGCATGTATGTATCGACTCATCCTGTTTGTATCACTAGCATGTGTCGACACATACGTGTTATGTGTCGACTCATGCATATTGTTTGATTCTGTAATATGTTGGAATAGCAGTATGTATCGACATATAGAGGAATGTATCGACACATGCTGTGTTATACAGCTAGGATGTGTCGACGCATACCACCCATGTATCGACTCATAACAGTAATATACACATGATTTTTGAAAAAAAGCCAGTAATTTCAAATCTGTCATCTTTTTGGCTCCAATTTTTCTGCATAATTTGAAAATTATATCATTAATTCAAATTTGGCTCCAAGAATCAATTACCACTAATCCCAATCCTATAACTCTATAAATAGAGACCTCATTTCATTCAAATCACAAGCTTTTGATAGCCAAACTAATCTTGCTAAAAAATCTCTCAATTCTCTCCATCTACCAAATTCACTAAAAGCTCCATTTTCAAAAAGTTAGTAAGCTTTGCATTGAATCTTACTAATATTTGAGCTAAACCTTCATCCAAACACTTTTTCTTCATTAATTCTCTACATCCAAGCTTTGGTAATTGATTCTTATGGTCGAATTGCAGCAAATTATGGAAGTTGTTTGATAATTCTCCAATTCTACCTTTGGTAAGTTGGATCATCATCTTTCACAATGTGATCTCTTGTGGATTTCTAGTTTTGATTCATTAGGCACTGTTTTATGATTCCATTAGTGCTATTTTCTCATAATTTGATGGAACTTTCATGCTCAATTGGATCCATGATCATAAGGTGTTTGATGAAAAGTTGGAACAAGAATTTGATCCTTGAGATGTTGTTTTCGACTGATTTTAACAAATTGCAATCAATTGTTGCAACATTGCAATTGTTTGTCACATAAAATTGATTTAAAAAAAAAAAACGGCACTGATGCAATAGGTTGCTTTCGAAGCACAATCAATTGTAATAGTGTCGAAAATACTTTTTCTGCCTTATTTTGGGGCTGTTTTGACTAAAATATTTTTTTTGCTCACTCTCTTTGATGGATAATTTGGATTACAATTTTAAATTTCCAATTTGTCTTTAAACTCAACGGACTTTGTGATGTAGATGAAGTTGGATAAATGTTCATCAATTCAAATCTACCTAAGAGTGAATTATTTAATTCATTTTTGGTGCTTTGGATTAATGATATGTTTAGTGCTTTAATCCATCTAGAGGAGTGGTTGAATTTAAAGATGAAAGAATTTTGAAATGGTGATCCAAATTATCTTATCATTCCCCTCCCTCTTCATCTTATCCCTTTCTTTTTTTAATTGTGCTACATGTTAAGGGATGGTGATCTCTATATCATTTATCCAAAGATGAAGTACATAGATTGCTATTGACCGGCCTCAAAATAGGTGCGACTTCTACATAAGTCCACTTACGATTGCTTAACATAGTGCTAAATTTTGTCCCGATTCGAATAAATGATCTTTCGTGGCCCAAACTTATGATTGCAAGCCCAAGTATATTAATTTGATCTCTTTGATCCAATAACTTTGAGATTCATTGTGTGGAGGCTTTGGTTCTACCAATCCTATAATGGATCTACAACACCTTTGGTCAATGCGGATCACTTAAACATTGTTGATCATTAAATATTACTTTTAAGGATTCCAAAATGGATGATATACTTGACAAAAAGCAAATGCAACTTGTTGTGTGGAGGATTTGGTTCTACCAATCCTCTAATGAGTTCCAAATGCAAGTTTCAAGATGGTCATCCAACTAACCACTAATTTCTAACAATTGACTTTACTTTATGCTTTTATTTTTTTATGCTTTATGTACCATTTAATTTAAGCATTTACATTTCATGCCATTTTTTTTTATTTCTTGCTCACTTGAGCATTTACTTTTATGTCATTTTTATTTTTCTCACTTGATCTTTTCTTTTCCTTTTAAAGACACCTAATAATCAACATGAACCATAAAAATCTTTAATAATACTTGGACTATTTGGTTACTATCCTTGGCATTATGGAGTATTGGACTTCTTGGACTTAGGATTAGAGACATTGGCCTATCTTGGAGACTTTGTGATCTTTATTTGATATTTTGTCTGGAGTTCTTGAGGTTTATCTTAAGACATTGGGTTGTTTGTTTATTCTGTGTGCAGGTTATTGTGATTACATACTTTGTTTGTAATCTGGAATTCACCCGTATACAGCCGTTACTCTGCCCAATTTTTGCGAAGACTTAATACACTTGAAGTTTGGTTCTCTCAAAAGGTCTAGTATCTTTGCTTGCTTGGTTTCAATCCGAAGAATGGGAATTCTATATTGACTCATAATGTCAAATGTTGGCTTCTTGTTGGTTAGATGGTTCTTATCCCTAGCTTTTACCTTATGCTTTAGGATAGCTTCTTCTTCTCCTCCCATCTTCTTTAAATTCAAAAAATCTTCTCCCTCCTTTTAAAAACTCTTCTTATTTCTAAACTTGAAAACCTTTAATAATAAACTTGGAGTTAAGTCCATGCATTTTCAAAGCATTTTCATAAATAAATTTCAATCAATTTAATAATACCTTGACATTTTTGTGAGAAGACTAAAAGTCCATCAATCTCATTTCAAACCATTTTTGCCACTTTTGCTTTTTATTTTAAAACTTTTATTAAAAGATTAGACTCTTATCAATCCTTGTAGTGATGCAAATAACTATACTTCTACAATATGTAGTAAAGAGAGATATTTTCCACTTGGGTGTTGAGTGAGGCATTGATGATTTTAAAATCCAAGCCATATCCTCCACTTTGAGATGATGCAAATTCTCCTTTCTCATGATTATGGGAAGTAAGTATGTTTTCCACACGGACAATGACGATGATGTCTTATCTCATAAAATTAACCAACACACTTGTGTTTCAAATTTTTAAAAGAGGAACTACGTGTACCCTGATCTCCTATTGCACGAAAGGTGGTACTAGGCACTAAAGGTTCACAACCGCGACGGGTGCAAAAATCAAAAAAATATTTCTTTTCTCACCTCCACCATCCATTTTTTATATAACACATTTTTATAGCCAAAATATACAGATTTTTCAAAGAGGTTCTTGCGGAGTACCGTAGATGTTTAGGGTGCTAATACCTTCCATTTGCATAACCAACCCCCTTACCTTGAATCTTTCCCCCTTTTTTTTAGGTTATTCTCTCTTTTCCCATTCCTTTGGAAAAAATAAAGCGCGGTGGCGATTTTGATTTTGATTTGTATAAAGTTTAGTCAATCAAATGGCTTAGTCTCGAACATTTCTACCGCTACACCATGTATCAGTGCACCCTTCGATTCACTCCCTAACTGCCAGATAACCAACCTTCGATTCATTCCCTAACAGCAACATAGCAGTCTTTCAATTTACTCCCTAGACTATTATATAACAACTTTCAATTCACTCAGCACTATCAGTACCAACATTTCGATTCAAGCAGAGAAGTGGTCACATTAGCTTAAGGAAGGTTCTAGCGAAGCTCAATCCATCATCAATTCTGAGCCATATATAGGTCCTTCGATTAGCACTTCAAGAGGTAAGTTTCCTCTAAACTTGGAACTTTCCATTTAAATATCATTTGTGCATACAAATAAAAGGAAAAAAAATGTAGATATCATATCTAGGAAGTTGACCCTGCTTTTAGATTCGGTTATCACTGCCTGTATGTTGAGAATCTCAACCCTGACTAGTTAGCCTTTGATGTTGGTGCCAAACAAGCTTGTACTAACCCCTGGCCTGTAGCTTTCGAAAGTTACATTGTTAGATTCATTTTCAAACTTTAGGCAGGTTATGTGTATCTTTCGATTGGCTGAGGATTTGAGCTTTCGAATCTGAACTTAAGAGTCTCGCACTCCTGCAATCGAAGGAAGAAACTGGGCATGTCAAACATTCAGGAACAAGTTCATCTTGTACCCAATTGAAGTTGCCTCATGAACGGATGAAACAAACCACCCCAGTGATACAAATAGCACGCACGAAATGCATTTCGGTGTAGGGTCCTGAGTTCAAACATTGGCAGGACCAGAACAGTTTTTACCCTTTGTTTGTTTCCTTTCTCTTTAACAAATTTCAAACATTTTTCCAACCAATCAAAACAACTCCTTTTGAGTTAATTTTTTTTACACACTACTTATTTACGAGTTTTACTTTATGAATATATAAAAATATTACAAAAAATGTTTTATTTTCATAATTATTAACCAAAACCTTTCTTTAACAAAATCAAGACAACTTCATTTTCTTTTTATTCATATCTTGTATATTATTTTAATTCTTGTACATTTATTCACCTTCAATATGGTTGTAATAATTAATTAGGATTTAATTTCTTGCAATCTCCACTTGTAAACTTGTATACCCCATCCCCCAGAAAACAAGTAATAACATATGACCTTTATTTTCCGCATTTTTATTGCTTTCATAAACATTAGTAATTAGGGTGTATGACAAGATAAAACCAACAATTAGGCCACCCTAATCAAAGACTAAATGCATGCAATCAAAGACATTATTCACATACATGCACCTCTAGGGTAATCTCACTTGTTGCCTCAAAAAAATAGTCATGTTCCTCGAGTATGGGCGTTTTAGCGAAGACCCTCGATAAAAGATTGTATTCCCTCGATGTTGCCTTTGGTAAACGATCTAGTCCCTATATAAAATTGCTAAAACGTCTCATAGGTTGCCTTCTATGACTATACAAATGACCCACGCCCGTCCCTTCACATCCAACAATGGGGTTTCTTATCAATCAATGGTTAGGTAGAAACATCTAAAGGAGGAGGAAAAGAACATTAGACCTTTTGAGTAGGTAGGACGCTCGTAGTTGCTTGCTTTCTCACAACTAAAAAACCATTTCCACACCAAATTGAAACATTTTCAAAAGTCAAAACTCTTTGTACGCATTCTTATAGAGACAAGAATAATTACAAAGGCACTTTTCAAAATCACTTTAAAAAACATCTTCCACAACAAACATATCTTTGAACTATTTTCAAAACCAACACTTTGTACGCATTCTTATAGAAACGAGAATCATTACAAAGACGTTTTTAAAATATTTTCAAACCCACACCACAAGTACATTTTAAAACAAACAAGTGATATAGTAAGCAACTAAGAGCCCGTAGATAACTACGGATGAAAATGGTGCTAATATCTTCCCTTTTCATAACCTAGCCCCCGAAATCAAGAAACATATTTTAAGGTATTTCCTGTTCTTTTCACCCTTTCCTATTTGGATAAAAGAAAAGTCTATGGAGACTCTTGCTAACCGCAACAATTACGATCAAACGCAAACAACCAAGTCATTTCTCCCACCATATTACAGAACTGGCGACTCTACTGGGGACATCACTTAAAAGTGGGTTTACCTTAGGGATAGAACATCTTTATGTGCTTTCCTTATTTGACTTGCTTGCTTTACATTTTTTGGGTCCTTGTTTGGGTTATTGTTAAAGATCCTACACCCGGATTTGGGGCACCTTTTTAGGTAAGTAGAAATAAATCATGGAGTTTGTACGGCGTAGACCGATATGGAAAAAGTGATAGCTACGTTAGCGTGATACTTTGGCTTGTACTAATGTTCCTTGAGTCAGTCAAGGATAACATTAGGCTTCCTTATAGTGTCATTAAGTGCTAACTATAACGCCTCGATATTTAATTATTTATTTAATTAAATGTTATTTTGAATATTTTATATTAATTCGAATTTTTATCGTCGAAGTCGGAATTATTTTTTTTAGTGGCATGATAAATAATCGAATTTAATTTGGTGGAATTAAGTTGAGGTATTATTTTTATTATTAAGCTTAAATATGACATTGGGCTCAATTTGTGTTGTTGTGAAGTATTAAGGGGGGGTATGTCACTTAGGCCCATTTGAGTTTATTAAGGATTAATTAAAATAAGAGTATTTTATTAGAAATAGAACTAGAGGAGAATATAGTATTATCAGGAAAAAGAGAAGAGAAAGAGGAATAGGGTTTTGAGAGGAGAAGAAGAACAAGAGGAGATTCAATCGGAGATCCATAAAGTTGCCTTCAAACCAAACCAGGTAAGGGTGGGGTTTCTTATCCTATAATGGGGCATATGATATTTTGTATGTGGGAATTAGTATGTGGGATTATTACTGTTTCTTGATTTGTGTTGGTTTGTGTTTGTTGTGATAAGCATTATTAATAATTGATTTGATTAAAGAATTATCAAAGAATTGATGTATTATTGTGTTATATACTTGTCTGGATTGGGTTTAATGATGCATTATCTCATGAAGTTCATGTTTTAGAATTAAGCCAAAAGGGTTTTCACACTGCTATTTTTATGAATTCGTAAGACTATTTTTCACAAGGTGCAATCGATTTGCCCAATTCAATTTTGATAAATTTTTCTTCTATTTCAGTAAGCAATCGATTTGCAGTATAGAGCAATCGATTTGCACTGCTTAAAAACGTGATTTTTGGCCTCTGGAACAAGGTGCAATCGATTTGCATGTTAGTGCAATCGATTGCTCACTGTTTGACAATATTTTTTTTGAAAACTTAAAAATTACATAACTTTTGACTCGGGTGTCCGTTTGACGCGTCGCTTGGATCCTTGGAAAGATAAAAATATTTTCTACAATGTGGTAATAATTTTGATGATAGTAGACTAATATTTTATTGGAAGAATTCTTATGTGTGCGTACATTGTATGTGTTGTAATGCAAAATATTGTGATTAAATGTATCAGTGTTGTATAAATGATGTACGGAGGATTTTGCATGATGTATTGCATGATAATGATGATGAAGATGGCCTGTATTGGCGAGAAATTGATAGGTATGAACAATTAATGTAAATTAAGTTGTTGTATGTCAGTTTTGCATGCATTCATTAAAGATGGCATATACTGGCGGATCTTGTGAAGGTCTGTATTGGTGGACTTTGTGAAGGCCTGTATTGGCAAAATGATTTATGAAGAGGGCTTATGCCTTGTGCCTCGAGATTACTGGCAAATTTTTATGTTGGGAGTTTTACTATAATGGTACCACATGCATTCGCATAATATTGAGTCACATTCCAAGTTGTACAATTGAGTTGTTGTGTTGATGAATTAATTGTTGCATTTTGATAATATCCTGTTGTGATTGTTGTGGTGAAGTGGTTATTTTTGCATGAACGGATTCTAATATAAGATTTATCTTGCGCTCACTTATACGATTTAAGAATATCACCCCTTCTATTTGAATGTTTCCCTTTATTGGTAATGTGCAGGTAACCAAGAGGAGTAGCCGATAGCATTGTTAGTTCGAGTTCAGTGTCATTTGCTCTGATACGTAGCACTCGGGGGGAAATGAATGCTTGTTTTATTTTGTTGGATTATTCATTGAACCTTATGTTGTTATTTGAGGAGTTTATTGTATTGATGTTGTTTTATGATTCAAAAGATGTTATATCTTATTTAGAGAACTATTATGAATCCGCTGCGTGATTAATCAAAGTTTGGTTTATGTTATGAAGACTATGTTCATGAGTTGTGTTCATTCCGCTTCTTTAAGTGTTATGTATCTATTCTAAAAGCATGGCAGGTTTATGTGTCCTTGTTGAATATGTGACATCTTGATTATATTGGAAATTTTTATACTCTGATTTTCCGCTAATTGCTTGGGGTAGAATTTGGGTGTTATATTAGTGGTATCAGAGTAGGTCGGTCCGTCCGACCAAGTTGTCTAATGTTGTTTGTTCCTTAGTACGCGACAAGTGTGTGGAACACTGTCGGTCTTTTCTTGCTTTTCTAATCGCTTGTATGCAGGAGTTAGTTTGAATATAAGTGGGGGAGAAGCTTTGATTCTCGGATATGCTTCGGTTGTAAGATGTTGGTTCAATATGGTGATAGTGCAAGTATTGCTGAAGTTTTGTTGTTTCCCGAATCTGAAGGTGACATGGATTAAAGACTTTGTTTGTTAATCAAGTTGGAACATCCTAAGGGAGGATGATCAGAGATTATTGATGTTTACTTCTCGAAGGATGAGGAGCAATGTAACGGTTGTTGATATACGAGTTGAGTGTAAATCCCTGATGTTTCAGAAGGTGATTGTTAAGTAACAAGGATAATCTTTAGAAGGTGGAATTTAGAAAGTTGTGATGTTTCAGCACTGCAGGTGGAATGTAAAGTTATCGGTTTGAATATCCCTTGCGTAAGATGTCGATGTTTGAACAGTAATAGTGACAGATTTATGTAGACCTTGTTGTGGGATCCTTGTGAGTGATTGTAAAAGTTGTTGAAGTTGTTGGAATATTTTGAATCAAGAGTCACAATCATAAATGCAAGGAGATGAGTACGATTTCAAGAATGGTAAGTGTTGGTACTGGTACAAAGAAATTTTGTTTTGATTCTATCGTAAGGTGTGTGATAGTATATCGCTGCATGACATCGGTGTTTGCATTTTCGGATAACTTTGGAAATTCATATCTTGTGTTCCGAGTATCAGATTAGTGTTCCGTTTGAACCTATGAAGAGATAGAAATATATTCTATCATGTGAAAGTGTTTTCAAATATGGTTGATGCATTCCCATATGCAGAAACTCTGAATTCGTTTACAAAACTAGAGGCTTTTTGGGAATAAATGATTATTATCGCAGTTGTTCAAGACGAGGTCAAGCATAATATGTTATTGGAGAATAAGTTGAGAAATGAGATGTTTGACATTAAAAAGGATAGCCGTTCATCATTTCAAGTATGGGATGTTACATGTGAAGGAAGTTTTGTATAACTAAAGAAAAGATTGACGACTGCTCTAGTATTGGTTTTGCCTAATCTGAGTGAGTCATTTGTAGTGTATTATGAAAGCGTCTAAGATGGGACTTAGTGGTGTTTATGTTGAATATTTGGAGACATTGTCTTTTTGGTTCTAGATTTAAAGTATTTAGCGACTATAAGAGTTTAAAGTATTTCTTTGATGAGAAGGAATTGAATAGGAGACAACGAAGATGGTTGGAGTTATTTAAAGATTATGATTTCAGTTTGAATTATCATCCAAGGTAAAGCAAATGTGGTGGCTGATGCGTTAAGTCAAAATACTTTACATATGTCACCAATGATGGTTAAAGAATTGGAATTAATTGAATAGTTCAGAGATATGAGCTTTATTTGCAAAGTGACAATGAAGAGTGTTACGTTGGGGATGTTGAAGATTAACAATGATTTTCTGGACAGTATCAAAGAAGCTCAGAAGTTAGATGTCTAATTGGTAGATTCGATGGTTGGACTTGATCAGTCTGAGAATGATGATTTCGAGTTAGATGCGCAGGGTGTGTTGAGATTCCGTAATCGAATTTGTATTCCTGATGATGCCAGATGAAGAAAATAATTTTTGAGTTAGAGGATACTTAACCTTCGTATGAGGCTAAGTGAGTGTAATATGGACTGTGTAATATGTTGAACATTGGTGTTTCATCGACAAAATCGAATGAGAGGGAAATTGTGGAAGTATTTGTAAGCCTCATTGGAAATTATTGGATTATGGTGCGTTAGGTGACTGCTGTAGCGATAAAAAATGTAGCGGGGTAAATCGGAGATCGAGCTATTAATTAACTCGTCTCACAAAAGCAAGAGTTGCCACCGTGCTTTATTATTTCCAAGGGAAAAGGGAAAAGAGCGAAATAAAACCCTAAAATATGCAATGTAAAATAATACTTAAAAGTAATGAAAATACAAGACGTTTTGAAAAGAGATCTAGAGTTTGGGGGTTAGTTATACAATGGGAAGGTATTAGCACCCAATGCATCTATAGTATCCTATAGGAACCTTTTGAAATATCCGTTTATTAAGATTGTTTGTTTGATTAAAAATAGCTTGTTTGGCCAAAAATGGGTATGGGCGAGATTTTGAAGATACGACGACCTAATGTCGAAGTTTTTGACTTAAAAGGTGTGAGTTTGAAAATTGAATATTTGGGAAAATTATCTTAAGTTTTTTTTAACAAAATAATAAATGAAAGATGGATGAGGGTATTCGCACGATTAGATGAGACGTGTTTGATGACATGAAGTCAACAAAATTAAAACAATTCCCTTGGATTGAGGCAGACGAGAGATATAAAGATTAACGATTGACGACAAAATTAATGACAATTAAACAAATAACTAATGTAAATTAAATTATACTAGCACGCATTTTGAACGATTAAGTAAATAAACAGAATTACATAAAGATTAAATTACAAAATCATGAATTTTTAATAATTAAACAAATAACAAAAATTAAATCATGAAACATGTATTTTTTTGGATAATTAAATAAACAACAACAAAAATTAAATAAAAATTAATAGCATGTTGACAAAACTAAATAAAAGATAAACTTAAAATAACATGTTTATTATTACGTATTATAGTTAAATAATAATTATACAATAAAGTAAACTAATATAATCAAATTGAGAGGAAAAAGCTTAAAAGAACTGAAAAAATGCCCCAGCAAGAGTTGAACTCGGGTCTTTAAGGTTATTGGGTAGGGTGCTTACCAGCTGAGCTATAATGTATTTCGTTTATTAACGAGATTCTAATAAAACATAAAGGAAAGTTGGTAATGAAGCTGGAACAAAAACAAACCCAATGGGCCAACCGGGTTTGCAAATGACAAGAATGGAAAAAACGAAAACCCTAAAGTACATGCTGGGGCGTGGCGCTGGAGTTGTTACCTTGGAAAGAAGAAGTAACAAAAAAAAAAGCTTTACCGTTGCTAATCAAACAAAAAGAAAAACAAGAACAAGTCAAAAGAAAAAAAAGCAATGATTCTCTCTCCCACTCGCGAATTCTCTCTCGCTTGGACATCACTGTTGTTCTCCGCTTGAGGGAGCCGGAGCGTCGGCGGTTAAGTCGAGGGCGGAGCGAGCGCTGGATAAGTCGAGGGCGGAGCGAGTTTGGGTTTGAACCGGGAATACCGGGATGGTGTTGGGTTTGCGATTTCAGTCGGATCTCGCGATGGTTTACCTCTTTTCTTCCCGTTTCTGTTTTAACCTTCTTGATTCTTGATCTGTACTTGTTTTTTTACCTCTTTATGCAGAAAACAGCGAAAACTATGTACAAAAGTGCTATATATTGTATTGGTTTGGTAGCAGGTTTACTGTTGTGTTTTGTAGGTTCTAGGCGGTTTTACGGTTTAACAAATTCTATGCTTTGGTACAGGTTAAGGTTTTGACAGCAGAAACTGGTTACAGATTCGGGTTCTAAGTGTTTTGCAGGTTTTATGCTAGTTTGACAGGTTTCAAGTGGTTAGTATTTTGACAAAGTTAAACTGGTTTTTTAAAAGGTTGTTAACAGGTTTCGATTTTAATCAGGTTGTTGTTTTGTACAGGTTCTACGCTGATTTACAAGTTCTAATGGTTTGGACAAGTTGTTGTTTTATACAGGTTCTAGTGAAGGGCGTGGCAGAAACAAATCCAAAAGTCCAGTTCTGATTTTCTTATAGATTCTACTCTCTTAATTTAAGAATGAATTGCAGGTTGAGGTTTTATTGTTTCTAAGTTTTTTAACAGGTTCTAGGTGTTTTAACAGGTTGAGCTGGTAGCAATAAACCTTATGCTGGTTTTCTGGTTCTTAGTATTTTTGGTTTTTTGACAGGTTTTGTGTTGAGGCAAGGTAAGGTTTTAAGTTGGTTCCAAAATTTGTAACAGACTCTAGTGTTTGTTTTAGAACATCAGGTTTTATGGTTTAACTGCTTGAGGTGAGTTAGGATGAGTTGAATCACATAAAGCAAGTTTCTACAATTTTTATTTCCTGCTATTTTTTTAAAACTGTTTTTCTTGGTGTTTATTAGTACTAACATTTCTAAACGTTAACAAATTGCAGCAACTAAAAATACAGCAAGGAAAGTAATGATGAAGCAAGCATCGTATGGAAGAAAAATGACATAATAGATGGTTCAAACATGAATATATGCAGTAGTATATAGGGAGGAGGAAGAGAATAATACCTATCAGATCCTCTCTGATGGGGCTTCTAAAATCGTAAGTTTTTTCCTCTTTTCCTGTTTTTCTTCTTGTTGAATTTTTAGAACAAAACTATATTTTTTCTGTTTTTCTCACTCTTACTGAATTTTTTTGGATTCCTTTCTTTCTGCTGAATTTTTTACTTCTCCTTCTTCTTTTGTGTTGACAAAAGCCTCTATTTATAGTGAAATGTGTGGAGTTTTAGGGGGGGGGGGGGGGGGAAACAGTATAAATTTGAACAAATTCAGGCCCTGTTTTGATGTTTCATGGGATAGCTTTTTGGGGTATCCATTTTAGTGCAATATTTGGAGCTTTGCATATTGTTTTTGTAACAGCAAAATGTGCAGATTTTTGTCTTATGGGCTGCATTCTGGGCTGTTTTGCAGGGAAAATTTGGACAGCAGCTTGGCATGGTCTTTGTTGGCACAAGGTTGAAGAAAATGAACAGCACTACACTAAAAAATAATGGACTGTTATGGATTAATGTAGTGCTGGAAAAATAGGCAGCATTGGGACTATTTTGTAGCAAGAACAATAATTGATTTTCATGTACAAAACTTGTAATTTTTTTGTAACTTTGTAACAACAAGTCCAAATAAATTGTAACATGAATAAACATGTATTCTCCAATTTATTCTCAATTTATTTTGTAATTATATATAATCTTGAATCTTCATATGGTCATGAATCTTGATATGTCTTGATAAAAATTCAAGGCCTTCCATTTGAATTGAGAAAGAATTGAACAATACTTGAATAAATTATTGAATGATGAATAAATAATAATGCAAGTCTTAGAATTTAATCTTACATTTTTGTTATATAGATCCAAATAAATCACATGAATTAATTTTGTAATCAAATAGAATTCCTCATGTAATTAAATAGAATTACCCACTAACTTCTTGAATAAATGCTTCATGTAAGTCCACCAAAATAATCACAAAAATAATCTTGAATAAATATTTCATGCGATAAATGATTATTCTTGGATGAGATCTCTTGATAGCTCCTATTTAATTATCACTTGAATTCAAAATGAAGAAATATTCCAAATATTCCAAATAAATTCTTCTAGAACGGTTTTGAATTTAATCATCCCATTTCGGCGAAATTCAACCCGCGTCATGAGAAAATTTGCAGATGACTTTTGGTCCAAGAAATCGAAAATGACGGTGTAGCCTGGTTATCTTGTATTTTAGAATAATGTGAACCACACATGAATCAAAGACAGTAGAACTTCGACTGTTCTTTCTAAGAAATATTCAGAGAAAACTGGAGACCATCTGTTGGACAGAGTGTGGAAATAAACGCATAATTCTCTGATGAATCAGCTTTTGGAAATTAACGACCGACCGCATTTCTGCCTCGAGACTCGAAACCCTAATTGATGTACGACGTATGATGCTCTTCTTTCAGACCTATTTCCTGCACATGAAAACAAAACAACAAAATATACACTTCGTGCTTGATTAGTGGTTAGTCACTTGTAAGATCAAATGCTCACAACACTTGATAATATCTGCACAGTCAAAGCTCAAAGGCGAAACGTCCGAAACCTACCATATTTTGTGACCTTGATGTATTGGAAATGAAATAGGGATCTTAGGTCAAAAGTTGGGATATGACAGATGCCCCTATTTAAGTTTCTTCTATCCGGAGATATGAAGATTAAAATCTTCGTCTCGACGAGATTGAAGGTACTTAAATACATAATACACAATTTTTTCCCTAAGATACCGCCATTATGTTTATGATATGAATGTAGTATTTAACTTTATGGAGAATGATACTATATGAGACAAAATAATGCTGGAGAAATCGAGCACAAACAACCCACAGAAACAGAGATTATACACTACTGGGGAAATGAGTCATCGACTTCGAATGATAGACTCTTAACAGAGAATAAAATTTGAGAGAATATGACCTCTGACCCTAACAAAGAAGACGCCTTGCATAGGCCACAAAAAAAAAGATTATTGACCCAAGATAACGGTGAGTTCACAACCCAAGGTCAAAGATAGACAAAAGATGTATCAATTTTTGCTGATAACGAACTACTGTCGTCTGAAGGCAGAGATTCACAACAAACTTCTCTGCAGGATTTTTCCAGAGAGATACCAGTTGATGCTGAAATAATATATGGTTGTAGATACACAAGCTACTCAAATAAAGAAGCCGCCACTTGCTGTCTTCAAAGGATTTCTATAACATACAAGCTGCTCAAATAAAGAAGCCGCCACTTGCTGTCTTCAAAGAATGCCTATAACAAACAAGTTGCTCAAATAAAGAAGCCGCCACTTGTTGTCTTCAAAGAATGTCTATAACAAACAAACTGCTCAAATAAAGAAGCCGCCACTTGCTGTCTTCAAAGAATGTCTATAACAAACAAACTTCTCAAATAAAGAAGCTGCCACTTGCTGTCTTCCAAAGAAGTCAAATAACGCACAAGTTGCTCATGAAGAGACTGCCGCTTGTCGTTTTACAAAGATGTTAATAACGCACAAGTTTCTCATGAAGAGACTACCGCTTGTCGTTTTCCAAAGGTGTCAATAACGTACAAGTTGCTCATGAAGAGACCGCCGCTTGTCGTTTTCCAAAGAAGTCAATAACGCATAAGTTGCTCATAAAGAGACTGCCGCTTGTCGTTTTCCAAAGAAGTCAATAACGTACAAGTTGCTCATGAAGAGACCGCCACTTGTCGTTTTCCAAAGAAGTCAATAACGCACAAGTTGCTCATGAAGAGACCGCCGCTTTTCGTTTTCCAAAGATATCAATAACGCACAAGTTGCTCATGAAGAGACCGCCGATTTTCGTTTTCCAAAGATGTCAATAACGTACAATTTGCTCATGAAGAGACCGCCGCTTGTCATTTTCCAAAGATGTTTCAGAAGAAAGTTGTAATAACACTGCCAGAGAATAAAATTCTTCTTCAAAGGGAACCATGAATAGATCCTTCCTGAGGAGATCAGATACTTAAATGCGCAAAATAAATGCACCATTCATATAAGTTCCTAGCCCGGAGAAAACCACGAGATAGCCTATGCAAGAGACAAAAACTCAATCCAGGAATAAACCGGAGAAGACAGTCAAACAAGACTCCACCCAATGAGAAAATAACTCAATTAGGGATTCATCCTATCCAGAGATGGACAAGGAAGACTAAATCAAAAATTCATCCACGAGAATTAGCTCAGTTGGGGAATTAGAAAGGAAGCACATTTTATGCCTAAGTTAACATTCTACTTGGAGAGAACATGTACGCTGTTTGAATAAACATAAACAAGGTATACGACCCAAAATCATCGACAAATGTGAATGTGTATGCATGATGTAAGTGTAAATGAGTGAATGAATATTATGCTAACAAAACAGATAGAGGAAATAACTTGAAGATGATAAGATATCATGAAATAATTAGATACTCGGCCAATCTCAAAGATACGAAAAATAACTGGAACTGGAACCAAAAAAAAAAGCAACGTTAGAGCGTATCATACTATGAGGCTCAACTCTTCTGGGGAGAAAAGTATTCAAATCCAATCTTCTAATCACCAGTAGACCACTGACATGATACAAAATGTACTACACTTCAGAAATTTTCTCAAATAGAGATAACTGAAACAAAGCTTAATCGAAAATGTTGGGGAGTCACCAAGCTTAGTACTGCTAGAAACACAAGTTTACACAACCAATACCTCATGGAAATTTCGAAATAAAACGTGTTCATCATGCAAGGATAAATTACTGTATTGTTTTACATTTCATGGCTTAACCATCCTCGGAACAACTGTTAATATTCCTTCCAGTATTCACGACACATTTCAAAGTAAGAATACTTTAATTAATTCGTTTCAAATATTGCCATAAAAGATAAAAATTTGCCCACAAAATATAAATGCTCAAATTTCATTAATAAGATGGTAGTTCGCTAACAATGCGACTCCAATGGTTTACAAAAATTTGGGAAATAGTACATGAAAAAAAAAGATTACACAAAAACAATGATCATTATTCTCCCTAACAACTTCGAATTCCGAGATGTGCTAAAATGCCATGACTGGTCTGACCAAAAGCCTGCCTAAGCCGCCCCTTCGGGTTTTCAACTTAGCAAACTATCAACTCAAACCTAGGCAAAATACTTCTTGACTGCATCGGCGTTCACAGAGCGCGGGAGTTCTTCGTCATCCATATTTGTGAGAATCATGGCGCCTCCAGAGAAAACTTCCTTAACGACATACTGTCCTTCATAATTCGGAGCCCATTTGCCCCTAGAATCAGGTTGGAAAGATAATATATTCTTGAGCACGAGGTCACCTTCTCTGAATTCGCGTGGTCGAACTTTCTTATCAAAAGCCTTCTTCATTCTTTGCTGATATAGTTGACCGTGACATAACGCTGTCAATCTCTTCTCTTCAATTAAATTCAACTGGTCATATCTACTTTGACACCATTCAGCCTCAGAAAGTTTAGCTTCCATCAAAACTCTCATAGACGGGATCTCAACCTCCACGGGGAGTACTGCTTCCATGCAATAAACTAGGGAAAACGGGGTTGCACCTGTTGAAGTTCGAACTGAAGTACGGTATCCATGAAGAGCAAACAGAAGCATTTCATGCCAATCCTTATAAGTTACCACCATCTTCTGGATAATCTTTTTGATGTTCTTATTAGCAGCTTCAACAACCCCATTCATCTTTGGCCTGTAGGGAGAAGAATTATCATGTTCGATCTTGAACTCTTCACAAAACTCTTTCATCATCTTGTTATTCAAGTTCGAACCATTTCAGTGATGATCTTGCTCGGGATGCCATACCGACAAATGATCTGATTCTTGATAAATCTGACTACTACCTGTCTGGTTACATTAGCATAAGATGCTGCTTCCACCCATTTAGTAAAATAATCGATCTCCACTAAGATGAAACGATGACCATTTGAAGCTTTGGGTTCAATCATTCCAATCATATCAATGGCCCACATAGAGAAAGGTCAAGGTGAAGAGATAACATTGAGGAGGGTCGGTGGCACATGTATCTTGTCCGCATAAATTTGGCATTTATGACATTTCTTCACATATTTGCAGCAATTAGATTCCATCTTCATCTAACAGTAACCAGCTCTCAACTTCTTTTTAGCCATTGCATGTCTGTTGGCATGAGTGCCAAAGGATCCTTCATGTACTTCTTGCATCAACATGTCTGTCTACGCATCTCAGCAAGACCATGTCATAATTCCTTTTATATAATAATTCTTCATTGAGGAAAAAACTACTTGACAATCTTCTCAATGTCTTCCTATCTTTATTGGATGCCCCAGGCGGGTACTCTTGAGTTTGAAGAACACGTTTAATGTCATAGAACCACGGTTTGTCGTCCGTGACTTCCTCTGCTGAGAACACATGAGAAGGTCTGTCAAGGCGCATAACTCTGATTGTAGGCACATCATTCCAATCATTCACTTGGAACATTGAATACAAAGTAGCTAAAGCATCAGCCATTTGGTTTTCATATCTAGGGATATGATGTAATTCCACTTCGTTGAAGAAAGTTAACAATCTTCTAGCATAATATCTGTAAGGGATCAAACCAGGATGACGAGTCTCCCATTCTCCTTTGATTTGATTAATTACCAATGCCGAGTCTCCCTATATATCAAGAATCTTGATCCTTAGATCCACTGCTTCTTCGAGACCCATGATACATGCTTCATATTCAGCCATGTTGTTCGTACAATCAAACTTCAATCTCGCCGTGAACGGGATATGAGTACCTCGGGGAGTGACAATGATTGCCCCAATTCCATTTCCATAAGCATTTACAGCTTCGTCAAATATCAAACCCCAACAGGATTCGGGATTAGGTCCTTCTTCAGGTAATGGCTCTTCACAATCTTTAGCTTTCATGTACATAACATCTTCATCTGGGAAGTCAAACTTGATCGATTGATAATCGTCAATTGTTTGGTGAGCCAAATGATCGGCTAAAATACTCCCTTTGATTGCTTTTTGAGTGTGATACTCAATGTCATATTCAGATAACGACATCTGCCAACGGGCTATTCTTCCAGATAAGACGGGCTTCTCGAAGATATACTTGATCGGATCCATTTTAGAGATCAACCAAGTGGTATGGTTAATCATATACTGGCGCAGACGGCGAGCAGCCCAAGATAAAGCACAACAGGTCTTCTCAAGCATTGAGTATCGAGACTCACAGTTTGTGAATTTCTTACTCAGATAATATATGGCACGTTCCTTTCTTCCAGTCTCATCTTGTTGACCAAGCACACATCCCATGGAATCTTCCAATATAGTCAGGTACATAATCAAAGGCACTCCTTCCACCAGAGGAATCAATATGGGAGGTTCAAGTAAATATTCTTTGATGCTATCAAAAGCTCTCTGACAATCTTCTGTCCACACACAACCTTGGTTCTTTCGGAGAAGCTTGAAAATCGGCCCACAGGTAGCAGTCATATGAGATATAAATCTAGAAATATAGTTCAGCCTTCCAAGGAATCCTCTTACTTATTTTTCCATCCTGGGTGTGGGCATCTCCCAAATAGCTTTGACTTTATCAGGATCTACCTCAATACCTCGCTGGCTGACAATGAAACCCAGAAGTATTCTAGAACGAACACCAAAAGTGCACTTGTTGGGATTCAGATGGAGTTTATACTTTCTCAAACGTTGGAATAATTTCAATAAATGTTCCAAATGATCTTCTTCAGTTTGTGATTTTTCAATCATGTCATCTACATAAACTTCTATCTCTTTATGCATCATATCATGGAACAAGGCAGTCATGGCCCTTTGGTACGTTGCACCAGCATTCTTCAAACCAAACGACATAACCCGATAACTAAATGTTCCCCAAGGTGTAATGAAAGCTGTCTTCTCCATATCTTCTGGTGCCATCTTGATTTGATTGTAACCAGAGGAACCATCCATGAAAGAAAAGACTTTGAACCTTGCGGTGCTGTCGACCAATACGTCAATGTGTGGTAATGGAAAATCATCCTTTGGGCTAGCTCTATTTAGATCTCTATAATCTACACACATTCGAACTTTTCCATCTTTCTTAGCAACAGACACTATATTGGCTAACCATTGAGGATAGACCGATGTAACAAGGAAACCTGCATTAATTTGTTTTTGAACTTCTTCTTTGATCTTGTCAGCCATATCGGGACGAGTCCTTCTTAACTTCTGCTTAATCGGTGGACATTCAGGTCTCAACAGCAAATGATGCTCCACAATATTGTTATCCAAACCTGGCATGTCTTGGTAGGACCAAGAAAACACATCCACATACTCTCTGAGAAGCTCCAACATTTTCTCTTTGACCTCTGGGATAAGCAACGCTCCGACCTTGACTTCCTTTTTGTATTCTTGATTATCCAAATTGATCATCTCTACAGGCTCTTCAAATGGCTGAATAGTCTTTTCATCGTGCTCAAGTAAACGGGAAATTTCATCAAGAATCTCTTCACTATCTTCTTCCTCGGCTCTGAACACAGGGAATTCAAAGTTGGGAGGGGGCATAGGATCATTGTTTTCAATGGTTAAGTCATGGATTAATCTGCACATATGATTATGCTTTATTTTAGAAATCGATTAATATGAATGTTGTACAGATATAAAAAGGTTATTATATTTCCCTATTACTACCAATTAATTTTCAATACCATTTTCTAGAAAAAGTGAAAAATAAAAACAGTAATATGGGACGAAATGACATTTTTATTCATGATTGGCAATACTGGAAACAAAAGAGCCCAGACATCTTCTCTTTTGCCTTGGGCAGAGCAAAAGGATTTATTTTCAACATAGCCCGACACAAATACTTTTTCACCTTGGGCAGAGCGAAAGGTTTTTTTCAAAATAAAAAAAAAGCATTACTCAGAAATGTGCATCACAACAGGAATATCAACAACAATCCAGTTCTGACAAACCACTCCATGTGTTACAAAGTTGGGTAAATCCTCTTCAGAATCGTCTCTTATTATAGCATCAACTTCAGGCGGAGTCGGATGGATAAAACCTACGCTTCGGAAAACTTCTTGTATCGGACGGGTAATTGTATCCTACTTAACTCTTGTAGACACGGAATGAAAACCAAGACCTTCTCCAGACTTGTTCTTAGGCAAAGTCAACACCTGGCCCCAACCTTCAGCCGAACCACTTTCAACCACTCGTCGCGCATCCTCAAAAGAAGAAATAGATGTCCCTTGCTTCTTCACTTCATTATTAGCAACAGATAAATCTTAGAATTGGGTTCCAACATCCTCATCAGCATCAATAAAAGAGAAAGATGACAAATGGCTTACCACCATAGCCTGCTCTCCACCAATCATTACCAGCTTTCCATTCCTTATGAACTTCAATCTTTGATGGAGCGTGGAAGTGACTGCCCCTGCATCATGGATCCATGGGCGACCCAATAGGAAACTGTAGGCGGCACGAATATCCATTACTTGAAAAGTGATCTGAAAGGTATGAGGACCAATTACTATAGGAAGATCCACTTCACCGATGACAGTTTTCCTAGAACCATCAAACGCTTTTACAATTACCCCACTAGGTCTCATGGGAGCACCTTGATATGAAAGTCGAGATAATGTAGTTTTGGGCACTACATTTAATGACGAACCTGTATCTACTAGCAAACTTGATAAAGTATCATTTCCACAACTTATTGAGATATGCAAAGCCATATTATGATTCCTCCCCTCCTCCGGAAGCTCTTCATCACTGAAACCAAGATTGTTACACGAATTAATATTTCCCACAATTCCATCAAATTGGTCAACCGTCACATCATGATCTACGAATGCCTGGTCCAAGACCTTCATCAAAGCTTCCATATGGGCACCAGAATCTCTTAGTAAAGCAAGCACATAAATCTTGGAAGGAGTTTGCAATAGTTAATCCACAATCTTGTATTCACTTCTCTTGATGAGCTTCAAGATCTCATCATCATCGAGGTGTGGACTAGGTTCATTGGATCGGCCTACGTCAACCCTTGGTTCAACATTTCTCGCTGGAATTTCTGCCAGTATAGGCCTCCCGACTTGAACTTCTGGTCTTTTCAAAGGTACTGCTGCAAAGTTACGTCTGCTTCTTGTAACTCTTCTTACATCAGCAATGTTAACAAAAGATGGCATTGGCGGTATAGGAACTTCTACCCCGTTTTCAATCATTGTGGCATTATATTTATAATGTATAGCTTGGCCTGAGTTGTAAGGCACAGGACCGGGTGGAAAAATAATTAAGGGAGCAACAGGTGCAGTCTGACTGTCATAAACAATCTCTACTGGTTCAGGCATGTTGAATTGCGGTACTATAACATTAACTTCATCAACTATATCTTTATCATGTGTAATAGTGATAACCCCTTTGATCTAACAATTTTTGAATATCCTCCTTCACGATAGGGCAATCATCTCCTATTGAACAAAATTCACAAACATCATAAACATGCTGATGCTTAAAGAAGGCGAGTCTTCTTAAGCTTTGATGTATCTTGACCAACGAGTCTCTTATATGCTCAACTTGGAAAACTAGAAACTTTCTCGGACATCCTTCCACCATATTCACCGATGCTGCCCCATGTCGAGGCAAAGGATTATCTCTAACATTCGGGTTAACATCCTTGAAAGACAAAATACCGTTCATAAATAACCTTTGTACGCCCTCCTTCAAAGCAAAGCAATTTTCAATGTTGTGCCCCGGCGACCCTTGGTGATACGCACAAAACTGATCCGCCTTGTACCAAGGAAAAGTACTATTTGGTGCGACAGGGGGAGGCTTCGTCGTTATGAGGTTTTTCCTGAGCAGAGCGGGGAACAACTCAATGTAAGTCATGGGAATGGCATCAAATTGCGATTTCCTTGGTGAACAATTCTGGTTATTAAATTGATGAGCCTGTTGTCGAGGATGTTGTTGAAATTACCGTTGCTGAATCAGAGGGGCTTAATAAGTTAGGGTCACCATCGTTGTGCGGATAGCCGGAGTGACTGCCGCAACATGTGAATAGCCTCTCCTTGGTCTCCCAGGAAAAATTACACTGACATCTTGTTCTTTCCTCTTAGGGAAAACACTTCCAAACTTCTTGACACCACTAGATGGACTTCCTTCCTTGATCAAATGTCCCTCACAAATTCCTTCTTCCAGCAGCATACCCATACTTACCATCTCAGTGAAGTCACTGGGCGCACTCGCAATCATTCTTTCATAATAGAAAGAACCTAATGGTTTCAAGAAAATCTTTGTCATTTCTTTCTCTTCAAGAGGGGGATAAATCTGAGCAGCAATCTCGCGCCACCTCTGGGCATATTCTTTAAAGGACTCTCTATCTTTCCGGGACATCGCCCGGAGTTGATCTCGGTCCGGCGCCATGTCAACATTGTACTTGTACTGGAGAACAAAAGCTTCACTAAGATCATTGAAGTTACGGATCCGGGTGCTATCCAAACCCATGTACCATTTTAGAGCGGCACCAGTCAAACTGTCTTGAAAGTAGTGAATTAACAAATTATGATCGTCAGAATAAGTAGACATTTTTCTTACATACATGGTTAAATGACTTCGCGGACACGAGTAACCTTTGTACCTTTCAAAATCCGGCACCTTGAACTTAGCTGGAATCTTTACATTTGGAACTAAACACAAGTCATGAGCATTCTTTCCAAACAAGTCTTTTCCTTTCAGCGCTCTAATTTCCCTCTGCATCTCCTGAACATGGTCTTGAAACTCCTCCATTCTATCGAAAAGACCTAGACTTTCAGCAGGTTCAGCATGATAAATGGGTTCATTCATGTATGGAATAGTATGAACCACAAGAGCAGCAGTAGTCATCACTGGTTGAGGGAAAGATACCATAGGCGGAATTACAGGCTGCACATTTGTCTCCAGTCGAGGAAAGGACATAGTAGGTTGAACCATGAATTGTACAGCATGCTGATACCCTTCTGGCATGAAGTTATAAGGCATTCCCCATAGAAAGCCTTTCGGAATTTTATGTTGAAGCGGAGAGTTGACTTGAGTCACAGACGTTGGAGCGGTGACAATCTCAGAAACCACAGTAGTTGAAGTTTCAATCTCAGCAGCTAAAGTCGATGGTTGATTCTGAGCAGCCATCAAGCTTTCCACTAGCGTAGTTAACTTTTCCATCCCGACACGAAGGGTAGCAACCTCCTCGCGAAGCTCTTGATTTTCCTGTTCCAGATCTTCCATCTTCCTTTGACGATTGGCTCGGGTATCGTACCGGTGAGACAGCTTGACAATCTATCGGAGCGGAAAAAGAAACAAGGATAAGACTCTAGAAAACATATGAAGTTAAATGTTGGATGATGCATGATATGTGATGCAAATGATCATTTATTTTGATAGTTTTTTTTAAGGAACTTTAGAACTTTGATAACTTTTCACACATTAATGGTAAAGGAATTTGGAACAACAAAAACTCATTTCATTAATCAAAGCGGTAAATTACAACTTTGGGACAAAAAAAAACAATAAATTACAACTTTGGGATAACAACCCAATAATAAAAGCAGTAAATTACAACTTTGGAACATGAAGCCCTTTTACAGAGTTTTACAAAATGACATAAGTAAAAATAACTATAAACTAAAGGTCACTCAGAATCATCAGATGAAGGACCAAATTCCAACTGTAACTGGAGCTTCCTAATCTTCTCTTCATAGAATTCTTCCATCTCTTTCTTCTCAGCTTCTAGTCGATCAATGATTTCCTTCCGTGGATTAGTAACAAGAGCAACGCCTACCAAATCTTCCTTCTTTCTCTTCCTTTCATTAGCATATTTCTTGAGTCGTGCATCCTTTTGACGAAGCTTCTCATCATGATCAATAAACCAGCCGTCTTGAATAAATAGCAAATCCTCCTTTTCCTTCAGCTGTTGAGTCAGGACCCTATTTTCATATTCAGACATATTATACTTTTCCTTCCAAGCATATCTTTCGGACTTCATCCTAGCCATATTTCCTAGGTATTCTCTGATGTTCTCGATAAAGATCCAATAGATGATGATGCATCAGTAGGGAATAAAGGTTTCTCAGGTTTATAAGGCATCTTGAGAGCACAAGCCCTAGAACGAACCCATTGTAGGTAAGGCTCTAAAGAAACAACACCTATATTCCCTAACATGTCTCTCCCCTTTCTATGGATGTGACGCCAAGCTCTTTCAATCTCCTCCTTAGCTGCTTGGTGATATTTTCCTTCTTGTAGAAAGAAACCACTCACATTAATGTTGTTCGGCTTGTCCCTCATCGGGAATCCAAACTGACGGCTTATAGACTCCTTTCGTACCAAGAAGAGGCACGTTAGGAAAAGCACCAAAACTATCGATGATCTTCACGTCATAGTAAGCTCGATTATACCAATCTATGTCAGAATGAGTGAGAGCCATAATTTTTGGCGCCCATCGCGTCTCATTCTCGAGATCCCAAAAAACACCAAACCTAGGTAGATGAGAAACATACCACTGGTATAGAAACGGTGCACAACAGATAATCATCCCTCCTTGATAGGAGTTTCGAAGATGGATGGAGTAGTAGGTATCTCCTAGCAGCTTAGGGACCGGATTTCCAATCAAGAAGATTCTGATGGTGTTGATATCCACGAACTTATCAACGTTAGGGAACAAGAATAGGCCATAAGCGAGTAAAGCAAATACATCTTCAAAGGCAACAATATCTTTTATCTCAGTGAAATGACGAGCTTTCTTCAACAAAAACTGCACAGGTAAGCCTCAGATTCCCCCTTTGGTTGTCATGTTCTCCTCTATCTCTGACTTCCTCAAGTGGGTGATGGTCGTTATCTCGTGAGATTTGGGTTCCTCTTCTAAGCCAGAAAAAGGAACATAGTCGGTGATCGGCAAACCAAGTATGTAGGAGTACTCCTCTAAGGTGGGCATTAACTGGTAATCAGGAAAGGTGAAGCATCGATACAATGGATCATAGAATTGGACCAACATACTAAGGATGCCTTCTTTCATCTTGCGCTTCATGAGAGGTATAATGGACCCATACTTCTTTTGAAATTCCGTCGGGTTCTCGATCTTAGGAATCAAACTCTTCAATTCTTCAATCTCAGGCTCCTTAAAACTATAACTTCGAGTGTTTCTTCTTCCAAAATCCATAATAACAGTACCTGAGATGTCAGCAAAAATCATTCTTAAGTTCCTTGAAAACATGTTTTACAAAAAATGTTTATGGATGTATGGATGAATGATAATGCAACAATTACACATAAGTTCATAAACATGGGGTTCAAAGGTTCAACGCTTCGAGCATGGAGTCAAAGGTAAAGCCCACCCCCAGGGTATGTACTAAAGGTTTAATCACACCTGCAAGACAAGGTTCTAAGAGTTCCCAGAGTCTACATTCCTCCTTCGGATATTACCAACGTCTTGATTACTCAATAATTAGCAATATTCTAAAGAGAAACTCATCCGAGCGTAGCATCGCGTGACAACTACTTCCGGATTACTCTGTTATAGTCTCTACACTACACCTAAAAGGCCAAGATGGGTTAGGGTTCTACGGTTCTTATTTTCTCTGGCTCCCAGGTCGAAAATAATAATGTCTTCCCGATTACTCGATAAACAAATACTACATTCAAAAGGGCCTTCCACTGAGTGGTGGATTTCATGCCTCCTTCTTCGGGATTACTCCCTCAAAGTTAACATGACTATACTGCCCGTCCTATTCTTAAGTGTAACTTAGTCCGGGTATAGGACTTGTCCTTTGCAAAAACCCAAATAACCACAATATAAACATATAATCAAACAATCAAATAATGATAAAACAAACTAGGCTTAACCCACTAAGGGATGGGCCAGCAAGAGGTCAATCGATCCCCAGCGGAGTCGCCATTTCTGTAGCGATAAAAAATGTAGCGGGGTAAATCGGAGATCGAGCTATTAATTAACTCATCTCACTAAAGCAAGAGTCGCCACCGCGCTTTATTATTTCCAAGGGAAAATGGAAAAGAGCGAAATAAAACCCTAAAATATGCAATGTAAAATAATACTTAAAATTAATGAAAATACAAGGCGTTTTGAAAAGAGATCTAGAGTTTGGGGGTTGGTTATACAATGGGAAGGTATTAGCACCCAATGCATCTATAGTATCCTATAGGAACCTTTTGAAATATCTGTTTATTAAGATTGTTTGTTTGATTAAAAATAGCTTGTTTGGCCAAAAATGGGTATGGGCGAGATTTTAAAGATACGACGACCTAATGTCGAAGTTTTTGACTTAAAAGGTGTGAGTTTGAAAATTGAAAATTTGGAAAAATTATCTTAAGTTTTTTTTAACAAAATAATAAACGAAAGATGGATGAGGGTATTCGCACGATTAGATGAGACGTGTTTGATAACATGAAGTCAACAAAATTAAAACAATTCCCTTGGATTGAGGCGGACGAGAGATATAAAGATTAACGACTGACGACAAAATTAATGACAATTGAACAAATAACTAATGTAAATTAAATTATACTAGCATGCATTTTGAACGATTAAGTAAATAAACAGAATGACATAAAGATTAAATTACAAAATCATGAATTATTAATAATTAAACAAATAACAAAAATTAAATCATGAAACATGTATTTTTTTGAATAATTAAATAAACAACAACAAAAATTAAATAAAAATTAATAACATGTCGACAAAATTAAATAAAAGATAAACTTAAAATAACATGTTTATTATTATGTATTGTAGTTAAATAATAATTATACAATAAAGTAAAGTAATATAATCAAATTGAGAGGAAAAAGCTTAAAAGAACTGAAAAAATGCCCCAGCAAGAGTTGAACTCGGGTCTTTAAGGTTATTGGGTAGGGTGCTTACCAGCTGAGCTACACTGTATTTCGTTTATTAACGAGATTCTAATAAAACATAAAGGAAAATTGGTAATGAAGATGGACCAAAAACAAATCCAATGGGCCAACCGGGTTTGCAAATGACAAGAATGGAAAAAACGAAAACCCTAAAGTACATGCTGGGGCGCGACGCTGGATTTGTTACCTTGGAAAGAAGAAGAAACAAAAACAAAAGATTTACCGTTGCTAATCAAACAAAAAGAAAAATAGGAACAAGTCAAAAGAAAAAAAAGCAACGATTCTCTCTCCCACTCATAAATTCTCTCTCTTCTGGACATCACCGTTGTTCTCCGCTTGAGGGAGCCGGAGCATCGGTGGTTAAGTCGAGGGCGGAGTGAGCGTTGGATAAGTCGAGGGCGGAGCGAGTTTGGGTTTGAACCAGGAATGCCGGGACGGTGTTGGGTTTGCGATTTCAGTAGAATCTCGCGATGGTTTACCTCTTTTCTTCCCGTTTCTGTTTTAACCTTCTTGATTCTTGATCTGTACTTGTTTTTTACCTCTTTATGCAGAAAACAGCGAAAACTGTGTACAAAAGTGCTAGATATTGTATTGGTTTGGCAGCGGGTTTACTGTTATGTTTTGTAGGTTCTAGCCGGTTTTATGGTTTAACAGATTCTATGCTTTGGTACAGGTTAAGGTTTTGACAGCAGAAACTGGTTACAGATTCGGGTTCTAAGTGTTTTGCAGGTTTTATGCTAGTTTGACAGGTTTCAAGTGGTTAGTATTTTGACAAAGTTAAACTGGTTTTTTAAAAGGTTGTTAACAGGTTTTGGTTTTAATCAGGTTGTTATTTTGTACAGGTTCTATGCTAATTTACAAGTTCTAATGGTTTGAACAGGTTGTTGTTTTGTACAGGTTCTAGTGAAGGGCGTGACAGAAACACATCCAAAAGTCCAATTCTGATTTTCTTATAGATTCTACTCTCTTAACTTAAGAATGAATTACAGGTTGAGGTTTTACTATTTCTAAGTTTTATAACAGGTTCTAGGTGTTTTAACAGGTTGAGCTAGTAACAAAAAACCTTATGCTGGTTTTCTGGTTCTTAGTATTTTTGGTTTTTTGACAGGTTTTGTGTTGAGGCAAGGTAAGGTTTTAAGCTGGTTCCAAAATTTGTAACAGACTCTAGTGTTTGTTTTAGAACAGCAGGTTTTATGGTTTAACTGCTTGAGGTGAGTTAGGATGAGTTGAATCACATAAAGCAAGTTTCTACAATTTTTATTTCCTGATATTTTTTTAAAACTGTTTTTCTCGATGTTTATTAGTACTAACATTTCTAAACGTTAACAAATTGAAGCAACTAAAAATACAGCAAGGAAAGTAATGATGAAGCAAGCATCGTATGGTAGAAAAATCGCCTAATAGATGGTTCAAACATGAATATATGTAGAAGTATATAAGGAGGAGGAAGAGAATAATACCTACCGGAGCCTCTCCGATGGGGCCTCTAAAATCGTAAGTTTTTTCCTCTTTTCCTGTTTTTCTTCTTGCTGAATTTTTAGAACAAAACTCTATTTTTTTCTGTTTTTCTCACTCTTGCTGAATTTTTTTGGATTCCTTTCTTTCTGCTGAACTTTTGACTTCTCCTCCTTCTTTTGTGTTGACAAAAGCCTTTATTTATAGTGAAATGTGTGGGGTTTTAGGGGGGAAAACAGTAGAAATTTGAACAAATTCAGGTCTTGTTTTGATGTTTCATGGGATAGCTTTTTGGGGTATCCATTTTAGTGCAATATTTGGAGCTTTGCATACTGTTTTTGTAACAGCAAAATGTGCAGATTTTTGTCTTATGGGCTGCATTCTGGGCTGTTTTGCAGGGCAGATTTGGACAGCAGCTTGGCATGGTCTTTGTTGGCACAAGGTTGAAGAAAATGGACAGCACTACACTAAAAAATAATGGACTATTATGGATTAATGTAGTGTTGGAAAAATAGGCAGCATTGGGACTGTTTTGTAGCAAGAATAATAATTGATTTTCATGTACAAAACTTGTAATTTATTTTGTAACTTTGTAACAACAAGTCCAAATAAATTGTAACATGAATAAACATGTATTCTCCAATTTATTCTCAATTCCTTTTGTAATTATATATAATCTTGAATCTTCATATGATCATGAATCTTGATATGTCTTGATAAAAATTCAAGGCCTTCCATTTGAATTGAGAAAGAGTTGAACAATACTTAAATAAATTGTTGAATGATGAATAAATAATAATGCAAGTCTTAGACTTTAATCTTGCATTTTTGTTATAGAGATCCAAATAAATCACATGAATTAATTTTGTAATCAAATAGAATTCCTCATGTAATTAAATAGAATTCCCTACTTACTTCTTGAATAAATGCTTCGTGTAAGTCCACCAAAATAATCACAAAAATAATCTTGAATAATTGTTTCATGCGATAAATGATTATTCTTGGATGAGATCTCTTGATAGCTCCTCTTTAATTATCACTTGAATTCAAAATGAAGAAATATTCCAAATATTCCAAATAAATTCTTCTAGAACGATTTTGAATTTAATCATCCCATTTCGGCGAAATTCAACCTGCGTCATGAGAAAATTTGCAGATGACTTTTGGTCCAAGAAATCGAAAATGACGGTGTAGCCTGGTTCTCTTGTATTTTAGAATAATGTGAACCACACATGAATCAAAGACAGTAGAACTTCGACTGTTCTTTCTAAGAAATATTCAGAGAAAACTGAAGACCATCTGTTGGACAGAGTGTGGAAATAAACGCACAATTCTCTGATGAATCAGCTTTTGGAAATTAACGACCGACCGCATTTCTGCCTCGAGACTCGAAACCCTAATCGATGTACGACGTATGATGCTCTTCTTTTTGACCTATTTCCTGAACATGAAAACAAAATAACAAAACATACACTTTGTTCTTGATTAGTGGTTAGTCACTCGTAAGATAAAATTCTAACAACACTCGATAATCTCTGCACAGTCAAAGCTCGAAGGCGAAACGTTTGAAACCTACCATATTTTGTGACCTTGATATATTGCAAATGAAACATGGATCTTAGGTCAAAAATTGGGGTATGACAACTGCCTTCAACTAAGGACAGCTAGTTGGTGAGGATAAGCAGAGATGGCAGACTTCATTACAGCCCGGGAACACACCGGTTTTCAACAAGTTTATCTTAATAGTCGGAAGTGGGGTCATGAGTTCATCAACTGTGGTAATAAACAAATCTTCTTCAATGGCATTGGCATTGTGGCCATGTCTGGGCATAGGAGCAGAAATGACATTTGACTTCTCGGGCGCATCAAACTCAATTTCTTTTGCTTCAATGAGGTCTTGTATTTTGTTCTTCAAGGCCCAACAGTTATTAGTATCGTGACTAGGACTTTCAAAGTGATATGCACAACGAGCATTGGGATGATAATATGGAGATGTTGTATTGGGGTTTTTTGGAGCTTCTTTCAAGGTTGTCAAATTGGATCTCAGAAGATGCGGTAATACTTGAGACAGAGTCATGTTAATTCTGGTGAACTATATGACTGGCCTTTCCACCCTTGGTTGATTACTTCTTTGTTGATCAGATGCAGGATGTGGAATCATAACAGCCCCCACCATTGGTCGGTGTTCGGCTCTATCTTGGTTTCTTTGCAGATATACAGCAGCTACCTCATTCTTCCCGATGAAAGGCTTCCTTACAGCTGTAGAAGAAGATGTGTCTTTCTTAATCTTTCCATTTTTTATGCCGGCTTCTACTCTTTCCCCAGTCAATATTAGTTCAGTAAAGCCTATGGATGAACTTCCGATTAAATGATTGAAGAAGGGACCAAATAAGGTCCCTAAGAACATGTCTACCAATTCTCTCTCAGACAGAGGGGGTTGAACTCTTCTAGCCAAATCTCTCCATTTTTGTGCGTAGTCCTTGAAACCTTCATTGGAAGCCATGGCCATACTCTGGAGTTGAGTACGGGTAGGCGCCAAATCAGCATTGTATTGATATTGCTTGTAGAAAGTTGCGGCAAGATCTTCCCAATTATGGATGTTGGCTCTTTCTAATTGGTAGAACCAATCAAGCTGAGTCCCAAACAGACTGTCTTGGAAGAAGTGCACCCATAAGTCTTTATCAGCGGTGTGGGGTTGGATTTTTCTCACATATGACCGGAGATGCTTTTTAGGGAATGACACTCCATCATATTTGTCAAATGTAGGAACTTTGAATTTCGGAGGAATCACAATCCTCGATACTAGTCCCAATTCCTCAAAGTCCAAGCCTGGCACCTTTTGGATTTCCATCGCGCTCAACCGCTCTTCGAGATGTCTGTACTTGTCATCGGCTGGAGGATACTATTCATTAGAGTAGTCTTATTCTTCTTCCTCCTCTTCAGATTCTGACAGGACAATTGTTTCCTTGCCTTTCCCCTCTCATTCACCAGATGTTGTTACAAAGTTCAAAGTCCTTCTCGTCTGCCCATGAAATCTTCTCCCCATGTTTAAGACTCCATTTACCTTCTTTGTTTTCTTTTTCCTCTCTTCAGCCAGCAGATTCTTCAACTCTTCTTGCCCCTTGGCTAGGGTTATGAGAAACTGTTGAAACTGCGTATTCTAATCTTCGAGATCTTTCACAGTTTGCTCGAGATCCATCTTACTGAAATAAACAGTAGAGAGATGAGGAGATTTGTTGCAAAAAACCTGTTTATGTTATGATGAATGATATATGCATATGCAATGTTTTCAAGGATTTCAAAGATTCAAATTTATTTTATACCAAAAAGGAAAAATACGTTATATTAATAAGATAAAGTTTGAGTACATCAATGCCCCTTGGACAAAATAATACAAAAACTCTAAGATAAAAAAGTAGTACCGCATCCTCTTTGCTGCAATGTAGGCATTCAGAGTCCGCTCCTCATGAAGTAGCCTAATAAGTTCCAAAACCTTCTTCTCGCTTGCGTGGAATTGGGCTTCGAAAGTATCTCGCCCTCCTTTGAGTTGTATCCAATCCCTTTGTAGGTCTTCAAGAGATGTGGGCATGTCAGGATGTAGGATAGTGTATGGAACATCTCCCTTCTTGACAGTCTCAATGATTACCGGGAGAATGGAGGGGTAAGGCATCATAATACTTTGAGCACGAGTTCGTACCCATTTGAGGTAAGGCTCAAGAGGGGTGGAATTCTTGTGCCCCAAAGTCTTGCTATCCACCTTGTTTAGCATCCTCCAAGCTCGGATAAATCTCCGGCGAAGACCTTGATTATCATTGTCGTAGTCGAATACCAAACCTTGAATCAACATCTCGTGCGGGCCATCCCTTCGGGCATAACCAAATTGTCTTAAGGCTAAGCATGGTGTGATACGGTGGCCAGAATCGGGACGTGTTTCCCTATTCTTTTAAGGAATTTCTGGTTTGCGTTTTGCGTATGTGTTTGCAAAATGTCGCGGTAAGCAAGAGTCGCCACCGTCTTTTATTTTATCCAACAAGGAAAGGAAAAAGCACAGAAAAATTCATTTTTTGAGATATTTGAGTACGGGGGGGTAGATTATAGAAAGGGAAGGTATTAGCACCCTTTCTATCCGTAGTTATCTACAGGCCCTTAGGTACTTGCTCATCATTTTCAAAATTGTTTTCTTTGTGTTTGTGTGCTTTGAAAAAGTTTTTGTTTTAACTTCGATTTAACTCTTGCTTCTGTCTTCAAGAGTGTAATGAAGTATTTTTGAAAACTTGTTTGTAAAGGAGTGTAAGTGTGAAAAAGTTTGTTTTGATTGAGCAAGTACTTAAGAGCTAATCTACCTACTCGAAAAAAGAATCGTTCTATGTTTGTTTCCTTTAGACAACTCTATCCCACTATTAGTGAGTAGGTAGCACCGTCGTTGGAGTTTTGAGGGTCAATTCGAAAGGGACGTACGGTCACTAAAGCAATGTTAGGATGTCTTAGTAGTAACCCTAATGTCTTAGATCAATTATCGGAGGCAACAATATCTGAGGCAACCTTTCCGAGGCAACTTTGATCTTTGGACAAAAGGACGACCACTAAAGCATCCTATACTCAATGACCGTTTACCGAAGGCAACCAAGTGGGAGTGTACCCTAGGAGTGCGCATGTGCGAGTGATTCAGTTTCAGATTATTTATCTTTGCACATGTTTAGGGTTATCTAACTGTTTTAAAATTACATACATTCTTGTCATGCATCCTAATGTCATACATCTAATAGTTAAATATTTGCGGAATTTAAAATGTGGAAATTAAACTACGCTATTACAAGGCTTCGGGTATTTACATAGCCAAAAACAAACCCTTTGAAAATAAAGCGATAAATGGAAACAAACGTCCTAATTAAACTATTACAAACTGTGGGCAATTACAATAATATGGATAATAATAAAATAATAAAACGCGTGATGAAAGTTAGAATAGAGAAGAAATTAGGGTTTTGACCCTTCTATCCTAATTAAAAGAGAAAATGTTTTTGTTGTCTTTTAATATATTTTTTTAAGAAAAAAAAGATTAGGTTTTTTTAAAAATAAATGTACAAATTAATTAGTGATTAAATTAATTAATAAAAATTATTACATAGCCTATTTTTGGTTTTTGTTATTTTTAAGAAAAGAAAGAAAAATTAAATTTGAAATAAAACCTATTTTGTTCTAATTAATTTTAATTATGTACAAAAAAGAAATTAAAGTTATCTAAATTAACAAAACTAATTAAATTAATAAATTTATCGATAAAAAATATACCTAAATCTAATTGGTGAAAAATAATGTCTTTGTGATTTTTTTGATAAAAAGAAAATAATTAATTGTTAGTAAATAAATAAATAAATTAAAAGAAATAAAATAAAATAGAAAAGAAAATAGAAAGAGAGAATGGGCCTGAATATGGGGGTGTAAAAAGTAGAATCTGGGCCCAAGAAGAGGGAAGTCCAAGTTGACTTCTGAGATCCAGCGCATTTGTGTTTGACTAGGCTCATGATGTTCCCTCATGGATGGCCCATGGATATGGCCATCTGACACTTGGCTGGATGGATTGTGAGGACAAATGGTAATCCACTGGCTTGGCAAGCGCATTGGATCCTGAAAAGAAAAATAACATGTAGAAATTGGGGGACCTGGGATTCGAACCCAGGTCCTGAGGCAATTACCAACGCCACACTCACCACTGCACCACTTATGTTTTGTTGTACATGGAATACATAATACTAATAATATACAAAAAAAAAGAATTAGTGGAGGATAAAAAAACGCGCGCAGGAAGTTTGAATGGGCCAATGGAGAGATGACACGCAAGTCGTCTCCTTCCTCTCTCTGTGGGTAAAAGTTCCATACTTTTACCTACGGACGTTTGTCCGTAGCTATTGACAGGGCTCGTTTCGAAATCCTCCTTGAGCTATATAAATGACATCTAATGCCATGATTGGACTCGTCTCGTCCTCCTGAACATGATGGTACCATTCATGAAAGCTAATTTCACCTGCAATCAAAAACCCTAAAATGGAATCCAAAACCCTAACAATGGTGAAATCCACCACAGGCCATATAAATGCAATTAATCAATACATGAAGCTTGCAAATGTTTCATGGATCAACAATATATGATTAATTTATCCTAACAATGCCTAAATCATGGAATTCGAATTCAAGAAATGTTAGGTACCGTGACTGACTTATAGTGAGATGTAGGGCTTGAAAATGCTTGGTTTCGATTACTTTCACTTGCTGGAGTCTCAGGAATTGATTGAGATAGCTGGAACGCCTTGAGGATGCCTGGAACACTGAATTTGATCTTGCACTTTTTCTAGATTTTTTCAGTTTTTGTTCTTGATGTTGCGCCTGTTTCTGACCTTGTTTTGAGTCTGCACGCCCTCTATATGTATTGAGGAATAGATTAGGGTTGATAACTAGTATCAATTTTCCTCCATCAATGAATTGGATTCTTGATTTGATTCACTTTGAAACCTTTCCAAAATTGGCCTATTTCATTCTTTTTATACACACCATGCCTTGATACGAATTTGAATACTTGCTAGCTGTAATTTAAGACCTGAAACAAGCACACAATCTTTTGTTTTCAATATTTTGGATTTTATATGATTTGTTTTGATTTAAATTGAAATAATTAAAATAAAAATAAAAATAAAAAATAAAAATATGATAATGACAAGTGGAAAGGGCTAGAGCTCGTGGACTATGTTGCCAACTCAAAACAAGTGAAAAAGATTGGGCCCATTTGGCAAAAATTGAAGTTTTAGGCATAGTTGACTTTTGGCAATTTTGCAAAAAATGTCAACTTCACCAATGCATAACTTCCTTAATTTTGACTCTTTGGAGGTGTTCTTAGACTTTTTAGAAAGCTTGAGGTGTCCTATAAGCAACCCTTTTGGTCTCATCTCAATTTGATATTCCATGCTCATGTATGAAGCTTTAACAAAAAGGTGTTTTTGTTGACTTTCTAAAATGACCTATAATGTCCAAATTCATAACTTCTTGTGAGTTCATATTTTGAACTTGGGAGATGAAGGTGGATTGTATAGAATTGCATCCTATTCAAAATGAGCTTTGGATGGGTCATTTCTCATAAATTATGAGAAAGTTATGCTTGGTCAAAGTTGAGTTTACTTTTCCTTTAAAACCCTAATTTAGCAACTTTTGGTTCTTGATGAATTGTGAGCAATCCTTGATGAATCATGATAAAACCTTGATCAAATGATGAAATATACTTCAAAATGAGTATGTTGACAAAAAAATCTTGAAGTTTGACTGTATGTGGGCTACAGTTGACTTTTGCCTTAACACATTCGATTTTCAGGTCTTTGAGCAATTGACTGAGAAAATTTTCTCTACAAGGCTTGAAACTTGACATGGATGATCTTTAGAACATATTAGGACAATTTTGAGCATTTGGTATCCCTTGGACTCAAGTATCTTGATGCAACATGAAACCCTAATTTGAGGTAGACTGCCTTAGGAGAGAGCTTGCCTGGCTAACCCTTGGACTACCTTGAGCAACTTGAGGATTTTTCTTGAAATGTTTTGAGAAATATGGGAGGGAAAATTTTGGGGTACAACAGCTGCCCCTGTTCAATTTTATTAACCTGAAGGTTTAGATTGGCTTGTCTGCCTTACGTGATCTGAAGGTGGAAGATGATTGAACACTAGAGTGCCCAGAAATTTGCACTCGCATGAAGTGGTAATTGTCTTGTGATGTGGGGAATGGGCTTACATATGCCATTTGGAAATTGCTGACGAGGGATGGGCTTAAAGATTCCATCCGAAGGAGTGTCGATCGTATAAGAGATTCCTTAGCGAGAGCATGTATACTTGTCGTTGGGGAAGATTCCGCTAGGGAAGGCTGATCTTTGTTGAGAGAAGTAGAATTTTAGGAGCTTCGGTGTCTGTTATTCTGCTGGTGAGTCGTCTCTGTTTGAATTTTAGGAACTTTGGTCGTCCGTATTCTACTGAGGAATCTTCTCTATTGAATTTTAGGAACTTCGGTCGTCCGTATTCTATTGAGGAATCTCCTCTGTTGAATTTTAGGAACTTCGCTCGTCGGAATTCTACTGAGGAATCATCTCTGTCGAATTTTAGGAACTTCGGTCGTCCGTATTCTATTGAGGAATCATCTCTGTCGAATTTTAGGAACTTCGGTCGTCCGTATTCTACTGAGGAATCATCTATGTTGAATTTTAGGAACTCCGGTCGTCCGTATTCTACCGAGGAATCATCTCTGTCGAATTTTAGGAACGTCGGTCGTCTGTATTCTACTGAGGAATCATCTCTGTCGAATTTTAGGAACTTTGATCGTCCGTATTCGACTGAGGAATCATCTCTATTGAAGAGGAAAGTTGAATTTTAGGAGCTTCGATCGTCCATATTCTACTGAGGAATCATCTCTGTTGAATTTTAGGAACTTCGGTCGTCCGTATTCTACTGAGGAATCATCTCTGTTGAATTTTAGGAACTTCGGTCACCCATATTCTACCGAGGAATCATCTCTGTCGAATTTTAGGAACTTCGGTCGTCCGTATTCTACTGAGGAATCATCTCTGTTGAATTTTAGGAACTTTGGTCGTCCGTATCCAACTGAAGAATCATCTCTATTGAAGAGGAAAGTTGAATTTTAGGAGCTTCGGTCGTCCGTATCCAACTGAAGAATCATATCTATTGAAGAGGAAAGTTGAATTTTAGGAGCTTCAGTCATCCGTATCCAACTAAATAATCATCTCTATTAAAGAGGAAAGTTGAATTTTAGGAGCTTCGATCGTCCGTATTCAACTGGGGAATCATCTCTGTTGACATTTAGGAACTTCGGTCGTCCGTTATTCAATTGAGGAAAAAGCTTCATAGCTTGAATTTTGTGAGAATTTGATCGTATCCTTCCTGAAAGGTAAATGTTAGTTGTATGTAATGCATGATACGTATCAGGCAATGATGTTCTCAAAATAAATGAGACTGTGTTGTATGATGCGTATGCATATCATGATGTATGGAAATGTGATGTTTTTAGCAGGGGAAAATAAATCCTGGATTGCTGCTGGAGAAAAGAGTTGAATTCTTCATTTCCGCCGGGGATAGTGAACGAAGATGATTGTGAGAATAAACCTGCAGGAGAGGATAACTCCTCTAGGGAATAACCTGATGAGGAAATGACTCTGTGGGGAAGATATACTCTGTCGGAGGATCTGTTGATTTGGAAGAATAACCTCGGTCGGCGATGAATTACCGTTGTTGGCGATAATGGAACTCTGTTAGGAATTGAGTTTCTGATTGTGAAAGTAATGAACTCCACTGGGGATGATTTTCCAGTTGCGACTTCACTGGGGATAACCTTTTAGGCTCTTCTGGGGACAATCCTCCAGCCTCTGCTGGGGATAACTCTCCAAACTCCACTGGGGATAGTTTTCCAGTGCTGATGGTAGATAAACTCTGCTTGGGGAGAATTTTACCGACTCATTCGCGGTTGCGAGCCTCGGTTGGGGAGGGTTAACACTACTGTATTTTTCTTACTCTACAGGGAGTGAATGTACCTTAGTCATATTCTTCAGCTAAATCTATCCATGTACCTGGTGGGCAGAGAAACTGTAAGGTCTGGACAATTCTTATTAGCCCCTGTTCCTGATATTACGAGTAATCGTCTCTTGTTTCGTATGTAAATATTTATGAACAATAATTATTGTCAAATGCATATATCAAAAATGAACATTGGACGTTCTTGCAAAGAAAAACAGAAAAAAGAAAACAATTTGAAATTTATTTGTGAAAATTAATTGTATTGACTTTGAAGTTTGGCCTGATAATAGGCGTTTTCTACAAGAGGCTGACGTCCTAGTAAGAGAACGCCGCCGAACAAATAGGATTTATACAATTTGTGAAAAACAAAGAAAAAACAGCTATGTGAATAATCCCAATGGGTTCCAACTCTGCTATTGCCTTTATATCGTCGAGCATCTCATCACTTTGTTATTTGGTTGAAGGTAGATCAGATTAATTTGTGTCGTCCGAGCTTGATAGTCGATACTGAAGTCTGGTTGCAAGATGATCCAATGAGACATAGTGTTACGCTTTAATCCCTAACTTTTTCCTGGACCTCCCTTTCGGGTTTTCTGTCCACCGGGATACCCTTTTTTTCCCAAGCCGCCTTTTCAGGTTTTTGAATTGCCGGGTGTACAGATTTTTTCATTTTCATCCCTTATTTTTTCCCGAACCCTTTTGGTTCGCCGGGAAGCCCTTATTTTTTCCTAGGCCAGTCGACCTAGCGGGACTTTGATTATGCATAGTATTTTTTCACTATGTCTGTATTGACGGGGTGAGGAAGGTCTTCACCATCCATGATGGTTAGAATCATAGCTCCTCTTGAGAAAATGTTCTTAACCACGAATGACCCTTCGTACGTAGGGGTCCATTTGCCCCTTGGATCACCTTGTGGTAGGATGATGCGCTTGATCACCAGATCCCCACCTTGATACTCTTGTCGTTTAACTTTCTTGTTAAATGCCTTAATCCTCCGCTTTTGATACGTCTGACCATGACAAATAGCAATAAGTCTCTTTTCATCAATTAAGTCCAGCTGATCAAGCCGGGTCTGAATCCAGTCATCTTCGCTCAAACCTGCATCTTTCATAATCCAAAGAGAGGGTATCTGAACTTCAATGGGAAAGACTGCCTCCATGCCATATACTAAGGAATAAGGGGTTGCCCATGTTGACGTCCGTGCTGAGGTACGGTACCCATGAAGAGCAAACGGTAACATCTCGTGCCAGTATTTGTATGTCACCGTCATCTTCTGCATAATCTTCTTGATGTTCTTATTAGCTGCTTCAACAACCCCATTCATCTTCGGCCGGTAAGGAGAAGAGTTGTGATGCTGTATCTTGAACTGCTTGCAGAGCTCGGTGATCATCGTATTGTTGAGATTTTTATCATTGTCTGTAATGATCCTCTCTGGTACACCGTATCGACATATCAGATTGTGCCAAATAAACCGTGCCACGACGTTCTTGGTTACTGTAGCAAAGTAAGCTGCTTCAACCCACTTCGTAAAGTAATCAATTGCTACCAGGATAAAACGATGCCCGTTGGACACAGTAGGTCTGATCTCACCGATCATGTCGATGCCCCACATTGTAAAAGGCCACGGAGCTATCAAAACGTTCAGAGAAACTGGAGGTATATGCACCTTATCAGCATAGACTTGGCACTTATGACAAGTTCGAGAATGCTGATAACAGTCGGCTTTCATGGTAGACCAATAATATCCTACCCGTAGGATTCTCTTTGCCATGGTATGTCCACCGGAATGAGTTCCGAAAGTACCTTCATGTAACTCCGCCATGATTCTTTCTGTCTCGCTCTTATCCACACATCGCAGTAAGGTCGAATCATGGTTACGCTTGTAAAGGATACCATTACTGATGAAGAACTTCGACGTGAACCTCCTCAGAAACTTCTTATCATTAACAGATGCACCCTCGGGGTATTCTTGAGCCTCAAGATACCTCTTTACCTTGTGAAACCAGGGTTTATCTGCCACCTCTTCAGTCTCAATGTCACAGCAATGTGCGGGTTCATCCAACCTTTCAATGGTAATCTAGGGAGCGTAGTTGTCCCACCTGACCTTGAACATAGAAGACATCGTAGCTAGCGCGTCCACTAACTGATTCTCCTATCTAGGGAAGTGTTCAAAGGTTATCTCCTCAAAGTTTGGAAGCAACATCAATACATACTCTTTGTAAGGAATAAGATTTGGGTGTTTCGTATCCCACTCGCCTTTGATCTAACTGATCACGAGAGCAGAATCTCTGAATACACTTAAGAACTTAATCCTTAGGTCAATTGCTGCTTGAAGACCCATGATGCACGCTTCATACTCCGCCATATTGTTGGTGTAGTTGAAACATAGTCGGACGGTGAACGGAGTATGAGAGCCTTCAGGAGATACGATCACGGCGCCAATGCCATTACTCAAAGTGTTTGAAGCTCCATCAAAGTACATAGACCACCGGGATCCTTCCTCAGGTCCTTCATCCGGTCCAGGCTCTTCACAGTCGGTTACCAACATGATGTTTTCATCCGGGAATTCAAAGTTAATAGACTGGTAATCATCCACTGCCTGATGCACCAAATGATCTGCCAACACACTTCCCTTGATTGCCTTTTGGGTCGTGTATTGGATGTCATACTCAGTCAAGATCATCTTCCATCTTGCTATTCTTCCGGACAAGGCAGGCTTTTCGAAGATATACTTGATTGGATCCATTTTTGATATCATTAGAGTAGTGTGAGTCAGCATATACTGTCTCAGCCGGCGAGCAGCCCATGCCAAAGCGCAACAAGTTTTCTCAAGCAACGAGTATCGGGTCTCGCAGTCGGTAAACTTTTTGCTAAGGTAATAAATAGCATGCTCTTTTCGGCCAGACTCGTCATGCTGCCCCAGCACGCACCCCATTGAATTGTCGAGTACTGTCAAGTATAAAATCAAAGGTCTCCCTTCAACTGGAGGCATCCTAATAGGTGGCTCTTGGAGATATTCCTTGATCCTTTCGAAAGCGTCCTGAAATTCATCGTTCCACTTTACCACTTGATCTTTCTTCAATAGCTTGAAGATTGGCTCACAAGTAGCGGTCAAATGTGAAATGAATCGGGCAATGTAGTTCAGACGTCCCAAAAAGCCTCTGACTTCTTTTTCTGTTCGGGGAGCTGGAATTTCCTGTATGGTCTTCACCTTTGCAGGATCCACTTGAATACCTTTATCACTTACGACGAAACCCAGCAGCTTACCAGACCTCACTCCGAAGGTGCACTTGTTCGGGTATAACCTCAGCTTATACAACTTCAACCCGTCAAATAGTTTCTGAAGATGGTCAAGGTATTCTTCTTCAGTCTGGGACCTCGCAATCATGTCGTCAACATATACCTCAATCTCATGATGAATCATGTCGTGGAACAAAGCGATCATGGCGCACTGATACGTTGCCCCAGCATTCTTCAATTCGAAAGGCATGACTTTGTAGCAAAAGGTGCCCAACTGTGTGACGAAGGTTGTCTTTTCCATATCCTCGGGAGCCATCTTAATTTGATTGTAACCGAAGAAACCATCCATAAAGGAGGAGACCTTATGATGTGCAGTGTTGTCAACCAAAACGTTGATATGAGGCAGAGGGAAATCATCCTTGGGGCTCGCCCTGTTCAGATCCCTATAGTCCACACACATACGAACTTTACCATCTTCCTTCGACACCGGAACCATGTTAGCGAACCACTGTGGGTAAGAAGTGACATCTAGAAAACTGGCATCAAACTATTTCATAACTTCAGTCTTGATTTCTCAGACATCTCTGGGCGCATTCGGCGAACTTTCTGTTTCACTGGAGGACAATCTTCCTTAGTTGGAAAGCGGTGAACAACGATATCGGTATCCAACCCAGGCATATCTTTATAAGACCAGTCAAAGATCTCAACATAATCACGCAGCATCTGAATCAACTGTTGCGTAACACTAGGCACCAGATTTTCATCGATCTTGACCTCTTTCTTGTCTTCCTCTGTACCCAGATTTACTGTTTCCATTGGCTCTTCATGCAGCTGAATGGCCCTCTCTTCCTGAAGTAACAGTCTAGCAAGTTCCCCAGGCACTTCACAATTATCCTCACCTTCATCCTCGACTTGGTTGATCGGACTTTCGAAGTCATAACTGGAAGTAGAAGAATCATTATCAGTGGGATCCAGAGTGGATGTAGACCTGTATATGTGAGTGTGTGTAAGACAATAGCTGTTTCAATAAAATGCAAAAAGGAAAAACAAGGAGCGCAAAATTTGTAATGCAAGAAAACGTCCAATGCTTTTATTGATGATATATGGAAATGACAAATATTAAGCCCTCGCAAACAGAGCCACGGTGTCCCGGGAAAGGCACCGGGCCATAAAAGTTTCAAATTGTCTGTTAAAAATCCAAAACAAAAGTCTATTACTGTGTAATAAAAGAAATGGGCATGAAGTCCTTCGCCGTCCAATTGCTCAAACCACCGTTGGTAGTCGGGTAAATCCAGCTGTCAAAATCTGACTCTTCATCATCATCTCCAATCGCATTCACTCCTGCGTCATGTTTTGGCATAGGAGCAGTTATGACGTTAGGTTTTCCGGCGCTTCAAACTCAATCTCCTTAGCATCAATAAGATCCTGCACTTTATTCTTCAAAGCCCATCAGTTATTGGTATCATGCCCTGGGCTATCGGAGTGATAAGCAGATCGGGCGTTCGGATTATACAGCGGTGATGTAGTACTGGGATTCTTTGGAGCCTCCTTCAGAATCACCAAGTTGGTTTTAAACAGTTGTGGCAGAATTTGAGATAGGGTCATACTGAGCCGAGTATACTGCCTTTGCGGTCTCTCTACTCTTTGCTGATTGTTGCGTTGTGGGGCAACCGTTGGTCTTGATATAACTACCACATTAAATGCTTGGTGGCGTTCTGGACGGTTTTGGCTCCTCGAGCTGTAAACTGCATTAGACTCCTTCTTGAAAGGCTTCTTCTCGGTACTTGACGGATCACCTTTCTGTATCTTGCCATTTTAATACCGGCCTCAACTCTCTCCCCAGTCATAATCAAATCAGTGAACCCAGACGATGAACTACCGATCAAATGATTGAAATACGGACCAGACAAAGTCCCAAGAAACATATCCACCAACTCCCTATCCGTCAGAGGGGGTTGGACTCTTCCAGCAAGATCTCTCCGTTTCAGAGCGTAGTCCTTAAAACCTTCACTCGCACCCATATACATACCCTGAAGTTGAGTACGTATGGGAAAAAGGTCGGCAGTATACTGGTATTACTTGTAAAAAGCAGTAGCAAGGTCCTCCCAGTTACGGATGTTAGCTCCTTCCAGTTGATAGAACCATTCAAGTTGAGTCCCTGACAGACTATCTTGAAAGAAATGAACCCAGAGGTTCCTATCAGCAGTATACGGTTGAATCTTTTTGACATACGAGCGGAGGTGTAGCTTTGGGCAGGAGACCCCGTCATACTTAGCAAAGACAGGAGCTTTAAACTTGTGTGGGATCACCACCCCAGATGCCAAACCCAAATCTCCAAAGTCCAGACCAGGGACTTTCTGGATCTCCATCGCGCTTAACCGGTCTTCAAGTTGCTTATACCTATCATCAGCAGGAGGATACTGGTCTTCATCAAAGTTAGTGTCATTGTCAGAAACCACAGGGCTAGGACCCTTCCTTTCCTCTTGATTCTCTCCTCCTCTAGATGAATGAGATAAATCAACTTCCTATCTCAACCTGTTCCCAAACCTGTGACCCATATTCAGGAGGACCTTCTTCTTCTTCTTCTTCTTCTTGTCCTTCAAGATAAGAGTCTTCAAATCTTGTTGACTCTTGGCCAAGTTCAAGAACATTTCCTGGAACTGAGCATTCTGAGCTTGAAGAGTCTTAATAGCTTGATCAGTAGGTGTTTCAGAAGACATGTTGTGCTGAAATAAACAACGAAGAAGATGAGAAACCTGTAATGGTACCTGTAATGAGGTGCATGGGAATGGAATGCGTATGAAATGATTTCACAGACTTAGGGAGATTCAAATTTGTAAACCAAAATAAAACACACTTTATTAGATTAAAACTTGAAACAATGTTTAAGAAATGCCTTTAAGGCACTACAAAAGAAATACTGAAAAGAAAATCTAAACTAGAAACAATAAAAGACATCAGAATTCCCATGGTCGTTTTACTTTCGTGCTGACATAATTGTTGATTATCCTCTCAGTCTCCAGCTGCTTTGTAAGCTTTAGGATTTTCTGTTCCTACTCATGATACTTCTCTCTGTAGGTATCATGTTCTTCCCTTAGCTGGATCCAAGACCTCTTCAATGCCCCAATATCAGTAGGCATATAAGGATGAAGGACTGTATAAGGAACCCCTTCTTCATCAGTATGCTCCATAATCACCGGCAAAACAGCTTCGTAGAGCATTCCTAGCTTTTGAGCACGGACTCGAACCCACTGGAGATACGGTTGCATCAGGAGAGAAGTCTTCATTCCTAGCTCATGTGGATCAGACCTGTTCACCCTATCCCGGGCTCGTATAAATCTGCGGCGATGTCCCTCAACATCCCCCTTGAAGTCAAAGACAATGTCTGGAAGTAGAAACTCATGAGGATTGTCCCTTCGAGCTCGTCCAAACTGTCGTAAGGCCAAACAAGGATTATAGGTTATTCCTCCTCTAATTCCAAGCAATGGAACATTGGGGTATTCCCCACAGCGATCAACGACAACTACTTTTTCCATATCTTTAGTACTCCAAAGGATGTCCGTATGAGCAAGGGAGATGATTTTGTAAGCCCAACCCATACCTTCCTCATTCTTCAATACAGATTTGAGGAGGTGAGAAATAAACCACCTCGCCAGCAGCGGTGTACAGCACATGAGAGTTCCCCTTCTCCGAACAGTACGGGTATAAAGAGCATGCAAAATATCACCTAAGAGAGTAGGCATTGGGTTACGGGACATGAAGATCTTGACTGCATTCACATAGACAAAAGAATCTGAATTTTGGAACAGAACCAAGCCATAGATGAGGAGTTCCAGGATGTCTTCAAATGCTTGAAAGTCCAAACTATCCCAGAACTGTTGAGCCCGATCAATCAAGAACTTAGCCAAGAAACCTTTCATCCCACTCCGAGTGTCCTAGTTAGATACTACATCAACCATTGTTAGATGGAGGGCTGAAGCAATATCCTCTAGCCTAGGAGCTATCTCCAAACCTGTAAATGGTGTCTGCTCTAGAATAGATATGCCAAGTAAATCAGAGAACTCCTCCAAAGTAGGGACCAACTGATAGTCCGGGAAGGTGAAACAGTGATGCAACAGGTCAAAGAACTGGAACAACACGCTCATCATTTTCTCATCCAACTTGGAAGTAACCAGGCTAAGGAGATGACCATGTCTTCTAACAAAGGAAGAAGTATCAGTAACCTTTGAAACCAACTCTCTAAGTTGAGCAGGTATCTGCATGAAGTTGATCCGAATGGTATTTTTGTGCATAGAAGCCATGATCTGCAAAACAAAACAAAGATGAATCCCCTCGGTCTTTGAAATGGTTAGTCTAATGAAATATGCATGCGATGTCATGATGCATGATGTCATGATAAACACACCACGGGTATCACAGATAGCAAACATGGTAAGGGAAAACAAGTCACACAATAGCCCTTAAATTTCAGGATGGCATGGAGTTTAGGTACTACCCTCTTGCAGTTTAGTTGGTTCAACCTGTCCTAGTAATAGTAACCGGGTTCTAGAGGTTCTCAATATCACTGACCATCCTCGATCGGTCATAATTCCAGTTTAGCAATCTTTTCTTGCGGCCGGAATCATTGTGAGAGTATGGTCTCAATGAGTGTAGCATACTGCTACTTTTCTATGGCCAAGTTGGTCAATTATAGGTTCTAAGGTCAGTTGATGCTTAATGACCCATTAGCAGCCCCATACTCTCCTTGTTCCTCCACAAGGGGTATCGGTACCAACTAATGTGTCACACCAACGTAGCTACTTCTTCAACCGTATCGGTCTACGCCGTACAGTTCCCTCACAGTCTATTGCTACTTACCTAAAAGGTGTCCCCTGATCCGGGTTATGATCTATAGTAACTCCGATACAAAGCCCACAAAGATAAAGCAAACATATCAAACAATTGAAACAATATGATGAACTAATCCTAAGGTACACCCCACTTATTAAGTCCCCAACCGAGTCGTCAGTTCTATGATACGGTGGCCAGAACTGGGACGTGTTTCCCTATTTTTTTTAAGGAATTGCTGGTTTGTGTTTTGCGTGTGTTTGCAAAATGTCGCGGTAAGCAAGAGTCGCCACCGTCTTTTATTTTATCCAACAAGAAAAGGAAAAAAGAACAGAAAAATTCTTTTTTTGAGATATTTCTGAGTACGGGGGGTAGATTATAGAAAGGGAAGGTATTATCACCCTTTCTATCCGTAGTTATCTACGGGCTCTTAGGTACTTGCTCATCATTTTCAAAATTGTTTTCTTTGTGTTTGTGTGCTTTAAAAAAGTTTTTGTTTTAACTTCGATTTAACTCTTGCTTCTGTCTTCACGAGTGTAATGAAGTGTTTTTGAAAACTTGTTTGTAAAGGAGTGTAAGTGTGAAAAAGTTTGTTTTGATTGAGTAAGTACTTAAGAGCTAATCTACCTACTCGAAAAAAGAATCGTTTTATGTTTGTTTCCTTTAGACAGGGCTATCCCACTATTAGTGAGTAGGTAGCACCGTCGTTGGAGTTTTGAGGGTCAATTCGAAAGGGACGTACGGTCACTAAAGCAATGTTAGGACGTCTTAGTAGTAACCCTAATGTCTTAGATCAATTATCTGAGGCAACAATATCCGAGGCAACCTTTCCGAGGCAACTTTGATCTTTGGACAAAAGGACGACCACTAAAGCATCTTATACTCAATGATCATTTACCGAAGCAACCAAGTGGGAGTGTATCCTAGGAGTGCGCATGCGCGAGTGATTCAGTTTCAGATTATTTATCTTTGCACATGTTTAGCGTTATCTAACTGTTTTAAAATTACATACATTCTTGTCATGCATCCTAATGTCATACATCTAACAGTTAAATATTTGCGGAATTTAAAATGCAGAAATTAAACTACGTTATTACAAGGCTTCGGGTATTTACATAGCCAAAAACAAACCCTTTAAAAATAAAGCGATAAATGGAAATAAACGTACTAATTAAACTATTACAAACTGTGCGCAGTTACAATAATATGGATAAAAATAAAATAATAAAACGCGCGATGAAAGTTAGAATCGGGAAGAAATTAGGGTTTTGACCCTTCTATCCTAATTAAAAGAGAAAATGTTTTTGTTGTCTTTTAATACATTTTTTAAGAAAAAAAGATTAGGTTTTTTTAAAAATATATGTACAAATTAATTAGTGATTAAAATAATTAATAAAAATTATTACATAGCCTATTTTTGGTTTTTGTTATTTTTAAGAAAAGAAAGAAAAATTAAATTTGAAATAAAACCTATTTTGTTCTAATTAATTTTAATTATGTACAAAAAATAAATTAAAGTTATCTAAATTAACAAACCTAATTAAATTAATAAATTTATTGATAAAAAATGTACCTAAATCTAATTGGTGAAAAATAATATATTTGTGATTTTTTTGATAAAAAGAAAATAATTAATTGTTAGTAAATAAATAAATAAATTAAAAGAAATAAAATAAAATAGAAAAGAAAATAGAAAGAGAGAATGGGCTTGAATATGGGGGTGTAAAAAGCAGAATCTGGGCCCAAGAAGAGGGAAGTCCAAGTTGACTTCTGAGATCCAGCGCATTTGTGTTTGACTAGGCTCATGATGTTCCCTCATGGATGGCCCTTGGATCTGGCCATCTGACACTTGGCTGGATGGATTATGAGGACACATGGTAATCCCCTGGCTTGGCAAGCGCATTGGATCCTGAAAAGAAAAATAACATGTAGAAATTGGGGGACCTGGGATTCGAACCCAGGTCCTGAGGCAATTACCAACGCTACACTCACTACTGCACCACTTATATTTTGTTGTACATGGAATACATAATAATAATAATAATAATAATATACAAAAAAAACAAGCATTAGTGGAGGATAAAAAAACGCGCGCAGGAAGTTTGAATGGGCCAATGGAGAGATGACACGCAGGTCGTCTCCTTCCTCTCTCTGTGGGTAAAAGTCCCAGACTTTTACCTACGGACGTTTGTCTGTAGCTATTGACAAGGCTCATTCCAAAATCCTCCTTGAGCCATATAAATGACATCTAATGCCATGATTGGACTCGTCTCGTCCTCCTGAACATGATGGTACCATTCATGAAAGCTAATTTCACCTGCAATCAAAAACCCTAAAATGAAATCCAAAACCCTAACAATGGTGAAATCCACAGGCCATATAAATGCAATTAATCAATACATGAAGCTTGCAAATGTTTCATGGATCAACAATATATGATTAATTTATCCTAACAATGCCTAAATCATGGAATTCGAATTCAAGAAATGTTAGGTATCGTGACTGACTTACAGTGAGATGTAGGGCTTGAAAATGCTTGGTTTCGATTGCTTTCCCTTGCTGGGAGTCTCAGGAATCGATTGAGATAGCTGGAAGGCCTTGAGGATGCCTGGAACACTGAATTCGATCTTGCAATTTTTCTTGATTTTTTCAGTTTTTGTTCTTGATGATGCGCCTGTTTCTAACCTTGTTTTGAGTTTGCACGCCCTCTATATGTATCGAGGAATAGATTAGGGTTGATAATTGGTATCAATCTTCCTCCATCAATGAATTGGATTCTTGATTTGATTCACTTTGAAACCTTTCCAAAATTGGCCTATTTTAATCTTTTTGTACACACCATGCCTTGATACGAATTTGAATACTTGCTAGCTGTAATTTAAGACTTGAAACAAGCACAAAATCTTTTGTTTTCAATATTTTGGATTTTATATGATTTGTTTTGATTTAAATTGAAATAATTCAAATAAAAATCAAAATAAATAATAAAAATATGATAATGACAAGTGGTGAGGGCTAGAGCTCGTGGACTATGTTGCCAACTTAAAACAAGTGAAAAAGATTGGGCCCATTTGGCAAAATTTGAAGTTTTAGGCATAATTGACTTTTGGCAATTTTGCAAAAAAGCTCAACTTCACCAATGCATAACTTCCTCAATTTTGACTCTTTGGAGGTGTTCTTAGACTTTTTAGAAAGCTTTAGATGTTCTGTAAGAAACCCTTTTGTTATCATCTAAATTTGATATTCCATGCTCATTTATGAAGCATTGACACAAAAGGTGTTTTTGTTGACTTTCCAAAATGACCTATAATGTCTAAATTCATAACTTCTTGTGAGTGCATATTTTGAACTTGGGAAATGAATATGGATTGTATAGAATTTAATCCTATTAAAAATGAGCTTTGGATGGGTCATGTATCATAAAGTATGAGAAAGTTATGCTTGGTCAAAGTTGAGTTGACTTTTCCTACAAAACCCTAATTTAGCAACTTTTGGTTCTTGATGAATTGTGAGCAATCCTTGATGAATCATGATCAAACCTTGATAAAATGATGAATTATACTTAAAAATGAGGATGTTGACAAAAAATCTTGAAGTTTGACTGTATGTGGGCCACAGTTGACTTTTGCCCTAGCATAGTCGATTTTTAGGCCTTTGAGCAATTGACTGAGCAAATTTTCTCTGCAAGGCTTGAAACTTGACATGGATGATCTTGAGAACATATTAGGATAATGTTGAGAATTTGGGACCACTTGGACTCAAGTATCTTGATGCAACATGAAACCCTAATTTGAGGTAGACTGCCTTAGGAGAGAGCTTGTATGGCCAACCCTTGGACTACCTTGAGCAACTTGGGCATTTTTCTTGAAATGTTTTGAGAAATATGGGAGGGAAAATTTTGGGGTACAACACATGGGTTGTAGGTGATGAATCTCCTAATTCCAAGTAGAGGGACATTAGGGAATTCTCCATAACGGTCGATGATGATAACATTCTCTTTGGATCGAGAGCACCAATGAATGTATGAATGTTTGAGCGTCATTAACCTTTGTGACCACCTTGAACCTTGCTCATTCTTTAATACTGATTGGGGAAGATGAGAAATAAACCACCTTGCAAAGAGAGGAGTGCAACACATGAGGACACCTATTTTCCTCATTGTGCGAGTGTGAAAAGAGTGTAGGATATCCCCTAGCAATGTAGGCACCGGGTTGCGTTACATGAAGATTTTGACGGTGTTCACATATATGAGTTGGTCAGGATTTGGAAACAAAACCATCCCATATATGAGAAGAGCCACAATTTCCTCAAATTCTTGCAAGTCTAAGGAATTCCAACAACTTTGGGCTTTCTCAAACAGAAACTTTGCTAAGAAGCCTTTGACACCACTCCTAGTTTCCCAACGGTTTGTGACATCAGATGAGTGTAAGTGTAGAGCTTGAGAAATATCTTATGGCTTTGTATCTCTTTCCATACCGTTGAAAGGTAGTTTATTGAGAATGGGAATCCTCAAGAGTTGGGAGAATTCTTCTAAAGTAGGCACAAGTTGATAGTCAGGAAATGTAAAGCAATGGTGCAAAGGATCAAAGAACTGAAAAAGCACCTTCATCATGTCCTCATCTATGTTGGAGGTGACCAAGTTGAGTAGATGACCATGTCTCTCGGTGAATGGAGAGTTCCCAGGAATCCTTGAAGCTAGCTCCTTAAGTTGTAGAGGGACTCTCACAAGGTTGACTTGAATAGTTTTCCTGCGAAGTGAATCCATATCCTACAAAACAAGAACAAATATGAATCCCAAAATCCTTGAAATGGTTAGTGGATGTATATGATGTTCATGATGTCCATGATGTTATGTACAAGTATGCATATACAAACAAAACAAACAAATCCTTAGTTTAGGCTTGCATGGAGTTTTATAGATAAGTACCCTCTTGAAGTTTAGTTGGCTTAAACCTGTCCCAGTAATAGTAACCGGGTTCTAAGGAGCTCAATATCACCATATTGTTTCCTTGGTCATTGTTTCATCTCAAGCCTCTTTTATGGCGACCGAAATATCCCACTAAACCAAACCTTAATGAGTGTAGTATCGAGTATCTACCAACTTCGAACTGCACCAAAGCCGGTCATCTCACTACATCCTAAAGGCCAAATTGGTCTAGTAAAGGTTCTAGAAGTTCATTAGTGCTTCATGACATCACTCAGCGGCCCCGTATTCTCTTTGATTAACTCAAAGGCTACCAGAACCCACAAATATGTCGCACTAACATAGCTATTTCTTAGACCATGTCGGTATACCCCGCACAGTTTCCATAATGTATTGCTACTTACCTATAATGTATCCCTAAATCCGGGTAAAGGATTCAAACCCAAACAAAGAACCATAATGTAAAGCATACAAGTCAAACAATGTAAGAAAGTAAATGTGATCTATCCCTAAGGTAACCCCACTTTTAGAATCTCCCCAGCAGAGTCGCCAGTTCTGTAATACAGTGGGAGAACTGACTTGGTTGTTTTGCATTTTATCATAAATTTTGAGGTTTAGCAAGAGTCGCCGCCGACTTTTCTTTTATCCAAAAGGAAAGGTGAAAAAGCACAGGAAAGACCATTGAGATTTTTTCTTAGGTTCGGGGGGTAGATTATGAAAAGGGAAGGTATTAGAACCCTTTTCATCCATGGTTTTCCATGGGCTCTTAGTTACTTGATAGATCACTTGCTTTTGTTTGAAATTATGCTTTGTGTGGTTTTGAAAGTATTTTGTAAAAGAGGCCATCGTTAGGCAATCTTTGTAATGATTCTCGTTTGTAAGAATGTATACAAAGATGTTGATCTTTTTGAAAATGGTTTCAGTGTTTGTAAGATGTTTGGAAATGTGTGTGTTTGTTTTTGAAAATAGAAAGGATATTTGTTTTAAAATGGAGCAAGTAACTAAAAACAATCTACCTACTAAAATGTCTTTCTTGTTCATTTTCTTTTCCTTTGATATTGTTGTATTACCATTGATTTGGTAAGCAACCCTATCTTTGGATGTAAGCGGGATGGGCGTGGGTCATTGTATAACCATGATTAGCAATATTGCAAAGTATCTTAGCATTTTTTGAGGGACTAAGATCATTTTGGTAAGGCAAATTTGAATAGCATCATCGAGGGACTATGATCTTGTATTTGTTTGTTTTACTAAGATACCTTACATGCGTAATATGGCCATTTTTGTATAAGGCAACCAAGTGGATTTTACCCTAGGGGTTATTGTGTGCAAGTGTATTGATTTTCATGCATTGCTTATCTTGAATTAGGGTTTTCTATTTGATTGGTTTTATCTTGCCATACAAACCCTAATTACTAGCATGTTATGTAAAAGCGATCAATTGCGAAATTAAAAGATTACTACGCTATTACAACACTTTGTAGGAGGGGTGTGTACAATTTATGAATGGGGGATGGAAATAACATTAAATCCTAAATTACTTATTACAACCATATTGAATGGATAAGAATGTGCAATAAATGTAAAATGAATTTGTTTTGTTTAAGAAAAGAAATAAATTTTGTTTAAGAAAATATTTTTGACCTTTTTTATTTTAAAAAATAAAATAAAGCATGTGAGATATAAAATGTTCTTGGTGTTTCTAATTAGTGAAAATAGAAGTAATAGAAAAAATAATAAAGAGAAAGAGGAAAGAATCAGAGCAAATGCTGGAATAGAAGAGGTCAGAAGTTCTGACCCTAGCGTGCTGCACAAACTGGAAAAAAAACGTTAATAGAAATATGGAAAGTCATAAGTTCTGGATCCGCTAAGAACAAATGAGTTTTTAGAAGTTCTGACACCACTGATAGAACTCCATCTCCTTCTCTATGCTAGTCAGAACATCTGCAACTTAGTCATTTCTCAACAAGATAGAAGATACGCATATAAAAGTTTATGGCAGGTTTCATGATGTTTCAGAAACAAGAGATATCAGAACTATAAATCAGAAGCAAGCATGAATTTGTTAAACCTAACTCTGAGTTCTAATTTCTTTAAGAAGTCCTGAACTGAAATTCTCTCTACTTAGGCAGGCAGATGCATGAAATTTCAGAGTATGTACATTATCATAATCAGGATGTCTACATTGTGTTTTGAACATTCAAGTCTAACAATGCCTAAGTAATATGACAAGAGTCAGCAGAAGCTTACCTTGCAGCTGGAAAAATACTCTGAGCTGGAAGCTGATTCTGACCGCTTGTGGTATTCTGAACAGCTTCCTCACGTGTTCAGTAGGTCTTTTTGAGATGTACGTCAAATGGACGGTATGTTACAGTTTGATTACAGAATTTAGGATGGCTTTTGAATATATATCAGAAACTGTATGGGTGATTTTGGTCAAGAAACACTTGAGGAAAAATGGAGTTTGGATGCAAGGATCAAAAAATGCTAACAGGTTTTATATTTTTGGTGTTTACAGTTTTTTGGACTCTTGGAATTTTTGCAGAGGTTCAAGACTTTTCTTTTTTTCCAAATTTTTCGACCTCTTTACAGTTGCCAATGGTTTTCAATTTATAGGAAAAATTCTCATAGCTTGGAGAGGTCAGGGGTACAACTATCATATGCTAGGTGCTGACTTGTTCTTGAAGAAAGTTCAAATAGGTATGGTGGTTGGCAATTTTTTTAGCCATGCCTAAGCTGGATTAGCAAGCAGGGATTAAGGAAAAGTAAACCCAAAAGCAAAAGCAACGCATGGGCCCTAACATATTCTTGTACAAAAGTTGCTTTTCAAGGACAACAAAGGTACTTCCATGCCACACGTGGGGAAATCCTTTGGATAAAAACTCAAAAGTGGTTGTGAGCATTAAATGATGGTGAGATTTATCAAACCAGAAATCCTGCAATGTGAGATTTTTCATCATTGCTTAATTCTGGATCAGAAGTTCAGCTTCAGCGTAACTTTAGAACAAACATCCAACTTCTGATCTTTGTATTTCTTTGCTCCAGTATGTTCTGAAGGAGCTCCCAAGCTTTCCAGGAAGCTTGCAACACGCTTAATAACCCTTCTTTGAGTTGCTCTTGCAAACTCTGACTGAATCTTTGTGAGAACTGGTCCAGAAGATGTATCCAAACTCTGTCTTAGAACTGTCCAAAATTGGATGAATGCTGCAGTTTTATGGACGTGTCTTTGAGGAGTCATAACTTAAAATCGCAACATTTCTAGAAGAAGTTTCGTTCTGCAATGTTTTAGGTCTTATTGAGATCTAAACTCTTGTGTTAGAAATTCTTCCAGAATCAACTTGCATCATGGTAATAATCTGATCAGAAGTTCTGGGCTCGTCATATTTCCTAAACAGAAAAATTTCTAAGTATTTGGAGTTTTGACTTTTCCAAAGCAAATTTGACTTTCGAATTTCTAGATGAAACAAACCTTATATTTTAACATGTCTTGATGAAATATTATTATTGAAACTTGATTTTGATCTAAAAGTCAAAGTTTTACTTTTTAGTATGCAAATGACCATTTTGCCCTTGTGGATGACTTTCTTGGAAAATTTGTAATTCAAGGCTTGAAATTGGATGGGAACAAACCTGAGGGTTCATGGTGATCCTTTGAGAAATGAGAGGGAAAATTTTGGGGTACAACAGAAGTCATATGTGCTCGCATAGGAAAACCACCTCTACGCATTAGTAGTCATGAAGTGAATGCTCTTGAAGACTCCGACAACAACTATGATTTTGATGACTGGATCTACCCGACTACCGGTGAAGGACTCAATAACTGGCATGCCAAGGATTTCATTCCCATCTCCTTCAACAAGGAGTAATTACCATTTACAGTTTTATCAATTTAAGAACTTTGTTTGCAATTTTATTGAACAATGACTTTAAGCCATGTGCCATACCCGAGCACCATGGTCCATTTGTTAAGGGTTTATTCATTTTCATATGCCATATGATCATTTAATGAAAAAACATTAGACTATTTTGCATTCAAATTTTGCGCCCATTGTCTTTCTTTCACTTTATTGCATTTTCAAAATAGCCATGTATCTCACATGCACGCACACACACATTTGCAGATCCTCAGCCACTCTGGGTATCGCTGACAACGACTCTACTATTGCCACCTATGAATTTAAAAATCCAACCTACCAAGCTGAAGACGAAGGCGAAGAAGATTGTGAAATGTCTAGGGAATTATCCAAACTTCTGATGCAAGAGGAGAAGGCCATTCGAATACATGAAGAGCCAGTTGAAGTGATCAACCTAGGTACCGAGGAAGATAAGAAAGAGGTCAAGATCGGCGCCAATTTAGAAGATGGTGTCAAAGACAGATTGATCCAGATGTTACATGACTATGTTGAAGTGTTTGCTTGGTCATATGAAGATATGTCGGGGCTTGATACTGACATTGTAGTTCATCATCTACCTACAAAGGAAGATTGTCCTCCAGTCAAGTAAAAGGTTCATCGTATGCGGCCAGACATGTCTGAAAAGATAAAAGCTAAGGTAATGAAGCAGTTCAATGCAGGTTTTCTAGAAGTGACGTCATATCCCCAATGGGTGGAAAATGTGGTCTCCGTGCCAAAGAAGGATGGAAAGGTCCGTATGTGCGTAGATTATAGAGATTTGAGTAGGGTAAGCCCCAAATATGATTTCCCACTACTGCATATTGAATCCTTGGTAGACAACACTGCTCAACATAAAGTCTTCTCCTTCATGGATGGCTTCTCTGGCTATAATCAAATCAAAATGGCGCCCAAAGACATGGAAAAGACCACTTTTGTTAAACAATGGGCCACCTTCTGTTACAATGTCATGCCTTTCAGTTTGAAAAATGCAGGGGCAACCTATCAATGAGCTATGGTAGCCCTATTTCATGACATGATTCATCATGAGATAGAAGTATATGTTGATGACATGATTGCAAGATTGCAAACTGAGGAACAAAACCTTGATCATCTTCATAAGTTGTTTGAGAGGTTAAAGAAATACAAGCTAAGGCTGAATCCCAACAAATGCACCTTCAGGGTGAGATCTAGAAACCTCTTGGGGGTTTGTCATCAGTGGAAAAGGTATTGAGGTCGATCCTGCGAAAGACAAAGCCATACAAGAAATTCCAGCTCCCTGTATTGAGAAAGAGGTTAGGGGTTTCTTAGGTCGACTCAACTACATTGCTCAATTCATATCTCACTTAACTGCTACTTGTGAGCCAATCTTTAAAGTATTGAAGAAAGATCAAGTAGTCATATGGAATGATGATTGCCAAGTGTCTTTTTTACAAGATCAAAGAATATTTGCAAGAACCTCTCATCTTGATGCCTTCGGTTGAAGGAAGACCTCTAATTACGTACTTGACTGTATTAGAGAACTCAATGGGGTGTGTGTTGGGCCAACATGACGAGTCTGGCCGAAAAGAGCATGCAATATACTACCTGAGAAAAAAGTTTATCGACTGTGAAACAAGATATTCACTGCTCGAGAAAACTTGTTGCACTCTAGCATGGGCTACTCGCCGGCGAAGGTAGTATATGTTGACTCAAACCACTTTGTTGATTTCTAAGATGGGCCCTATCAAGTACATCTTTGAGAAACCAGCTATCTCTGGACGAATAGCTAGATGGAAAATGATCCTGAATGGATATCATATCCAATATACTACATAAAAGGCCTTCAAAGGAAGTGTGTTGGCAGATCATTTGTCCCATCAAGCTGTTGATGATTACCAATCCATGAACTTTGAATCCCGACGAGAATATCATGCTGATAACTGATTGCGAAAAGCCTGGACCGTATGACGGACCTGAACAATGATCTCGGTGGACTATGGATTTTGATGGGGCTTCCAATGTGTTGTACCGCAAAATTTGTCCTCTCATTTCACTCAAGACATGCCTCCAAAGATCATCAATTGCTCAAGTTGACTAAGAATTTACTAGACAAATCCTCCTCTAAAGACAATAAGCCTCAAACTAGGGTTTCAATTTCAAACAAGATGGTTGAATACTAAGGGTCCCAAATGTTCTCCATTGCCCTAGTATGTCCCCAATATCACCCATGTCAAGTTTCATGCCTTACACAACATGTTTGCTCAGTCAACTGCTCAAGTATTGGAAAATCAACTGTACTAGGTCAAAAGTTAATTATGACCCAAATACAGTCAAACATCAAAGATTTTTGGTCAACATCAACATTTTGAAGTAATCTCCATCATTTGATCAAGGGTTGATCATGATTCCTCAAGAAATGCTCCCAACTCATCAAAAGTCAAAAATGGCAATTTAGGGTTTCTATAGGAAAAGTTAACCAAACTTTGACCAGGCATAACTTTCTCATACATTATCAGAAATTTTCCAAACAAGGCTCATTTTGAAGAGAATCCAATGCACTACAACTTCTCTTCATCCCTCAAGGTCAAGAAATGCCTCAATCAAAAGTTACAAGTTCATACATTATAGGTCATTTCAAAAAGTCAACAAAAACACCTTTTGGGTCAAAGCTCTTTATATGAACATGGAAGATCCATTTGAGATGAAACCAAAAGGGTTGTTTAGAGGACTACCTAATCTTTCTAAAAAGTCAAAGAACACTCTCTTAGGGTCAAAAATGAGAGATATATGCATTGCTAAAGTTAACCAAATTTTGGATATTTAAATGAAGTCACCATTGAGCAAAATTGATATTTTTCCAAATGGGCCCATGTTTTCTTGTTTGAAACTTGTTCCTAAGATGGCCCACGACCCCTGAGCTTATCCACTTATTATTTTATTATTTGTTTTGATTTTTTATTCATTTAAATAAAAATAAATCAATTTATATAGTGGAATAATGAAATAAAATCCAAGATTTGATTTTATGAGCACATTATGAGTCTATGATCAACTGGCAACTCAAGGACTTCGTGCAACGAATGATTGGAACAAAAGTAGAAAGATTTGGACTATTTTAGAAACTAAAAATATCCATAGCAAATCAAATCTTTTTTTCCATAATTTTTCAAGATTGCGTCTGTTTTTGTTAACCTAATTCGTTCTATTATATATTCATAACATTCCTAGAGCAAAAAAACAAGGATCGGCCATGTAGAATTGAGAGAAGAAACTCAAAATTTTGGACAAAAGAGTAGTGATCGAATTTTGATTTAGAGGCATATTTAAGGACTTTGAAGGTTGGCAATCCATTCCTGGGCATATTGGGAAGCTAGCTGGATCACTTGCATGCATCAAGACGCCCAGAATCATTCTCCACGACCTCACGATTTGCCCTTTGTTCTTGAATCTGATTTTGAATATACACGCATGATAAATGAATTATAACTATATATTCATGTTTGTATAATCATTTAGAACATGTTTGCATAATTATTTGTATGTTTTGATGTATATTTAGCTGACTGCCATTGCTAGGATTTGAAGCTTCGTTTTAGGGTTTTTTGTTTCAGGCAAAATCAGGGAAAAAGATGAGCACCATTGTACTCACGAGATCAAACCTAGTTGATTTGTATTCTTGGATTTCATTTTTATTACGTGATTGTGATTTTTGAGAGATGCAGGTTTATAGCTACAGCGTATGTCCATAGGTAAAAGTCTTGAACCTAAAACGACAGTCCCTAAGGGAAGATGACTGTGTGTCAAAGCCTGGGTGGGAAGTTTGAATTTGGCGCGCGTTTTTACTATTACTGTTGATTATTAAATAAAATATATTATTATTATTTTGTATAACAAATAACCAAGCGTCCCAGTGGTAAGAAGGAAGGGTCATAAGGCGTTGTGTGAGGGAGCTCAGGGGTTCGATCCCTACTTCCAACATTTTCTATTTTCTCTCAATTTCTTTGCAGATCCTATGCTCTCATCACAAGCATGCTCACCATAGGTCTCCATATCAGCATCCTTGGATCAATCAGCGCCCAGATCCAACACCCCAAGGTGACAGTTCCATGGTGGACCTTCCCAAGCGTGACAACACTGGATCTCACGTTGCCTTGGGCCAACAGGATTGGGCTCAGGCAGAATTTCAGCAACACGGCCCCTAATTTGGGTTCACACCCCCATCAGGCCCATTCTTTTCACCTTTTCTTTATTGTTTTATTTAATTTTTTTTTGTTTTAACTATTTTAAAACAAATCAATTTTTTTATTAAATCATAAAATCAAATAATCATAAAAAAATAGGATTTAGTTTTATTTTTAATAAATTAATTTTTTGCAAATTAATAATTTTTAATTAACTTTAATTTTGTTTCGTTAATTAAAATTAATTAGGAAAAATTAGGTCAAAATTCAATTCTTTTTCTCATAAAATCCCAAAATATTTTTAGTAATCAAATTAGATTTTTAGGGTTTTCGAACCGTTTTTTCGTGTTAATTCTCGCGTAATTATTTTTGTCGTACGATTAATTTTTACTATTGATGTAACTGCGCCCGGTTTGTAATAGCTTAATTAGGTTTTTTTCAATTCTGCATTTTTACTTTTCAGTCATTAATTATGTAATTGCACCAAAGCCTTGTAATAATTAGGAACTTTATCTTTCTGCCATTTATTTTCCCGCTCGATAAACTGTTTAGATGAATGTTTAATAGGGTTTCCTGAAAGATAATGATTAATTGAACCTAGATAACCCTAATTGTGCAAGATAAAATATCTAAAAAAAGCACATTGCTGCACACTTGCACCCTTAGGGTATACATCACTCGGCTGCCTTCGAATTACGGTCACAATTCTCGAAACGTGAGAATTCTTAGTGGCTGTTCTTAAGTCTAGAGATCACTAGTCCCTCGATGACCCTCTCGACTGTTTCCTTGGTATAAAAGTGTTCTTAGGGCTTTAGGACAGTTACTAAGAGATCTTGCCCTGTTGCCTTAGTGACCGTACGTCCCTTTCGATTGTCCCTCAAGAATCTAACGACTAGGGCTACCTACTCACTAATAGTAGGATAGCATTGTCTAAAGGATAGGAGGAAAAGAACAAATTTTTTTTCGAGTAGGTAGATAATTGTTAGGTACTTGCTTAAACGATTCTTTTTACACACCACATTTTCAAACACTTTTCAAACAAAGTTTTCAAAACGCTTTATCACACTCTTGAGGACTGATACATGGGTTATCATAAAGCGAATCGCCGCACTAAGGCATTTTCAAACAAAAACCTTTTCACACAAACACGAAAGCAATTTTCAAAAATGAGCAAGTACCTAAGAGCCCATGGAAAACCATGGATGGAAAAGGTGCTAATACCTTCCTTTTCCATAATCTACCCCCTTATTAAGAAACTCTCGAAAAAAGGTATTTTTTTGTTCTTTTCACCCTTTCCTTTGTTGGATATAAGAAAAGTCAGTGGCGACTCTTGCTTACCGCGACATTTGTGAACACAAAATGCAAAACCAGTATAACAGTCGGTTCTGCCACCGTATCACAGAACTGGAAACTCTTCTAGGGATAATTATAAAGTGGGGTTTACCTTAGGGTCTAGATCATTTTAAAATTGCTTTCTTTGTTTGTTTTGACTGTTTATCTTTGAGGGTTTGTTGGGGTATTCTTGTAAAGATCCTATACCCGGATCTGGGGACACTTTTTAGGTAAACAGAAATAGATCGTGGAGACTGTACAACAAAGACCGATATGGTTGAAGCGATAGCTGTGTTAGTGTGATACTTTGGTTGGTATCGGTAACCCTTGTGTTGAATCGAGGAGAATACGTGGCGGTCGCGTGGTGTCGTGAAGCAGTAATGAACCTTAGAACCTTAGTTGAACAAACTTGGCCATTAGAATGTAGTGAGATAGCCGACCTCAGTGTAAAGCTGGGAATCAGTTGATACTCGATACTACACTCACTGAGATCGGACTTTCGGGATATTTCCGCCGCAAGAAAAGATTGCTAAGCTGAAATAATGCTCGATAAAGAAAGATCAGTGATATTGAGACTCCTTAGAACCCGATTACTATTTCTAGGACAGGTTTGGAACCAACTAAACTTCAAGAGGGTATTTACCTATAAACCCCATGCAAGCCTAAACCTAAGGTCTTGTGTGCTTTGCTTGTGTGTGATTAATTTTATTAAACATGACATCATGCATCATAAACATTCATTCTTCATTACACTAACCATTTCAAGGATTAGGGGAATTTATCTTTGTTCTGTTTTGCAGATCATGGCTTCCGCTCCTAGAAATACCATCTGAATCAGCTTTGTGAGAATACCACTTCAACTCAAAGAGCTAGTATCCAGGGTTTCTGAGACTTCCTCATTCACCAAGAACTACGGTTGACTCTTCAATCTGGTTACCTCGGGTTTTAATGAGAAGATGATGAGTGTGCTCTTTCAGTTCTTTGACCTTAAGCACCATTGCTTCACCTTTCCAGAATTTCAGTTGGTACCCACCATGGAAGAGTTCTCTCAGATATTGGGCATACCTATTTTGGATCAGTTTCCTTTCACCGGTTTGGAAGAAGCTCCAAAGCCGGAGGTAATTGCAATGTCTTTACACCTGAAATGATCCGACGTTGTATCTAACTGGGAAATAAGAATCGGAGTTAAGGGTTTTCTAGATAAGTTCCTAATAGAGGAGGCTCAGTTGTTTTGGGATGATTTGGACTTCCAGGCTTTTGAGGAGGTCTTGGCCCTTCTCATCTATGGGTTAGTATTGTTCCCTAATCCAGACTTACTCATAGATGTGAATGCTATCAAGGTCTTCCTCTGTCACAACCCTGTGCCCACATTACTCTGAGACATCTTGCATACCTTATACACCCACACCACAAAGAAAAGAGGGATTCTTATGTATTGTGTGCCATTTCTTTCGAGGTGGTTTATTTCTCACCTCCCTAAGACAGTACTGAAGAATGAAGAAGGTTAGGCTGGTCACAAAGGATAATGTCACTTTCTCATGCGGATATTCTCTAGTATTTCCGATCTATGGGAGATATTTCTATTATTGACCACTGCAGGGAATTTCCTAATGTCCCACTACTTGGCATTAGGGGAAGCATAACCTATAATCCTTCTCTGGCTCTGCGACAATTTGGTTATGCTCAAAGGGATGGTCCTCATGAGATGCTTATCCAGTGCATCGTGTTTAACTATGAGGATGATGTTCAAGAGTATCGCCATAGGTTCATACGAGCTTGGGGCATGGTAAACAAATTTGACATCAGGACTTTGGGACCGAAGACTTCCATTCCTATGGAACCTTATCTCTAATGGGTACGAGCTCGTGCTCAAAACCTTATGATGTCATACATAGCCATCTTACCAATGATTGTGGAGTCCATTACTGAAGGGGATATTCCCTATACGGTTCTTCATCCTGATATGCCCATTGATCCTGAGGAATTACAAAGATCCAGGATTCAACTGAAGAAAGAGCGGGATACCTTTAGAGACCATTTCTATGCCCATGAGAGGAATTTTTTAGAGCTCACGAAGCAACTTCATAAGGAAAGAAGCCTCAATGCCTATCTCGGCATGAAGAGGAAGCGCCCATGGGAAACCGGGTCTTGTTTTAAGTTTTTGAACCTTCATTTGAAACGCCTAAAAGGCAATTGTATTTTGAATTCTGCTAATAAAATCTTTGTCTCATTTTGATCCGCAAATTTAAATTTCCAGAAATCCTTGAAATCATTGCATACACATATCATACATATCATTGCATAAACAGGTGTCAAAGTAAGTTTCTCATCCTCTTCGCTGTTTATTTCAGCCATGTCTCTCGAACAAACTGTGAAGGACTTACAGACTCAGAATGAACAATTCCAACAGATGATCATGGCTCTAGCCAAAGGGAAAGAGGAACTGAAAGCCTTGATTATTAAAGACAAGACCAAGAAGCCAAGAAGGACAGCTAGTGTGGTAAATCTGGAAGAAGATTCAAGGGAGCATTGAAGCAAATGGTTGATCTGGCCTCTTCATCCAAGGAAGGAGAGAACCAAGAGGGTGAGACAAGAGAGGAAGACCCTAGTCCAGGGGAATCTTATAATGACACTGATTACAATGAAGAGCAGTATCCTCTGACCGACGAAAAGTACAAACAGTTGGAAGAACGTCTGAGTGTAATGGAAATCAAGAAGATGCCTGGGCTGGATTTTGAAGACCTGGGTTTGGTGTATGGGGTTGTCATCCCGCCAAAGTTCAAAGTGCCATTGTTTGCCAAGTACGATGGGGTTTCATGTCCCAAAATGCACCTCATGTGAGGAGGATACAGCCTCACACCGCTGACAGGGACTTATGGGTCCATTTATTTCAGGATAGCATGTCCGGAACTCATTTAGATTGGTTCTACCAGCTGGAAAGGACCAACATCTGCAATCGGGAAGACCTGGCTGCTGCTTTCTATAAGCAGTGAAATTCTGGCTACAGATACTCAATGTCACGTCCAATGTTATGACACCGTATCTGACTTACTATATGACAGTAAATACAAAAGCAGTAAATAACACAATCAATTGTTTACCCAGTTCAGTGTGCAACAACACCTACTCTGGGGGCTACCAAGCCAGGGAGAGAATCCACTATAAGAGATGTTAATTCAGGAATAAACCAACCAGTTTATCTCCTTCACTTAAGACCTACCCAATGCAATTCTAATCTAAGTACAACTTAAACCTGAGTTCCTACTCACTCCCCCTCAATCACAGCAGTGATACATAAACCAATTTGACTTAAGAATTGATGAAGACACTCTTCAAAACACACACTTGATTAAGCTTCACAGCTTTTTAATCAAGTAACACAATCACTCGTGCTTCACAGCTTTGAGTGATGTACACAACTAACTTGACTCTGCTTCACAGCTTTAGTCAAGTAACATTCAAACACTCTTGCTTCAAAGCTTTGAGTGCTACACAACCCTTACAATTGAAACCTATTCCAAGGCACTTATCACAATGATAATTGCTTGGAGTACAATAAACAAATCTATACAGATTACAAAATTGATCTTCTAATCAATCAGCAGGGATGCCTTGAAAAACCGCAGCTCTGTTGAATATATAGCAGCTGCAACTTCAGTTAGGGTTTCCAAAAACCTAGGGTTGATTCCGTTTGACCTAAAGACCAGGTCACAGTACTTTATTGATCAGGTTAGGATTGAGCTAGGTTACTCCTCAGAAAACGCAGGATTCTGTTTAGAAGGGACTGAGTTATTTCCTGAAAAAACTCAGACTTATCCAATCCTGCAATCCTGTTAGTTCAGAACAGGATGTCATAACATCTGTTATGACATCTGAGAAAACCTGTCTACTGATTTAGCAAAATGTGATCATTTTGCAAACATGCTCAGATACACACTTATAAACATCAGTATTTGAATTACAATATTTTTCTGCACATGTACCTATTGAGTTAGTACAACCTGAACTAGAATGTTATGACATCAGTCATGACATTCACACATACACTTGGGATTTACCAAAAATGCAAGCCAATACCTAAACACCTACAAACTCCCCCTTTGGCAGATTTTTGGCTAAAGTCCCTAAACAATCAGAGATAAATAGATATCAGCAGAAGTAAGTGACAACAGAAAAATATAGTGTCAAGTACTAATTAAGCAGTACCAAAAATATTCTCCCCCACTTTAGCCACAAATGGGCCAAAGATTACATGTTTATGAAGTTATACAGTTATCCAAAACAAAATAATGAGATCAGCAGCAGACAACAGCAGAACACACTTCCAAACTCCACCAGCAACACCACCAAGCAGCAATCAACCTTCAAGCACTGTCATCAGACTCAGAGGAGCCAGTTTCTTCAATGTTGAGCTGTCCTTCAGCTTCTATACCTTCTTCCCTTCTGCTTTCTTCAGCTTCCTCCTTCTCTAGCCTGGCAATCAAAGCTTCTAGGGTCCTTTTTCTAGCATCCAGATCTTTGCAAGTTTCTTTTAAAACAGCTATGACATCTGATGTCTTGGACTGGATCTTTGCAGACGATGTCTCAGCTGATTTTATGACAATGTCTGGAGCATGGGATCCCTGAAACAGTTTGTAGTGCAGGCCAAGGGCAGGGGCTCTTTTGCAGACTGTATCTCTTGCTACAAGGATGTCAGGGTATTGTGCAAGGATGATTCCACAAAGGAGGGAGGGAAAAGCAATTGGTCCTTTGACAGCATAACTGCCAGCATGCTTCAAGGTTTGTTCAAAGATGTACCTTCCATAGTCAAAGGCAGTCTTGGTTCCTACAGCATAGATAAATCTCCCCAATCCTGTGGAGATGGTTGATTTGTGATTTGTAGGCACCCAGTTGGCTGCACCTATTTTATGCAAGATGGCAAATTTCATGCTGAGTTTACTAGCCTTCAGCTTCCCTTTCAATGGCCAGTACTTTACTTGCCTGGCAGTGATGGTCAAGCACACTTCATTGTCAGTTGCCTCTAGATCAGGACAGTCCTTATTTGTTCTTCCAAGAAACTTGTTGATTTCTGATGGAGAGAACTTGACCCTTCTTCCTCTAACAAACACACTCTCAAAGTCAGCTGACCTCCCATCAGCACAATCATTGGACAGGTTCACTACAAACTCTTTAACCAGATTTTCATAACATTTGTTAAACTTCATCACTGTCTTCATTAGCCCAGCATTCCTGATAAGATCTATGATGTCTTTGCACTCCAAGGCATCATTGTTGAGTTCTCTCTCCAAGGCTATTCTCTTCAGGCACACATACTTCCATCTGTTTGCATTGTCAGGATGATGAAAGGAGATGTTGTCTGTTGGCACTTCAGGCACTCTAGCAATCTTGCTGGAGGGGAGCTTCCTTCTGATGGGAGTATTGTCAATGTCAATCTCAAATTCTGATTCATCATCAGAATCAGAAGTTTCAGGTTCTTTACTTTTCTTGGAGATTGGTTGTCTAGCAGTCTGCACCTGTGCCTTCTTCCCTTTTGTCTGAATTTTCTCAGCCATCCCTTCAGCCTTGGATTTCTTAGCATCAGGTTTAACAGTCTCACTACTCTTTCTTTTCATCAATCTCCTAGCAATGCTAGGGTTCACATTAGCAATCAGTTCATTATCTGAGTAATCTTCATCCACATCAATGATAGGTGGATCAGCAGCCTTTTCAGAGGGATTCTGAATGTTGTCTTTTGGTGTCACAACATCCTCAGTGACATCTATATTTTCAGAACCTTCCACATTTGGACTTTCTGATTGATTCAAAGGGATAGAAATCCCCGGTACAGATTGGTTGCCACTCAGAATGCTAGTAACCAGTCTAGCAATAGCTTGGTGTACTTGAACTGATCCTTCTTTATTAGGTATAGAAGACGAAGGAAGAGAAGAATTACCAGAGATTGTAGCTTGAGCTCTTTCTGCATGTCTGGTCCTGAGCTTTTTGACTCTGGCTGGGTCAGTTTCCATCTCCCTGAGAGGAGTGACCTCAAGAACTTCAGATTCTATGCATGTAGTGATTGCCCTAGAATCTTGATCAGATGACGACGATGATGAGTGAGACGAAGCCGCCATGGTGGAAGACGATGTCTGAGACATTGTGTTTAACGTTGAGTAATAGTAGCAGTTTGAGAAAACTCTTTGATTGGGAGGAGGAAACAGGTTGCAAGGATGAGAGAGGTAGGGAGTACAAGGGAGTCTCTTCAACTTCTTAAGCCTTTTGAAGGAATTGTGAATGAATATGATTAACCCACTAAATATAGACTTAATAAAATTAATCCCTTCAACCCTTGTTTTCAGCAAAACTAATTGCTATAATTTATCATGTTGGTGAATACCCAATCTGCCCCTCAAATTTTCAAGTTTATTTCCAACACGCGCCTTGGTAGAAGAATCAGTCAGCTGAAGCTTAGAGAAGCTATGTTCCAGTTCAAATGACTTCTTCTCTTCAAAGTCAATAGGGTTCAAGGAGATGTTGAATGTTTTCAGATTATCACACCACAATGTCACAACATCTTGTGTAACATTGTACTTAGGTAGCATCTGTTTTGACCAGATGTTTTGAGAACAGAATTTATGAGACTTGTTCTTTCCAACATCCTTGTCAAGATGACTTAAGGTTCTGACAACACATTCTTTTTCAAGTTTATTTGCCACATCACATATATTATCAGCCTGTAGTTTTGGAGTTCTTCTGACAGCTTCCATAGGAATAGCTCTTTTTATTCTTCCAAGCTTATGCTGCCACTGTTTCATCTCTTTTTCTTCTTTGATGATTTGACTCATAGTGGAGATATCAGTGTTCTCAGGCTGCCACACATAACAGTTATCTTTGGATTTGATTCCTCTCATTACAACATCTAGTTTTTCATTAAATACTAGACATTCAGATCTTGAGAAGTTGACCATGAATCCTAGATCACATAATTGACTGATGCTAATGAGATTAGTAGTCAATCCTTTTACCAGCAGTACCTTATTCAGACTTGGAACTCCAGGGTAGTCCAAATTACCAACTCCTTTGACTTCTCCTTTAGCACCATCTCCAAAGGTCACAAAACTGGTGGTGTGAGGCATAACATTATTGAGGAGATTTTTGACTCCAGTCATGTGTCTGGAACATCCACCGTCAATGTACCAATCTTCCTTTGCAGAGATCTTCAGGGAAGTGTGAGCTATCAGTGCAGTAGCCTTTTTCTTCCATTGAGGAGTGTGTGGTACCCTTTTCGACTTAGGTTTGACATCTGAGTTCTAATTCGGATATCCATGTAATCTGAAGCAGAAGGGCTTTATGTGACCATATTTCCCACAATGATGACATCTCCATCTTTGGTACCTCTTCTTCATATGTCTCTGTCCCTGATGTTGAGAGTAATGTTGAGACATCCGTTTTGACATTTGCTTCCCGGTAACAAATTTCTTTGTTTCCACAAATCCTAGGCCAGATTTATTTCCCATATTTTGTCCAGCCTGAAGGATCTCTTCCAATTTGTCTGTTCCATTGGTCAACATCTTGACAGATTTGGTCATTTGATTCAGTTGTGAGTTCAGCAGTTGAACTTCTCCTTCTAAATGACTTATAGTTTCAAGATTTGCCCTCTTTTCAGCCTCCAGCTTTACAATGAGTTTTGATTGTTTCTCATTTTGCACACAGACTTCACCACTTCTGATACATAATTTCTTGTAGGTATCAACCAGTTCTTCAAATGTCACTTCTTCATCACTGGTGTCACTTTCAGAAGTACAAACACTAGTTAGGGCAGTAACTAGTTTGGCAGATTCTTCTTCAGAATTGCTTTCTGAATCATAGTCAGACCAGGTAACAGTCATTCCTTTCTTTTGCTTCTTAAGAAAGGTAGGACATTCAGCTCGAATATGTCCATATCCTTCACATCCATGGCATTGAATACCTCTGCCTTGGTTTCCCTTATCTTCTGACCTTGGTCTTCTGCTGTCAATGTCAGAAGGAATGTTATGAACATTAGACTTTGACTTTGGGTCCATTCTTTTGATGAGCCTGTTGAACTGTCTTCCAAGCATGGCAATGGCTTCTGATATGTTTTCTTCTTCATCTTCCTTGTATTCAACATCAGTGTTGGATACAAGTGCTATGCTTTTGTTCTTCTTGTCACCATTATCAGTGATCCCCATCTCAAAAGTCTGAAGAGACCCAATAAGTTCATCCACTTTTAACTTGCTAATGTCCTGGGCTTCCTCTATGGCAGTTACCTTCATTGCAAATCTTTTAGGCAAGGATCTGAGAATCTTCCTCACCAGTTTTTCTTCTGACATTTTTTCTCCCAGTGCTCCTGAGGTGTTGGCAATCTCCAAGATGTTCATGTGAAACTCATGAATGGTTTCATCTTCCATCATTTTTAGATTCTCAAACTTAGTGGTCAACATCTGAAGCCTTGACATTTTTACTTTGGAAGTGCCCTCATGAGTAGTTTTGAGAGTATCCCAAACTTCCTTGGCCAGTTCATATTGATGTACTAGTCTGAAGATGTTTCTATCTATTCCATTGAACAAGGCATTTAAAGCTTTTGAATTTCCCAGAGCTAACTCATCTTCTTCTTTACTCCAATCTTCCTCAGGCTTCAGACTGATTGTCCCATCTCTTTCAGTTATGGCGGTCGCGTGGTGTCGTGAAGCACTAATGAACCTTAGAACCTTAGTTGAACAAACTTGGCCATTAGAATGTAGTGAGATAGCCGACCTCAGTGTAAAGCTGGGAATCAGTTGATACTCGATACTACACTCACTGAGATCGGACTTTCGGGATATTTCCGCCGCAAGAAAAGATTGCTAAGCTGAAATAATGCTCGATAAAGAAAGATCAGTGATATTGAGACTCCTTAGAACCCGATTACTATTTCTAGGACAGGTTTGGAACCAACTAAACTTCAAGAGGGTATTTACCTATAAACCCCATGCAAGCCTAAACCTAAGGTCTTGTGTGCTTTGCTTGTGTGTGATTAATTTTCTTAAACATGACATCATGCATCATAAACATTCATTCTTCATTACACTAACCATTTCAAGGATTAGGGGAATTTATCTTTGTTCTGTTTTGCAGATCATGGCTTCCGCTCGTAGAAATACCATCTGAATCAGCTTTGTGAGAATACCACTTCAACTCAAAGAGCTAGTATCCAGGGTTTCTGAGACTTCCTCATTCACCAAGAACTACGGTTGACTCTTCAATCTGGTTACCTCGGGTTTTGATGAGAAGATGATGAGTGTGCTCTTTCAGTTCTTTGACCTTAAGCACCATTGCTTCACCTTTCCAGAATTTCAGTTGGTACCCACCATGGAAGAGTTCTCTCAGATATTGGGCATACCTATTTTGGATCAGTTTCCTTTCACCGGTTTGGAAGAAGCTCCAAAGCCGGAGGTAATTGCAATGTCTTTACACCTGAAATGATCCGACGTTGTATCTAACTGGGAAATAAGAATCGGAGTTAAGGGTTTTCTAGATAAGTTCCTAATAGAGGAGGCTCAGTTGTTTTGGGATGATTTGGACTTCCAGGCTTTTGAGGAGGTCTTGGCCCTTCTCATCTATGGGTTAGTATTGTTACCTAATCCAGACTTACTCATAGATGTGAATGCTATCAAGGTCTTCCTCTGTCACAACCCTGTGCCCACATTACTCTGAGACATCTTGCATACCTTATACACCCACACCACAAAGAAAAGAGGGATTCTTATGTATTGTGTGCCATTTCTTTCGAGGTGGTTTATTTCTCACCTCCCTAAGACAGTACTGAAGAATGAAGAAGGTTAGGCTGGTCACAAAGGATAATGTCACTTTCTCATGCGGATATTCTCTAGTATTTCCGATCTATGGGAGATATTTCTATTATTGACCACTGCAGGGAATTTCCTAATGTCCCACTACTTGGCATTAGGGGAAGCATAACCTATAATCCTTCTCTGGCTCTGCGACAATTTGGTTATGCTCAAAGGGATGGTCCTCATGAGATGCTTATCCAGTGCATCGTGTTTAACTATGAGGATGATGTTCAAGAGTATCGCCATAGGTTCATACGAGCTTGGGGCATGGTAAACAAATTTGACATCAGGACTTTGGGACCGAATACTTCCATTCCTATGGAACCTTATCTCTAATGGGTACGAGCTCGTGCTCAAAACCTTATGATGTCATACATAGCCATCTTACCAATGATTGTGGAGTCCATTACTGAAGGGGATATTCCCTATACGGTTCTTCATCCTGATATGCCCATTGATCCTGAGGAATTACAAAGATCCAGGATTCAACTGAAGAAAGAGCGGGATACCTTTAGAGACCATTTCTATGCCCATGAGAGGAATTTTTTAGAGCTCACGAAGCAACTTCATGAGGAAAGAAGCCTCAATGCCTATCTCGGCATGAAGAGGAAGCGCCCATGGGAAACCGGGTCTTGTTTTAAGTTTTTGAACCTTCATTTGAAACGCCTAAAAGGCAATTGTATTTTGAATTCTGCTAATAAAATCTTTGTCTCATTTTGATCCGCAAATTTAAATTTCCAGAAATCCTTGAAATCATTGCATACACATATCATACATATCATTGCATAAACAGGTGTCAAAGTAAGTTTCTCATCCTCTTCGCTGTTTATTTCAGTCATGTCTCTCGAACAAACTGTGAAGGACTTACAGACTCAGAATGAACAATTCCAACAGATGATCATGGCTCTAGCCAAAGGGAAAGAGGAACTGAAAGCCTTGATTATTAAAGACAAGACCAAGAAGCCAAGAAGGACAGCTGGTGTGGTAAATCTGGAAGAAGATTCAAGGGAGCATTGAAGCAAATGGTTGATCTGGCCTCTTCATCCAAGGAAGGAGAGAACCAAGAGGGTGAGACAAGAGAGGAAGACCCTAGTCCAGGGGAATCTTATAATGACACTGATTACAATGAAGAGCAGTATCCTCTGACCGACGAAAAGTACAAACAGTTGGAAGAACGTATGAGTGTAATGGAAATCAAGAAGATGCCTGGGCTGGATTTTGAAGACCTGGGTTTGGTGTATGGGGTTCTCATCCCGCCAAAGTTCAAAGTGCCATTGTTTGCCAAGTACGATGGGGTTTCATGTCCCAAAATGCACCTCATGTGAGGAGGATACAGCCTCACACCGCTGACAGGGACTTATGGGTCCATTTATTTCAGGATAGCATGTCCGGAACTCATTTAGATTGGTTCTACCAGCTGGAAAGGACCAACATCTGCAATCGAGAAGACCTGGCTGCTGCTTTCTATAAGCAGTGAAATTCTAGCTACAGATACTCAATGTCACGTCCAATGTTATGACACCGTATCTGACTTACTATATGACAGTAAATACAAAAGCAGTAAATAACACAGTCAATTGTTTACCCAGTTCAGTGTGCAACAACACCTACTCTGGGGGCTACCAAGCCAGGGAGAGAATCCACTATAAGAGATGTTAATTCAGGAATAAACCAACCAGTTTATCTCCTTCACTTAAGACCTACCCAATGCAATTCTAATCTAAGTACAACTTAAACTTGAGTTCCTACTCACTCCCCCTCAATCACAGCAGTGATACATAAACCAATTTGACTTAAGAATTGATGAAGACACTCTTCAAAACACACACTTGATTAAGCTTCACAGCTTTTTAATCAAGTAACACAATCACTCGTGCTTCACAGCTTTGAGTGATGTACACAACTAACTTGACTCTGCTTCACAGCTTTAGTCAAGTAACATTCAAACACTCTTGCTTCAAAGCTTTGAGTGCTACACAACCCTTACAATTGAAACCTATTCCAAGGCACTTATCACAATGATAATTGCTTGGAGTACAATAAACAAATCTATACAGATTACAAAATTGATCTTCTAATCAATCAGCAGGGATGCCTTGAAAAACCGCAGCTCTGTTGAATATATAGCAGCTGCAACTTCAGTTAGGGTTTCCAAAAACCTAGGGTTGATTCCGTTTGACCTAAAGACCAGGTCACAGTACTTTATTGATCAGGTTAGGATTGAGCTAGGTTACTCCTCAGAAAACGCAGGATTCTGTTTAGAAGGGACTGAGTTATTTCCTGAAAAAACTCAGACTTATCCAATCCTGCAATCCTGTTAGTTCAGAACAGGATGTCATAACATCTGTTATGACATCTGAGAAAACCTGTCTACTGATTTAGCAAAATGTGATCATTTTGCAAACATGCTCAGATACACACTTATAAACATCAGTATTTGAATTACAATATTTTTCTGCACATGTACCTATTGAGTTAGTACAACCTGAACTAGAATGTTATGACATCAGTCATGACATTCACACATACACTTGGGATTTACCAAAAATGCAAGCCAATACCTAAACACCTACAAGCAGTATCAGTATAATGCAGACCTCGCTCCCACCCGTATTCAACTCCAAAGTATGGCTATGGGTTCGAGCGAGGGCTTTAAAGACTACGCTCAAAAATGGAGGGACTTAACAGGAAGAGTCCAGCCTCCCCTGTCTGATAGGGAGCTGGTGGATATGCTTATGGGTACCCTGTCTGGTCTATTCTTTAATCACCTTATTAGAAATTCCTCGACCGACTTTACTGAATTAATCTTGACGGGGGAAAGAGTGGAAGCTGGAATTAAAAATGGTAAGATCCAAAAGGAAACATCCTCTAGTGTCGTAAAGAAGCCATTTGCTGGGAAGAAAGAGGTTAGTGTTGTGTACAATCAAAAGAATCAGGACAGAACCAAACATCGTCCAATGGTAGGGGTTGTCATGATCCCTAAGCCTGCACCCACTCAACAGAGGAATAATCAGCAGAGAACTGAAAAGCCGGTAAGATAGTTCACCCGAATAAATATGACTTTATCCCAAGTTTTTCCTCATCTGTTGAAGTCTAATCTGGTAACCCTGCGGGAAGCACCAAAGAATCCCAACACTACCTCTCCCAGCTACAATCCAAATGCCCGTTGTACTTATCATTCGGAAAGTCCAGGTCATGATACAAACGACTGCTGGGCTTTGAAAAACAGGGTACAGGACCTTATCGAGGCGAAGGAAATTGAGTTTGACGCCCCTGAAAGTCCAAATGTTATCACCGCTCCTATGCCCAAGCACGGTCATGGTGTTAACACTATTGAAGATGATATATTTGTTACTACTGTTGAAGAGCTTCTTACCCCTCTCTTGACCGTTAAGTGGAATTTGTTGAAGGTCGGTTTATTTCTGGGCTATGGCGAAGGTTGCCACTTCTGTTTATCTCTACCGAATGGTTGTCATTTGTTGAAGGCAGGTGTTCAGTGCCTGATGGATGATAGAGATATTTTGTTTGAAAAGAATCTCGTTTCAACCATTTCTTTCAAGGATTTTTTGATAATAACCATCTCCACCAATCCTCCCAGGGTCTCCACTAAAAGACCCGTCAGGATTACATATGTTCTGAAGGTTACTCCGTTGATAATTACATTACTCGGGCCAATCCCATACTCCTCGGACAAAACTGTTCCTTGGAACTATGGGGGTGACGTCTACTACCACGGTGTCAAGCAAGATTGGCTGGGTGATGAAGACCAGGTCTCTGAGAATGCTGATTCTGACATTGTCAACATTGTGGGAACCAGCAAAATAACCAGAAGTGGAAGAGTGTTCTCCCCTGAGATTTTTCCTCCGAAAGTTGTTACTGGTCCTATGATAATTCCTACTTCCATTCCTTCTGATACTACTACTACAATCCCTGTGATTACCCCTGCTGACACCCCTATCACCGAGTCGACCAAGACTCGGGGAAAAGACATATCGGTTGAGCCTGTCCGGACGAAGGCACATTCAGTATCTATCCTAGAGGCTTCCAAGAAGGAGATGGAAGAAATTCTGAAAATTATCAAGAAAAGCGACTACAACATGGTCGAATAGCTGGGGCAGACCCCTTCAAAGATCTCTATGCTTGCCTTGTTGTTATGCTCTGAAGCTCATGCAAAGGCTTTGGTGAAGTTCCTAAAAATTGCCCATGTGCCCCAGGAAACCTCTGCCACCAATTTGAGGATTGTGTGGCTAGTTTGACAATTGATAACGGTTTGGGCTTTTCTGATGCTGATTTGACTCCTAGAGGGAGGAAGCACAATGATGCGTTGCATGTCTCTGTCGAATGCAAGGGCACTACTTTGGCCCATGTCCTAGTAGATACTGGTTCGTCATTGAATGTGCTGCCTAAGAATTCTCTAGATAGACTTGACTGTGAAGGTTTGACTTTGAAGCCCAGTAATATTGTAGTGAGGGCTTTTGACGGCTCAAATAGAATGGTGCATGGGGAGGTGGACATCCCCATCAAAGTTGGTTCTCAGGCTTTTGACTCTAACTTCTACGTGATGGATATCATACCATCCTATTCTTTTTTGTTGGGTCGCCCTTGGATTCATGGGGTGGGTGTTGTTACGTCCACTCTGCATCAGATGATGAAATACCCGGTCAAAGGGAGAATTGTCACTGTACACGGGGAAGAAGAGTACATGGTTAGTCACCTGAGTTCATTCAGATATGTGGAAATGGAGGATGAGTTCATCGAGACTTCGTGCCAGAATTTCGAAGAGGTATCTCAGACTATGGCTGCAACCGAAATTATTACCAATGTGCCGAAGATCACCAGACCTCCCTTGAAGATGGCTTCTCTTAAGGATGCAAAGGTGGTTGTCGAAGAAGGTGGGTCTACCATCTAGGGTCAGCTCCCCGATATTCTGTACAAGTCTAATAAATTTGGTTTAGGTTTCTCTTCAGGGGCTCAAAGGGCCGTTCGACGTTCTCGTGCTGGAAGACCTCCCCTACGCATCACCAATCATGGGGTCAACACTGTAGAAGACAGAGACGGTGACAATGACATGGATATCTGGATCTTCCCTACTACCAACGATGGACCTAGTAACTGGACGGAAAAGGATTTTGTACCTATTACTTTTGTTCAGAAGTAATTATCTTTCTTATTTTTTGGATATGTAATAAACAATATAACTTTATGGCCATCTGTCTTGCCCGGGGCACATCGGTTTATTTGTGAGGGTTATCATGTTTCACTTTCATATGGCATCAATAAACCATTGGACATTTATGCATACAAATTTTGCGCTCTCTATTTTTCTTTTCTACTTTTACTTTGTCTATACAACTATGCTCTTACACACACTCACGTATCAAACTGCAGATCCATATCCACTCTGGATCTCATTGATAACAGTTCTGCTACTGCCGATTATGACTTTGAAAATCCGATCAACCAAGATGAAGACGAACGTGAGGAAGATGTGAGGTACCTGGAGAACTTGCTAGGCTCTTACAACAAGAAGAGAGGGCTATACAGCCTCATGAAGAGCCAATCGAGACAATGAATTTGGGTACGGAGAAAGATAGAAAAGAAGTCAAGATCGATGCAAATATGGAGCTTAGTGTCAAACAATGATTGATACAGATGTTGCATGATTATGTCGATATATTTGCCTGGTCATATGAAGACATGCCAGGACTGGATACGAATATTGTGGTTCACTGTCTGCCAACTAAAGAAGATTGCCCTCCGGTAAAGCAGAAGGTCCGTCGCATGCGCCCTGAAATGTCATAGAAGATCAAAGTTGAGGTTATGAAGCAGTTCAATGCTGGTTTCTTAGTCGTCGCCTCTTATCCCCAATGGGTTGCCAACGTGGTTCCGGTGCCTAAAAAGGACGATAAGGTACGAATGTGTGTGGACTACAGAGATCTGAATAGGGCAAGCCCCAAAGATGACTTTCCGCTCCCCCACATCGACGTTCTGGTTGATAACACCATGCAACACAAGATCTTTTCCTTCATGGATGGTTTCTCTGGTTACAATCAGATCATGATGGCTCCCGAAGATATGGAGAAGACAACCTTCGTCACGTAATGGGGCACTTTCTGCTACAAAGTGATGCCATTTGGCTTGAAGAATGTTGGGGTAACCTATCAGCGAGCCATGGTAGCCTTGTTTCTTGACATGATTCATCATGAGATAGAGGTCTATGTGGATGACATGATAGCCAGGTCTCAAACCGAGGAAGAACACCTCGATCATCTACAAAATATGTTTGATAGGTTAAAGACGTACAAGTTGAGTTAAATCCAAACAAGTGCACCTTCGAGGTAAGGTATTGCAAACTACTGGGTTTCATTGTCAGTGACAAGGGCATTCAGGTGGAACCTGCAAAAGTAAAAGATATACAAGAGATGCCGGCTCCTCGCACTGAGAAGGAGGTCATAGGATTTTTGGGACAACTAAATTACATTGTCAGGATCATTTCCCATCTAACTGCTACTTGCGATCCAATCTTCAAGCTCCTGAAGAAAGATCAAGTGGTAAAATGGAATGACGAATGCCAGACTGCCTTCGAAAGAATCAAGGAATACCTTCAAGAGCCTCCAATTTTGATTCCTCTGGTTGAAGGAAGACCTTTGATAATGTACTTAACAGTATTAGATAATTCAATTGGGTGTGTGCTGGGGAAGCATGACAAGTCTGGTCGAAAAGAGCATGCAATATACTACCTTAGCAAAAAGTTTACCGACTGTGAAACAAGATACTCACTGCTCGAGAAAACTTGTTACCCTTTGGCATGGGCTGCTCGCCGAGTGAGACAGTATATGTTGACCTACACTACTTTGCTGATATTTAAGATGGATCCAATCAACTACATCTTTCAGAAGTCCGCTCTCTCCAGAAGAATAGCGAGATGGCAGATGATCTTAACCGAATACGATATCTAATACACGACCCAGAAAGCAATCAAGGGAAGTGTATTAGCTAATCATTTGGCTCATCAGGCCGTGGATGACTACCAGTCCATGAATTTTGAGTTCCCGGACGAGAATATTATGCTAGTGACTGACTATGAAGAACCTGGACCGGATGAAGGACCTGAAGAAGGACCCCGATGGACTATGGTTTTTGACGGAGCCTCGAACGCACTCGGTAATGGAATTGGTTCCGTAATTATATCCCCCGAGGGATTTCATACTCCTTTCACTACCCGATTATGCTTCAACTGTACCAATAACATGGAAGAATATGAAGCATGCATCATGGGTCTCAAAGCTTCTATTGACTTGAGGATCAAATTCTTGAGCGTTTTAGGGGATTCAGCCTTGGTAATAAGTCAGATCAAAGGAGGGTGGGATATTAAGCATCTGAATCTCATCCCATACAAAGAGAACGTGTTGACATTGCTTCCACACTTTGAAGAGGTCACCTTTAAATATTTTCCACGAGAAGAGAATCAGTTGGTGGACGCGCTAGCTACCATGTCATCTATGTTCAAAGTCAAGTGGGACAACAAGGCTCCCCGAATCACTATCGAGAGGTTGGATAAACAAGCATACTGCTACGAGATCGACACTGGGGAAGTAACAGAAAAACCTTGGTTTCATAGAGTGAAAAGGTATCTCGAGGCCTAAGAATATCCCGAGGGGGCGTTTGTCAATGATAAGAAGTTTTTGAAAAGGTTCGCCGCAAAGTTCTTCCTCAGTAATGGGATCCTCTACAAGCACAACCATGAGTCTACTTTACTTCGGTGTGTGAACAAAATCGAAGCAGGGAGGGTTATGGCAGATTCACACGAAGGCACCTTTGGAACCCATTCTAGTGGACATAACATGGCTAAAAAGATCCTACGGGTAGGATACCGTTGGTTCACTATGGAAGCAGACTGCTATCAGCATTCCCAAACTTGTCACAAATTCTAGATCTATGTTGATAAGGTGCATGCACCTCTGGTTCCCTTGAACGTCCTGACAACTCCCTGGACCTTTGCAATGTGGGGCATTGACATGATCGGAGAGATTAGACCTACCACTTCCGATGTGCATCGCTTCATCCTGGTGGCCATTGATTATTTCACGAAGTGGGTTGAAGCTGCCTCTTTTGCTACCATTACCAAGAACGTTGTGGCACAGTTTATCAAGCATAACCTGATTTGTCGGTACGGTGTGCCAGAGAGAATCATCACTGACAATGGTACAAATCTCAATAATACGATGATCACCAAACTCTGTAAACAATTTAAGATACATCATCATAATTCTTCCCCTTACCGGCCGAAGATGAATGGCACTGTCGAAGCTCCTAACAAGAACATTAAGAAAATTGTATAGAAGATGACGGTGACATACAAAGACTGGCATGAGATGTTACCATTTTCTCTTCATGGTTGTTGCACCTCAACAAGAACATCGACAGGGGAAACACCCTACTCTCTGGTATATGGTATGGAGGTTGTCCTGCCTATTGAAGTCTAGATCCCTTCTCTGAGAATCATGAAGGAGGCAGGTTTGAATGAAGAAGATTGGATCCATACTCGACTTAATCAACTGAATTTGATTGATGAGAAAAGGCTTACTGTTGTCTGTCATGGTCAAATGTATCAAAAATGGATGATCAAGGCTTTCAACAAAAAGGTCAGACGCCAAGTATGTCAAGTCGAGGATCTAGTGATCAAGCGCATCATACTTCTGCAAGGTGATCCCAGGGTCAAATGGAATCCCACATATGAAGGTCCATTTGTGATCAAAAGCATATTTTCAGGAGGAGCCATGATCTTAACCACCATGGATGGTGACTGTTAGAACATAGTTTGATTCTACAACCCTCAGTTAGAGTTTTGATGATAACAAAATACAAGATTAAATAAATTGTAAGATTTATAAGACATATATGCTACTTAAAATTATGTTGTGTATTTACAGAAACTCTGATGGAATCAGCATCAGAATATTAATATCAACATTAGCTCAGAAGATATGTCAGCATCAGAAGATCAAACATGTGCTACGCTGAAGCCTGATGAACAGAATCTGCGCAAAACATACTCTGACTCTGATCAAGATTCTAACCATGTCATCAGCACTCAGAAACGCCAGAATAAGCAAAAGCCAAGAACACTTTGATCATCATTAGCAGAACACTCTGAAGTGTCAACGTTACTATGCATTCAAGACAGATTAATTACCAACGACTTTATTCCAAGACAAAGATCTTCTCAAAAAGGAAAGAACGTTATGTGCATTGAAATGGATTTATGGACAGCAACGTATCTATTCCTAGGCTACTTAAACAAGTCAGTGAAAAAAAATGGCTAATACTCTACACGCATATACACGCCTAGGCTAATCATCCTCAAGCACGCTCTCACTTTTGATAAAGCATTCAACCACGCTTACTCTATAGCTCTAGCAATCTAGTTTCATCTAAGCTTTATATTGTGTATTATCACTGTTGTGATATATAGTTTTTCTAGAAAACATCAAACACACATTTGTTCATTTATATGTAAAAGAATTTCCTTGAGATAAACCGGTCTGTGGTTAGACTCAAGAAGGCTTTAACAATTGTTAAAGCAGTTGTGTATTCAGTTGAATATAGTGGATTAAGACCTCGTTAGAGAGAGGAGAAATCACCTTGACGGGTGGACTGGAGTAGTTTGAGATCAAACGAACCAGGATAAAAATAACGTGTTGTCTGCATTTGATTTCAAGTTTTACAATTCAACCCCCCTTTTTATGTTTTTCACATCTTCAATTGGCATCAGAGCGCCTGGTTATGAGCTTACAACACTTAACCGTGTCAGTACAAGATCCAGCGTTAGAAAAACACTATGGCAGGACCACATCAAAACATCAGCAATGACAACAATGAAGAAAGAGACATATTCAGTGGCAAACCTCCAGTCTTTGATGGAGAGAACTTTGCTTACTGGAAAGACAGAATTGAAAGCTTCTTTTTGGCCAACGATGCTGATCTGTGGGATATGGTGATTGATGGATACACGCACCCAGTGAATGCAAGTGGTCAGAAGATTGACAGGAAAGCAATGTCTGATCAACAAAAGCGTGATTTCAGAAATCATCATAAAGCAAGAATAATTCTTCTCAGTGCCATATCTTACTCTGAATATGAAAAGATATCAAACAAGGACACTGCAAAGAATATGTTTGAATCTCTGAGAATGACGCATGAAGGCAACATTCAAGTTAAAGAAACTGAAGCTCTTGCACTCATTCAGAAGTATGAGGCATTCAAGATGGAAGAAAGTGAATCAATTGAAACAATGTTCTCAAGATTTCAAATTTTGGGTGCTGGTCTCAAAGTTCTGGACAAAGGGTATTCTACTGCTCATCATGTTAAGAAGATCATCAGAAGCTTGCCAAAACAGTGGAGGCCAATGGTCACAGCGCTGAAGCTAGCTAAGGGTCTCAACAAAATCTCTCTGGAGGAACTTGTCAGCTCCCTCAGAAGTCACGAGATAGAGCTAGAAGCTGATGAACCTCAAAAGCAAGGTAAGCCATTAGCTTTAAAATCTAACAGGAAATCTGACTCCAAAGTTTTACAGGCTGTAGAAGAAACCTCTGATGGGTCCTCATCAGAAGAAGATGAACTGTCTCTCCTCTCCAGAAGGGTGAACCAACTGTGGAAGCAGAGGCAAAGAAAGTTCAGGAATCTACGAAGATCAGAGAATCAGAATGAATCCTCCTCCAGATACAGAAGGTCAGAATCCTCCTCTGGACACAGAAGATCTGAAGGCTCTTCAGGAAGCAGAAAGCCAAACAACAAAGATATCATCTGCTATGAATGTAACGAGCAAGGACACTACAAGAGTGATTGCCCAAAGCTTCAGAGGGAAAAGCCCAAAAAGAAGTTTGGCAAGAAGAAAAGTCTCATGGCTACATGGGATGACTCTGACACATCTGATGCTGACTCAAAATCAGATGATGAGAGAGCAAACATAGCTCTCATGGCAAACATAACAGAAGACATTGAAGCTTCTGAATCAAACTCTGAATCAGACACAGAAGAGGTATTTCCTGACTTTGCTATTAACTTTACTAAGGTTGGACTAGCTGAAAGCCTTAATGAAATTCTGGAAAGATATCAGCAGATCAGAGTCAAATTCAGAAACCTGAAAAGGAATCTTGCTTCTGACTCTGATAAAACTGAGAGTCTCAAATTGGAGAATTCTGAGTTGAAAAATAAAATTTCAAAATTAGAGAATCTATTACAAAACTCTCAGAATTGAACAATCCATGAAACTCTCAGCAGTGCTGATGATATCATCAAGGAGTATGATCACAGCTTTCAGAAGTTTCTAGCTAAAAACATAGATAGAAGCAAGATGGCTTCAATGATCTATGGAGTTAGCAGAAATGGCAGAAAAGGAATAGGATACCAAGGTAAGGTACCTACACCAAAGAATGCCATGGATTTAGTGATAAAACGCACTTCACTTAATTCTCACTTTGTATATGGGCACACACATGACATCAAATATACTAGTAGTAATTATTCTGTCAAACCAAAATTCAACATGAGTTTTGGTAAAACTAACAAATCAGGACCTAAGAAAATATGGGTACCTAAGGATAAAATAATACATGTTGCAGATATCTTTAGCAACAAAGAAGAAACACCAGTCATGGTACCTGGACTCTGGCTGCTCACGACACATGACGGGAAGAAGGCATATGTTCCAAAGCCTGGAACTTAAGCCTGGAGGCCACGTAGGCTTTGGAGGCAATCAGAGGGGAAAGATCATTGGCTCTGGAACAGTAGGTAATGGAAATCTTCCCTCTATAAGTAATGTTTTATTAGTAGATGGATTAATGCATAACCTGTTATCCATAAGTCAATTAAGTGATAACGGCTATGATATAATCTTTAATCAAAATTCATGCAAAGCGGTTAGTCAAAAAGATGGGATTATCCTGTTTAATGGAAAGAGGAGAAACAACATTTATAAAATAAAACTTTCTGAACTGAAAAGTCAGAATGTAAAGTGTCTTCTGTCTGTTAACAACGAGCAATGGATCTGGCACAAAAGATTGGGGCATGTTAGTATGAGAAGAATATCTCAGATTAACAAACTCAATCTGGTCAGAGGACTTCCTAACCTGAAGTTCAATTCAGATGCTCTGTGTGAAGCATGTCAGAAAGGCAAGTTTGCAAAACCAACTTTCAAATCTAAAAACGTTGTTTCCACCTCTAAGCCATTAGAACTTCTGCATATTGACTTATTTAGACCAGTTAAAACTGCTTCAGTCAGTGGCAAGAAGTATGGGTTAGTAATCGTAGATGACTATAGCAGATGGACATGGGTAAAGTTCTCAAGACACAAGGACGAGTCACACTCTGTGTTTGTCACCTTCTGCAACCAAGTTTAGAATGAAAAGGATCTTAGAATTGTCAAAGTCAGAAGTGATCATGGTGGAGAGTTTGAAAACAAATATTTTCAATCTTTTTTTAATGACAAAGGCATTCTGCATGATTTCTCTTGTCCTAGAACTCCCCAGCAAAATGGAGTTGTAGAATGAAAGAACAGAACATTGCAAGAAATGGCCAGAACCATGATCAACGAGACTAACGTTGCTAAGATCTTCTGGGCAGTGGCAATAAACACAACATGCTACATTCAGAATAGAATCTCCATAAGACCTATTCTGGAAAAGAATCCATATGAATTGTGGAAGAACAGAAAGCCCAACATTTCATATTTTCATCCATTTGGATGTACTTGTTTTATTTTGAGTACTAAAAATTATTTGAACAAGTTTGACTCTAAAGCACAGAAGTGTATTATGTTAGGATACTCTGAACGCTCAAGAGGGTACAGAGTATACAATACAGAAACACAGATTGTGGAAGAATCAATCAGTGTTCGTTTTGATGATAAGCTTGACTCTCAAAAGTCAAAGCAGAATGAATTACTTGCAGGTATGGAAGTTGAGTTCACAGGTATTGAAGACAAGTCATCAGAATCTCTTAACAGAGACACTCCCTCAACATCATAAAGAGGCACTGCAAGCAATCCAACACCTTCTGTTGATCAACTTCAGAAAATACCATCCAGAAGCAGCATGGATCACCCAGAAGAAACAATCTTAGGAAGAAAGGAAGATCCAATCAGAACAAGAGCCAGCTTCAGAAACTCTGAAGAATCCCTCATGGGACTTGTTTCTCTAATTGAACCATCAACAATTGATGAAGCACTTATGGACAATGACTGGATTCTAGAAATGTAAGAGGAGCTGAATCAATTCACAAGAAATGACATATGGGATCTAGTTCCTAAACCAAAAGGATTCAACGTCATTGGAACAAAATGGGTGTTCAGAAACAAACTAAATGAACAAGGTGAAGTCATCAAAAACAAGGCACGATTGGTAGCACAAGGTTATAGTCAGCAAGAGGGGATAGACTATACAGAAACCTTTGCTCCAGTCTCCAGGTTAGAATCTATCAGACTTTTAATTTCTTTTGCTGTTAATAAAGGTATCACTCTGTATCAGATGGATGTTAAGAGTGTCTTCTTAAATGGCTATATAGAAGAAGAGGTATATGTGCACCAACCCCCTGGTTTTGAAAGTTCAAAAAATCCAGAATATGTTTTCAAACTAAAGAAGTCACTGTATGGTCTGAAACAAGCTCCCAGAGCTTAGTATGAAAGCCTGAGTAACTTCCTGTTAGAAAAGGAATTCACCAGAGGGAAAGTGGACACAACTCTATTCTGTAAGATAGTTAAGAATGACATTTTAGTATGTCAGATTTATGTTGATGATATCATTTTTGGATCTACTAAACCCTCTATGGGAAGAAAATTTGCTAAGTGTATGCAGGAAGAATTTGAGATGAGCCTAATGGGGGAACTGAAATTCTTTCTGGGCATTCAGATCAATCAAACCCCAGAAGGAACATACATTCATCAGAGAAAATATGTCAGAGAACTTCTGAAGAAATTTGATCTCTCAGAATGTAAGTCATCAAAGATTCCAATGCATCCCACGTGCATTCTGGAAAGAGAAGAGGTAAGCAAAAAGGTAGAACAAAAGGTCTACAGAGGTATGATTGGTTCTCTTCTGTATTTAACGGCCTCAAGGCCTGATATTTTATTCAGTGTATGTATTTGTGCAAGATTCCAATCAGATCCTAGAGAATCTCACTTAACAGTTGTTAAGCGAATTTTCAAGTATCTGAAAGGTACTACTAATCTGGGTTTGTTTTATAGAAAATCAAGTGATTACAGCTTAGTAGGTTACTATGATGCTGACTTTGCTGGAGAAAAAGTTGAACGTAAAAGCACTTCTGGAAGCTGCCAGTTTCTGGGAGAAAATCTGATCTCATGGTCCAGCAAAAGACAATCCATAATTGCTCTATCAACAGCAAAAGCTGAATACATAGCAGCAGCAGGATGCAGCACACAAATGCTCTGGATGAAAAGTCAACTTGAGGACTTCCAGATATTTGAGAGTAACATTCATATCCTCTGTGATAACACTTCTGCTATTTGCTTAAGTAAAAATCCAATTTTGCATTCTAGGGCTAAGCATATAGAAATAAAACATCATTTTATTAGGGACTATATTCAGAAAGGGATTTAAAATTTAAAATTTATTGACACAGACCATCAATGGGCTGATATTTTCACAAAACCACTTTCTGAAGATAGGTTCAACTTCATTCTGAAACATCTCAGCATGAAGCTCTGTCCAGAATAAAACTGTTTTAATTTTATATATTAACCTTCAGAATTGTGTTTATTTCTATGTGAACTTCTGATAAATCCTCTTTCAGAATTTTAGAAATGCAGATTGTATCAGAATCTATCCATGAAGATCTGAGCGTTTCAGTTCAAGAATAGATGTGTTGTTCACTCAAGAAAACAAGTGTCATCCAGTCATCAGCTGTTTCCTGAGGCTGAACACGCGTTCACGCTTCTGAAAAGGCAAATCGCTGATTGGATGCATTGAGACACATGTCATGGGTAACCGTTTACGTATCTTTCTGAATCCCCTAAAATCAGCTATCATTAAATGCTAATAATCATGATTTATTTCTCTCTCTTAAACGTTTAGGTTTTCAAATATTTTTAGAAATCTATTTAAACACTTCACACCATTCACACACTTTTACCGTCACCTTCGTTTTCTATCAATATTTCTGATTTCTGTGTTCTTCCTTCTCAAGAAAACCCTTTCAATTTTTTTTTCAAAAAACCTCGTGTGAACATGGCTTCCTCCAGCAATCCTTCTTCAGGTTCCCAGGAAGATGCATCATCTGAACAATATGAAGTTCCTCTCAGAATGCTTCTCACTCCAATCAAGAACCTTGAAGTTCTGTATGAAATAATAGTGGATTTCAACAGTCTCAAGGAGAATGATTTTGACTTATCTGAAGAGGTTCAAGCTCTGAGAAGCAGCCTGTATCTGAAGATCCTCAAGCTTCTTCTCTTGACAGGCAAACTCTGGAGGATTTGAAGAGATCTGATATGCTGATGAATGAAAGGATGGACAAGCAGGATATCAAGATTGATTCTATAGAAAACATGGTATCTAAGCAACAGGAAACCAGCGAGCAAATCAAGAGCATGTTGGAAGCTCTGTTCACACGACTTCCTCCTTCTTCTTAGAATTTTCCTGTGTTTTCCTTGTTTTCTTTACATGTTTGTCTGTAATATTTCTACTTGTTCTAAACTATCATTGCTTCTGTTTTAATACAAACGTTTTTTGCTCTGATCATTTTAACTCTGATTATTCGTGCTTTTTGATAACTGACAAAAAGGGGAAGAAAGAATGATATTTTTCAATAACGGATTACTGAGACAAAAGTCTCAAACATTCTAACATTCTGATATATTTGAATTTCCTTGTTCTGAAAAGCTTACAGGTACAAGAATCTGATGAACTCTGATAAAGTAAAGTTCTGATGCTCAAAGAACATTCAGTAAAGTTCTGATGCTCAAGGTCTCAAGGAATCAAAGGGAATAATCAACTCAGGGGGATTTTTTCTCTTCATTACTCTGATACTTTTTATTCCTTATCTTCTTATCTCTGATACCTTCTATTCATTAATTTATTATCTCTGATACTGTTTCCTCTCTATCCTTAAACTCTGATACCTTTCATCATTTTATTTTAATTGAAAAAATCTGGTTTTTGTCATCATCAAAAAGGGGGAGATTGTTAAAACATAGTTTGATTCTACAACCCTAAGTTAGAGTTTTGATGATAACAAAATACAAGATTAAATAAATTGTAAGATTTATAAGACATATATGCTACTTAAAATTATGTTGTGTATTTACAGAAACTCTGATGGAATCAGCATCAGAATATCAGTATCAACATCAGCATCATAAGATATGTCAGCATCAGAAGATCAAACATGTGCTACGCTGAAGCCTGATGAACAGAATCTGCGCAAAACATACTCTGACTCTGATCAAGATTCTAACCATGTCATCAGCACTCAGAAACGCCAGAATAAGCAAAAGCCAAGAACACTCTGATCATCATTAGCAGAACACTCTGAAGTGTCAATGTTACTATGCATTCAAGACAGATTAATTACCAACGGCTTTATTCCAAGATAAAGATCTTCTCAAAAAGGAAAGAACGTTATGAGCATTGAAATGGATTTATGGACAGCAACGTATCTATTCCTAGGCTACTTAAACAAGTCAGTGTAAAAAGAAATGGCTAATACTCTACACGCATATACACGCCTAGGCTAATCATCCTCAAGGACGCTCTCACTTTTGCTAAAGCATTCAACCACGCTTACTCTATAGCTCTAGCAATCTAGTTTCATCTAAGCTTTATATTGTGTATTATCACAGTTGTGATATATAGTTTTTCTAGAAAACATCAAACACACATTTGTTCATTTATCTGTAAAAGAATTTCCTTGAGATAAACCGGTATGTGGTTAGACTCAAGAAGGCTTTAACAGTTGTTAAAGCAGTTGTGTATTCAGTTGAATATAGTGGATTAAGACCTCGTTGGAGAGAGGCGAAATCACCTTGACGGGTGGACTGGAGTAGTTTGAGATCAAACGAACCAGGATAAAAATAACGTGTTTTCTGCATTTGATTTCAAGTTTTACAATTCAACCCCCCTTCTTGTGTTTTTCACATCTTCAGTGACGACCTTCCTCACCCTGTTAATGCAGATATAGTGAAAAGATATTAAGCATGATTAAAGACCCGCTAGGTTGACTGGCCTTGGAAAAAATAAGGGCATCCCGTCGAACCAAAAGGGTTCGAGCAAAAATTAGGGATGAAAACAAAAAACATTTGTACACCAGGCAAGACAAAAACCTGAAAAGGGGATTTGGGTAAAAAAGGGTATCCCGGTGGACTGAAAACCTGAAAGGGCGGTCCAGGCAAAAGTTAGGGATTTCAAGCGTATCACTATGTCCCATGGGATCTCCTTGCGACCAGACTTCAGCATCAGCTATCAAGCTCAAAACGAAAATTATCAATCCAGTCAGCTTCGGACAAGTAGCAAAGTGATGAGGTGCTCGAAGACATATTGGAAATAGAAGAATTGAAACTAAATAGGATTATTACACATAGTTGTTTGCTTCTCTTTGTACAAAATATTGTATAGCTTTCATTTTCACGGCGGCGTTCTCTTACTAGAGCGTCATCCTCCTTGTACAAAAACGCCTGTTATAGGCCAACTTCAAAATCAATACAAGTCATTTCTACAACTATTCTTTTTTGTTTTTTTGTTTTGTTTTGCAAAAAACGTCCAATGACTTATTCTTGATATATGCTTTTGAATATGATTGCTATCCACAAATATTTTTCATAAGAAACAGAAAGACAATTGCTCATGATTTTAAGGAACAGGGCAAAGCCTAAAAAAACATTTCAATCCCGACAGTTACTCTGTCCATCATGGTACATGGGCAAAGACAGTTTGAGGCGAAGTCACCACTATGTATAACTCTGTGATATTTACACCCCCTACAGAGTAAAGGCAACCCAAAAGTTTTGACCTCTGCTTCCCCAAACAGGAGTTACTTTCCCCAGCAAAGTTCCTCCAGAGAGCCAATATCCATATTCCCCAACCGAGTTTTATAATCGCAAACGGGTTATAAAGCTTTCTCCCCAATAGAGTTTATTTCTCCAGCTACGGAAGCTCATCCCCCAACGGAGTTTATTTCTCCGAATTGAAAAAATATTCCAGCAAAACATCTCCTCTCTCAAACAGAGTTATCCTCTTGCAGAGTTATTCTCAGACAGAGTCTCTCCCCGTCAGAATATTCGCAAACAGAAAGGAGTAAATCCCTAACATAGTCATCTCCATTCACCATCCCCAATGGATATGAGGAATTCAACTTCCCAATACTCTTCAACAGCAGTCTGGGATTTAATTTCCCCGACTAAGAAGTACTGCAATAGCATCCCATATTCATACATCATGGCATGCACATACATATTGCATACAACACAATCTCATTTATTTTGAGAACATCATCATAATGCATTTCATACATTATGACATTGCATACGACTAACTCTTTACCTTTCAGGGGAAAAAACAAATCAACAAGCTACGTCTAACAAAGGGCTATTCCAGGATTTTCCTCAGAAAGATGTCCTCACAAGATTTTCCCTGGGTCAGACAGGTAGACACTAAGATCTCTCTAATTACCATTCCAGTGGAAGATATTCCAAGACTTTCGTCTGGGTCAATTGAATCGATGCTAAGATTCTCCTGATTACTATGCCCGTCAAAGCTAACCTAAGATTTTCCCTGGGTCAGATAGGTCGACACTAAGATCTCTCTAGTTACCATTCCAGTGGAAGATATTCCAAGACTTTCGTCTGGGTCAGTTGAATTGATGCTAAGATTCTCCTGATTACTATGCCAGTCAATGTTAACCTAAGATTTTCCCTGGGTCAGACAGGTCGACACTAAGATCTCTCTTATTACTATGCTAGTTAAAGATGTTCCAAGACTTTCGTTTGGGTCAGTTGAATCGACACTAAGATTCTCCTGATTACTATGCCAGTCAAAGTTAACCCAAGATTTTCCCTCGGTCAGACAGGTCGACACTAAGATCTCTCTGATTACAATTCCAGTTGAAGATGTTCCAAGACTTTCGTTTGGGTCAGTTGAATCTCCACTAAGATTCTCCTGATTAGTATGCCAGTCAAAGTTAACCTAAGATTTTCTCTGGATCAGCCAGATCGACACTAAGATCTCTCTGATTATTATGCCAGTTGAAGATATTCCAAGACTTTCATTTGGGTCAGTTGAATCGACACTAATATTATCCTGATTACTATGCCAGTCAAAGTTAATTCAAGGCCTTCCCCTGGTTCAGTCAAATCGATACTAAGATATCTATCTCAGTTGAAGACAACTCGAGACCTTTCTCTAGTCTAGTCAAATCGATACTAAGATTTCTATTCCAGTTAAAGAAGCTATGAAGCCCAGAAACTGATTAGATAATAGTCAATCAACAACTCAATACACTGTGAAGTCTGGAGTACGACCAGATAACAGTTTAATCTCATTCCCCCAGTAAGTCGTTATGAAGCCTGGAGCATGACCAGATAACAGTTAGCCTTATTATCCTCAGCAAGCCACTTTAAAGCCTGGATTCCGACCAGATAACAGTTTGAGAAACTACAAATCCTGGAGTATGACCAGATAACAGTTTAGTCTCATTTCCCCAGTAAGTCACTATGAAGCCTGGAATACGACTAGATAGCAGTTCACTTCCGTCTCTTCAATCAAGAGATGACTCCCCAGTAGAGTAGTGGACAACTGAAGCTCCTAAACTCTATTCCACAAAATAGAGACCAACATTCCTCAGCGGAGTCCTCCTCAGCAACAGGAATAGAAGTTCTCACAAAGGAATATCTCATGAAATCATCATTGTTCTGGATAGCATCTTTAAGCCCATCTCCGACCACTATCTATCACATTCCATGGATGGAATCTTTAAGCCCATCTCCGAAGATCTTCCTTCATCTCTTCCAAATGGCATATGTAAGCCCATTCCCGATGTCATCAACTACCAGTATCATTTCAGACGAGTACAAATATCTGGGCACTCTAGTTTTCAATCATCTTCCACCTTAAGATCACGAAAGGCAGACCAACCAATCTACATCCTCAGGTTTAAGAAGATTGAACAGGGGAAGCTATTGTACCCCAAAATTTGTCCTCTCATTTAACTCAAGACATGCCTCCAAAGATCTTCAATTGCTCAAGTTGACTAAGGATTGACCGGACAAATCCTCCTCTTAAGACAATAAGCCTCAAACTAGGGTTTCAATTTCAAACAAGATGGTTGAGTCCTAAGGGTCCCAAATGTTCTCCATTGCCCTAGTATGTCCCAAGATCACTCATGTCAAGTTTTACGCCTTACACAACAAGTTTGCTCAATCAACTGCTCAAGTATTGGAAAATCAATTGTACTAGGTCAAAAGTCAATTGTGACCCAAATACAGTCAAACTTCAAAGATTTTTGGTCAACATCAACATTTTGAAGTGATCTCCATCATTTTATCAAGGGTTGATCATGATTCCTCAATAAATGCTCCCAACTCATCAAAAGTCAAAAATGGTAATTTAGGGTTTCTATAGGAAAAGTCAACCAAACTTTGACTAGGCATAACATTCTCATACTTTATCAGACATTTTCCAACCAAGGCTCATTTTGAAGATAATCCAATGCACAACAACTTCTCTTCAGCCCTCAAGGTCAAGAAATTCCTCAATCAAAAGTTACAAGTTCATACATTATAAGTCATTTTAAAAAGTCAACAAAAACACCTTTTGGGTCAAAGCTCCTTATATGAACATGGAAGATCCAATTGAGATTAAACCAAAATGGTTGTTTAGAGGACTTCCTAAGCTTTCTAAAAATTCAAAGAACACCCTCTTAGGGTCAAAAATGATAGAGATATGCATTTCTAAAGTTGACCAAATTTTGGAAATGTGCATGAAGTCAGCATTGAGCAAAATTGATATTTTTCCAAATGGGACCATGTTTTCTTGTTTGAAACTTGTTCCTAAGATGACCCACGACCCCTGAGATTATCCACTTATTATTTTATTATTTTTATTAGTTGTTTTGATTTTTTATTCATTTAAATCAAAATAAATCAATTTAAATAGTGGAATAATGAAATAAAATCCAAGATTTGATTTTATGAGCACATTATGAGTCTATGATCAGCTGGAAACTCAAGGATTTCGTGCAAGGAATGATTGGAACAAAAATAGCAAGATTTGGCCTATTTTAGAAACTAAAAATATCCATAGCAAATCAAATATTTTTTCTATAATTTTTCAAGATTGCATTTGTTTTTGTTAACCTAATTCGTTCTATTATATATTCATAACATTCCCAGAGCAGAAAAACAAGGATTGGTCATGTAGAATTGAGAGAAGAAACTCAAAATTTTGGACAAAAAAGTAGTGATCAAATTTTGATTTGGAGGCAGGTTTAAAGACTTTGAAGGTTGGCAATCCATTACTGGGCATATTTGAAAGCTAGTTGGATCACTTGCACGCATCAAGACGTCCAGAATCATCCTCCACGACCTCACGGTTTTCCCTTTGTTCTTGAATCTGATTTTGAATATACACGCATGATAAATGAATTATAACCATATATTCATGTTTGTGTAATCATTTAGAACATGTTGGCATAATTATTTGTATGTTTTGATGTATATTTAGCTGACTCCCATTGCTAGGGTTTGAAGCTTCATTTTAGGGTTTTTTGTTTCAGGAAAAAGATGAGTACCATTGTACTCACGAGATCAAACCCAGTTGATCTGTATTCTTGGATTTCATTTTAATTGCGTGATTATGGTTTTTGAGAGATGCAGGTTTATAGCTACATCGTATGTCCGTAGGTAAAAGTCTTGAACCTAAAACGACAGTCCCTTGGGGAAGATGACTGCGTGTCAAAGCCTGGGTGGGCAGATTGAATTTGTCGTGCGTTTTTACTATTACTGTTGATTATTAAATAAAATATATTGTTATTGTTTTGTATAATAAATAACCAAGCGTCCAAGTGGTAAAAAGGAAGGGTCATAAGGCGTTGTGTGTGGGAAGTCAGGGGTTCGACCCCTACCTCCAACATTTTCTATTTTCTCTCAATTTCTTTGCAGATCCTATGCTCTCATCACAAGCATGCTTACCACAGGTCTCAAGATCAGCATCCTTGGATCTATCAGCGCCCAGATCCAACACCCCAAGGTGACATCTCCATGGTGGACCTTCCCAAGCGTGACAACATTGGATCTCACGTTGCCTTGGGCCAACAGGATTGGGCTCAGGCAGAATTTCGGCAACACAACCCCTAATTTGGGTTCACACCCCCATCAGGCCCATTCTTTTCACCTTTTCTTTATTTTTTTATTTAATTTATTTTTTGTTTTAATTATTTCAAAACAAATCAATTTTTTTTATTAAATCATAAAATTAAATAATCACAAAAAATAGGATTTAGTTTTATTTTTAATAAATTAATTTTTGCAAATTAATGATTTTTAATTAACTTTAATTTTGTTTCGTTAATTAAAATTAATTAGGAACAATTAGGTCAAAATTCAATTCTTTTTCTCATAAAATCCCAAAATATTTTTAATAATCAAATTAGATTTTTAGGTGTCTGGGGTTGTCATCCCGCCAAAGTTCAAAGTGCCATTGTTTGCCAAGTACGATGGGGTTTCATGTCCCAAAATGCACCTCATATGAGGAGGATACAACCTCACACCGCTGATAGGGACTTATGGGTCCATTTATTTCAGGATAGTATGTCCAGAACTCATTTAGATTGGTTCTACCAGCTGGAAAGGACCAACATCTGAAATTGGGAAGACCTGGCTGCTGCTTTCTATAAGCAGTATCAGTATAATGCAGACCTCGCTCCCACCCGTATTCAACTCCAAAGTATGGCTATGGGTTCGAGCGAGGGCTTTAAAGACTACACTCAGAAATGGAGGGACTTAACAGGAAGAGTCCAGCCTCCCCTGTCTGATAGGGAGCTGGTGGATATGCTTATGTGGACCATGTCTGGTCTATTCTTTAAACACCTTATTAGAAATTCCTCGACCGGCTTTACTGAATTAATCTTGACGGGGGAAAGAGTGGAAGCTGGAATTAAAAATGGTAAGATCCAAAAGGAAACATCCTCCAGTGTCGTAAAGAAGCCATTTGCTGGGAAGAAAGAGGTTAGTGTTGTGTACAATCAAAAGAATCAGGACAGAACCAAACACCGTCCAATGGTAGGGGTTGTCATGATCCCTAAGCCTGCACCCACTCAACAGAGGAATAATCAGCAGAGGACAGAAAAGCCGGTAAGATAGTTCACCCGAATAAATATGACTTTATCCCAAGTTTTTCCTCATCTGTTGAAGTCTAATCTGGTAACCCTGTGGGAAGCACCAAAGAATCCCAACACTACCTCTCCCAGCTACAATCCAAATGCCCGTTGTACTTTTCATTCGGAAAGTCCAGGTCATGATACAAACGACTGTCGGGCTTTGAAAAACAGGGTACAGGACCTTATCGAGGCGAAGGAAATTGAGTTTGACGCCCCTGAAAGTCCAAATGTTATCACCGCTCCTATGCCCAAGCATGGTCATGGTGTTAACACTATTGAAGATGATATGTTTGTTACTACTGTTGAAGAGCTTCTTACCCCTCTCTTGACCGTTAAGTGGAATTTGTTGAAGGTCGGTTTATTTCTGGGCTATGGCGAAGGTTGCCACTTCTGTTTATCTCTACCGAATGGTTGTCATTTGTTGAAGACAGGTGTTCAGTGCCTGATGGATGATAGAGAGATTTTGTTTGAAAAGAATCTCGTTTCAACCATTTCTTTCAAGGAATTTTTGATAATAACCATCTCCACCAATCCTCCCAGGGTCTCCACCAAAAGACCCGTCAGGATTACATTTGTTCCGAAGGTTACTCCGTTGATAATTACATTACTCGGGCCAATCCCATACTCCTCGGACAAAACTATTCCTTGGAACTATGGGGGTGACGTCTACTACCATGACGTCAAGCAAGATTGGCTGGCTGATGAAGACAAGGTCTCTGAGAATGCTGATTCTGACATTGTCAACATTGTGGGAACCAGCAAAATAACCAGAAGTGGAAGAGTGTTCTCCCCTGAGATTTTTCCTCCGAAAGTTGTTACTGGTCCTGTGATAATTCCTACTTTCATTCCTGCTGATACTACTACTACAATCCCTGTGATTACCCCTACTGACACCCATATCACCGAGTTGACCAAGACTCGGGGAAAAGACATATTGGTTAAGCCTGTCCGGACGAAGGCACATTCAATATCTATCTTAGAGGCTTCCAAGAAGGAGATGGGAGAAATTCTGAAAATTATCAAGAAAAGCGACTACAATATGGTCGAACAGCTGGGGCAGACCCCTTCAAAGATCTCTATGCTAGCCTTGTTGTTGTGCTCTGAAGCTCATGCAAAGGCTTTGGTTAAGTTCCTAAAAATTGCCCATGTGCCCCAGGAAACCTCTGCCACCAATTTGAGGATTATGTGGCCAGTTTGACAATTGATAACGGTTTGGGCTTTTCTGATACTGATTTGACTCCTAGAGGGAGGAAGCACAATGATGCGTTGCATGTCTCTGTCGAATGCAAGGGCACTACTTTGGCCCATGTCCTAGTAGATATTGGTTCGTCATTGAATGTGCTGCCTAAGAATTCTCTAGATAGACTTGACTGTGAAGGTTTGACTTTGAAGCCCAGTAATATTGTAGTGAGGGCTTTTGACGGCTCAGAGAGAATGGTGCATGGGGAGGTGGACATCCCCATCAAAGTTGGTTCTCAGGCTTTTGACTATAACTTCTACGTGATGGATATCATACCATCCTATTCTTTTTTGTTGGTTCGCCCTTGGATTCATGGGGTGGGTGTTGTTACGTCCACTCTGCATCAGATGATGAAATACCCGGTCAAAGGGAGAATTGTCACTGTACACGGGGAAGAAGAGTACATGGTCAGTCACCTGAGTTCATTCAGATATGTGGAAATGGAGGATGAGTTCATCGAGACTTCGTGCCAGAATTTCGAAGAGGTACCTCAGACTATGGCTGCAACCGAAATTATTACCAATGTTCCGAAGATCACCAGACCTCCCTTGAAGATGGCTTCTCTCAAGGATGCAAAGGTGGTTGTCGAAGAAGGTGGGTCTACCATCTAGGGTCAGCTCCCCGATATTCTGTACAAGTCTAATAAATTTGGTTTAGGTTTCTCTTCAGGGGCTCAAAGGGCTGTTCGACGTGCTCGTGCTGGAAGACCTCCCCTACGCATCACCAATCATGGGGTCAACACTGTAGAAGATAGAGACGGTGACAATAACATGGATATCTGGATCTTCCCTACTACCAACGGTGGACCTAGTATCTGGATGGAAAAGGATTTTGTACCTATTACTTTTGTTCATAAGTAATTATCTTTCTTATTTTTTGGATATGTAATAAACAATATAACTTTATGGCCATGTGTCTTACCCGGGGCACATCGGTTTATTTGTGAGGGTTATCATGTTTCACTTTCATATGGCATCAATAAACTATTGGACGTTTATGCATACAAATTTTGCGCTCTCTATTTTTCTTTTCTACTTTTACTTTGTCTATACAGCTATGCTTTTACACACTCACGTATCAAACTGCATATCCATATCCACTCTGGATCTCATTGATAACAGTTCTGCTACTACCGATTATGACTTTGAAAATCCGATCAACCAAGCTGAAGATGAATGTGAGGAAGATTGTGAGGTACCTGGAGAACTTGCTAGGCTCTTACAACAAGAAGAGAGGGCTATACAGCCTCATGAAGAGCCAGTAGAGACAATGAATTTGGGCACGAAGAAAGATAGAAAAGAAGTCAAGATCGATGCAAATATGGAGCTTAGTGTCAAACAATGATTGATACAGATGTTGCATGATTATGTCGATATCTTTTCCTGGTCATATGAAGACATGCCAGGACTGGATATGGATATTGTGGTTCACTGTCTGCCAACTAAAGAAGATTGCCCTCCAGTAAAGCAGAAGGTACGTCGCATGCGCCCTGAAATGTCAGAGAAGATCAAAGTTGAGGTTATGAAGCAGTTCAACGCTGGTTTCTTAGTCGTCACCTCTTATACTCAATGGGTTACCAACGTGGTTCCGGTGCCTAAAAAGGACGCGAAGGTACGAATGTGTGTGGACTACAGAGATCTGAACAGGGCAAGCCCCAAAGATGACTTTCCGCTCCCCCACATTGACGTTCTGGTTGATAACACCATGCAACACAAGATCTTTTCCTTCATGGATGGTTTCTCTGGTTACAATCATATCATGATGGCTCCCGAAGATATGGAGAAGACAACCTTCGTCACGCAATGGGGCACTTTCTGCTACAAAGTGATGCCATTTGGCTTGAAGAATGTTGGGGCAACCTATCAGCGAGCCATGGTAGCTTTGTTTCTTGACATGATTCATCATGAGATAGAGGTCTATGTGGATGACATGATAGCCAGGTCTCAAACCGAGGAAGAACACCTCGATCATCTACAAAATATGTTTGATAGGTTAAAGACGTACAAGTTAAGTTAAATCCAAACAAGTGCACCTTCGAGATAAGGTATTGCAAACTACTGGGTTTCATTGTCAGTGACAAGGGCATTCAGGTGGAACCTGCAAAAGTAAAAGATATACAAGAGATGCCGGCTCCTCGCACTGAGAAGGAGGCCATAGGATTTTTGGGACGACTAAATTACATTGTCAGGATCATTTCCCATCTAACTGCTACTTGCGAGCCAATCTTCAAGCTCCTGAAGAAAGATCAAGTGGTAAAATGGAATGACGAATGCCAGACTGCCTTCGAAAGAATCAAGGAATACCTTCAAGAGCCTCGAATTCTGATGCCTCTGGTTGAAGGAAGACCTTTGATAATGTACTTAACAGTATTAGATAATTCAATGGGGTGTGTGCTGGGGCAGCATGACAAGTCTGGTCGAAAAGAGCATGCAATATACTACCTTAGCAAAAATTTTACCGACTGTGAAATAAGATACTCACTGCTCGAGAAAACTTGTTACCCTTTGGCATGGGCTGCTCGCCGACTGAGACAGTATATGTTGACCTACACTACTTTGCTGATATCTAAGATGGATCCAATCAACTAAATCTTTGAGAAGTCCTCTCTCTCCAGAAGAATAGCGAGATGGCAGATGATCTTAACCGAATACGATATCCAATACACGACCCAGAAAGCAATCAAAGGAAGTGTATTAGCTAACCATTTGGCTCATCAGGCCGTGGATGACTACCAGTCCATGAATTTTGAGTTCCCGGACGAGAATATTATGCTAGTAACTGACTATGAAGAACCTGGACCGGATGAAGGACCTGAAGAAGGACCCCGATGGACTATGGTTTTTGACGGAGCCTCGAATGCACTCGGTAATGGAATTGGTGCTGTAATTATATCCCCCGAGGGATTTCATACTCCTTTCACTACCCGATTATGCTTCAACTGTACCAATAACATGGAAGAATATGAAGCATGCATCATGGGTCAAAGCTGCTATTGACCTGAGGATCAAATTCTTAAGCGTTTTAGGGGATTCAGCCTTGGTAATAAGTCAGATCAAAGGAGGGTGGGATATTAAGCATCTGAATCTCATCCCATACAAAGAGAACATGTTGACATTGCTTCCACACTTTGAAGAGGTCACCTTTAAATATTTTCCACGAGAAGAGAATCAGTTGGTGGACGCGCTAGCTACCATGTCATCTATGTTCAAAGTCAAGTGGGACAACAAGGCTCCCCGAATCACTATCGAGAGGTTGGATAAACCAGCATACTGCTACGAGATCGACACTGAGGAAGTAACAAAAAAACCTTGGTTTCATAGAGTGAAAAGGTATCTTGAGGCCTAAGAATATCCCGAGGGGGCGTTTGTCAATGATAAGAAGTTTTTGAAAAGGTTCGCCGCAAAGTTCTTCCTCAGTAATGGGATCCTCTACAAGCGCAACCATGAGTCTAATTTACTTCGGTGTGTAAACAAAATCGAAGCAGGGAGGGTTATGGCAGATTCACACGAAGGCAACTTTGGAACCCATTCTAGTGGACATACCATGGCTAAAAAGATCCTACGGGCAGGATACCGTTGGTTCACTATGGAAGCAGACTGCTATCAGCATTCCCGAACTTGTCACAAATTCTAGATCTATGTTGATAAGGTGCATGCACCTCTGGTTCCCTTGAATGTCCTGACAACTCCCTAGACCTTTGCAATGTGGGGCATTGACATGATCGGAGAGATTAGACCTACCACTTCCGATGTGCATCGCTTCACCCTGGTGGCCATTGATTATTTCACGAAGTGGGTTGAAGCTGCCTCTTTTGCTACCATTACCAAGAACGTTGTGGCACGGTTTATCAAGCATAACCTGATTTGTCAGTACGGTGTGCCAGAGAGAATCATCACTGACAATGGTACAAATATCAACAATACGATGATCACCAAACTCTGTAAACAATTTAAGATACAGCATCATAATTCTTCCCCTTACCGGCCGAAGATGAATGGCACTGTCGATGCTCCTAACAAGAACATTAAGAAAATTGTATAGAAGATGACGGTGACATACAAAGACTGGCATGAGATGTTACCATTTTCTCTTCATGGTTGTCGCACCTCAACACGAACATCGACAGGGGAAACACCCTACTCTCTGGTATATGGTATGGAGGTTATCCTGCCTATTAAAGTCTAGATCCCTTTTCTGAGAATCATGAAGGAGGAAGGTTTGAATGAAGAAGATTAGATCCAGACTCGACTTAATCAACTGAATTTGATTGATGAGAAAAGGCTTACTGTTGTTTGTCATGGTCAAATGTATCAAAAACGGATGATCAAGGCTTTCAACAAAAAGGTCAGACGCCAAGTATATCAAGTCGGGGATCTAATGATCAAGCGCATCATACTTCCGCAAGGAGATCCCAGGGTCAAATGGACTCCCACATATGAAGGTCCATTTGTGATCAAATGCATATTTTCAGGAGGAGCCATGATCTTAACCACCATGGATGGTGACTGTTAGAACATAGTTTGATTCTACAACCCTCAGTTAGAGTTTTGATGATAACAAAATACAAGAATAAATAAATTGTAAGATTTATAAGACATATATGCTACTTAAAATTATGTTGTGTATTTACAAAAACTCTGATGGAATCAGCATCAGAATATCAGTATCAACATCAGCATCAGAAGATATGTCAGCATCAGAAGATCAAACATGTGCTACGCTGAAGCCTGATGAACAGAATCTGTGCAAAACATACCCTGACTCTGATCAAGATTCTAACCATGTCATCAGCACTCAGAAACGCCAGAATAAACAAAAGCCAAGAACACTCTGATCATCATTAGCAGAACACTCTGAAGTGTCAACGTTACTATGCATTCAAGACAGATTAATTACCAACGGCTTTATTCCAAGACAAAGATCTTCTCAAAAAGGAAAGAATGTTATGAGCATTGAAATGGATTTATGGACAGTAACGTATCTATTCCTAGGCTACTTAAACAAGTCAGTGAGAAAAGAAATGGCTAATACTCTACACGCATATACACGCCTAAGTTAATCATCCTCAAGCACGCTCTCACTTTTGCTAAAGCATTCAACCACGCTTACTCTATAGCTCTAGCAATCTAGTTTCATCTAAGCTTTATATTGTGTATTATCACAGTTGTGATATTTAGTTTCCCTAGAAAACATCAAACACACATTTGTTCATTTATCTGTAAAAGAATTTCCTTGAGATAAACCGGTCTGTGGTTAGACTCAAGAAGGCTTTAACAGTTGTTAAAGCAGTTGTGTATTCAGTTGAATATAGTGGATTAAGACCTCGTTGGAGAGAGGCGAAATCACCTTGACGGGTGGACTGGAGTAGTTTGATATCAAACGAACCAGGATAAAAATAATGTGTTTTCTGCATTTGATTTCAAGTTTTACAATTCAACCCCCTTCTTGTGTTTTTCACATCTTCAATTGGCATCAGAGCGCCTAGTTCTGAGCTTATAACACTTAACCGTGTCAATACAACATCCAGCGTTAGAAAAACACTATGGCAGGACCACATCAAAACATCAGCAATGACAACAATGAAGAAAGAGACAGATTCAGTGGCAAACCTCCAGTCTTTGATGGAGAGAACTTTGATTACTGGAAAGACAGAATTGAAAGCTTCTTTCTGGCCCACGATGCTGATCTGTGGGATATGGTGACCGATGGATACACGCACCCAGTGAATGCAAGTGGTTAGAAGATTGACAGGAAAGCAATGTCTGATCAACAAAAGCTTGATTTCAGAAATCATCACAAAGCAAGAACAATTCTTCTCAGTGCCATCTCTTACTCTGAATATGAAAAGATATCAAACAGAGACACTGCAAAGAATATGTTTGACTCTCTGAGAATGACGCATGAAGGCAACATTCAAGTTAAAGAAACTAAAGCTCTTGCGCTCATTCAGAAGTATGAGGCATTCAAGATGCAAGAAAGTGAATCAATTGAAACAATGTTCTCAAGATTTCAAATTCTGGGTGCTGGTCTCAAAGTTCTGGACAAAGGGTATTCTACTGCTGATCATGTTAAGAAGATCATCAGAAGCTTTCCAAAACAGTGGAGGCCAATGGTCACAGCACTGAAGCTAGCTAAGGATCTTAACAAAATCTCTCTGGAGGAACTTGTCAGCTCCCTCAGAAGTCACGAGATAGAGCTAGAAGCTGATGAACCTCAAAAGCAAGGTAAGCCATTAGCTTTAAAATCTAACAGGAAATCTGACTCCAAAGTTTTGCAGGTTGTAGAAGAAACCTCTGATGGGTCCTCATCAAAAGAAGATGAATTGTCTCTCCTCTCCAGAAGGGTGAACAACCTGTGGAAGCAGAGGCAAAGAAAGTTCAGGAATCCATGAAGATCAGAGAATCAGAAGGAATCCTCCTTCAGATACAGAAGGTCAGAATCCTCCTCTGGACACAGAAGGTCTGAAGGCTCTTCAGGAAGCAGAAATCCAAACAACAAAGACATCATCTGCTATGAATGTAACGAGCAAGGTCACTACAAGAGTGATTGCCCAAAGCTTCAGAGGGAAAAGCCCAAAAAGAAGTTTGGCAAGAAGAAAAGTCTCATGGCTACATGGGATGACTTTGACACATCTGATGCTGACTCAGAATCAGATGATGAGAGAGCAAACATAGCTCTCATGGCAAACATAACAGAAGACAGTGAAGCTTCTGAATCAGACTCTGAATCAAACACAGAAGAGGTATTTCCTGACTTTGCTATTAACTTTACTAAGGCTGAACTAGCTGAAAGCCTTAATGAAATTCTGGAAAGATATCAGCAGATCAGAGTCAAATTCAGAAACCTGAAAAGGAATCTTGCTTCTGACTCTGATAAAACTGAGAGTCTCAAATTGGAGAATTCTGAGTTGAAAAATAAAATTTCAAAATTTGAGAATCTATTACAAAACTCTCAGAAGGAAACAATCCCTGAAACTCTCAGCAGTGCTGATGAGATCATCAAGGAGTATGATCACAGCTTTCAGAAGTTTCTAGATAAAAACATAGATAGAAGCAAGATGGCTTCAATGATCTATGGAGTTAGCAGAAATGGCAGAAAAGGAATAGGATACCAAGGTAAGGTACCTACACCAAAGAATGCCATGGATTTAGTGATAAAATGCACTTCACTTAATTCTCACTTTGTATATGGGCACACACATGACATCAAATATACTAGTAGTAATTATTCTGTCAAACCAAAATTCAACCAGAGTTTTGATAAAACTAACAAATCAGGACCCAAGAAAATATGGGTACCTAAGGATAAAATAATACATGTTGCAGATATCTTTAGCAGCAAAGCAGAAACACTAGTCATGGTACCTGGACTCTGGCTGCTCACGACACATGACGGGAAGAAGGCATATGTTCCAAAGCCTGGAACTTAAGCCTGGAGGCCACGTAGGCTTTGGAGGCAATTAGAGGGGAAAGATCATTGGCTCTAGAACAGTAGGTAATGGAAATCTTCCCTCTATAAATAATGTTTTATTAGTAGATGGATTAATGCATAACCTGTTATCCATAAGTCAATTAAGTGATAACGGTTATGATATAATCTTTAATCAAAATTCATGCAAAGCGGTTAGTCAAAAAGATGGGACTATCCTGTTTAATGGAAAGAGGAGAAACAACATTTATAAAATAAAACTTTCTGAACTGAAAAGTCAGAATGTAAAGTGTCTTCTGTCTGTTAACAACGAGCAATGGATCTGGCACAGAAGATTGGGGCATGTTAGTATGAGAAGAATATCTCAGATTAACAAACTCAATCTGGTCAGAGGACTTCCTAACCTGAAGTTCAATTCAGATGCTATGTGTGAAGCATGTCAGAAAGGCAAGTTTGCAAAACCAACTTTCAAATCTAAAAACGTTGTTTCCACCTCTAAGCCATTAGAACTTCTACACATTGACTTATTTGGACCAGTTAAAATTGCTTCATTCAGTGGCAAGAAGTATGGGTTAGTAATCATAGATGACTATAGCAGATGGTCATGGGTAAAGTTCTTAAGACACAAGGACGAGTCACACTCTGTGTTTGTCACCTCCTGCAACCAAGTTCAGAATGAAAAGGATCTTAGAATCGTCAAAGTCAGAAGTGGTCATGGTGGAGAGTTTGAAAACAAAGATTTTCAATCTTTTTTTAATGACAAAGGCATTCTGCATGATTTCTCTTGTCCTAGAACTCCCCAGCAAAATGGAGTTGTAGAACGAAAGAACAGAACATTGCAAGAAATGGCCAGAACCATGATCAACGAGACTAACGTTGCTAAGATCTTCTGGGCAGAGGCAATAAACAGAGCGTGCTACATTCAAAATAGAATCTCCATAAGACCTATTCTGGAAAAGACTCCATATGAATTGTGGAAGAACAGAAAGCCCAACATTTCATATTTTCATCCATTTGGATGTACTTTCTTTATTTTGAATACTAAAAATTATTTGAACAAGTTTGACTCTAAAGCACAGAAGTGTATTATGTGAGGATACTCTGAACGCTCAAGAGGGTACAGAGTATACAATACAGAAACACAGATTGTGGAAGAATCAATCAGTGTTCGTTTTGATGATAAGCTTGACTCTCAAAAGTCAAAGCATAATGAATTACTTGCAGGTATGGAAGTTGAGTTCACAGGTATTGAAGATAAGTCATCAGAAGCTCTTAACAGAGACACTCCCTCAACATTAGAAAGAGGCACTGCAAGCAATCCAGCACCTTCTGTTGATCAACTTCAGAAAAGACCATCCAGAAGCAGCATGGATCACCCAGAAGAAACAATCTTAGGAAGAAAGGAAGATCCAATCAGAACAAGAGCCAGCTTCAGAAACTCTGAAGAATCCCTCATGGGACTTGTTTCTCTAATTGAACCATCAACAATTGATGAAGCACTTCTGGACAATGACTGGATTCTAGCAATGCAAGAGGAGCTAAATCAATTCACAAGAAATGACGTATGGGATCTAGTTCCTAAACCAAAAGGATTCAACGTCATTGGAACAAAATGGGTGTTCAGAAACAAACTGAATGAACAAGGTGAAGTCATCAGAAACAAGGCACGATTGGTAGCACAAGGTTATAGTCAGCAAGAGGGGATAGACTATACAAAAACCTTTGCTCCAGTCGCCAGGTTAGAATCTATCAGACTTTTAATTTCTTTTACTGTTAATAAAGGCATCACTCTGTATCAGATGGATGTTAAGAGTGCCTTCTTAAATGGCTATATAGAAGAAGAGGTATATGTGCACCAACCCCCTGGTTTTGAAAGTTCAAAAAATCCAGAATATGTTTTCAAACTAAAGAAGTCACTGTATGGTCTGAAACAAGCTCCCAGAGCTTGGTATGAGAGACTGAGTAACTTCCTGTTAGAAAAGGAATTCACCAGAGGGAAAGTGGACACAACTCTATTCTGTAAGACAGTTAAGAATGACATTTTAGTATGTCAGATTTATGTTGATGATATCATTTTTGGATCTACTAAACCCTCTCTGGGAAGAAAATTTGATAAGTGTATGCAGGCAGAATTTTAGATGAGCCTAATGGGGGAACTGAAATTCTTTCTGGGCATTCAGATCAATCAAACCCCAGAAGGAACGTACATTCATCAGAGAAAATATGTCAGAGATCTTCTGAAGAAATTTGATCTCTCAGAATGTAAGTCATCAAAGATTCCAATGCATCCCACGTGCATTCTGGAAAGAGAAGGGGTAAGCAAAAAGGTAGAACAAAAGGTCTACAGAGGTATGATTGGTTCTCTTCTGTATCTAACGGCCTCAAGGCCTGATATTTTATTCAGTGTATGCATTTGTGCAAGATTCCAATCAGATCCTAGAGAATCTCACTTAACAGTTGTTAAGCGAATTTTCAAGTATCTGAAAGGTACTACTAATTTGGGTTTGTTTTTTATAAAATCAAGTGATTACAGCTTAGTAGGTTACTGTGATGCTGACTTCGCTGGAGACAAAGTTGAACGTAAAAGCACTTCTGGAAGCTGCTAGTTTTTGGGAGAAAATATGATCTCATGGTCCAGCAAAAGACAATCCACAATTGCTCTATCAACAGCAAAAGCTGAATACATAGTAGCAGCTGGATGCAGCACACAAATGCTCTGGATGAAAAGTCAACTTGAGGACTTCCAGATATTTGAGAGTAACATTCATATCCTCTGTGATAACACTTCTGCTATTTGCTTAAGTAAAAATCCAATTTTGCATTCTAGGGCTAAGCATATAGAAATAAAACATCATTTTATTAGGGACTATATTCAGAAAGGGATTTTAAATTTAAAATTTATTGACACAGGCCATCAATGGGATGATATTTTCACAAAACCACTTTCTGAAGATAGGTTCAACTTCATTCTGAAACATCTCAGCATGAAGCTCTGTCCAGAATAAAACTGTTTTAATTTTATATATTAACCTTCAGAATTGTGTTTATTTCTATGTGAACTTCTGATCAATCCTCTTTCAGAATTTTAGAAATGCAGATTGTATCAGAATCTATCCATGAAGATCTGAGTGCTTCAGTTCAAGAATAGATGTGTTGTTCACTCAAGCAAACAAGTTTCATCCAGTCATCAGCTGTTTCCTGAGGCTGAACACGCATTCATGCTTCTGAAAAGGCAAAGCGCTGATTGGATGCATTGAGACACATGTCATGGGTAACCGTTTAAGTATCTTTCTGAATCCCCTAAAATCAGCTATCATTAAATGCTAATAATCATGATTTATTTCTCTCTCTTAAACGTTTAGGTTTTCAAAAAATTTTAGAAATATATTTAAACACTTCACACCATTCACACACTTTTACCGTCACCTTCGTTTTCTATCAATATTTCTGATTTCTGTGTTCTTCCTTCTCAAGAAAACCCTTTCAATTTTTTTTTCAAAAAACCTCGTGTGAACATGGCTTCCTCCAGCAATCCTTCTTCAGGTTCCCAGAAAGATGCATCATCTGAACAATATGAAGTTCCTCTCAGAACGCTTCTCACTCTAATCAAGAACCTTGAAGTTCTGTCTGAAATAATAGTGTATTTCAACAGTCTCAAGGAGAATGGTTTTGACTTATCTGAAGAGGTTCAAGCTCTGAGAAGCAGCCTGTATCTAAAGATCCTCAAGCTTCTTCTCTTGACAGGCAGACTCTGGAGGATTTGAAGAGATCTGATATGCTGATGAATGAAAGGATGGACAAGCAGGATATCAAGATTGATTCTATAGCAAACATGGTATCTAAGCAACAGGAAACCAGCGAGCAAATCAAGAGCATGTTGGAAGCTCTGTTCACACGACTTCCTCCTTCTTCTTAGAATTTTCCTGTGTTTTCCTTGTTTTCTTTACATGTTTGTCTGTAATATTTCTACTTTTTCTAAACTATCATTGCTTCTGTTTTAATACAAATGTTTTTTGCTCTCATCATTTTAACTCTGATTATTCGTGCTTTTTGATAACTAACAAAAAGGGGGAGAAAGAATGATATTTTTCAATAACGGATTACTGAGACAAAAGTCTCAAACATTCTAACATTCTGATATATTTGAATTTCGTTGTTCTGAAAAGATTACAGGTACAAGAATCTGATGAACTCTGATAAAGTAAAGTTCTGATGCTCAAAGAACGTTCAGTAAAGTTCTGATGCTCAAGGTCTCAAGGAATCAAAGGGAATAATCAACTCAGGGGGAGTTTTTCTCTTCATTACTCTGATACTTTTTATTCCTTATCTTCTTATCTCTGATACCTTCTATTCATTAATTGATTATCTCTGATATTGTTTCCTCTCTATCCTTAAACTCTGATACCTTTCATCATTTTATTTTAATTGAAAAAATCTGGTTTTTGTCATCATCAAAAAGGGGGAGATTGTTAGAACATAGTTTGATTCTACAACCCTCAGTTAGATTTTGATTATAATAAAATACAAGATTAAATAAATTGTAAGATTTATAAGACATATATGCTACTTAAAATTATGTTGTGTATTTACAGAAAGTATGATGGAATCAGCATCAGAATATCAGTATCAACATCAGCATCAGAAGATATGTCAACATCAGAAGATCAAACATGTGCTACGCTGAAGCCTGGTGAATAGAATCTGCGCAAAACATACTCTGACTCTGATCAAGATTCTAACCATGTCATCAACACTCAAACGCCAGAATAAGAAAAAGCCAAGAACACTCTGATCATCATTAGCAGAACACTCTGAAGTGTCAACGTTACTATGCATTCAAGAAAGATTAATTACCAACGGCTTTATTCCAAGACAAAGATCTTCTCAAAAAGGAAAGAACGTTATGAGCATTGAAATGGATTTATGGACAGCAACGTATATATTCCTAGGCTACTTAAACAAGTCAGTGAGAAAAGAAATGGCTAATAATCTACACGCATATACACGCCTAAGCTAATCATCCTCAAGCACGCTCTCACTTTTGCTAAAGCATTCAACCACGCTTACTCTATAGCTCTAGCAATCTAGTTTCATCTAAGCTTTATATTGTGTATTATCACAGTTGTGATATATAGTTTCCCTAGAAAACATCAAACACACATTTGTTCATTTATCTGTAAAAGAATTTCCTTGAGATAAACCGGTCTGTGGTTAGACTCAAGAAGGCTTTAACAGTTGTTAAAGCAGTTGTGTATTCAGTTGAATATAGTGGATTAAGACCTCGTTGGAGAGATGCGAAATCACCTTGACGGGTGGACTAGAGTAGTTTGAGATCAAACGAACTAGGATAAAAATAACGTGTTTTCTGCATTTGATTTCAAGTTTTACAATTCAACCCCCCTATAGAGTAAAGGCAACCCAAAAGTTTTGACCTCTGCTTCCCCAAACAGGAGTTACTTTCCCCAGCAAAGTTCCTTCAGAGAGCCAATATCCATATTCCCCAACCGAGTTTTATAATCGCAAACGGGTTATAAAGCTTTCTCCCCAATAGAGTTTATTTCTCCAACTACGGAAGCTCATCCCCCAGCGGAGTTTATTTCTCCGAATTGAAAAAATATTTCAGCAAAGCATCTCCTCTCTCAAACAGAGTTATCCTCTTGCAGAGTTATTCTCAGACAGAGTCTCTCCCCGTCAGAATATTCGCAAACAGAAAGGAGTAAATCCCCAACATAGTCATTTCCATTCACCATCCCCAATGGATATGAGGAATTCAGCTTCCCAATACTCTTCAGCAGCAGTCTGGGATTTATTTTCCCCGACTAAGAAGTACTGCAATAGCATCCCATATTCATACATCATGGCATGCACATACATATTTCATACAGCACAATCTCATTTATTTTGAGAACATCATCATAATGCATTTCATACATTATGACGTTGCATACGACTAACTCTTTACCTTTCAGGGAAAAAACCAAATCAACAAGCTACGTCTAACAAAGGGCTATTCCAGGATTTTCCTTAGAAAGATGTCCTCACAAGATTTTCCCTGGGTCAGACAGGTAGACACTAAGATCTCTCTGATTACCATTCCAGTGGAAGATATTCCAAGACTTTCGTCTGGGTCAATTGAATCGATGTTAAGATTCTCCTGATTATTATGCCCGTCAAAGTTAACCTAAGATTTTCCCTGGGTCAGATAGGTCGACACTAAGATCTCTCTAGTTACCATTCCAGTGGAAGATATTCAAAGACTTCCGTCTGGGTCAGTTGAATCAATGCTAAGATTCTCCTGATTACTATGCCAGTCAATGTTAACCTAAGATTTTCCCTGGGTCAGACAGGTTGACACTAAGATCTCTCTTATTACTATGCCAGTTGAAGATGTTCCAAGACTTTCGTTTGGGTCAGTTGAATCGACACTAAGATTCTCTTGATTACTATGCCAGTCAAAGTTAACCCAAGATTTTCCCTAGGTCAGACAGGTCGACACTAAGATCTCTCTGATTACAATTCCAGTTGAAGATGTTCCAAGACTTTCGTTTGGGTCAGTCGAATCTCCACTAAGATTCTCCTGATTAGTATGCCAGTCAAAGTTAACCTAAGATTTTCTCTGGATCAGCCAGATCGACACTAAGATCTCTCTGATTATTATGCCAGTTAAAGATATTCCAAGACTTTCATTTGGGTCAGTTGAATCGACACTAATATTATCCTGATTACTATGCCAGTCAAAGTTAATTCAAGGCCTTCCCCTGGTTCAGTCAAATTGATACTAAGATATCTATCTCAGTTGAAGACAACTCGAGACCTTTCTCTAGTCTAGTCAAATCGATACTAAGATTTCTTTCCTGTTAAAGAAGCTATGAAGCTCGGAAACTGATTGGATAATAGTCAATCAACAACTCAATACACTATGAAGTCTGGAGTACGACCAGATAACAATTTAATCTCATTCCCCCACTAAGTTGTTATGAAGCCTGGAGCATGACCAGATAACAGTTAGCCTTATTATCCTCAGCAAGCCACTTTAAAGCCTGGATTCCGACTAGATAACAGTTTGAGAAACTGCAAATCCTGGAGTATGACCAGATAACATTTAGTCTCATTTCCCCAGTAAGTCACTGTGAAGCCTGGAATACAACTAGATAGCAGTTCACTTCCGTCTCTTCAATCAAGAGATGACTCCCTAGTAGAGTAGTGGACAACTGAAGCTCCTAAACTCTATTCCACAAAATAGAGACCAACATTCCTCAGCGGAGTCCTCCTCAGCAACAAGAATAGAAGTTCTCACAAAGGAATATCTCATGAAATCATCATTGTTCTGGATAGCATCTTTAAGCCCATCTCCGACCACTATCTATCACATTCCCTGGATGGAATCTTTAAGCCCATCTCCGAAGATCTTCCTTCATCTCTTCCAAATGGCATCTGTAAGCCCATTCCCGATGTCATCAACTACCAGTATCATTTCAGACGAGTACAAATATCTGGGCACTCTAGTGTTCAATCATCTTCCACCTTCAGATCACGAAAGGCAGACCAGCCAATCTACATCCTCAAGTTTAAGAAGATTGAACAGGGGAAGCTATTGTACCCCAAAATTTGTCCTCTCATTTAACTCAAGACATGCCTCCAAAGATATTCAATTGCTCAAGTTGACTAAGGATTGACCAGACAAATCCTCCTCTTAAGACAATAAGCCTCAAACTAGGGTTTCAATTTCAAACAAGATGGTTGACTCCTAAGGGTCCCAAATGTTCTCCATTGCCCTAGTATATCCCAAGATCACTCATGTCAAGTTTTACGCCTTACACAACAAGTTTTCTCAGTCAACTGCTCAAGTATTGGAAAATCAATTGTACTAGGTCAAAAGTCAATTGTGACCCAAATACAGTCAAACTTCAAAGATGTTTGGTCAACATCAACATTTTGAAGTGATCTCCATCATTTTATCAAGGGTTGATCATGATTCCTCAATAAATGCTCCCAACTCATCAAAAGTCAAAAATGGCAATTTAGGGTTTCTATAGGAAAAGTCAACCAAACTTTGACCAGGCATAACATTCTCATACTTTATCAGACATTTTCCAACCAAGGCTTATTTTGAAGATAATCCAATGCACAACAACTTCTCTTCAGCCCTCAAGGTCAAGAAATTCCTCAATCAAAAGTTACAAGTTCATACATTATAGGTCATTTTAAAAAGTCAACAAAAACACCTTTTGGGTCAAAGCTCCTTATATGAACATGGAAGATCCAATTGAGATGAAACCAAAATGGTTGTTTAGAGGACTTCCTAAGCTTTCTAAAAATTAAAGAACACCCTCTTAGGGTCAAAAATGATAGAGATATGCATTTCTAAAGTTGACCACATTTTGGAAATGTGCATGAAGTCAGCATTGAGCAAAATTGATATTTTTCCAAATGGGACCATGTTTTCTTGTTTGAAACTTGTTCCTAAGATGGCCCACGACCCCTGAGATTATCCACTTATTATTTTATTATTTTTATTAGTTGTTTTGATTTTTTATTCATTTAAATCAAAATAAATCAATTTAAATAGTGGAATAATGAAATAAAATCCAAGATTTGATTTTATGAGCACATTAATAGTCTATGATCAGTTGGAAACTCAAGGTTTTCGTGCAAGGAATGATTGGAACAAAAATAGCAAGATTTGGCCTATTTTAGAAACTAAAAATATCCATAGCAAATCAAATATTTTTTCTATAATTTTTCAAGATTGCATTTGTTTTTGTTAACCTAATTCGTTCTATTAATATATTCATAACATTCCCAAAGCATAAAAACAAGGATTGGTCATGTAGAATTGAGAGAAGAAACTCAAAATTTTGGACAAAAAAGTAGTGATCGAATTTTGATTTGGAGGCAGGTTTAAAGACTTTGAAGGTTGGCAATCCATTACTGGGCATATTTGAAAGCTAGCTGGATCACTTGCACGCATCAAGACGTCTAGAATCATCCTCCACAACCTCACGGTTTGCCCTTTGTTCTTGAATCTGATTTTGAATATACACGTGTGATAAATGAATTCTAACCATATATTCATGTTTGTGTAATCATTTAGAACATGTTGGCATAATTATTTGTATGTTTTGATGTATATTTAGTTGACTCCCATTGCTAGGGTTTCAAGCTTCATTTTAGGGTTTTTTGTTTCAGGAAAAAGATGAGTACCATTGTACTCACGAGATCAAACCCAGTTGATCTATATTCTTGGATTTCATTTTAATTGCGTGATTATGGTTTTTGAGAGATGCAGGTTTATAGCTATATCGTATGTCCGTAGGTAAAAGTCTTGAACCTAAAACGACAGTCCCTTGGGGAAGATGACTGCGTGTAAAAGCCTGGGTGGGCAGTTTGAATTTGGCGCGCGTTTTTACTATTACTGTTGATTATTAAATAAAATATATTGTTATTGTTTTGTATAATAAATAACCAAGTGTCCAAGTGGTAAGAAGGAAGGGTCATAAGGCGTTGTGTGTGGGAAGTCAGGGGTTCGACCCCTACCTCTAACATTTTCTATTTTATCTCAATTTCTTTGCAGATCCTATGCTCTCATCACAAGCATGCTTACCACAGGTCTCAAGATCAGCATCCTTGGATCTATCAGCGCCCAAATCCAACACCCCAAGGTGACATCTCCATGGTGGACCTTCCCAAGCGTGACAACACTGGATCTCACGTTGCCTTGGGCCAACAGGATTAGGCTCAGGCAGAATTTCAGCAACACAACCCCTAATTTAGGTTCACACCCCCATCAGGCCCATTCTTTTCACCTTTTCTTTATTGTTTTATTTAATTTATTTTTTGTTTTAATTATTTCAAAACAAATCAATTTTTTTTATTAAATCATAAAATTAAACAATCACAAAAAAATAGGATTTAGTTTTATTTTTAATAAATTAATTTTTGCAAATTAATGATTTTTAATTAACTTTAATTTTGTTTCGTTAATTAAAATTAATTAGGAAAAATTAGGTCAAAATTCAATTCTTTTTCTCATAAAATCCCAAAATATTTTTAATAATCAAATTAGATTTTTAGGGTTTTTGAACATTTTTTTCCATTTAATTCTCACGCGTAATTATTTTTGTCGTACGATTAATTTTTACTATTTATGCAACTGCGCCCGATTTGTAATAACTTAATTAGGTTTTTTGCAATTCCGAATTTTTACTTTTCAGTCATTAATTATGTAATTGCACCAAAGCCTTGTAATAATTAGGAACTTTATCTTTCCTACATTAATTTTCCCGCTCAATAAACTGTTTAGATGAATGTTTAATAGGGTTGCCTGAAATATAATGATTAATTGAACCTAGATAACCCTAATTACTCAAGATAAAGTATCTGAAAAAAGCACACTGCTGCACACTTGCACCCTTAGGGTATACCTCACTCGGCTGCCTTCGAATTACGGTCACAATTCTCAAAACGTGAGAATTCTTAATGGTTGTCCTTAAGTCTAGAGATCAATAGTCCCTCGATGACCCTCTCGACTGTTGCCTCGGTATACAAGTGATCTTAGGGCTTTAGGATAGTTACTAAGAGATCTTGCCCTGTTGCCTTAGTGACCATAAGTCCCTTTCGATAGTCCCTCAAGCATCCAACGACTAGGGCTACCTACTCACTAATAGTAGGATAGCACTGTCTAAAGGATAGGAGGAAAAGAACAAACTTTTTTTCAAGTAGGTAGATAAATGTTAGGTACTTACTCAAATGATTCTTTTTACACACCACACTTTTAAACACTTTTAAAACAAAGTTTTCAAAACGCTTTATCACACTCTTGAGGTCTGATACAAGGGTTATCATAAAGCGAATCTCCGCACTAATGCATTTTCAAAAAAAACTTTTTCACACAACCACGAAAGCAATTTTCAAAAATGAGAAAGTAACTAAGAGCCCATAGAAAACCATGGATGGAAAAGGTGTTAATACCTTCCTTTTCCATAATCTACCCCCCTTACTCAAAAACTCTCGAAAAAAGGTCTTTTTCTGTTCTTTTCACCCTTTCCTTTGTTGGATATAATAAAATTCGGTGGCGACTCTTGCTTACCGCGACATTTGCGAACACAAAATGCAAAACCAGTATAACAGTCGATTCTGCCACCGTATCAGACAATGCTTTGGGTAATGGAGTTGGTGCTGTGATTATTTCTCCCGAAGGTTTCCATACACCTTTCACTGCTAGGATGTGCTTCAAATGTACGAAAAATATGGTTGAATATGAGGCATGCATCTTAGGACTAAAGGCTGTTATCAACCTAAGAATCAAGTTATTAAGCGTATATGGAGACTCATCTTTAGTAATCAGTCAATTTAAAGGCGAATGGGATACCAAACATCCTAATATGATCCTCTACAAAGAGCTTGTGTTAACCCTAATCCCGTACTTTGAGAAGGTTACCTTCGAACATTTTCTAAGAGAATAAAATCAGTTAGCAGATGCCTTAGCAACAATGTCATCCATGTTTAAGGTCAAGTGGGACAACGAGGCTCCTAGAATAATGATTAAAATATTTGACGAACTCGCACACTGTTGTGAGATCGACACTGATAAGGAGAAACCATGGTACCATGAAGTGAGGAGATATCTGGAAGCACAAGAGTATCCTGAAGGAGCTTCCATCAATGATAAGAAATTCCTGCGAAGGTTTTCATCCAAATTCTTCCTAAGTAATGGAATCCTATACAAATGTAACCATGATTCTACACTGCTTCGTTGTATGGACAAGAAGGAGGCAGAGAAGACCATGGAGGACATGCATGATGGCTTCTTTGGAACTCACTCTAGTGGGCACACTATGGCCAAGAAGATTTTGAGGGCTGGTTACTATTGGTCGACTATGGAAACTGATTATCACCATCACTCGGGGACTTTCCATAAGTGTCAAATCTATGCCGACAAGGTTCATGTGCCTCCAATTCCTTTGAATGTCATGACTACTCTGTGGTCACTTACAATGTGGTGCATTGAAATGATTGGAGAGATCAAGCCCACTGCCTCTAATGGACATCGCTTCATCCTCGTTGCCATCGACTACTTCACCAAATGGGTCGAAGTTGCTTCATTTGCTTCAGTCACTAAGAATGTTGTAGCCCGGTTTATCAAGCATAACCTCATCTTCCGGTACGGCATCCCTGAAAGGATCATCACTGATAACAGAACCAATCTCAACAATGCTATGATCACTGAACTTTTTACGCAGTTCCAAATCAAGCATCACAACTCGTCTCCATATAGACCTAAGATGAATGGCGCAGTAGCAGCTGCCAATAAAAACATAAAAAAGATTGTGAAAAATATGGTGGTGACCTACAAAGATTTGCACGATATGCTACTGTTTACTCTTCATGGCTACCGAACTTCAACTCGAACATCAACTAGGGCAACTCCTTTCTCTTTAGTCTATGACATGGAAGTTGTCCTACATGTGGAAGTTCATATTCCTTCCTTAAGGATTATAAAAGAAGCAGACTTAGGCAAAGACGAACGAATTCATATTAGGTTGGATCAGTTGAACTTAATTGACGAGAAGAGACTGGCTACTATTTGTCATTGTCAAATGTATCAAAATCGTATGATTAAGGCTTTCAACAAGAAAATAAAACCTCGAGTGTATTAGAATGGCAATTTGGTAATAAAGCGCATCATTCTTCCTCAAGGCGATCCCAGGGGAAAATGGACTCCCACTTACGAAGGGTCATTCGTGGTTAAAAAATTATTCTCTGGCGGAGCTATGATGCTATCTACTATGGATGGTGAAGATTTTCCGCATTCGGTGAATGCAAACATAGTTAAAAAATACTATGCATAAAAATGACCCGCTAGGTTGACATACGTAGGCAAAAAATAAGGGGCATCCTGGCGAACCAAAAGGGTTCGGGAAAAAGTTAGGGATATATAAAAGAGATTGTACACCCGGCAAGTCAAAAACCCGAAAGGGCGGTCTGGGCAAAAGTAAAGGATTAAAGCGTATGACTATGTCCCACAAAATGACTACAACCAGCTTTATTACCAAGGTGCAAGTTTTGGGGTGTAAGATCAATTCAATCAAATTCTTTCAACAGCAAGGGATGATGTTCGAAGACATAGGGGCAATAGTGGAGTTGGAACACAATGAGATCACTTCCACATGGCTATTATTTTTGTTTTCACTTTGTATTCTTTCGACGATTTCCTCTTACTAGGATCTCTGTCTCCTTGTACAAAAACGCCTATTTATAGGAAAAACATCAATGCAAAAATACTTTGAAGTGCAAACTTTTTGTTTTTCTGTTTTGAGTGCAAAAACGTCCAATGACTAAAATTGAATGAACATATGCATATGAACAAGATTAAATGTTAACAAATGTATGTTTAAAAACATCAATAAACATTTTCTTAAAGATTCAGGATATCCCCACAGAGTTACTTCAACAAAATTATCCCCACAAATTTGAATTCATACAATATCCATCCAGAGTTCCAATCTCATGTCAATCGTTTCCCCAGCTGAGTTGGTCCTAAACTACAAGGGAATCCCTACGGAGTTCATCTCCAAAAGAATTCATATCCTCAATAAGGTATCCAAAATGCTTTCTTCAACGGGCTTTATTTCTCGAACAAACTACAGATTCTCCAACAGACTAAAAATTCCCTAGCCGAGTTCTTTTCTCATACCATTACAAATCAACAGACAAAATCCCTTGTCCCCAACGGAGTCGATACTATCCCCAGTAAGTTGCTGCGAGGCCTGGAATCCGACCAGATAATAGTTAACTTCACCCCCCACCCCAAGAAAGTTGCTATGAAGCCTAGATTTCAACCAGATACCGGTCAACTATCCTCTCTGAGATGAAAATTTAACCATCTCTTTTATCCTCGGTCAGGGTAAATAAGAATTAAATTCCCCAGTAGAGCGATGGACGACCAAAGATCCCTGAACCATACTTCCCAAGCAAAAATAAACATTCCCCGCAGAGTTTCTCCGAACAAAACTGGAATCCCCAACAGAAACATTCTAAACAAAGTTGAAGATACACATACTCTTCATCTCTAGCGGTAGTCCGGGATTCAGCTTCCCAATACTCCCCAGAAATTTGTCAAGGATTTATTTTCAAGACAAAGATGCATTTCAATGTTTCACATTCATATATCACAGCACATACATGACAAATGCATACAGCATAATCTCATTTATTTTGAGAACATCATTATGCCATGCATACATCTGCATGCAACTAACCCTCTTCCTTGCAGGAAAAATCAATCAACAAAACAAAATACCTCTTCTGGTTAGATTTATTTCTTCCAGATTAAAGACAGGTAAACAAAGACCTCTTCTAGTTATATTTATTTCTTCTAGATTAAAGACAGGCGAACGAAGACCTCTTATGGTTAGATTTATTTCTTCCAGATTAAAGATAGGAGAACGAAGACTTCTTCTGGTTAGATTTATTTCTTCCAGATTAAAGACAGGAAGACGAAAACCTCTTCTGATTACCTTTATTTCTTCCAGATTAAAGACAGGCGAACGAAGACCTCTTCTGGTTAGATTTATTTCTTCCAGATTAAAGACAGGCGAACAAAGACCTCTTATGGTTAGATTTATTTCTTCCAGATTAAAGACAGGCAGGCGAAGACCTCTTATGGTTAGATTTATTTCTTCCAGATTAAAGACAGGCGAACGAAGACCTCTTATGGTTAGTTTTATTTCTTCTAGATTAAAGACAGGCAGACGGAGACCTCTTCTGGTTAGCTTTGTTTCTTCCAGATTAAAGACAAGCGGATGAAGACCTCTTCTGGTTAGATTTATTTCTTCCAGATTAAAGACAGGCGAGCGAAGACCTCTTCTGGTTAGATTTATTTCTTCCATATTAAAGACAGGTGAACGAAGACCTCTTCTGGTTAGATTTATTTCTTCCAGATTAAAGGCAAGCGAACAAAGACCTCTTCTGGTTAGATTTATTTTTTTCCAGATTAAAGACAGACGAACAAAGACCTCTTATGGGTAGATTTATTTCTTCCAGATTAAAGACAAGCGAACAAAGACCTCTTCTGGTTAGATTTATTTCTTCCAAATTAAAGACAGGCAGCCGAAGACCTCTTTTGGTTAGATTTATTTCTTCCAGATTAAAGACAGGCGAATGAAGACCTCTTATGGTTAGATTTATTTCTTCCAGATTAAAGAAAGGCAGACGAAGACCTCTTTTGATTAGCTTTATTTCTTCCAGATTAAAGACAGGCGAACAAAGACCTCTTCTGGTTAGATTTATTTCTTCCAGATTAAAGACATGCGAATGAAGACCTCTTCTGGTTAGATTTATTTCTTCCAGATTAAAGACAGGCGAACAAAGACCTCTTTTAGTTAGATTTATTTCTTCCAGATTAAAGATAGGCAAACGAAGACCTCTTTTGGTTAGATTTATTTCTTCCAGATTAAAGAAGGCGAACGAAGACCTCTTCTAGTTAGATTTATTTCTTCTAGATTAAAGACAGGCGAACGAAGACCTCTTCTGGTTAGATTTATTTCTTCCAGATTAAAGATAGTTGTAGAGGTAGAAATGTTCAAGACTAAGCCATTGGATTGACTAGACTTTATACAAATCAAAATAAAAATCGCCACCATGCTTTATTATTTCCAAAGGAATGGGAAAAGAGCGAATAACCCAAAAAGAGGGGGAAAGATTCAAGGTAAGGGGGTTGGTTACGCAAAGGGGAGGTATTAGCACCCTAAACATCTACGGTACTCCGCATGAACCTCTTTGTAAAATCTGTATATTTTGGCTATAAAAATGTGTTGTATAGAAAATGGATGGTGGAGGTGAGAAGAGAAATATTTTTTATGATTTTTGCACTTGTCGTGATTGCGAACCTTTAGTGCCTACGTACCACCTTTCGTGAAATTGGGGATCAGGGTACACGTAGTTCCTCTTTTAAAAATTTGAAACACAACTGTGTTGGCTAATTTTAAGAGATAAGACATCATCGTCATTGTCCGTGTGGAAAACATACTTACTATCCACAATCATGAGAAAGGAGAATTTGCATCATCTCAAAGTGAAGGATAAGGCTTGGATCTTAAAATTAACAATGCGTCGCTCAACACCCAAGTGGAAAATATCTCACTTCACTACATATTGTATAAGTATAGTTGTTTGCATCACTACAAAGATTGACAAGAGTTAAATCTTTTGAGGAAAAGTTTAAAGATAAAAAAGCCAAAGTGGCAAAATGGTTTGAAATGAGATTGATTGACTTTTAGTCTTCTCACAAAAATGTCAAGGTATTATTAAATTGATTGAAGTTTATTTATGAAAATATTTTGAAAATGCATGGACATAAGTCCAAGTTTATTATGAAAGTATCTCAAGTTTAGAAATAAGAAGAATTTTCAAAAGGAGGGAAAAGATTTTTGAAATTAAAGAAGATGGGAGGAGAAGAAGAGGCTATCCTAAAGCATAAGGTAAAAGCTAAGGATAAAAACCATCTAACCAACAAGAATTCAAAACTTGACATTATGAGCCAAAGTAGAATTCCCATTCTTTGGATTGAAACCAAGCAAGAAAAGATACTAGACCTCTTGAGAGAACCAAACTTCAAGTGTATTAAGTCTTCACAAAAAATTGGGCAGAATAACGACTATATACGGGTGAATTCCATATTACAAACAGAGAATGTAATCATAAAAACCTGCACACAAAAGAAAACAAGCAACCCAATGTCTTGAGGTAAACCTCAAGAACCCCAGACAAAATAATCAGATAAGATCACAAGGTCTCCAAGATAGGCCAAGGTTTCTAATCCTAAGTCCAAGAAAAAGTCCCATGCTCCATAATGCCAAGGATAGTAACCAAATAGTCCAAGTACCATTAAGAGTTTTTTAGGGTTTATGTTTATTATTAAGTATCTTAAGAAAAGAAAAGAAAAGCTCAAGTGAGCAAAGTAAAAATGGCAAGAAAATAAATTCTCAAATGATCAAAGATGAAAATGGCATGAAATGTAAATGCTAAAAAATAAATAGTACATAAAGCATAAAAAAAAATAAAAGCATAAGATAAAACAAGTCAATAATTAGTGGTTAGTTGGATGACCATCTTGAAACTTGCATTTGGAACTCATTAGAGGATTGGTAGAACCAAAGCCTCCACACAACAAGTTGCATTTGCTTTTTGTCAAATATATCATCCATTTGGAATTCTCACAAGTACCATTTAATGATCAACAATGTTTAAGTAATCCGCGTTGACCAAAGGTGTTGTAGATCCATTAGAGGATTGGTATAACCAAAGCCTCCACACAATGAATCTCAAAGTTATTGGATCAAAGAGATCAAATTAACATACTTGGGCTTGCAATCATAAGTTTGGGCCACGAATGATCATTTATTCGAATCGGAACAAAATTTAGCGCTATGTTAAGCAATCGTAAGTGGACTTATATAGAAGTCGCACCTATTTTGAGGCCGATCAATAGCAATATATGCACCATTTGTTTTGAGACATGATATAGAGATCATGCTCCATCAACACTTAGTGCAATAAGAAGGGGATGAGATGAAGCGGATTAGGGTAAAAAAGAATATACAAACCACATTTGAATTAAATTTTAATCAAACTATTATTAAAATCATTCATCAATTTTTTGTGGAGTTAAACTCAACACCATGGACCAATGAGGTTAATAAAGTTCATGATCCAAAACCTAACCCAAGATTAGCCAGAAAATAATCACAAAATAATATCACATTTAATATATACATTAAAAGGGTAAAAAAACAAAGTTTAAAAATAGAAAATAATGAGAAATATATCAATTATGTTCAAATTAATCAAGAAGTGAAAAATAAGGCCATAGAAAAATCAGAAATGGATCCAAATATTTTTATAAAAATTTTGGTAATTTTTAAAAGTCAGAAACTATTTTTAAACTATTTAAAATTTCTAAAACAAACATAAAATAGATCAAAAATAGTAAAACTCAACATAAAATTTTTAGAAAGTCAAAAATATGCAAAATAATATTTATGAATTTTTTCAGAATTAAAAAATGTTAGAAAGTATTTTTTAAGTAATTAAAAGAAAGAAAATAATATAAAAAATATAAAAAATACCAAATGTTAAAATAAAAATGTGAAAAAATAGTCATAAGATCAGAAATAATTCAAAGTATTTTTGTGAATTTTTTCATAATTTTTGGATAAAAAATAAGAGTTATGAATTTTTGAAAATTTAATCAATAAAAATATAAAATCAGAAAATAAAATAAAACCAAAAAGATGTGGACCATCAAATCATAGTCAAAACGCGTTAGTAAGCTAATCCAATGGACCAGACGCGTTGTGCTTGATATGGACCTTAGTGAAACAGACATGTGATCAGAAAAAGGGCAACCAATGAAATTAAAACGTTTGGCACACTGTCATTGGATGAGGAGACATGTCATCGTCTTCAACCTCGAGACACCCTGCAATGGAGATTTTGTGAGATCCTTCAAATTGAAAAATTAGGATCTCAGGCTAGCATCATTGAACTCGTCTCTTCAAGACTATTCTAACACAACCATCGCGCCAAATTTATATAAGGTATGGAGAGAGATATGAATCAAAAACCCAGAAAATAGCGAGCACCTTCAATTTGAGATTTCTCTCTAAATTCTCAATGGGTTTAAAAATTGTAAGCAGCATTAGAATCAGACAAAGGAGTAGAATAGATTAGTGCTTGATTTGGATCCAAATGGTGGAGAATTTTACCTTTTTGAAGTTCAAGTAAGAAGCTCTGAAACTGGACTTCTTTAGCTTGAGTTATGGCTCGTTTTGATTGGGTTAAGTGCTGGAGAGTTTGTATGATTCTCAAGGATGATGAATGCGCAAAGAATTTTGGAAAAATAAGCTTAAATTTCAGAAACTGAATTCAAAAAAAATTGGTTCATGTGAGGTTTTGGCAGGGTATTCTTGGCTCTCTAAGCTTGGGAAAATGGATGGGGGATGATCCTCTAATTATAGGGAAGTGAATGAGAATGAAAATTTGAAGAAATAAGGAAGTTTGGAGGGAAATTGAGTAAGGTCGAGCACGAGTCAAGTGTGACTTCATTTCCATCAAAACTTAGCCAAGCCTTGCGTTTTGGGGTGCTAATCACTTCTGGAAAGTTTGCTAATCAAGTTTAAATCAAAAACATGCATAAATCTTGTGTTTAGAAGTCACATTATGGATTTCAAAATTCTGACTTTGTGAAAAATTCAGTTTCAAGTTACCAAATTCAAATCCATGGCATTTCCAACTCAAGGGGTCTTAGGGCATAATTCTTGATGCTTTGGAAATATGAGGTTACAAGCTTTGAAATGGAAAAAGAATGTAATCAAATGGATGCTTGAGATGAAAGTTACATGGAGTCAAAGTTGAAGAAAAAGAGTTGACTTTCCATACTTAGAAATATTTCAAATTCTTCTTCAAAAATGACCTATAATATTTTGTATCCAAACATGGCCTTCCTCTTAGAATTTTCTCTTGATCAAAAAAGATGGAATGAAGTAGATTTCTTGAATGACATTTTGAAATTTGAACCACTCAAAATCTCCAAAAAATGAGCAAGTTATGACTTGTTGAAGTTAGCCAAAAATCATGAAATGACCTATAATATTTTTCATATTTAAGGCAACTTCCATCCATTTTCTCACTTTGCACATAAAAGAAGGCATAAAGTACATATCTTTAAGATCATCATGGAAAAATAATGGACTCAAGGTGATAAAAATTGACCAAGTTATGACCATTTGAAGTCACATATGGAAAATTGTGGATTCATCTGGATGACTTGTAATCTTTCTTCTTCACCAAGTTCCTTCCACATGAAAACTCCTTGGAACTTTTGAACTGATTTGTTGGTAACTCTTTTAAGAGAAAGATGTATTTGGAATCACTCAAAAATACCAAAAGGTGAGCAAGATATGCTCCTTCGAAGTTCAAAACTGTAAGTGTTTGGTTGTTGGCATGTTTTTTGGTAAAACCAGTTGTGTGAATGTCATGATTGATGTCATAACATTCTGGGATACAAGGTACATTCTGCAGTAAAAGAATGTCATACAGGAGTTTCTCAATATGAGTGTTTATCTGATCATTATGCAATGATCATATTTATTGCATTCTACCAAAATCAGTAAACAGGATTCTTGTTATCATAACCAATGTTAAGACATCCTGTACTGATCTAACAGTTGTGCAGATTTTTTATTTCTGAGAATTTTCAGGAATCTGGTTTATACAGTCCAGATCAGAATCTCACGTGGACATTAGGTTAACTTTGCTTAACCCTAATCTGGTTGTTAAAGACCTATGACCAAGTCTTGAGGTTAACCCTAATTAACCCTAGCTATTTTCATGGAAGCCCTAACCGAAGAATAGCTTCCTATATATTCCTCATGAAGACTGTTGGTGAAGCACACTTTTTGACAGAAGATCAATAAGGGATTGTATAGTTGTAACTACTGTGAGCCAATCAATTATCATTGTGATAAGTTATTTGGAGTAGGATTTGTTTGTAAGGGTTGTGTATCACTCAAAGCTTTGAAGCACGAGTGTTTGTGTTACTTGAATAAAGCTTTGAAGCAAAGTCAAGTTAGGGCTGTGTATCACTCCAAGCTTTGAAGCACGAGTGATTGTTACTTGATTAAAGATGTGAAGCAAAATCAAGTGTGTGTTCTGAAGAGTGTCTTCATAATTTCATTAATCAATTGTTTAGTATCACTGCTGTGATTGAGGGGGAGTGAGTAGGAACTCAAATTTAAGTTGAACTTAGATTGAAGTTGCATTGGGTAGGTCTTAAGTGAAGGAGATAAACTGGTTGGTTTATTCCTGAATTAATATCTCTTATAATGAATTTCCTCCCTGGCTTGGTAGCCCCCAGAGTAGGTGTTGTTACACATTAAACTGGGTAAACAATTGACTGTGTTTTTTACTGCTTTTAATTTACTGTCTTGAAGAGTGTCAGATACGGTGTCATAACATTCACTGTGACATTGAGTATCTGCTGCCAGGATTTCAAAAACCCTAGCCTCTAGATCAAGAGAATGCTTTGAGGAACTTTGACAAGTTTGAACAAATTTCTTGTGCCAATATTCTTTCTTTGTGAATATAAGTTGTTGAGGATGATGATGAGGACTCATATCCACTAAAACCACTTCCATATCTTGAAATTTGAGAGAAATGTACTCTTGTGACCAATAGGAACAAGACCTTGTCCGATCATGACAACTTCTTCCCTCAACCCCTTGTACTTTTGAATCAATTTTAGATATCTTTGAAATATGTTGAGCCAAAATAAGCCTTGTCATGCCATTTCTTCCAAAACAACTTCAATGGTGAGGTTTGAACTCATCAAGCTATGTTGACTAGGGCATGGAAATAAACTCATGAACCCATGGAGCCACTTGCTAAACCTCATTGCTTTTACCTACATTATTAACAAGCAAGACAAACAAACATTGCATTTTGTTAATTAGAAAGAAAATCAAAGCAAAATATTCATGATCCCAAAAGAAAACAAGTCAAGGTGCTTGGTAACTCCTCAAAAGAGCGAAGCTAAAGATAGGGAGAAGAACAAAAATCCATAATGTGATCTTGTTGTTATTGAATCAACATGGTATGATGAAGGGATCTTAGGGGCAAAAATTGGGGTACAACAATAGGAAGACGAAGACCTCTTCTAGTTAGATCCACTTATTCCAGTTAAAGATAGGCAAAGGAAATACCTCTTATGGTTAGGATTATTTCCCTAGTGAAGTCTCCAAACAACATACCTCTTTTGGTTAGGTTTATCTCCTTCAATTAAAAACAAGTAAAAGACATCTATTGTTTTAGTATAAATCGACCAAATACTTATTCTGATACTTCTTCCAATTTCTACCAACAGTAAATCTGGATGGCATCTGTAAGACCATCTCCGACAAATTCTTTATCACTTCTCCAAATGACATCTTGAAGCCCATTCCCGATACAATCAACTAACACATAGTTGAGTGCAAATTTTCAGGCACTTTAGTGTTCAATCATCTTCCACCTTGAAGTCACGAATGGCGGACTCGCCAATCTAACTCTCCAGGTTTAAGAAGATTGAACAGGGGCAGATTTTGTACCCAAAAATTTTCCCTCTCTTTTCTCAATAAATTCCCCCACAAAGATCTCGAAAAGCTCAAGCTTGCACAAGTATTGACTAGGTCAAGCCATCTCCTCAACACTGATACCTCAAATTAAGGTTTGAGTTTGAACAAGGACAATTGGAATTCTAATACTCCAAATGACTTTCATGGATCATTATGGACCTTCAAGATTTCTCATGTCAAGTTTCAAGTCTTGAAATCACAATTTTGCTCAGCCAATTGACCAGATGACTAAAAATTAGCTATATTGGGTAAAAAGTCAATTGTGGTCAACTTACAGCCAAACTTCAAGATTTTTGACCAATATAAACATTTTTAAGTCATATGCATCAATTTATCAAGTTTGGATCACAATTCCTCAAGAAAAATGTTCAAATAATCAAAAGGGCAAAATGGTCAAAATTAGGGTTTTTACTGAGAATGACTGATTCTTGACTTTTGACTTAATACATGACTTATTAGTTTAAAACATGATATAAATGATTCAAATGCAACATGTTGACCTAATTTCATGGTTCAAAACATCCTCAAGATCAATGGATTGATAAGTTAAAATTTGATCAACTCGTGAAAAAGTCAATTATACACCAAAAAGCCAAACTTTGACTTTCTGATCAAATTTGAGTTTCAAAGATCACATTTCATCAAGACATTCAAATATATAAATCTTTATCATCAAGAAATCAAGAAATTCAAAAGTCAATTTGAAAAGTCAAACTTTCCAAGACTTAGAAATTTTTCTGTGTTTTCATACATGATAATTTCATAACTTCATGACATTCTTTCACCAAGATGCAAGATGATTCAAAGAAAACTTTCAACATGAAAGTTATAGATCTTGATGAATTCTATAACTTTATATTAAAAGGTTAATATCCAAAAAATGCTTAGATTTGAAGATATGAGCCCATGAAATCATGACATTGTTATCCAACACTTAGAGAAATTTTCAACAAGTTTTGGCCAGTTTTTATCTCAACTTCTTGGCCAATTTTCATCAAGTTCTAATTTAAGTTATCCAAAATAGTCAACATGAAAGTTGTAGACAATGTTTCAAGCTTTCAAAAACATCTAAGGGAATGAATTTATCATACTTGAACTAGGAGATTCAAAAGCATGAAGTTGGACATCCATTCTTGAAATACAAGGCATTTTGTGATGAACACATAACCAAATCCTTAAGTCATGCTACATAATCCCATGTTGCAGGCCTTCTAACTTGCAAAGCTATCCATAATTTAATTCTTACACCTAATCTTGAGTTATTATCCAAGTGTTTGAGTCATTTTCCAAAAGATCTTTCCATTTATGGTATAAAGGCACCATTGCTATTCTTGAAAAGAAAGCTTTTGGTACAAAATTAGTCTTGAGCCCATACCTTGCTTACATCTGATTATACTCCACTATAAATCATGGAAATTGTCCCCTCTATGCCAGCAACTTTTGTACTTCATCTTGGGATCATGGAAGACTTGGCATAACTTGATATTTCCATTCCAACCAAACCATAATTTATTATCTTGCAAATCTGATTACTTCAACTTCCCAAACCTTTTATGTATAAATAGAGAGGTCATTTTCAAGGTAAAGGGGCCATAAGTTTTTGCTGTGTAGACAAGTTTCTCAAAACCCCTCATACTCTCAAAAAACCAGAATTGTCCATACAAACCTCCATTTCTAAGTTTTGAAACCAAAATCTTCAAATCTCTCAAACCTTGCAAATCTTGTCCCAAAAAACCATCCAAATAGAAGTTGTTCAAACATAAGAGAAACTTCTGTAACATCACTATCACCATTCTTCAAACTCAAAAACAGCCACTTGACTTCTCCAAGATAGTACAATAACTCTAAATCAAAACACAAATTTCAGTTTCAAGGTAAGTTTTCTTGACTTTGAACTCTTCATACAAGCATCACTAGTGGTTCATTTGTGAAGATAAAATGTAGATATCATTTTCCTGAAGCTAACCATATGTTTTGTGATACGGTGGGAGAACTGACTTGAGGTTTTGCGTTTGTTTTCGGAAATGTTTCGGTTGAGCAAGAGTCGCCACCGACTTTTTATTTTATCCTAAGGAAAGGTTAAAAAAGCACAGCAAAAACCTTTGAGATGTTTTCTTGGGTTCGGGGAGTAGATTATAGAAAGGGAAGGTATTAGCACCCTTTCTATCCATGGTTATCCATGGGCTCTTAGTTACTTGCTTAGATCACTTGCCTTGTGTTTTCAATTGTTTGAAATGGTGCTTTGTGTGTGGGTTTGAAAATGTTTTGAAAAGAGGCCATTTGTTGTGGCAACCTTTGTGATGATCCATGTTTGAATGTATACAAAGGTGTACTTATCTTTTGAAAAGTTTTCAATGTTTTTTAAAGTTGTTTTGAAAGTGTGTTGTGATGTGTGTTTTGAAAAATAGGCAAGTGTGTTTTGCAAGTTTATCAAGTAACTAAGAGTTGTCTACACCTAAATTTACTCAAAGGTTGTTCCTATGTTTTAACCATTTTAACAGTATTGTTCCACCATTGTATTTGGTGGACAATCTTGTGTTAGGATGTTAACGGGATGGGCGCAGGTCATCGTTTAGACCATGATTGCAATGGTGCCAAGTGTCTTTGGCAATTTTTTCCTTTAAGGGACTTGATCATTTTTAGGCAACTTTCGCAAGCGTCATCGAGGGACTATGATCATTTGATTTGTTTTGTTTTGCCAAAGACACCTAACATGCAACATGACCCATTATTGAAGGCAACAAGTGGAGTAACCCTAGGGGTGCAAGTGTGATTGGTGTTGTCCATTTTCATGCTTTTTGTCTTTGAATTAGGTCAAGCTATTTGTTGTTTGATTTTTGCATACAAAACCCTAAGTCTATCATGGTATAATTAGAAAGCTTTAAAATGTGGAAATTAAAGTCCTAAATTATTACAACATAATTATGGGATGGGGGGAACAAATGTTCAAATGGGGATATTTAGCAAGAAATTTAAATCTAAGCTATTACAATCCAAATTGAATATACAAGTTATCTAATTGTACAATAATTGAATAAATACAATAAATATGCAAAATGCACAAAAATGATTTTTATATGTATGTAAAAAGTATTTCTCATGTGACAAATAAACAAAAATAAAAAGGTTAATTTTTGGGTATTTTCATGGTTTAGGGCAAAACCCTAATTTGCTAAATAAAAAGTATTTATTATTTAATATATACAATATTTATTAATTATACACAAAACATAAATAAAAAAGGAAGTATATTGTAAAAAAGTGATTTTTGAGGTTAAATGTTAATAAAAGAAAAAAAATGTATTATTTTTATGTTTTTATCCTAAATATTCTAATAAATATATAAGTATTTATATTATATATTAAATATACAAAAAAATAAAAATATTTATTATTTACAAAAAAGTATATTTTTTAGAAAATGTTTTCAAAAGGTAAAAATAAAATAAAATCAGAAAATAAAATGTATTTTGTATTATTTTCTAGGGTTTAAATAAAAAGTATATATATATATATATATATATATATTTATTTACATGCATATATCAAATAAAACAAATAAATGACTAATAAATACAAAAAAAAGATGAAAAAATATTTTTAATTTTTTATATTTTAACAAAAATAACAAGTCAGAATCAAAAAGAAAAAATAAAAAATGATAAAAATAAACACACAATGGGCCAAGGGGGTGTATGTGTGAAATAGTGGTGCAAACAGAAAAAATAAGCCAGACCAGCCCAAAGGACTTTGTCTTCAACCTCCAGCCATTTTCAAACAAAAACGCGCGCCTTCTTATTCATCACACTAACTTCTGATTCTTTGATCCTTTGACAAATCTTAAAACATGAAACTTGTAGAGCTTGAAGCCACGATTTCAAATATATAAAAAAGTTGTTCTAACTCTCAGAAATGAGAGAGAATTTCTCCTCCCCCAATTCCTGACCTAACTTTTTTTCAATGTTCAGGTTCAAAATTCTCTTAGTACACACAACATAAATGAAAAGTAATGATATGGGTAGCTTCAGGGCCATGAATAGAACATACTTTCTTCACAAACCTAAGCCTACATATGCTTGGATAGAGAGATATAAGTTCAAACTTTTACCTGTTCAGCTTGAATCGTGTGCAACAATGGAGGCACGTTCAATAGATTTTGAGGACTTGTACAGCTTGCTTGAAGTTCAGGGATGCTTCTCCAACCTCTAGCTTGCTTTGAAACTGACTGAATCGAGCTATGGAAGTCCACCTGCAAAGTTAAAAATTGAAAATGGCAAGTGATGTTAGGGATGTTACAGTTTGTGTTCAATGCTTAGGATAACTTCAGTGGGTGATATGGAACATGTTTGAACTCTTTTTGGCCAAAGTGCACAAGTGGAAAGGTTTATAGAAGTCAAATTGCAGAAGGGACTTTATTTTTTGCAGTAAAATGGTGTTTTGATGAATGATGAGGTTTAGAATATGGTAGGCTCGTGTTTCAGGTCAGTTGGATCAAGTGAAAAGTGTTTACAAAGTCTGCTTGAGTTGGTTCTTGCAGGAATGTTAGTTGTGTTTCAATATGCAAGTTTTCTTCTTATCTAAGCTAAAGTTGTCAAGTTGGATTATAGGCTACCACAGGCCCCTCAAGCATGCTGCACCTTCTCTCCTAGATCAGTGGAATTTGTTCACAAACTTGTGCCTCAAAGATCTGCTTGTACTTCCAAGATATGGACTTTGACATAAAGCATTGCTTTTTCAAAATGGCAAACTTGCTTTTTTCCATTTAAAGGTTAATTCTTTGTGTAATGACTATATGAACAAAATAATGCTAGAACACAATGGATTGGCATTTAATTATTGAGTGTAAGAAGGATTAGAGGCCTGTAATCTATCTTGAACCATGCTGAGTTTGAAAATGCAAAGTGTATGAACATGCCTTGGTCAAGAACAAAAGTGGATTTTGCCCAACTTTGCAAATTCGATTCTCCCTAACCACAAGGGTGTTTGAGAAGTTCTTGGACAATTTGGAAAGCTTGGAATGTGTACTACAATCCATCTTTGTAATGAAAATTGAAATTACAAGTGGAAGCATGTGAAAAGTGGCCATGAAGTTAGGCAAAAATCCTGCCTAAAATAGGTCAAAAAATTTCTAAGTTAAGAATGTTTTGCACCCTTGTTCCAAAAATCATAACTTGAGCTACAAGCTTCTTTTGAGGAAACTTTGTGAATCAAAGTTGTAGATTTTGCAATGGACTACGACTTTCATGTTTTGAGTTTTGTTTGAATCCAAATATATCTTGATGAAAAGATGAGACAAAGTTAGGAAAAAATTAGGAAATTTCATAACTTAGAAACTTTCTAAGTTATGAAATTTCTTCATTTCAAACCCTAATTTGTAATTTTTGGTTTCTTGATGAACAAGTTTCATAATTTGACATGTCTTGATGAAAAATGAATCTTGGCACTTGATTTTGACCAAAAAGTCAAAGTTTGACTTTTCAGTATACAGTCAAATTTTGATCAGTTGACTGGAAAATTCATCTGTCAATCTTGTGCATTTGGGATCTTTTGAATTTGTTGAACATGTCAAGACAATGCCATTGGGTCCTTGAGTCCATACGTGAGCTTGAATTGCCATTGGTTAGGTCAAACAGTCAAAAATTGCCTTTGTGCAGTCAAAACCCTAAAAATGACCATTTTGCCCTTTTGGTGATCTGATCAAATTTCTTGTGAAATTATGATCCAAACTTGACCAAATGGTTCATATGAGTTCATAATGTTGATGTGGGTCAAAAATCATGAGGTTTGACTGTCAATTGACCACAGTTGACTTTTTCCCCAATATAGTTGATTTCTAGGTCAACTGTCCAATTGACTGGGCAAAGATTGGAATCAAGGCTTGAAACTTGGTATGGATAAACTTGTGAGTCCAACATGAAGCATGAAAGTCATTTTGGGCATTTTAGGTCAAAACATCTTTGTGCAAATTCAAACCCTAATTTGGGTCAACAGTGCAAGGAGGAGTCTTGAGCAGAGCAAACCCTAACTTGATCTTGAGCTCTAAAGGTCTTATGGTGAGAAAATATTGATGAAATGGGATGGCAAATTTTGGGGTACAACAGTTTCCCCTGTTCAATCTTCTTAGACCTGAGGATGTAGATTGGCTTGCGTGCCTTTCGTGATCCGAAGGTGGAAGATGATTGAACACTAGAGTGCCCAGAAATTTGCACTCGCATAGTGGAGTATCAGCAATGTGATGTCGGGAATGGGCTTATAGATGCCATTTGGAGATAGGATGGATAGGAGGATGGGCTTATAGATGCCATCTGGAGACGTGACAGAACCTTGTCGGGAATGGGCTTATAGATGCCATTTGGAAGTGTTGATCGCGTAAGAGATTCCTTAGCGAGAACTTGCGTACTTGAGAAAGAAAGATGGTTTCCTGGCTTGCTACAGGTGTTGATCTTCAGTCTCTTCATGCAGATATGCCCTGGCTAGGTACAGGTATCGAATCTACAATTAGTTGCTCACAGATGTGCCCTGGCTAGATACAGGAATCGAATCCAGAACTTCAAAAGGTTGCTTACAGACGTGCCCTGGCTGGATACAGGTATCGAATATCTAAACTCTTCATGTAGACGTGCCCTGGCTGGATACAGGTATCGAATCTACAATCAATCGCTCACAGATATGCCCTGGCTAGATACAGGAATCGAATCTGGAATTAGTCGTCTACAAATATACCCTGGCTGGATACAGGTATCAAATCTGGAAATTGTCGTCTACAGATATGCCCTGGCTGGATACAGGTATCGAATCTGGAAATTCTTCATGCAGATATGCCCTGGCTGGATACAGGTATCGAATCTACAATCAATCACTCACAGATATGCCCTGGCTAGATACAAGTGTCGAATCTGGAACTGGTCGTCTACAGATATGCCATGGCTGGATACAGGTATCGAATCTCTAAACTCTTCATGCAGATATGCCCTGGCTGGATACAGGTGTCGAATCTACAATCAAATCACTCACAGATATGCCCTGGCTAGATACAGGTATCGAATCTGGAATTGCGATAGTTGATAGTAATCATCTTTGGATTGATCTTTTCCTGAAAAGGCAAAACATTAGTTGTATGCAATGTCATGATGTATGAAATGCATGATGTCAGGATGTTTTTCAAGAATAAATGAGATTGTGTGATATGATGCGTATATGCATGCGTCATGGTGTATGATAATGTGATGAATGTATTTTTGTTTAAGAAAATAAATCCTTGACGACTGTCGGGAGTTTATGGAATCCTGGGCTGATGTTGAAGAGTGGAGTTCTTCGTTTCCGCTGGGGATGATGGTTGCAAGAATAAACCGGTAGGAGAAGATGACTACGTCGGAGGATAATCTTGGTGAAGAGCTTACTCTGTGGGGAATTATTCTGTGGGAAGAGATACTTCGCTGAGGTTTTGATGAGAGCTTCACTGGGGATTCCACTAATAAGTTATGTTGGGGAATTTGATGAACTTCGCTGGGGACAGGAAGAATTTCGCCGAGGACGATCCTTCCGTGGTAATTAGCTGAGGATAACCCAGTTATAAGCTCTGGTAGGATATAACCTTTGAATGAAGCCGGGGAGATGCGTTCGTACTCTACAGGGGATAAGCTTCCAGAATCTACTGGGGATAAGTTTCAGAATCTACTGGGGAGGATGATTCAACTTTCCTGGGGAAACTTTTCAGACTGTACTGGGGAAAGGGTTCCACTGGGGTGTCTGGTATTCCGCTGGGGAACAATCTTATATTAATGACTGCCGGGGATGCTTGCTGAGGAATGTCTATACTCCGCTGGGGAATGTTGAGATCTTCTGGGGATATCCAACTTCCTTAAGTCTGACAGTAGACTAACTCTGCTTGGGGAGAGTATCACTGACTTGCTGGAGATACTGTGCCTTTTTAGGGCTGATGGGAGACCAACTCTGCCTGGGGAGACTACTGCTGAATCTTGTCTTAATCAACGGGGAGTGAAGGTATCCTGGTTACGTTCTTCAGCCGATCCTACCTTGGTACCTTGGTGGACAGAGCAACTAGATCGCTTAGACAATTCTAAATTGCCCCTGTTTCTGATGTCATCTGTAATTAGTCCTTTGTTTCGCATGCAAATATTCATGACTAGCAATTAATGTCAAATGCATATATCAAAAATGAACATTGGACGTTCTTCGCAAAACAAAACAGAAAAAGGAAAAACGATGGGTAATTTGTCTGAAAAATTGAACTTGTATTGATTTTGAAATTTGCCTGTAAATAGGCGCTTTATGTACAGGAGGCTGGCGTCCTAGTAAGAGACGCCGCCGAGTAAAAATAGAGTTTATACAATTTTGTGAAAAGGAAACAAAACAACTATGTGAAAAATAATCCCACTGGGTTCCAACTCTGCTATCGCCTTTATGTCTTCAAACGTCTCATCACTTTGAAGCTGATTGATTGATGCCGAAGTCTGGATGCAAGGTGATCTAATGAGACATAGTATTACGCTTTATCCCCAACTTTTGCCTGGACCGCCCTTTCGGGTTTTCAGCCCACCGGGATACCCATTTTTGCCCAAGCCGCCTTTTCAGGTTTTCGACTTGCCGGGTGTAGAGATCTTTTTCATTTCATCCCTTATTTTTGCCCGAACCCTTTTGGTTCGTCGGGAAGCCCTTATTTTTGCCTAGGTGTGTCAACCTAGTGGGTATTTAGTTCATGCGTAGTATCTTTTTACTATGTCTGCATTGGCGGGGTGAGGAAGGTCGTCACCATCCATGGTGGTTAGAATCATAGCTCCTCCTGAGAAGATATGTTTAACCACAAATGGCCCTTCGTACGTAGGGGTCCATTTTCCCCTGGGATCACTTTGAGGAAGAATGATGCGCTTGATTACCAGATCTCCGACTTGCTACTCTTGTCGTCTGACCTTCTTGTTAAATGCCCTGATCATCCGTTTTTGGTACGTCTGACCATGACAAATAGCAGTGAGTCTCTTTTCGTCAATTAGGTTTAACTGATCAAACCGAGTCTGGATCCAGTCATCTTCTCTCAAATCTGCATCCTTCATTATCCGGAGAGAGGGTATCTGGACTTCAATAGGCAAGACTGCCTCCATGCCATAAACCAAGGAAAAGGGAGTTGCCCCCGTTGACGTCCGTGCTGAGGTACGGTACCCATGAAGAGCAAACGGTAACATTTCGTGCCAATATTTGTAGGTCACTGTCATCTTCTGCACAATCTTCTTGATGTTCTTATTCGCTGCTTCTACAGCCTCATTCATCTTCGGCCGATATGGAGAAGAGTTGTGGTGCTGTATCTTGAATTGCTCGCAGAGCTCAGTGATCATCTTGTTGTTAAGATTGGTACCATTATCCGTAATGATCCTCTCAGGTACACTGTATCGACAGATCAGGTTGTTCCGAATGAACCGTGCCACGATGTTCTTGGTTACGGTAGCGAAGGAAGCTGCTTCGACCCACTTTGTGAAGTAATCAATTGCTACCAAGATGAAGCGATGCCCGTTGGATGCCGTAGGTATGATTTCGCCAATCATATCAATGCCCCACATTGCAAAAGGCCAAGGTGCTGTCAAGACGTTCAGAGGAACCGGAGGAATGTGCACCTTATCAGCATAGATCTGGCATTTATGACAAGTTCAGGAATGCTGATAACAGTCGGCTTCCATTGTGGAACAGAAATATCCTTCCCGAAGGATTTTCTTTGCCATGGTATGTCCATTGGAATGTGTTCCGAAGGTACCTTCATGTAGCTCTGCCATGATCCTTTCTGCTTCAGCCTTATCCACACAATGCAGTAAGGTTGAATCATGGTTTCGCTTGTAGATAATACCATTGCTAAGGAAGAACTTTGCCGCAAACCTTCTCAGGAACTTCTTGTCATTAACAGATGCACCCTCGGGATATTCTTGAGCTTCAAGGTACCTCTTCACTTCATGATACCAGGGTTTTTCTGTTACCTCTTCGGTCTCGAGATCGCAGCAATGTGCAGGTTCATCTAACTTCCAAATAATGATCTGGGGCGCCTCGTTATCCCATTTGACTTTGAACATAGAAGACATCGTAGCCAACGCGTCCGCTAACTGATTCCTCTCTTGGGAAGTGTTCAAAAGTTATCCCTTCAAAATGGGGAATCAAAGTCAACACATACTCCTTGTAAGGAATAAGATTTGGGTGTTTCGTATCCCACTCTCCTTTTATCTGATTGATCACGAGAGCGGAATCTCCGAAGACACTCAGAAACTTGATCCTTAAGTCAATTGCAGCTTGAATACCCATGATACATGCCTCATACTCTGCCATGTTGTTGGTGCAGTTGAAACATAGTCGGGCGGTGAGTGGAGTATGAGTGCCTTTAGGGGATATGATCACAGCGCCGATACCATTACCTAAAGCGTTTGAGGCTCCGTCAAAGTGCATAGACCATCGGGATCCTTCCTCAGGTCCTTCATCCGGTCCAGGTACTTCACAATCAATCACTACCATGATATCCTCGTCTGGAAATTCAAAGTTCATCGACTGGTAATCATCCACTGCCTGGTGCGCCAAATGGTCTGCCAATACACTTCCCTTGATTTCTTTCTGATTCGTGTACTGGATGTCATATTCCGTCAAGATCATCTGCCATCTTGCTATTCTTCCGGACAAGGCAGGCTTTTCGAATATGTACTTGATTGGATCCATTTTTGAAATCAACAGAGTAGTGTGAGTCAACATATACTGTCTCAGCCGGCGAGCAGCCCATACCAAAGCGCAGCAAGTTTTCTCGAGCAGTGAGTATCGGGTCTCACAGTCGGTAAACTTTTTGCTAAGGTAATAAATGGCGTGTTCTTTTCGGCCAGACTCGTCATGCTTCCCCAGCACACACCCCATTGAGTTGTCAAGTACTTTCAAGTATAGTATTAGAGGTCTCCCTTCAACCGGTGGCATAAGAATGGGTGGTTCTTGGAGATACTCTTTGATTCTTTTGAAAGCGGCCTGACATTCATCGTTCCAACGTACTACTTGATCTTTCTTCAGCAGCTTGAAGATTGGTTCACAGGTAGCAGTTAGATGCGAGATGAATCGGGCAATGTAGTTCAACCGTCCTAGAAAGCCTCTGACTTCTTTCTTTGTCTTGGGAGTTGGAATCTCTTGTATGGCTTTCACTTTGGCAGGGTCCACTTGAATACCTTTGTCGCTTACGACAAAGCCTAGCAATTTTCCAGACCTCACCCCAAAGGTGCACTTGTTTGGGTTCAACCTCAGCTTGTACAACTTCAGACGGTCAAACAGCTTTTGTAGATGGTCAAGGTGTTCCTCCTCAGTTTGAGACCTTGCAATCATATCATCGACATATACTTCAATCTCATGGTGGATCATGTCATGAAATAAAGCAACCATGGCACGTTGGTAGGTTGCCCCAGCATTTTTCAACCCAAAAGGCATGACCTTATAGCAAAAGGTGCCCCACTGAGTAATAAAAGTGGTCTTCTCCATGTCTTCAGGAGCCATCTTGATCTGATTATAACCGGAGAAGCCGTCCATGAAGGAGAATACTTTATGCTGAGCAGTGTTGTCAACCAGAACGTCGATATGAGGCAGAGGGAAATCATCCTTAGGGCTCGCCCTGTTCAAATCCCTGTAATCAACACACATTCGGACCTTACCATCCTTCTTTGGCACTGGAACCACGTTGGCAACCCACTGAGGGTAAGAAGTCATTGCTAGAAACCCGACATCAAATTGTTTCATAACCTCAGCTTTGATTTTCTCGGACATTTCTGGATGCATACGGCGGACCTTCTGTTTTACCGGAGGGCATTCTTCCTTGGTAGGCAGGTGATGAACCATAATGTCGGTATCCAACCCAAGCATATCTTCGTAAGACCAGGCAAAGATTTCCACATAGTCATGCAGCATTTGAATCAGCCGTTGTTTCACACTGAGCTCTAGATTGGAACCAATCTTGACTTCCTTTCTGTCTGTCTCAGTACCCAGATTTACCGTTTCCACTGGCTCTTCATGTGGCTGAATGGCCCTCTCTTCCTGGAGTAGTAGTCTTGCAAGCTCACCAGGTACTTCGCAATCATCTTCACCTTCGTCTTCGGCTAAGTTGATCGGATTTTCGAAGTCATAACTGACAGTAGCAGAGTCGTTACCAGTGGGATCCAGAGTGGATTGGAACCTGTATAAGTGAGTGTGTGTAAATATAGCTGTTTTGCAATATATAATAAAGAAAGAAAGGGAGCGCAAGATTTTGAAATGCAACAAACGTCTAATGTTTTTATTGATGATATCTGAAAATGACACACAACAGCCCTCACAAATGAAGCCACGGTGCCCCGGGTAAGACACCGAGCCATAAAAGTTTCAAAATATTGTTTGTTACAAATTCAAAACAAAAAAGTTCATTACTGAGTGACAAAAGTAATAGGTGTGAAGTCTTTGGCAGTCCAGTTGCTTGGTCCACCGTCGGTTGTTGGGTAGATCCAGTTGTCGAATTCAGATTCCTCCACATCATCTTCAATAGCATTTACTCCCGGGTTGGTGATGAACACAGGAGGTCTTCCAATCCTTGCCTTACGAACAACCCTCTGAGCTTCTGCAGTGAAACCCAGACCAAACTTGTCAGTCTTTGGAGTGAAATCAGGAAGTCGGCCCCAGTTTGCGCGCTCACCCTTCTCAATAACAGCCCGAGCATCCTTTAGGGAGGCCATCTTCAACGGAGAACCTTCTACAGTCACAGTCTCTGCTGACGCCAGTGTCTGAGGCACCTCTTCAAAGTGTTGAAAGGGGGTCTCAATGAACTCCCCATCCATCTCTATGTACCGGAACAAGTTAAGGTGGCTGACCATATATTCTTCTTCCCCTTGAATTGTCACAATCTTCCCTCTGACCGGGTATTTCAGCTTTTGATGTAGTGTGGAGGTCACAGCTCCAGCCTTGTGGATCCATGGACGACCCAGCAAACAAGAATAGGATGGTCAGATGTCCATCAAATAGAACGTAGAATCAAAAACTTGAGAACCAACCCTGATTGGAATGTCAACTTCCCCATGTACCATCCTTTTTGAACCGTCAAAGGCCCGGACAACAATGTTGCTAGGCTTGAGCTCCAAACCCTCACAATCCAACCTGTCTAGGGCCTTCTTGGGTAATACGTTCAATGAAGAACCGGTGTCTACCAACACATGGGCAAGAGTAGTGCCCCTGCATTCAATGGAGACATGCAAGGCGTCGTTATGGTTCTTTCCTTTGGCAGTCAGATTGGCGTCAGAGAAGCCCAACCCATTATCGGCAGTCAAGTTGGCCACACAATCGGTAAATTGATCAGCAGACATTTCTTGTGGCACATGGGGCGTCTTCAGGAAGGAGATCAGAGCCTTGGCATGGGCCTCTGAACACAACAACAGTGATAGCATAGAAATCTTTGATGGGGTGTGCCCCAGCTGCTCAACTACATTGAAATCACTCTTCTTGATAATCTTGAGAATCTCTTCCATCTCTTGCTGGGAAGCTTCAACAGTGATTGTCTTTGGTGCCTCCGTCAGGGCAGGCAAATCAGTAGCAATCCCTTTGCCCCGAGCGTCAAATGACTCAGTAGCAGGGGTAGAAACAGGAACTTGATCAGGAAGGGGAACAGGCACACTTGCAGGTGTGATGATAAGAGGTCTCTGAATAGCTGGTGGCGCAATATCAGGCGAGAAGAGCCTGCCACTGCGAGTGACTTTGGCAGGCCCGGTGATGTTGCTGACATCGGTACTTGTATCGAACTCTTGTTTTATTCTGAGCACATAAACATCTACCCCATAGTGCCACGGGACAGCTTTGTCAGATGTATAAGGGAGAGGCCCCGGAACAGTGATGATGATAGGAGCGATCTTCTGAGTAGATGTGATTTTGACAGGCTTCTTTGAGGGAGCCTTAGGAGGGTTGTGGAAAATAGTGACAATGGACACTTCTTCAGCAGGGACATCAGGAACAACAATCTTCTCGAACAAGATCTCTTTGCTATCCATCAGGTTTTGGACGCCTGACTTCAGCAAGGGATAACCAGCAGGTGAAACAGCACATAGAAGGAAACCTTTACCACATCCCGGAAATAAACCGGCTAGCAACAGGTTCCTTTTGACGATCAATAACGGAGTAACAATCTCTTCCACGGAGGCTACATACCGGTCTTCTTCCACAACATTCACTCCATGCTGGGGCATGGGAGCAGTCACAACATTGGGCCTTTCGGGCGCCTCGAACTGTATTTCTTTAGCATCAATAAGGTCCTGAACCTTATTCCTCAGAGCCCAGCAATCATCCGTAGTATGCCCCGGGCTATCAGAGTGATAAGCGCAACGGGCGTTGAGGTTGTACTTTGGAGAAGCTGTGTTCACTACCTTCGGAGCTTCTTTGACAGTTACCAGATTGGTTGACAGTAGTTGCGGCAAAATCTGAGACAGGGTCATACTGAGCCGAGTGTACTGTCTTTTGGGTCTCTCACCCCTTGGTTGGTTATACTGCTGAGGAGCAGCAATAGGCTTTGAAATTAACAACGCGTTGACAGCTTGGCAGCGTTCCGGTTTGATTTGTCTTCTGGGACCATAAACAGCACTGGCTTCCTTCTTGAAGGGTTTCTTTTCAGTACTCGCGGAGGCACCTTTCTGTATCTTCCCCGACTTGATACCCGCTTCTATCCTCTCACCGGTTAAGATCAGGTCTGTGAACCCAGCAGAAGAATTACCAATCAGATGGTTGAAGAACGGACCAGACAGGGTCCCCAGGAACATGTCAATAAGTTCACGGTCAGTCAAAGGTGGTTGCACCCTTCCAGCCAGGTCCCTCCACTTTTGCGCATACTCCTTGAATCCTTCGCCCGTCCCCAGTGACATACCCTGGAGTTGGGTACGCGTGGGAGCAAGGTCAGAATTGTACTGATACTGCTTATAAAATGCAGTAGCCAAGTCTTCCCAGTTTCGAATACTGGCTCCATCCAGCTGATAGAACCATTCGAGTTGAGCCCCTGAAAGGCTATCCTGGAAGAAATGGATCCATAGGTTCTTGTCTGTAGTGTAAGGTTGGATGTTTCTTACATATGATCTGAGATGCATCTTCGGGCAGGACAGCCCGTCATATCTTGCAAAAATTGGCACTTTAAACTTCGGGGGGATCACAATTCCAGCAACTAATCCCAAATCTTCGAAATCTAAGCCGGGAACTCTCTGCAGCTCCATAGCTGCCAACCTGTCTTCCAATCTCTTGTACTTATCGTCGGCGGGCGGGTATTGTTGCTCTGAGTAGTCTTCGTCTTCTTCAGCCTCTTCTTCTTCAGCTTCAGATTCGGAAGGTACCGCAACCCCTTTTCCTTTACTGGTTCCCTTTTCAGACGTAGGGGGAAATTCAAGAACTATTCTAGCTTCACCCTCAAACCTTCTTCCCAGGGTAGCCACCCCGACTCTTTTCTTCTTCTTTTTCACTTGCTCTTTATTCCCAAGCAAGGCTTTTAGATCCTCCTGACCCTTTGCCAAGGTCATCAGGAGATGTTGAAACTGTGAGTTTTGAGACTGCAAGTCCTTGACCGTCTGTTCGAGATCCATCTTACTGAAATAAACAGCAGAAAGATAAGGAAACCTGGTGTGGAGACCTGCTTATGCGCATGATGAATGATATGTTTGTTTATGCAATGCATTCAAGGATTTAGAAAATTCAAAATTGTTGCAAACAAAAAAGAACACACGTCATATTAATAAGAAGAAATTTTGTCAGTACATAAATGCCCCATGGGCCAAATATTACAAAAAACTTCTCAAGGTAAAAAGATGTTGCGCATCCTCTTTGGTGCGATGTAGGTGTTGAGGGTCTCTTCCTCGTGGAGTCGGCGGGTAAGCTCCAAAACCTTCTTCTCACTGGCGTAGAAGCTGGCTTCAAAAGTATTATGTTCCTCCTTGAGTTGGATCCAACTCTTCTGCATCTCCTCCCATGATGTTGGCATGTCAGGATATAGGATGGTGTAGGGAACCTCTCCTTCCTTAATGGGCTCTTTAATCACAGGGAGAACATGAGGATAAGGCATCATTAGACTCTGGGCTCGGGTTCGTACCCACTTGAGATAAGGCTCGAGAGGGATGGAGTTCTTGTGCCCTAGTGTCTTGCTGTCTACCTTGTTAGGCATCCTCCAAGCTCTGATGAATCTTTGGCGAAGTCCTTGCGCATCGTTATCGAATTCAAAAACTAGGTCAGGAATCAACATGTCGTGAGGGCCATCCCTCCGTGCATATCCAAATTGTCTCAAAGCTAGACAAGGGTTGTAGGTAATGCCTCCTCTAATGCCAAGTAATGGAACATTAGGGAACTCTCCACAATGATCGATGATGATGACATTTTATCTGGACCAAGAACACCAATGTACATCAGAGTGAGTGAGGGTCATCAACCGTTGTGACCACCTTAAGCCTTGGTCATTCTTCAAAATAGATTGTGGAAGGTGCGAAATAAACCACCTTGCAAGGAGAGGAGTACAACACATGAGAACACCCCTCTTTCTCATTGTTCGTGTGTAAAATGAGTGAAGAATGTCCCCCAACAATGTTGGTATTGGATTCCTGGATAGGAAAATCTTGACGGCGTTGACATCTATAAGCTGGTCAGGATTTGGGAACAGGACCAACCCATAAATGAGGAGTGCCACAATTTCTTCAAAGGTTTGTAGATCCAATGAATTCCAACACTCTTGTGCCTTCTCAAACAAGAATTTTGCCAGGAAGCCTTTGACACCGCTTCTAGTTTCCCAATGCCCCTTGATGTCAGATGGTTGCAAGTGTAGTGCTTGAGCAACATCTTCAGGCTTTGGTTCTTTTTCCGTACCGTTGTAGGGTAGTTGATTAAGAATATGAATTCTTAAGAGTTGAGAAAATTCCTCCAAAGTGGGCACCAATTGGTAGTCGGGGAATGTGAAACAGTGGTGAAGGGGGTCAAAGAACTGGAACAACACCTTTACCATGTCCTCTTCAATGTTGGTGTTGACTAGGCTGAGCAGTCTACCATGTCTTTCACTGAAGGGAGAGCTTTCCGGAATTCTGGATGTGAGCTCCTTGAGTTTAGGAGGGATTCTCACAAGGTTGACTTGGTTAGTTTTCCTGCGAAGACTTTCCATGACCTACAAAACAAGAACAAAGATGAAGATCTAAACCCTTGAAATGGTTAGTGAATGCATATGATGCTTTATGATGCTCATGATGTATGCACAAACATATGTACAAGCAATTCACACAAAACCCTAGTTTCAGGCTTGCATGGGGTTTCATAGGTAAGTACCCTCTTGAGTGTAGTTGGCTTAAAAACCTGTCCTATAAATAGTAACCGGGTTCTAAGGAGCTCAATATCATTGGATTGTTTTCCATGTTCATTGTTTTGGTTTAGCCACTTAACTAGCGACCAAAATATTCCAAGAAAACAACCCTCAATGAGTGTAGTACCGAGTATCTACCAACTTCGGACTGCACCAAAGCTGGTCATCTCACTACCCCTAATAAAAGGCCAAGATGGTCAAGTAAGGTTATAGGTCATTAGTGCTTAGTGACATCACTCAGCGGCCCCGTACTCTCCTTGATTGAACTCAAGGGTTACCGGTACTCACAAATATGTCACACTAATATAGCTATTGCTTCAACCGTGTCGGTATACCCCGCACAGTTTCCACAATGTATTGCTATCTATGAATGTTTCCCCAAATCCGGGTGTAGGATTTCAAGCCCAAACAAGAGAGCCAAGATATAAAGCAATCAAAGCAAACAATTAGTCATGCAAGAGGGTGATCTAAGCCCTAAGGTTACTCCACTTTAAAATTTTCCCCAGCAGAGTCGCCAGTTCTGTGATACGGTGGGAGAACTGACTTGAGGTTTTGCGTTTGTTTTCGCAAATGTTTCGGTTGAGCAAGAGTCGCCACCGACTTTTTATTTTATCCTAAGGAAAGGTTAAAAAAGCACAGCAAAAACCTTTGATATGTTTTCTTGGGTTCGGGGAGTAGATTATAGAAAGGGAAGGTATTAGCACCCTTTCTATCCATGGTTATCCATGGGCTCTTAGTTACTTGCTTAGATCACTTGCCTTGTGTTTTCAATTGTTTGAAATTGTGCTTTGTGTGTGGGTTTGAAAATGTTTTGAAAAGAGGCCATTTGTTGTGGCAACCTTTGTAATGATCCATGTTTGAATGTATACAAAGGTGTACTTATCTTTTGAAAAGTTTTCAATGTTTTTGAAAGTTGTTTTGAAAGTGTGTTGTGATGTGTGTTTTGAAAAATAGGCAAGTGTGTTTTGCAAGTTTATCAAGTAACTAAGAGTTGTCTACCCCTAAATTTACTCAAAGGTTTTTCCTATGTTTTAACCATTTTAACAGTATTGTTCCACCATTGTATTTGGTGGACAATCTTGTGTTAGGATGTTAACGGGACGGGTGTGGGTCATCGTTTAGACCATGATTGCAATGGTGCCAAGTGTCTTTGGCAATTTTTTCCTTTAAGGGACTTGATCATTTTTAGGCAACTTTCACAAGCGTCATCGAGGGACTATGATCATTTGATTTGTTTTGTTTTGCCAAAGACACCTAACATGCAACATGACCCATTATTGAAGGCAACAAGTGGAGTAACCCTAGGGGTGCAAGTGTGATTGGTGTTGTCCATTTTCATGCTTTTTGTCTTTGAATTAGGTCAAGCTATTTGTTGTTTGATTTTTGCATACAAAACCCTAAGTCTATCATGGTATAATTAGAAAGCTTTAAAATGCGGAAATTAAAGTCCTAAATTATTACAACATAATAATGGGATGGGGGGTACAAATGTTCAAATGGGGATATTTAGCAAGAAATTTAAATCTAAGCTATTACAATCCAAATTGAATATACAAGTTATCTAATTGTACAATAATTGAATAAATACAATAAATATGCAAAATGCACAAAAATGATTTTTATATGTATGTAAAAAGTATTTCTCATGTGACAAATAAACAAAAATAAAAAGGTTAATTTTTGGGTATTTTCATGGTTTAGGGCAAAACCCTAATTTGCTAAATAAAAAGTATTTATTATTTAATATATACAATATTTATTAATTATACACAAAACATAAATAAAAAAGGAAGTATATTGTAAAAAAGTGATTTTTGAGGTTAAATGTTAATAAAAGAAAAAAAATATATTATTTTTATGTTTTTATCCTAAATATTCTAATAAATATATAAGTATTTATATTATATATTAAATATACACAAAAATAAAAATATTTATTATTTACAAAAAAGTATATTTTTTAGAAAATGTTTTCAAAAGGTAAAAATAAAATAAAATCAGAAAATAAAATGTATTTTGTATTATTTTCTAGGGTTTAAATAAAAAGTATATATATATTTATTTATTTACATGCATATATCAAATAAAACAAATAAATGCCTAATAAATACAAAAAAAAAAGATGAAAAAATATTTTTAATGTTTTTTTTATATTTTAACAAAAATAACAAGTCAGAATCAAAAAGAAAAAAATCAAAAATGATAAAAATAAACACACAATGGGCCAAGGGGGTGTATGTGTGAAATAGTGGTGCAAACAGAAAAAATAAGCCAGGCCCAGCCCAAAGGACTTTGTCTTCAACCTCCAGCCATTTTCAAACAAAAACGCGCGCCTTCTTGTTCATCACACTAACTTCTGATTCTTTGATCCTTTGACAAATCTTAAAACATGAAACTCGTAGAGCTTGAAGCCACGATTTCAAATATATAAAAAAGTTGTTCTAACTCTCAGAAATGAGAGAGAATTTCTCCTCCCCCAATTCCTGACCTAACTTTTTTTCAATGTTCAGGTTCAAAATTCTCTTAGTACACACAACATAAATGAAAAGTAATGATATGGGTAGCTTCAGGGCCATGAATAGAACATACTTTCTTCACAAACCTAAGCCTAGATATGCTTGGATAGAGAGATAGAAGTTACAACTTTTACCTGTTCAGCTTGAATCGTGTGCAACAATGGAGGCACTTTTAATGGATTTTGAGGACTTGTACAACTTGCTTGAAGTTCAGGGATGCTTCTCCAACCTCTAGCTTGCTTTGAAACTGACTGAATCGAGCTATGGAAGTCCACCTGTAAAGTTGAAAACTGAAAATGGCAAGTGATGTTAGGGATGTTACAGTTTGTGTTCAATGTTTGGGATAGCTTCAGTGGGTGATATGGAACATGTTTGAACTCTTTTTGGCCAAAGTGCACGAGTGGAAAGGTTTATAGAAGTCAAGTTGCAGAAGGGACTCTGTTTTTTGCATTAAAATGGTGCTTTGATGAATGATGAGGTTTAGAATATGGTAGGCTCGTGTTTCAGGTCAGTTGGATCAAGTGAAAAGTGTTTACAAAGTCTGCTTGAGTTGGTTCTTGCAGGAATGTTAGTTGTGTTTCAATATGCAAGTTTTCTTCTTATCTAAGCTAAAGTTGTCAAGTTGGATTATAGGCTACCACAGGCCCCTCAAGCATGCTGCACCTTCTCTCCTAGATCAGTGGAATTTGTTCACAAACTTGTGCCTCAAAGATCTGCTTGTACTTCCAAGATATGGACTTTGACATAAAGCATTGCTTTTTCAAAATGGCAAACTTGCTTTTTTCCATTTAAAGGTTAATTCTTTGTGTAATGACTATATGAACAAAATAATGCTAGAACACAATGGATTGGAATTTAATTATTGAGTGTAAGAAGGATTAGAGGCCTGTAGTCTAGCTTGAACCATGCTGAGTTTGAAAATGCAAAGTGTATGAACATGCCTTGGTCAAGAACAAAAGTGGATTTTGCCCAACTTTGCAAATTCGATTCTCCCTAACCACAAGGGTGTTTGAGAAGTTCTTGGATAATTTGGAAAGCTTGGAATGTGTACTACAATCCATCTTGGTAATGCAAATTGAAATTCCAAGTGGAAGCATGTGAAAAGTGGCCATGAAGTTAGGCAAAAATCCTGCCTAAAATAGGTCAAAAAATTTCTAAGTTAAGAATGTTTTGCACCCTTGTTCCAAAAATCATAACTTGAGCTACAAACTTCTTTTGAGGAAGCTTTGTGAATCAAAGTTGTAGATTTTGCAATGGACTACAACTTTCATGTTTTGAGTTTTGTTTGAATCCAAATATATCTTGATGAAAAGATGGGACAAAGTTAGGAAAAAATTAGGAAATTTCATAACTTAGAAAATTTCTAAGTTATGAAATTTCTTCATTTCAAACCCTAATTTGTAATTTTTGGTTTCTTGATGAACAAGTTTCATAATTTGACATGTATTGATGAAAAATGAATCTTGGCACTTGATTTTGACCAAAAAGTCAAAGTTTGACTTTTCAGTATACAGTCAAATTTTGATCAGTTGACTGGAAAATTCATCTGTCAATCTTGTGCATTTGGGATCTTTTGAATTTGTTGAACATGTCAATACAATGCCATTGGGTCCTTGATTCCATATGTGAGCTTGAATTGCCATTGGTTAGGTCAAACAGTCAAAAATTGCCTTTGTGCAGTCAAAACCTTAAAAATGACCATTTTGCCCTTTTAGTGATCTGATCAAATTTCTTGTGGAATTGTGATCCAAACTTGACCAAATGGTTCATATGAGTTCATAATGTTGATGTGGGTCAAAAATCATGAGGTTTGACTGTCAATTGACCATAGTTGACTTTTTCCCCAATACAGTTGATTTCTAGGTCAACTGTCCAATTGACTGGGCAAAGATTGGAATCAAGGCTTGAAACATGGTATGGATAAACTTGTGAGTCCAACATGAAGCATGAAAGTCATTTTGGTCATTTTAGGTCAAAACATCTTTGTGCAAATTCAAACCCTAATTTGGGTCAACAGTGCAAGGAGGAGTCTTGAGCAGAGCAAACCCTAACTTGATCTTGAGCTCTAAAGGTCTTGTGGTGAGAAAATATTGATGAAATGGGAGGGCAAATTTTGGGGTACAACATGTTTAATTTTCATTTTCATTAACCATGTGTTGAGAAATGACTCATATATGCAGTAGAAAAATGTTAGAAGTAAAAAACAGCAGTATAAGTCGATGCATATCTCTATGAGTTGACACATATTAGGTATAAAACATGTTATGAATTGATACAAAATTTGAATGAGTCGATGCATAACATAAATGACTCGAAGCAAACCATTATTTATCGATACATGCTGAGTTAATTTTGATTTCCAGGAGCAAGAAATGATATGTATCGATGCATAAGTGCATATGTCGATGCAAAACAGATATGAGCCGATGCAAACCATTATGTATCAACTCATACTGAGTTGGTTTTGACTTTCAAGAACAAGGAATGATATGTATTGATGCACAAGTGCATGCGTCAATGCATAAAAGTTTTTGTATAAATGCATAAGTGCATGTGTCAATGCGTAAAAGTTTTCGTATCAATGCATAAGTGCATGTGTCAATACATAAAAGTTTTTTTTTAAATAATTTTCTTTTTTTTACATTATCTTTATATTTCTTTATATTTTTATTGTTATTCATTATTCAATATGGTTGTAATAGTAACTAGGTTTTAATTTCTTTCATTCCCCATTTGTAAATTTGTATCCCCCATCCCCTAAAGTATTGTAATAGCGTAGGACATTTAATTTCCGCAATTTATTATTGTTAATAATTAGGGTGTGTATGGAAAGATAAAATCAATCTTAGAGAACCCTAATCTCAAGACAAAAATGCATGAAAACAAACACTTTACACACTTGTACCTCTCGAGTTAACCACACTTGTTGCCTCGAATAAAATTGTGATGTCCCTCGAACGTGGGATACTTTAGCAATGACCCTCGAATACAAGATCGTAGTCCCTCGGTGAACCTTCGATGTTGTCTTTGATAAACGATCTTAGACCCTTACGACAAATTGCTAAGGTATCCTACAATGTTGCCTTCTATGATTGTAAGATGACCCGCGTATGTCCCTTCACATCCAATGATAGGGCTTCTTATCAATCAATGGTAAGATAGCGATATATAAAGGAGGAGGAAATGAACAAATACTTTTTGAGTAGGTAGAACATTCGTAGTTGCTTGCTCACAAACATTTCAAACCAAACATCTTCCAAACACACAAATACTTTCAAAAATGAAATATTTTCAAAAGTCAACACTTTATATACATTCTTATATAGACGACAATCATTACAAAGTTCGCCTAAAACAAAGGAACTTTCAAAAATACTTTCAAAAACATCATAGACACATTTCAAACAAAGCATTTCAAAGTGAGCTAGCAACAAAGAGCCCGTAGTTAACTACGGAATGAAAAGGGTGATAATACCTTCCATTTTCATAACCTACCCCGTGAACTCAAGAAAATTCTCAAAAGGTCTTACCTGTTCTTTTCACCCTTTCCTTTATTGGATAAAAGAAAAGTCGGCGGAGACTCTTGCTATCCGCAATAATTGCAATAAAATGCAAAATGTAACACCCCTTCTAATAAACCTCGAATAAAACAATATAATTAAAATCAGAGAAAATAAAATTGCACGAAAGGAGTGTCACAACATCAATTCACCTATTCGAGAAAAACGGACATGACATATTCTTCACTTTAATCATTTAATCACATAATACATTCATGGCATATACTTTCTTTTTCGTGCAAACGCAACGGAATCATAGTAACTTCATCTCCAAAGGAGGTATCCAAATATAAAATTCAAGGCATTAAGCCATATGGTTCATACACCAAACATGTTATCAAGTCTCGTAATACATACATCAAAATATGATCAAAATAAAGGATTATATACAAGTATAATCCATCCACAAAATAAGAGTTCGAATGCGGACACTAAACCCCCAAGTGTTACAATCAGAGCATCGACTCAATAACCAAAACATAACGGACTACAAGCCTAAATGCATCCGCTAATCCTTGTGCCTCGCACTACCATCTTCGGTACCTGAGCGATGCCGTATCAAGCATCATTCCAACAGAAGGGTGAGAATTCCAATAATCGCGAAATATATAATTTAAAACAATGGAAAGCAATAAATAAAAGGATTTTTCCATACTTGAATATACGTGTATATCACTAACGTAAGCATATTCATATATTCCATATTCCGCTATACTCAAGAATTATCTCTTTAACCATTTATCATCCTAACCATGTAATCATACTCTTTCACACATCATAACCAATTTCACAAACTCAATCATCTTCACATAAACTCATAATATACATCATTATGCATGTGACTCACAACTCGATGCAACCAATGCAAATGTGGTACTGACTTGTGGACCCAAAGTTCCACCGCTTATTTTTTCACATAGGATCAAAGCCACTACGTCTATTTCCACTATAGGATCAACGTCTATTTTTGTGAACCCAAGTTTCACCGCCTATGTTCCTTTTCCGGGTCAAAGCCATTATGTCTATTTCCATTCAAGGATCAACGTCTATAAAATGTGAACCCATTGTTTCACCGTCTCTATTTCAAGACCAACCATGCCATGCAATATATAATTAACAACTCGTATGCAATTAAGACCACTTTCGACCTTAACATTCACACACCACATATTCCAACACAATGAAATACCAACAATTATATATGCATTGTAAATATAATTCACAAATCAAGTAACATACAAGTTTAAACAATGTTACTTCCATGATTTATTCAAATCAAACAGAATTCCGGTTAGTCCTTGAAAACGTCGAAATCTAAAAAAATAACTCAACCATAATTACCTACGCATTTAACTTAGTTACCCCGTCAAATTTCATTAATTTCCGGATAACTAATTTTTACCGCCTATACCGGCAAATTAAAAACAAACACAATTCCTATTAGTCCTTGAAAACGTCAAAATCTCAAAAAATAACTCAATCATAATTACCTACGCATTTAACTTAGTTACCCCGTCAAATTTCATTATTTTCCGGATAACTAATTTTTACCGCCTATACCGGCAAATTAGAAACAAACACCATTCTGATTAGTCCTTGAAAATGTCGAAATATCAAAAAATAACTCAACCATAATTACCTACACATTTAACTTAGTTACCCCGTCAAATTTCATTAATTTCCGGATAACTAATTTTTACCGCCTATAGCGGCAAATTAGAAACAAACACAATTCGGATTAATACTACTCCGGTATTAATATTTTCTATTTCAGTTTCACAAAACAATCTAAAAGAACACACCATCATCTATCTTAAAATCCTAAAATAATTCCTATTCCAAAACTAAAAATTACATACAACATAATTAGGGGAAGTCAAACCCTTACCCGTTGTAGCTTGATCTTGTAAGATGGTTGATTTTCTTTTACAGCAACCTTCCTCTTCTTTCCAAACCCTAGTTTTCACTTCTTTTCTATTCTCTCTACTTCCCTCTGTTTTCTCTCTTTTCTATTCTTCTGTTTCTTACTGTCACTTTAACTTCTAACTTAACATATATATATTATATTTCTATTCATACTGATATATATACATAACTTATATATAATATAATATAAACTTACTTACATATATAATATATAAACTTACAGTAAGTACAATTATATATATATATATATATATATATATATATATATATATATATATATATATATATATATATATATATATATATATATATATATATATATATATTATTTAATAAACAAATTTATATTATTTAATTAAACTAACTTAATATAATTAAGTAAATACTTTAATAATTTAATTATCACTAATTAATTAATTAACACACACCAAATACAATATTATCATATAAAATAATTATTTTCCGATAAACCGAATAAATCAATTTAATCAACTACCGGACCGAATAACCGACTAAATAATTATCAAATTACCAAACTAAATATCAACCGGTAATTTTCAGAAAATAATAATAATATAAATACCATTAATTAAAACGGGATGTTACAACTCTCCCCCACTTAAAAGATTTCCGACCTCGAAAATTACGTCTAAACGAACAACTCGGGATATAATTCCATCATCCGGCTCTCTAGCTCCCAAGTGATGTTTCCGTTAGCCGAACCACCCCACACTAACTTTACCAAAACAATCTCTTTCCCTCTAAGTTGTTTCACTTTACGATCTTCGATCCTTGTCGACAAAGTCTCAATGGTTAAGTCATCTCTAACCTCCACATCGTCCCCTTGAACTACATGAGACGGATCCGCAATATACTTTTGCAATTGCGACACATGAAACACATCATGTAAATTTTAAAGTGATGGTGGTAATGAAATCCTATAAGCCATATTACCAACCCTCTCTGAAATTTGATATGGTCCAATAAATCGAGGTGTCAACTTCCGCGATTTAAGTGCCCGACCAACACCCGTAGTAGGATTTACTCTCAAAAACACATGGTCATCCTTCTTGAACTCAAGAGGATTCCTCCTCTTATCATGGTAGCTCTTTTGATGGCTTTGAGAAATCTTCATCTTCTCTCTAATCAACTTAATCTTATTCGTAGTTTGTTGCACAATTTCCAGTCCAACCACTGCACTCTCTCCCGACTCGTACCAACATAAAGGTGTTCTACAACGCCTTCCATACAATGCCTCAAAAGGAGCCATACTTATACTAGAATGAAAACTATTGTTATAGGTAAACTCAATCAAAGGTAAGTAACTCTCCCATGAACCTCCTTGTTCCAACACACATGCCCGCAAAAGATCTTCGAGTGATTGAATCGTCCTTTCCGTTTTACCATCCATCTGTGGATGATAAGCGGAACTCAAACGCAATTTAGTACCCAAAGCTCTTTGCAAACCTTCCCAAAATATAGAATTAAATCTAGGATCTCTATCCGAAATAATACACGTTGGAATACCATGCAAACACACAATCCTTTCCACATACAACTTCGCAAGTCTCTCCATCGAGTAATCCATTCTAATTGGAATAAAATGAGCAGATTTAGTCAATCTATCCATTATAACCCAAATAGCCTCATAGTTACTCGGAGTCCTTGGTAAACCTGAAACAAAATCCATAGAGATATTGTCCAACTTCCATTCTGGGATAGGCAAAGGTTGCAACAATCCGGATGGCTTCTGATGCTCTATCTTGGACTTTTGACAAACCAAACATGAATACACAAACTCCACTATCTCCTTTTTCATACCAGGCCACCAAAACAACTTTCTCAAATCTTGATACATCTTTGTGGCACCAGGATGAATGCTCAATCCACTTCGGTGTCCTTCCTCAAGGATCCTCTTTTTCACATCACCAACATCAGGAACACAAACTCGATCACGACATCTCAGAATGCTGTTCTCATCAATTCTAAACTCTCCACCTTGACTTTGGTTAACTAAAGTCAACTTGTCAACCAAAACCAAGTCTGATTTCTGTCCTTCTTTTATCTCATCCAAGATTCCACTTGTAAGCTTCAACATACCAAGTTTCACACCAAAATAAGTTTCTTCACAAACCAAACTCAAGTCTCGAAACTGTTCAAGCAATTCCCATTCTCTCACCATTAACATAGACATATGTAATGATTTCCTACTCAATGCGTCAGCAACCATGTTCGCCTTTCCAGGATGGTAATTCAAGCTAAAATTATAATCCTTCAAGAACTCCAACCACCTTCTTTGTCTCATATTCAACTCTTTCTGATCAAACAAAGATTTCAAGCTTTTATGATCACTGAAAACATCGAATCTCAATCCAAATAAGTAATGTCTCCAGATCTTCAACATGAAAACCACAGCTGCCAACTCCAAGTCATGAGTCGGATAATTCCTCTCATGCACTTTAAGTTGCCTCGGAGCATAAGCCACCACTTGCCCATTTTGCATTAACACACCACCTAACCCCATCAATGAAGCATCACAATACACAACAAATGGCTCGGATGGATTAGGTAAAATCAATACAGGAGCAGTAGTCAACCTCCTCTTAAGCTCTTGGAAGCTATCCTCACACTGATTAGTCCACACGAACGCTTGACCTTTTCTCGTCAATTGCGTCAAAGGTAAATCTAACTTGGAAAAACCTTCAATGAACTTACCGTAGTAACCGGCTAAACCAAGAAAACTTTGTATCTCAAAAATAGACTTAGGAGATTCCCACTCTGACACAGCTTCAATCTTTGTTGGATCCACGGCAATACCTCCACGAGATATCACATGACCAAGAAAGCTTACTTGCTCCAACCAAAATTCACACTTAGAGAGTTTAGCAAACAACTGATTCTCTTTCAAAATAGACAACACCACTCCTAAGTGCTCGGCATGCTCTGCTTCATTCTTAGAATAGATAAGAATGTCATCAATAAAGACCACCACAAACTTATCAAGGAACTCATGAAAGATTCTGTTCATATACTCCATAAACACACCAAGTGCATTCGTAACACTGAAAGGCATCACCGAATACTCATAGTGTCCATACCTCGTCCTAAATGTCGTCTTATGAATATCACTAGCCTTCACACAGATTTGATGATAACCAGATCTCAAGTCAACTTTGTTGAACACACAAGCACCGACCAACTGGTCCATCAAGTCATCAATTCTAGGTAACAGATACTTGTTCTTGATAGTAACCTTGTTCAACTGCCTATAGTCCACACACAACCTCATTGTACCTTATTTCTTCTTTGCTAACAACATTGGTGCACCCCATAGAGATACACTCGAACAAATGAACTTCTTATCAAGTAACTCTTCAAGTTGGCTTTTTAGTTCTCCAAATTCCGATGGTGACATCCGATACGGAGCCATCGAAATAGGACTAGCACCAGGAACTATATCAATAGCAAACTCTACTTCACGTTCTGGAGGTAAATCGGTAACTTCTTCCGGAAACACTTCAGGAAAGTCTCGTACAACTGGAAATTATTTTCCCACTCTACTTTCACTAATATCCATGCTCACCATCAACACAAACAATTTGGCTCCATCTCTAACACACCTCTTCATCTGTTGCATAGATAAAAATGAACCACCTTCTTTCTCGGACTCGAGAAAAAGAATAATTTTAGCAAAATAATTAATATAGACATGGTTGGATCTCAACTAGTCCATACCCAGAATGACGTCTAGTTGACTCAACGGAAGACATATAAGATCCACCTCAAAATCTCTACCACACATACGCAAAGGACACTTTAAACATATAGTTGAAGTAGAAACTGAACCCATCGCATGTGTATCTACCACGATACTCCTACTCATATCAGATAACACAAGGCCCAATCTCGTAACACAATCCAATGAAATAAAAGAATGAGTCACATCTGTATCAACAATAGCAATCAAAGGCACGTTATGAATAAAGCACATACCTCTAACCAATCTCTCATCTGTTGAAGTCTCGGCACCAGACAATGCGAACACCTTTCCGGTCTCTTTCTTTGGCTTTGTGAATTTGGTACTAATGTGACCTTGCTCACCACAGTTGTAGCAAGTCACAACAGAACCAACCCGACAATTCATAGCTTTGTGACCTACTTTGTCACACTTAAAACACTTCACAATTCCTTGGCGACATTCTAGAGCATGATGTCCCTCTTTTCCATACTTGAAACATTTGATCGGAGTAATCACTCCCCCACTTGGATTCTTTCCTCCACCTATTGGTTGCTTTCCCTTTCCTTCATAAGGCTTAGGACGCATTTTCCCCTTACCTTTCCTCTCATACATGTTCTTATAATAAGCATTACTTTCTCGACTATCCTCATCATAGATACGAATCTTGTTCACCAATTCAGAAAAGCGGGTGATTTGCTGATAAGAAATCGCCTTCTTCACATCCGGCCTCAAGCCATTAACAAATTTAAGACATTTGTATCTTTCGGCATTTGCGGTATTGTAGTGAGGACAATACTTAATCAACTCTTGAAACTTAGGATCATATTCAGCAACAGTACCGTTTCCTTGTTTCAATTCAAAAAACTCCACCTCTTTCTTCCCATGGACATCCTCGGGAAAGTAGTTCTCCAAGAATTCATCTCGGAAAATAGCCCAAGTAACCACGGTGTTCTCTTCATCATATCTCTGACTCGTGTTAATCCACCAATCCTCAGCTTCTTTCACCAACATGTGAGTTCTGAATTGCACCTTCTGAGCATCGGTACAATTCATCACTCGGAAAATCTTTTCTATAGCCTTCAACCACTCTTGAGCTTCTTCAGGTGCATGCTCTCCCTTGAAGGTATGCGGATTGTTTTTCTGAAACTTTCCGGAAGCACAAAAACCATCATCACCTCCATCTGGATGAACAGGATTAGCTTGCGGCATTTGATTCAAGGATCCCGCAAGCAATCGCAAAGCCTCAGCAAGTGTGTTACCATTCCTTCCATCAACCATCTTCTTCTGAATAACACAAATGTATCGATCGCGTCAGACACACAATCAAATACAATGGGATTAGCAAAGTTAAGACTTGACAACTGACCGACTATGCTCTGATACCACTATTGTAACACCCCTTCTAATAAACCCCGAATTAAACAATATAATTAAAATCATAGAAAATAAAATTGCACGGAAGGAGTGTCACAACATCAATTCACCTATTCGAGAAAAACGGACATGACATATTCGTCACTTTAATCATTTAATCACATAATACATTCATGGCATATACTTTCTTTTTCGTGCAAACGCAACGAAATCATAGTAACTTCATCTCCAAAGGAGGAATCCAAATATAAAATTCAAGGCATTGAGCCATATGGTTCATACACCAAACATGTTATCAAGTCTCATAATACATACATCAAAATATGATCAAAATAAAGGATTATATACAAGTATAATCCATCCACAAAATAAGAGTTCGAATGCCGACACTAAACTCCCAAGTGTTACAATCAGAGCATCGACTCAATAACCAAAACATAACGGACTACAAGCCTAAATGCATCGGCTAATCCTTGTGCCTCGCACTACCATCTTCGGTACCTGAGCGATGCCATATCAAACATTATTCCAACAGAAGGGTGAGAATTCCAATAATCATGAAATATATAATTTAAAATAATGGAAAGCAATAAATAAAAGGAATTCTCCATACTTGAATATACGTGTATATCACTAACATAAGCACATTCATATATTCCATATTCCGCTATATTCAAGAATTATCTCTTTAACCATTTATCATCCTAACCATGTAATCACACTCATTCACACATCATAACCAATTTCACAAACTAAATCATCTTCACATAAACTCATAATATACATCATTACGCATGTGACTCACAACTCGATGCAACTAATGCAAATGTGGTACCGACTTGTGGACCCAAAGTTCCACCGCTTATTTTTTCACATAGGATCGAAGCCACTACGTCTATTTCCACTATAGGATCAACGTCTATTTTTGTGAACCCAAGTTTCACCACCTATGTTCCCTTTCCGGGTCAAAATCGTTACGTCTATTTCCATTCAAGGATCAATGTCTATAAAATGTGAACCCACCGTTTCATCGTCTCTATTTCAAGACCAACCATGCCATGCAATGTACAATCAACAACTTGTATGCAATTAAGACCACTTTCGACCTTAACATACACATACCACATATTCCAACACAATGAAATACCAATAATTGTGCATGCATTGCAAATATAATTCACAAATCAAGTAATATACAAGTTTAAACAATGTTACTTCCATGATTTATTCAAATCAAACACAATTCTGGTTAGTCCTTGAAAACGTCGAAATCTCAAAAAATAACTCAACCATAATTACCTACGCATTTAACTTAGTTACCCCGTCAAATTTCATTAATTTCCGGATAACTAATTTTTACCGCCTATACCGGCAAATTAGAAACAAACACAATTCCGATTAGTCCTTGAAAACTTCGAAATTTCAAAAAATAACTCAATCATAATTACCTACGCATTTAACTTAGTTACCCCGTCAAAATTCATTAATTTCTGGATAACTAATTTTTACCGCCTATACCGGCAAATTAGAAACAAACATCATTCCGATTAGTCTTTGAAAACATCGAAATATCAAAAAATAACTCAACCATAATTACCTACGCATTTAACTTAGTTACCCCGTCAAATTTCATTAATTTCTGGATAACTAATTTTTACCGCCTATACCGGCAAATTAGAAACAAACACAATTCCGATTAATACTACTCCAGTATTAATCCTTTCCATTTCAGTTTCACAAAACAATCTAAAAGAACACACCATCATCTATCTTAAAACCCTAAAATAATTCCTATTCCAAAACAAAAAATTACATACAACATAATTAGGGGAAGTCAAACCCTTACCTGTTGTAGCTTGATCTTGCAAGATGGTTGATTTTCTTTTACACCAACCTTCCTCTTCTTTCCAAACCCTAGTTTTCCCTTCTTTTATATTCTCTCTACTTCCCTCTGTTTTCTCTCTTTTCTATTCTTCTGTTTCTTACTGTCATTTTAACTTCTAACTTAACATATATATTATATTTCTATTCATACTGATATATATACATAACTTATATATAATATAATATAAACTTACTTACATATATAATATATAAAGTTACAGTAAGTACAATTATATATATATATATATATATATATATATATATATATATATATATATATATATATATATATATATATATATATATATATATATATATATATATATATATATATATATATATATATATATATATATATATATATATATATATATATATATATATATATATATATATATATATATATATATATATATATATATATATATATATATATATATATATATATATATATATATATATATATATATATATATATATATATATATATATATATATATATACTTTATTTTATTTAATAAACTAATTTATATTATTTAATTAAACTAACTTAATATAATTAAATAAATACTTTAATAATTCAATTATCACTAATTAGTCAATTAACACACACCAAATACAATATTATCATATAAAATAATTATTTTCCGATAAACCGAATAAATTAATTTAATCAACTACCGGACCGAATAACCGACTAAATAATTATCAAATTACCAAACTAAATATCAACCGGTAATTTTCAGAAAATAATAATAATATAAATACCATTAATTAAAACGGGATGTTACACAAAACACCCAAGTTAGTTCTCCCACCGTATTACAGAGTCTTTTCTGTTTTGAATAATAAAGATGACAACATTATGGTATGACATTTAAGATTAGGTCATCCTTGTTTTTGTTACTTGAAACACTTGTTTCCTAAGTTATTTCAAAATAATAATTTTTCTTTGTTTAAATGTGAATCATGTGAGTTTGCAAATCATCATCATTCTCAATTTTCAATACAACCTTATAAACCATCAAAACCTTTTTCTATTATTCACAGTGATGTTTGGGGCCCTAACCGTACAATTACACTCTCTCTCCAAAAATGGTTTATCACATTTATAGATTACCATAGAAGATTATGTTGGGTATACTTGTTAAAGGGGAAATCAGAAGTTTGTCAGGCGGTAAAGAATAGTTTTTACAATGGTGCAAAAATAATTTCAAACAAATATCCAAGTCTTTAGAAGTGATAATGGCAAAGAATATTTTAACACTATCTTGAATGATCTTTTTTTCTTCTAAAAAATGGGATTGTACATCAAATTTAATGTTCTAATACTCCTCAATAAATGGAGTTGCCGAAAGGAAAATTAGACATTTGTTGGAGGTTGCTAGAGCTCTACTTTTCTCAAATAAAGTACCAAACTATTTGTGGGTGAAGTTGTGTAGCAACTACTTTTTTAATCAAGAGTCGACACTATTAGTTTTTTTCCTAGGGAAGGGAATCTAACAGAAAATCCTAATTCGCAGACAAAGATTCTAGGTTCCAGACTTCTTTAGACGAAAGAAAGGTGTTAGGCACCTTTCATCTACCTTGTTCACAAGGATACAAGGTTTTATGTTTGAGTTGGGGAAACAGGACTTAAATTTTATTAGGGGAAGGGTTTAAATTTTTTATATGGAAAAGGGTTTAAATTTTTAATAGGGGAACGAGTTTGTTTTTTTATAGGAGAGCTCGCTACGATTTTTGATCGTATGCCTACGTATCCTCTTAAGAGAAATCAGAGTCCCAATTCGTAGTTCGTATGAGTTGGTGTTTTTTAGGGGTCACAAACGTACTTTGAATCACCTCGCACTTGGCCGGGAATAGTGATTGCGGAGATTTTAACTAAATGTGCGGTAAGTCAAAATCTGTTTGAAACCCTTTTGCAAAAAAACAATTGATTAGATTAGTTTGTTCGCAAAAAATAGTTTGTTGTTTGTTGAGTGTTTTTTAATCGTGTTAATTGCAAAGATTCTTGATTAATGCATGATTAAAAAGATATTTAATGCAAAAATATATAAACTAATGTATGAGTTTTTGAATAAAATAATTTATACCCTATAATAAATAATAATATAATTATTTATACAAGAGTAAGATATAAATAACATTTACATAGCAAATAAAATATAATAATAATAAATGGAAAGTAAAATCAATAGATAATAATTATAATAATAATAAGTTATAAATACTAATAATAAGAAATTGGGTAATTATAATAATATATAATAATAATAAAAATATTAAAATATAATAATTATAAAAAATAAAAAATAAGTGATAACAGGAAAAAAATAATTTAATTAAGTTAAACCTGGGGGTGCATTTTCTAGTTGTTAAATAAAATAAGGGGGTGCTTAAAATACTTTGCAGTAGGCCCAATACGCAGGTTGGCAGGGGGTGTAGTTTGTTTTGGATTTTAGTAAACTGGTAGAAGGGGGTGCAGAAAATTAACGGGCTTAGGCCCAAAACATTTGAAGAGGAACCAGACGAATTGGGTGTGGCGCGGTGTACGTTAGTTACCGTGCAGACTTGGCCTAGTGGCCGTCTGATTGCAATCATGCGGAGGATAACAAGGGAGTATGATAATTAGTGTGGGCGTGCAGGTATTGGAGTGAAATGGATAACAAACTTTGTTTTTACATTCATTTTTCATTATCCTTTGTTTGATTTACGGCAAGCCTTTCTCCTATCTCTCCCTTGCATAACCCTGTTCATCTTCTTCTAACCTCATCGCTCTCAGCATCACCCACCACGACGACTCAACCGAATCCAGCCTTCCCCTTTTATAGTGAGTAAAAACCAACAACCCCTAAATCGTAACACGGAGAATCGCTGAAAAAACTAAGTCTCACTTACCTTCGCTCTAGATTTCTCTGATGTGTGATGTTTCAATTATAATATGCCCCCTTAATTTTCAAACTGCAGGAACATGAGGGTGGGAGCAGCAAGGTGTTTGACGGTACACTAGGGCGGAGCAACAATGGAGAGGCATTGGGACATCGGCGACAGTTCACGGTTAGGGTTTCAGAAGTTGAAACCCCAACCGTCCTCTTTTAATCTTTGAGCAATTCCGAGCATGACTTCAACAATGATTCTCGATTCTTCTCAAACTGGCCCCTCCGTACTTGTTCTTCTTCTTCTGTTTCCTTCGCTTTTGTCTTCTGTCTTCCCCCTCCATTTTTTCCTTCTTAATCTCGTATTTATAGGGTACGATTTAGGGTTTTTGATTAATGTCACAGTTACTTAGATTTAGGAATTAAAGACAATTAGGGATTTAGTGTTATTGTTAATTGATATAAATTGATTTAACTATACTGTAATATATTGGATTTTACTGTCAATTTCATATTTGGCTATGTAATGGAGATTCATATTTTTCCGTAAGATTTGATTGAATAATTTGTAATATATTTTCTCTGCAATTTTCTGAATTTAGTACGTAAAAGATTTTCTATTAGCTGATTCAATATTCAGGGATGGACTTAGATTGTAGAAAGAATTAATTCTATGATAAAGATTTAATTTCTACAGTAGTTTTTTGCTGCAAAACAAGCGTAATTTCAGGCTACGATCTAAATAGTTGTTGTTTCTAAACTTTTGGGTCTGGGTTGATTTTTGTTTCACTTAGCCCAACAACATTATTCCTAGTACAGCAAAAACCGGTTTTTAATAATCTTAGGCCCAAAATTATTTTCGTAACCCAGTTGTATTTTCCAAACAAACCTTTAATAATATAATAATACTAATTTACACCATTAATTAATTTAAGCCAAAAGTAATTTTGTTTAAAAACACAAAACGGGCCACCAGTCATTTTTCCAACAACAATATTTTGTATTACAACAAGCTTTTTTTTAGTACAACTAGGCCCAATTGGTCTTCCTTTCCCTTTGCCCAAAGCTAGTCGTTTTTTAAAAACCTCCAATAAATAATTAGATCTTATAAACAATATCTCTTAATAAATAATATAAATGATTTTTACTAAAAATATTTTAGTAAAACATTATTATAAGATTGGACAGTTTAACATTACTACTATAACATCCTCTTTAATAAAGAACATTAGTAAAATGATAACAAAAGCTTTTACACTTTCAAAAACGTCAGGTGGGCCAACTAGAGAAACTTAATGGACTTAGTTAATTTCAACCCCTCTTTTATTAATAACAAATGTTTAATTTAATAGTTATTTGAATAATTTTTCATTTACGAATCGCATAGGCCATTGGCCAACATGCTTCGCAAATGAGTTTATGAGTCTTTCTGATTTAGAAAGCCCCATTAAAATACACCCCCTAGTCTTGGATAAAGATGGACCATCAGATACTGATGTACCATCTTTAATTAAATATTTCTTCTATTTTAATCTCGAATAAATAAAATCATCGAGATATGACAAATTTTGGGTACGACAGCTGCCCCTATTTAATTATCTTCCAATCGAATAGCGTGAGAAAATGCGAGACTTGCACATTCTGATTGGGAGTTTATTGAATACTTGGAATACCCCTAAAAAATTTCCGACATACATAAGATTACACTGATATAGCATACCCTTACGAGTCTCAAGGAAGTAGGAAAAGATGATGATGTATCGCTTACTAGGGTTTGATAACGAGGCAGATGGTTTATAGCTTAAGAGCGCAATTTTGTATGTCTTGGTTTGGTTTTGATTATTCACCCATTTGGAGGATGAATACAACAATAATTGATGATGCATGGCTGCTTTAAGACTGGGGCCATGGATTATGTTCGCGAATTTCTGCATGACGTTTGAGGAGATAGGCTAGATTTTTGTTTTCTTTCGAGCATCGTTGCATGAAGTCTGAGGCGATGATCTGTGTTATGGAATGAAGAAACACATTGCTGCATGAAGTCTTAGGCAATGAGCTTAGGTTCGTAAATCATTGCGTGAAGTCTGAGGTGATAAGCTAAATTTGGTTCTCGAGCATCGTTGCATGAAGTCTGAGGCGATGGTCTGTGTTATGGAATAAAGAAACATATTGCTGCATGAAGTCTGGGGAAATGGGTTAGGTTCACAAATCGTTGATTGAAGTCTGAGACGATAAGCTAGATTTTGTTTTCGGACATCGTTGCATGAAGTCTGAGGCGATGATCTGTGTCGTGAAATAAGGGAACGCATTGCTGCGTGAAAACTTAGGCAATGGGTTAAGTTCGCAAATTGATGCGTGAAGTATGAGGCAATAAGCTATGTTTAGTTTCTGAACATCATTGCATGAAGTCTTAGGTGATGGTCTGTGTCGTGGAATAAAGAAACACATTGCTGCATAAAGTCTGAGGCAATGGGTTAGGTTCGCAAATCGCTGCGTGACGTTTGAGGCGATATGCTAGATTTTGGATTTCGATCATCACTACGTGTAGTCTGAGGTGATGATCTATGTCACAGAATAAAGAAACACATTGCTGCATGAAGTTTGAGGCAATGGGCTTGGTTCGCAAATAGCTGCGTGAAGTCTGAGGCGATAAGCTAGATCTTGGTTTTCGAGCATCACTGAATGAAGTCTGAGGCGATGATCTGTGTCACAAAATAAAGAAACACATTGTTGCATGAAGGCTTAGGCAATGGGTTAAGTTCACAAATCGTTGCGTCAAGTCTAAGGCGATAGGATAGATTTTGGTTTTCGAGCATCGCTATATGAAGTCTGAGGTGATGATCTGTGTCGCAGAATAAAGAAACACATTGTTGCATGAAGTCTGAGGCAATGGGCTTGATTCACAAATTGATGCGTGAAGTCTTAGGCGATAAGCTAAATTTGGTTTTTGAAAATCGTTGCATGAAGTCTGGGGCGATGATTTGGGTTTGTAAGGAACTTATCACTGCAGGAAGACTTGTGTGATGGGTTGAACATGTCACGACATGAAGACTTAGGTGACAGGTTGAATCGTAGGAGAAGTATTTTGTTGGTTGACCCTTAGACAACTAAATGGAGGGCGAGATTATTTGTTTGCTGCATGATACATGTGCATGATGTCTGATATTGAGATGTTTGGATGTATGCAAAACGTATGATGTTTGACATTGATATGGAACCCTGAGTATTGTATGCAAAAATGTATAGTGTATGTATGCTTTGGATATGAAAAATGTATGTATGAAATGTGTGTAAGATGCGCATATGCCTTGAAATATTATAAAGACTATTTCTGGCATTCTCCCCTTTAAACCATTGGCTTAGAGTTACCAATTCCCTGGCGTTGTATGTTGTGTTGTCGCAGCTTTGTTGAATTTGAACGCAGTGAACAATGTTAACAAAATTTTGAACATTTATTTTCTTGTATTGTAAGCGCGGGTGTAGACATAGACGTAGACGTAGACATAGGTAATGGCATATGCGTAGATTTGTATGTTGTAAGCCCAAGCGTAAGCGTAGATGTGTGTATTGGCATATGTGTAGCCTTTTATGTTGTAAGCGCGGGCGTAGACATGGACATGTGTGTAGACTTTATATTGTGAGTGCAAGCATAGGCACAAACATATGTGTGGACGTAGACTTTTTGCATCGTGAGCATAGACATAGGCGTAGACATGTGTATAGACTTTTGTGTTGCAAGACATAGGAATAGCCATGTGCGTGAACGTAGACGTGGATTTTCTTTTGATGTTTTTCTAACCCAAAATGCCTTTTCGATGTTTTGTCAAATGCTTTTATTTTGTTAATCCCCCGAAATGATTTCAAGACAATATTCACAAGTAATGATCGTAGTATTTTGTAAACAAGTCTGAGAAAAGAAAAAACACAATTTGAAAGATGCAAAGAAAGCAAATGTTTTATTGATATGCCTCTGAATAGGCGAGAATACAAGATGCAATTCCTAGAAAGAGGTAATTACAAAAGGTTTTAAAACTATAAATGGCAATAAAAATGATAATTGTTGTTATTGTTCCCCAATATCCTTTTAATGATCTTATCTCCTTTGATTCTGAGTTGTATGATTCAGATCTATCTCTCCCTTCGTGGTTCGTAGTTGTAGTTCTTAGATCGCAGTCTTTTTGTTCTTTATTTATTTGTATGAAATCCCTAACTTTTTCCTGGATTACCCTTTCGGGTTTTCAATCCACCGGGATAATTTTTTTGTTTATATGCCCCTAATATTTGCCTGGATCGCCCTTTAGGGTTTTCGATCCACCGGGACGCTCCTTTTTTGCCTAAGTCGCCTGTTTTGAGGTTCGAGCTTAGTGAGCTTCTTATACATAGTATTTTTTTTACTGCATTATAATTTGTCGGATGTGGTAGTTCTTCCCCATCCATTGTTATGAGGATAAGACCACCACCAGAGAATGATATTTTGACTACGTATGGACCTTCGTAGTTAGGGGTACATTTACCACGTGAGTCGAGGCAAGGTAGAGGAATTTTCTTGAGTACTAGACCATGTTGTGGTTCATCTTGTACAGTATACCGTTACTTTGAAAGAATTCTGAGGCTAATTTCTATAGAGTTTGTTTGTCGATGCTAGAGGCATTTTATGGATGTTCTTATTTTTCGAGGCATTTCTTGATGCCGTAAAACCAAGGCTTGTTGTCTGGCCCTTCTTTAATAGCAAGGCAATGTGCGGGGTCTTCGAAGTATCTACTTGTGATGCGCGGTTCATGGTTTGACCAAGTTACTCTGAACATAGCTGATATACTTGCCAGAGCATCTTCCATTTGATTTTCTTCTCGCGGGATGTGACTGAAAGTGATCTTTGTGAATTCCGCATTTGTGAATTCCGCAGTCAGTTTTCAAAACATGATCCCGATATGGAATCAGTTTTGGATGTTTAGTATCCCATTCGTTGTTGACTTGGTATATGGCTTGTGAGCATTCTTTGGAGAGGTCAAAACTACCCCTATATCGCGCCCCAGTGCATTTAGAGCCCCGTCGAACGTGAGTATCCAACGTGCCCCTGGCTCGGGTCCTTTGTCAAGTCCTGGTTATTCATAGTTGCTTATTTTTGCAGCAATGTCTGTATCTAACCTTGGTCTGTTTCTTTAGGAACAAGCAGATATGTGCAATAACTTGATCAACTTCTTTGTGTCTCTGCTCTAACATTGCCCCTTAGCTTGGTTTCTTCCAGATCTTCCCATGTGCTCAGATTAATAGTATTAATAGCCTCTTGATACAGTTGTATATTGCCAGCCTTTCATCTTATTTCCCTCGCCATTTCCTCATGGAGTTCAATATCTTTATCATCTTCCTCTTTAGCTTGGTTGATAGGAGCATCAAAATTATATCGGGTCGCAGCAGTAGCATTATCGGTGTTTTTGGGCATGGATTTGCACCTTTATCATGTTTTGGCACAGATTTTAGTACATCAATATTTGAAAATGCATATGCAGATAAAGTATTGCCATTTTTAAATTTACGAAATAAGTGCAAAAGAAATACAAGGATCTTAATTGAAAACAAAATATAACTTTTATTAATTGCAAATATTGTCTGAAACAAAATGGGGGAACCCTTACAAGCAACCCCTATGCCCCAGGCTTGACATAGGTTCTTTCAAAAACAAGAACAATTACTTAGGAAAGAAAAAGATCTCAGGAATCTCCACGGCAGTCCATATTTTGAGTTCTTCTCCTGGGGCGCATTCTTGGATGAAGTCATTGGCCCCTTTTAGTATTGACTTCATTTGCCAAGTGTCCATCATGCTCTATTCCCTTGTTGACAAAGGTTTATTTGATTGGAGAGACCCATGTGAAGATGTGAAAAACACAAGAAGGGGGGGTTGAATTGTAAATCTTAAAATAAAAGGCTTGACAACACAGTATTTTTATCCTGGTTCGTTTGGTCTCAAACTACTCCAGTCCACCCGTCAAGCTGATTTCGCCTCTCTCCACCAAGGTCTTAATCCACTATTCTCAAAGGATTACAACAGCTACTTTAACAACTGTTAAAGTCTTCTTGATTACAACCACAAACCGGTTTATCTCAAGGAAGTCTTTTACAAAATAAATTGAACAAGTGTGTATTGTTATTTTCTTATAAAACTGTCTATCACAACTGTGGTAATTACACAAAATAAGATTGGAATAAAATAGCTTTGCTAAAGCTTTGAATGAGCGTGGTTTGAATAGCTTAGTAAAATTGAGTGCGTACGTACGTACTTCTTTTCACAAGCAGTCCTGTTTTTATAGGCAAGCAAAGATACGTTGTCCATAAAACAGGTTTAATGATAATAATGCACTTTCCTTTTGTAGAAGATCTTTGTCTGAAGAAAGTCGTTAGCATTTAATTTGGTCTTGAATAACCAGTAACATTTCAGGATCTTCTCTGCTGTATCTGCTGATAACGCTTCAGAGTGTTGATGACTTGGTAAAGATGTCTTTGATCAGAGTCAGAGTGTTTTTGATTAGGCGCGGATTCTGGTCATCAAACCTCAGTGTTTTCAGCGAGTACCTTAGGTTTCTGATCTTTTGATGCTGATTCCATTCAGATGCTGATTCCATCAGAGCTTCTGCATATACAAGGCATAATTTTCAGGATCATATTTGTTCTTAGTATATACCTTAATAATATTATTCTTTGTATTTTGTTATCATCAAAACTTTACTCAAGGGTTGTAGAATCAAACTATGTTCTAACACTCTCCCCCTTTTTGATGATGACAAAAACCAGATTTTTCAATAAAGAATAAAGAACAAAAAGTATAGAGTTAAGTAGAAAAACTCCCCCTGAGTTGATTACTTCCTTTTAACTCCATGAATATTTGAGCATCAAAATCTTAATGTATCTTTCAGCAGAGTTTTGTACCTGTTCAAGCTTCTTAGCGGAGAGAAATTAAGTATTAAGTAGATTAGAATGTTTGAGACTTATATCTTAGTAATCCGTTATTGAAAATATCTTTTTCTTTCTCCCCCTTTTTGTCAGTTATAAAAAAGAACACATAATCAGAGCCAAAATGAGTTGAAATTTAAAAACAGAATCAATGATAAGTTCAGAGCTATGTTGAGAATATTACAGAAAAACAAATTTTTAAACAGAGGAAAATCTAAGAGGGAGGAGGAAGACGCGTGAACAAAGCTTCCAACAAGCCCTTGATCTGGATGTTGGTTTCCTCCTGCTTGTTTAACATGCTCTTGATTTCTGAAATTTTGTCATCTTGTTTATCCATTCTTTCCTGCATCAAAATATCAGATCTCTTCAGGTCTTCTAAAGTCTGCCTTTCATAGGAGGAAGCTTGAGGATCTTCAGCAACTGGATGCTCCTCAGAGCATTCTGCAATGTCCTCTTTTTGACCCAGTTGTTCAGCAGAAATCATCTGCTCTGGAGTGTCAGTCAGATTGAGATCTTCTGACTCTGGTTGAACTTTGTCTACTGGACGATGTTCAGACCAGGGAGCATTGTCCAGGGGAAGAGCTTCTTCCTTGAGTAGCTGGCTCAGAACTTGATCTTCAAAAACTTTTAGCAGGTTGCTGAAGTTCTGTTGAACTAGTCCGTAGCTCTGTTCTTGCATTTTATGTGTTTCAGAACATACCCATCTTCTGAACCTTGTCCAAAGGTAGTCTAATGCAGCCTTCCTTTTCTTGTTTTTCTTCAGCACAACTTCTGGAGCCTTCTACTGCAAATCCTGAATGTTTAAATCTGGTGTTGTACCATTCGCCTTGCATGTATCCAGATATCTGACTATTATCTCAGGTTTATAATTAATTTCTAAGAACATGGGAATGTTATCCAGAGGGATTCTTCTGCTGGAGATGGTTGCAAAAGAAGTGACACTGGATTCCTTCTTGATGTTCTCAATTAACTTCATCTTCTTCAGATTCTTTACATTCAGTTGTTTGCCAATAGTGGCTTCTAAAGTGTTGATTTCCCGAGCTTCTGTTAGATGATCAATCGGCTTATTTTCTGTTAGAATATCTGATATGAGCCTTCCTAAGGGTATCCATTCCCTTTTTGTGCGCTGCTCTTCTCTGGTCTCCTTAACACTAGTCCTTAAATGGTTGAACAGAAAATGAGCAAGATTCACCTTAATCTTCTGGGAGATGAAGTAGATCAGAAATTGCTGATCAATGTTGATGTAGTCAGGAGAGCTGGTTGGCTTCCTGTGGTTTATGCATCCCAAAATAATCTTTGCCCGTATTTTGTGATGGTCTTTTAGATCCCTTATCTTGCTGGAGGGAAGACCCAGAGTGAAGATTTCTCTAGCAATTAGGGCGACATCAGCACATCTTTCAGCCATGTCTATGCATCTTACGCCACCACCATTGTAGCCTATCAATCTTGCAATAAGGTCTTCAGTTATGACAATCTTCTTCCCCATTATGTATGAAGTAACTTGATGGTTGGAAGATGAAGCATGAATCCAAAATTCCTTCACAAGGATTGGGAACGTTGGACCTATCAGACGGTCAAAAAATCTGTTCCAGCCTTGAGCCTTTACCTCTTCAGAGAGATTGAACCTGTTCTCTTGAAGACTGTTGAAGTCCACAATCAATTCTGAGAGTACTTCTAGGTTTTTGATGGGTGTTAGAAGAGTTCTTAAGGGTTATTCATATTGTTCTGAGGAATCTATTCTCTAAGTACTGGAAGTAGGGTTGCTTGAGGAAGCCATGTTCACACAGAAAATTTTGAGAAGAAATTGAAAGGGTTTTGAGAAAGATGCAACTGAAATCAATTAGTGAGAAATGAAAGTGAAAGTGAAAGAGTGTAAAGAGTGAGAAATGTGTTTAAATAGATTTTGAAAAAGATTTTGAAAATGTAAACGACAAGAGAGAGAAATAAATTATAATGATTATGAGCATTAATGATAGCTGATTTTGGGGGATTCAGAAGATATTGGAACATTTACCCATGACATGTGTCCCAATGCATCCAATCAGCGCTTTTGACCTTTCAGAAATGTGAATGTGTGTTCAGCCTCAGAAAGTAGCTGATGAATGGATGACAACTGTTTGCTTGAGTGAACAGCACATTTCTATTCTTGAAATGAAGCGCTCAGATCCTCACTGATAGATTCTGATACAATCTGTACTTCTAAAGATCTGAAGGAAGATTGATCAGTAGTTCACAGAAAAAATAACAAAAATTCTGAATTTTAAGATATGGAAATAAAATTGTTTTATTCTGGGCAAAGCTTCACGCTGAGATGTTTCAGAATGAAGTTAAACCTATCTTCAGAAAGAGGTTTTGTAAAAACATCAACCCATTGATGGTTTGTGTTAATAAGTTTTAAATTGAGAATCCCTTTCTGAATATAGTCCCTAATAAAATGATGTTTTATCTCTATATGCTTAGCCCTAGAATGAAAAATAGGATTTTTACTGAGACAAATAGCAGAAGTATTGTCACAGAGGATAGGGATGTTACTCTCAAATATATTGAAGTCCTCAAGTTGAATTTTCATCCAGAGCATTGGCGTGCTGCATCCAACTGCTGCTATGTATTCAGCTTCTACTGTTGATAGAGCTATTATGGATTGTCTTTTGCTGGACCATGAGATCTTATTTTCTCCCAGAAACTGGAAGCTTCCAGAAGTGCTTTTACATTCTACTCTGTCTCCAGCAAAATCAGCATCACAGTATCCTACTAAGCTGTAATCACTTGATTTTCTATAAAACAAACCCAGATTAGTAGTACCTTTCAGATACTTGAAAATTCGCTTAACTACTGTTAAGTGAGATTCTCTAGGATCTGATTGGAATCTAGCACAAATGCAAACACTGAATAGAATGTTAGGCCTTGAGGCCGTCAGATAGAGAAGAGAACCAATCATACCTCTGTAGACCTTCTGTTCTACATTGTTACTTACCTCTTCTTTTTCCAAAATGCACGTGGGATGCATTGGAATCCTTGAGGGCTTACATTCTGAGAGATAAAATGTCTTCATAAGTTCTCTGACATATTTGCTCTGATGAATGTAGGTTCCTTCAGGAGTTTGATTAATCTGAATGCCTAGAAAGAAATTTAGTTCCCCCATTAGACTCATCTCAAATTCTGCCTGCATACATTTAGCGAACTCTCTTCCCAGAGAGGGTTTAGTGGATCCAAATATAATGTCATCAACATAAATCTGACATACTAAGATGTCATTCTTAACTATTTTACTGAACAGGGTTGTGTCCACTTTCCCTCTTGTGAATTCCTTTTCTAATAGGAAGTTACTTAGTCTTTCATACCAAGCTCTGGGAGCTTGTTTCAGACCATATAGTGACTTCTTTAGTTTGAAAACATACTCTAGATTTTTGGAACTTTCAAAACCAGGGGGTTAGTGCACATAAACTTCTTCTTCTATATAGCCATTTAAGAATGCACTCTTGACATCCATCTGATACAGAGTGATGCCTTTATTGACAGCAAATGAAATTAAAAGTTTGATAGACTCTAACCTGGCGACTGGAGCAAAGGTTTCTGTATAGTCTATCCCCTCTTGCTGACTATAACCTTGTGCTACCAGCCGTGCTTTGTTTCTGATGACTTCACCTTGTTCGTTCAGTTTGTTTCTGAACACCCATTTTGTGCCTATGACGTTGAATCCTTTTGGTTTGGGAACCAGATCCCATACATCATATCTTGTGAACTGATTTAGCTCCTCCTGTATTACTAAAATCCAGTCATTGTCCAGAAGTGCTTCATCTATTGTTGTTGGTTAAATCAGAGAAACAAGTCCCATGAGGGATTCTTCAGAGTTTCTAAAGGTAGATCTTGTTCTGATTGGATCTTCCTTCCTTCCTAAGATTGTTTCTTCTGGGTGATCAATTCTACTTCTGGATGGTCTTTTCTAGAGTTGATCAACAGAAGGTGCTGGATCGCCTGTAGTGACTCTTTCTGATGTTGAGGGAGTGTCTCTGTTGGGAGTCTCTGAGTTGTCTTCAGTGCCTGTGAGTTCAACTTCCATACCTGCAAGGAATTCATTCCGCTTTGACTTTTGAGAGTCAAGCTTATCATCAAACCGAACACTGATCGACTCTTCAACAATCTGTGTTTCTGTATTGTATACTCTGTACCCTCTGGAGCGTTCAGAGTATCCTAACATAATACACTGTTGTGCTTTAGAGTCAAACTTGTTCAAATAATTTTTTGTATTCAAAATAAAACATATACATCCAAATGGGTGAAAATAGGAAATGTTGGGTTTTCTGTTCTTCCATAATTCATATGGAGTCTTTTCCATAATAGGTCTTATGGAGATTCTATTCTGAATATAACACATTGTATTTATTGCTTCTGCCCAAAAGATCTTAGCAACATTAGTCTCGTTGATCATGGTTCTGGCCATTTCTTGCAATGTTTTGTTCTTTCGTTCTACAATTCCATTTTGCTGGGGAGTTCTAGGACAAGAAAAGTCATACAAAATGCCTTTTTCATTAAAGAACAATTCAAAATCTTTATTTTCAAATTCTCCACCATGATCACTTCTGACTTTGACGATTCTAAGATCCTTTTCATTATGAACTTGGTTGCAGAAGGTAACAAACACAGAGTGTGACTCGTCCTTGTGCCTTAATAAATTTACCCATGTCCATCTGCTATAGTCATCTACGATTACTAACCCATACTTCTTGCCACTGACTGAGGCAGTTTTTACTGGTCCAAATAAGTCAATGTGCAGAAGTTCTAATGGCTTAGAGGTGGAAACAACGTTTTTGGATTTGAAAGCAGGTTTTGCAAACTTGCCTTTCTGACATGCTTCACACAGAGCATATGAGTTGAACTTCAAGTTAGAAAGTCCTCTGACCAGATTGAGTTTGTTAATCTGAGATATTATTCTCATACTAACATGTCCCAATCTTGTATGCCAGATCCATTGCTCGTTGTTAACAGACAGAAGACATTTTACGTTCTGATTTTTCAGTTCAGAAAGTTTGATTTTATAAATGTTGTTTTTCCTCTTTCCATTGAATATGATAGTCCCATCTTTCTGACTAACAGTTTTGCATGAATTTTGATTGAAGATTATATCATAACCGTTATCACTTAATTGACTTATGGATAACAGGTTATGCATTAATCCATCAACTAATAAAACATTACTAATAGAGGGAAGATTTCCATTACCTATTGTTCCAGAGCCAATAATCGTTCCCCTTTGATTGCCTCCAAAGCTTACGTGGCCTCCAGGCTTAAGTTCTAGGCTTTGGAACATATGCCTTCTTCCCGTCATGTGTCGTGAGCAGCCAGAGTCCAGGTACCATGACTGGTGTCTTTGCTTTGCTGCTAAAGATATCTGCCATGTGTATTATTTTATCCTTAGGTACCCACATTTTCTTGGGTCCTGATTTGTTAGTTCTACCAAAACTATGGTTGAATTTTGGTTTGATAGAGTAATCATTACTTGTATATTTTATGTCATGTGTGTGCCCATATGTAAAGTGTGAATCAAGTGGAGTACGCTTTATAACTAAATCCATGACATTTTTTGGTGTAGGAACCTTACCTTGATATCCTATCCCTTTTCTGCCATTTCTGCTAACCCCATAGATCATTGAAGCCATTTTGCTTCTGTCTATGTTTTTAGCTAGAAACTTCTGAAAGTTGTGATCATACTCTTTGATGATCTCATTAGCATTGCTGGGAGTTTCAGGGATTATTTCCTTCTGAGAGTTTTGCAATTGATTTTCTAATTTTGAAATTTTATCTTTTAACTCAGAATTCTGCAATTTGAGACTCTCAGTATTATCAGAGTCAGAAGCAAGATTCCTTTTCAGGTTTCTGAATTTGACTCTGATCTGCTGATACCTTTCCAGAATTTCATTAATGCTTTCAGCTAATTCAGCCTTAGTAAAATTTATAGTGAAGTCAGGGAATACCTCTTCTGTATCTGATTCTGAATTTGAACCAGAAGCTTCACTGTCTTCAGAGACGTTTGCCATGAGAGCTATGTTTGCTCTTTCATCATCTGATTCTGAGTCAGCTTCAGATGTGTCAGAATCATCCCATGTAGCCATGAGACTTTTCTTCTTTTCCTTGCCAAACTTCTTTTTGGGCTTCTCCTTCTGAAGTTTTGGGCAATCACTTTTGTAGTGCCCTTTCTCATTACACTCATAGCAGATGATGTCTTTGTAGTTTGGCTTTTTGTATCCTGAAGAGCCTTCTGGTCTTTTATGTCCAGAGGAGGATTCTGACCTTCTGTATCTGGAGGAAGATTCATTCCGATTTTCTGATCTTCTGGGATTCCTGAACTTCCTTTGCCTCTGCTTCCACAGTTGGTTCACCCTTCTGGAGAGAAGAGACAATTCATCTTCTTCTGATGAGGATCCATCAGAGGTTTCTTCCACAGCCTGGAAAACTTTGGAGTCAGATTTTCTGTAAGATTTTAAAGCTAATGGCTTACCTTGATTTTCAGGTTCATCTGCTTCTAGCTCTATCTCGTGACTTCTGAGGGAGCTGATAAGTCCCTCCAGAGAGATTTTGTTGAGATCCTTGGCTAGCTTAAGCGCTGTAACCATTGGCCTCCACTGTTTTGGCAAGCTTCTGATGATCTTCTTGACATGATCAACAGTGGAATATCCTTTGTCAAGAACTTTTAGACCAGCAACAAGAATTTGAAATCTTGAAAACATAGCTTCTATTGATTCACTTTCTTCCATCTTGAATGCCTCATACTTCTGAATGAGCGCAAGGGCTTTTGTTTCTTTGACTTGAATGTTGCCTTAATGCGTCATTCTCAGAGAATCAAACATATTCTTAGCAGTTTCTCTGTTTGATATTTTCTCATATTCTGAATATGAAATGGAGCTGAGAAGAATTGTTCTGGCCTTGTGATGATTTCTGAACTCACGCTTTTGCTGATCAGACATCATTTTCCTGTCAATCTTCTGACCACGTCCATCCACTGGGTGCGTGTATCCATCAATCACCATGTCCCACAGATCAGCATCATGGTCCAAAAAGAAACTCTCAATTCTGTCTTTCCAGTAGTCAAATTTTTCTCCATCAAAGACTGGAGGTTTGCCACTGAATCTGTCCCTTTCTTCATTGTTGTTATTGCTGATGTTTTGACTTGGTCCTGCCATTGTGTTTTTCTGACGTTGGATCTTGTACTGACACGGTTAAGTGTTAAAGCTCAGAACCAGGCGCTCTGATGCCAATTGAAGATGTGAAAAACACAAGATGGGGGGTTGAATTGTAAATATTAAAATAAAAGGCTTGACAACACAGTATTTTTATCCTGGTTCGTTTGGTCTCAAACTACTCCAGTCCACCCGTCAAGGTGATTTCGCCTCTCTCCACCGAGGTCTTAATCCACTATTCTCAAAGGATTACAACAGCTACCTTAACAACTGTTAAATTCTTCTTGAGTACAACCACAAACCAGTTTATCTCAAGGAAGTATTTTACAAAATAAATTGAACAAGTGTGTATTGTTGTTTTCTTACAAAACTGTCTATCACAACTGTGATAATTACACAAAATAAGATTGGAATAAAATAGCTTTGCTAAATATTTGAATGAGCGTGGTTTGAATAGCTTAGCAAAATTGAGTGCGTACGTACATGCTTCTTTTCACAAGCAGTCCTGTTTATATAGGCAAGCAAATATACGTTGTCCATAAAATAGGTTTAATGATAATAATGCACTTTCCTTTTGTAGAAGATCTTTGTCTGAAGAAAGCCGTTAGCATTTAATTTGGTCTTGAATAACCAGTAACGTTTCAGGATCTTCTTTGTTGTATCTGCTGATAACGCTTTAGAGTGTTGATGACTTGGTAAAGATGTCTTTGGTCAGAGTCAGAGTGTTTTTGATTAGGCGCAGATTCTGGTCATCAAACCTCAGTGTTTTCAGCGAGTACCTTAGGTTGCTGATCTTCTGATGCTGATTCCATTCAAATGCTGATTCCATCAGAGCTTCTGCATATACAAGGCATAATTTTCAGGAGCATATTTGTTCTTAGTATATACCTTAATAATATTATTCTTTTTATTTTGTTATCATCAAAACTTTACTCAAGGGTTGTAGAATCAAACTATGTTCTAACACCATGCTTTATCCCTTAGAGTAGCTACGTATTTTTCTTCAGGGTATTGTCTAAACTGGACTATCCCCTGGTCCACTAGCTTTAGTGGAGTTTCTCGAAGGCTTCATTATGCTCCAATAGGAATCCACACTCCAATAGATATTCCTTCGACAAGCTTATTGGGGCTTTTGCTTGTCTGGTTGCTCCGCAGTCGGTGACTACTTCAATTGCCTTTATTGTTGGTCCACTGTGTGAAGGCATAAGGTTTGATTTTATGTTAGGTTCCTCCAAAGTGATCTCTTGATATTCTAACAAGCCTTGGACCTTATGTTTAAATTCCAAGGATTATTCTATGGTGTGCCCCGGAGAGTTAGCGTGGTACTCGCATCTGGCTTTGACATTGTATCTTCGTGGGAGTGGCCCAACTGGAGGAGCTAGAGGCTTGATTTCCACCAAGGATACCTTAACCAGCTATTGCAATAACTGGCTAGGAGGCATAGGGAGCAGACCAAATTTTTTGGGTGGCCTTCTGCCTTGTTGTTGTCCTTGTGGGATCACTAATGGTCGTGGTATCCTTGCTTGTGAGGCTATGACATTAATTTCCCCCTCTTGTCTTTTTGGGGGGTCTAAAACAGGCCTTCTTGGATTGAGGGGTCTTGCTTCTGGCTCTTTTCTTAGTTGGTGACCACTTGATGCACCAATCGTTTGAGTTTCTTCTTCGAAAGCTACCTTGGGAATCTGGTATTGTTTGTTAATGAAGTTCTTTAGGGCTAGAAGAACTTGACTCAGCTCTCCTTTAATCAAACTCACATCTCCTTTGACTTGGTCTAGATCTTCCTTGAATGCCGCCTGGTTTTCCTCGATTTGTTCCAGGGTTGTTTGTTGATAGGCCCTTGTTTGATATGGAGGCCAAGGAGGTGGTGATCTTCTTCTACCCATGGCTTAACTGGAGAGATTTTTTTTAAATTGAGATGAGTTTCGATATGATATGCGGGTGTTTATGAATGTATGCATGCGAATGAATATGTATGAATATGAAATGGTTACTTGTTTTAAATGTCTTATTCATCTGGGTATGTATTTGTCTTTCGCTTATTTTTTATTCGGTGACCAGCTTAAAAATAGATACACCATGAGATAGGGAATAAAGTGCCATTATTGAAGGTAACATAATTTAGATATTGAAAAATATTACAATCTTAAACCAAAACTTTATTTGCGTGAAATTAAGCCAGGGGAAATAAGTCTACTAGGTGCGCCTGCGGATATCTGCTCTTGAAATCATCCCCCATTGCAGGACAAAGCTTGAGAAAGTATTCATCCTATTATTTCCCTTTTGTGGCTTAGATTTCAAACATGTTTGGCGCATTGACGCGGAAAAGTTGTTTCCTTCGGTATCCATTTTTAAAGACAGTCACCGAGATCTTGAGTTTATTATTATCTTTTATACCCCCCTGTGAATAAGACAAATAGAAAGAAACGGGTGACGAATATATGAAATGTATGACGAATATATGAAATGTATGAATGCATAGGTGTAGGGTTGAGTGATAATATTTTTGTGATAAGTACCCCTATAAGGTAGGGATGTATGGTTCAGTGACGGGTTTTGTGATAAGTACTCTTAGAAGGTAGACTCCTTAATTTTGACCTACGGTCAATGTACCCTCCCAGAAGGTGGTTTCCTTAAGGGTATCATGAATAACACTAGAGGGAAAAGGCACAAGGGCCTCCCTTAGGTGGAGCCTCTTTACGGACCGAAACGTTTGTCCCAAAGTCGTGAAAGGTCTCGTCATGAGATTTTAGGCTAAGGTTGTTACAAAGAGTCATGAGTGTCCTTCCAAAGTCCTACTCATCAAGAGGATATCTCTCTATAAGTATTCCTTTTTCGGAAGCCCATCGACTCTAGGCCAAGTCGTCACATAAACTCGCAGGGATGATGTACCCCCTAAGCTAATAGACGAACCTTCTTTCTAAGGGTTATATGAGAATATTTTTTTTTTTAAATAAAAATTCCCGCCACGCATTAAATATATGATAAAAATAATTGACAATAAATAAATAAATGAAATAAATAAATAATGTAATAAATAAATAACTCAATAAATAAATAAATAAATAAATAACCCCGAAGTAAAAACCCTAAAACCTTTAGTCAAAGTCCCCAGTAGAGTCGCCAGTTGTAGCAACTGCTTTTTTAATCAAGAGTCGTCACTATTATTTTTTTCCTAGGGAAGGGAATCTAATAGAAAACCCTAATTCGCAGACAGAGATTCTAGGTTCCGGACTTCTTTAGACGAAAGGAAGGTGTTAGGCACCTTTCGTCTACCTTGTTCACAAGGATACTAAGTTTTATGTTTGATTTGGGGAAACAGGATTTAAATTTTATTAGGGGAGGGTTTAAATTTTTATAGGGAAAAGGGTTTAAATTTTTAATAGGGGAACGAGTTTGTTTTTTTATAGGAGAACTCCCTACGATTTTTGATCATATGCCTACGTATCCTCTTAAGAGGAATCAGAGTCCTAATTCGTAGTTCGTATGAGTTGGTGTTTTTTAGGGGTCGCAAACGTACTTTGAATCACCTCGCACTTGGCCGTGAATAGTGATTGCGGGGATTTTGACTAAATGCGTGGTAAGTCAAAATCTGTTTGAAACTCTTTTGAAAAAAAACAATTGATTAGATTAGTTTGTTCGCGAAAAATAGTTTGTTGTTTGTTGAGTGTTTTTTATTCGTGTTAATTGCAAAGATTCTTGATTAATGCATGGTTAAAAAGATATTTAATGCAAAAATATATAAAATAATGCATGAGTTTTTGAATAAAATAATTTATATGCTATAATAAATAATAATATAATTATTTATACAAGAGTAAGAAATAAATAATATTTACATAACAAATAAAATATAATAATAATAATAAATGGAAAATAAAATTAATATATAATAATTATAATAATAATAAGTTAAAAATACTAATAATAAGAAATTAGGTAAATATAATAATATATAATAATAATAAAAATATTAAAATATAATAGTTATAAAAAATAGAAAATAAGTGATAATAGGAAGAAAAAAAATAATTTAATTAAGTTAAACCTGGGGGGTGCGTTTTCTAGTTGTTAAATAAAACAAGGGGGTGCTGAAAAATACTTTGTAGTAGACCCAATACGCAGGCTGGCAGGGGGGGAGTAGTTTGTTTTAAAATTTAGTAAACTAGTTGAAGGGGGTGCAGAAAGTTAACGGGCTTAGGCCTAAAACGTTTGAATAGGAACCATACGAATTGGGTGTGGCGCGGTGTATGTTAGTTACCATGTAAACTTGGCCTAGCGACCGTTTGATTGCAATCACGCGGAGAATAATGAGGGAGTATGATAATTAGTGTGGGCGTGCGAGTATTGGAGTGAAATGGATAACCAATTTTGTTTTTACATTCATTTTTCATTATCCTTTGTTTTATTTACAACAAGCCTTTCTCTTATCTCTCCCTTGCATAACCCTGTTCATCTTCTTCTAACCCCCATCGCTCTCAACATCACCCACCGCGGTGACTCATCCGAATCCAACCTTCCCCTTTACAGTGAGTCAAAACCAACAACCCCTAAATTGTAATATAGAGACTCGCTGCAAAAATTAAGTCTCTCTTACCTTCGCTCTAGATTTCTATGATGTGTGATGTTTCGATTATAATTTTCCGCTTTCTTTTCAAACTGCAGGAACATGAGGGTGGAAACAGCGAGGCGTTTGACGGTACTCGAGGGCGGAGCAACAATGGAGAGGTATTGGGACAGCGGCGACGGTTCACGGTTAGGGTTTTAGAAGTTGAAACCCCAACCGTCCTCTTTCAATCTTCAAGAAATTCCGAGCGTGGCTTCAACGATGATTCTCGACTCTTCTCAAACCGACCCCTCCGTACTTGTTCTTCGTCCTCTGTTTCCTTCGCTTTTGTCTTCTGTCTTCCCCCTTCATTTTGTCCTTCTTAATCTCGTATTTATAGGGTACGATATAGGGTTTTTGATTAATGTTACAGTTACTTGAATTTAGGGATTAGAGAAAAATAGGGATTTAGTGTTATTGTTAATTGATGTAAATTGATTCAATTGTACTGTAATATATTGGATTTTACTGTCAATTTCAGATTTGGCTATGTAATGGAGATTCAGATTTTTCCATAAGATTTGATTGAATAATTTGTAATATATTTTCTCTGCAATTTTCTGAATTTAGTACGTAAAAGATTTTCTATTAGCTGATTCAATATTCTGGGTTGGACTTGGATTGTAGAAAGATTTGATTCTAGGATAAAGATTCAATTTCTACAATAGTTGTTTACTGCAAAACAAGTGTGATTTCAGGCTACGATCTGAACAGTTGTTGTTTTTAAACATTTGGGCCTGGGTTGATTTTTGTTTCACTTAGCCCAACAACATTATTCCTACTACAGCAAAAACCGATTTTTAATAATCTTAGGCCCAAAATTATTTTTGTAACCCAATTGTTTTTTTTCCAAAAAAACCTTTAATAATCTAATTAACACTAATTTACACCATTAATTAGTTTAAGCCAAAAGTAATTTTGTTTAAAAACACAAAACGGGCTACCAGCCATTTTTCCAACAACAATATTTTGTATTTCAACAAGCTTTTTTTAGTGCAACTAGGCCCAATTGGCCTTCCTTTCCCTTGGTCCAAAGCTATTTTTTTTTAAAAACCTTCAATAAATAAGTAGATCTTATAAACAATATCTCTTAATAAATAATTTTTACTAAAAATCTTTTAGTAAAACATTATTATAAGATTGGACAGTTTAACAGTACTACTATAACATCCTCTTTAATAAAGAACATTAGTAAAATGATAACAAAAGCTTTAACATTTTCAAAAACTTCAGATGGGCCAACTAGAGAAACTTAATGGGCTTAGTTAATTTCAACCCCTCTTTTATTAATAACAATTGTTTAATTTAATAGTTATTTGAATAATTTTTCATTTACGAATCGCATGGGCCATTGGCCAACATGCTTCATAAATGGGTTTATGAGTCTTTTTGATTTAGAAGGACCCATTAAAATACACCCCCTAGTATTGGATAAAGATGGAACATCAGATACTGATGTACCATCTTTAATTAAATATTTCTTCTATTTTAATCTAGAAAAAATAAAATCATCGAGGTAGGACAAATTTGGGGTACGACAAGTTGTTTTAACAACTGCATATTTAATTAACAGAATGCCATATAAAATTCTCAATTTTCAAACTCATATTAATACCTTCAAATAATGTTATCCTAGTACTCGTATTTTAACTTATCTGAGATTAAAAATATTTTGTTTCACAATTTTTGTTCATGAACATAAAAGTGTTGGTAAACTTGAACCACATGTTATAAATGTGTTTTTGTTGGATACTCCCCAGCCCAAAAAGGATATAAATGTTTTGATCCAAAAAACAAGAAAATATTTGTCACTATGGACGTTACATTCTTTGAAAATAAACCTTTTTTTATTACACTAATCTTCAAGGGGGATATAAAGGAAGAATCATTTCAAATCGAGGACATGAGTTTTTTAAATAATGTATCTTTACATGTACCACAAAGTTCAGAGACTTATACTTATGCACAAATAGAAAATGACCATGATTCTTTATCTAAGCCTACTCTTATTATGAGTAAGGAACTTTGTGAATCAGAGATTACATTTTCTCATGTAGAAAACAATGAGAATCCTAAAACCGATGAAATGGTGATCTAATTGAAATACCACAAAATAATGAGTCACTTCAAGAAAACATATTTGAATTAGGAAATAGGACTTGGAAAAGGAAGGTTTTTGTGAAAAAGCACCACAAAGTAAGGGATCACATCTCAACACTGTCAGGAATCTGAACAATGATCAACATCCTAAGAATAAGAAATATAAGTCCATCTTTGTTTTTGAAAGTCGTATTTTGTATCTTGATATAGATGATATTGTTTCCATTAGAAAACCAATTTGATATTGTATTAAACACCTCATGTCCAATTTTATATCATATTCAAATTTGTTTTCATCTTTGTCAGCCTTCTCCTTAATATTGTCTTGTGTAAAAACATGTACAGGTTTCTATAGAAATTCCAAAGTGGAGGGATGTTGTACTTGAGGAGATGAAAGCTCTTGAAAAGGAAGAAACTTGAAGTTTTACAACACTACCATATGGAAAGAATACATTTGAATGCAAATGGGTGTTTACTGTGAAGTATAATCCAGATGGGTCTATTGAAAGGCACAAGGCTCGCTTGGTGGCTAAAGTCTTTACTCAAACATATGGTATATATTACTTAGAGACATTTTCTCCTGTTGCAAAATTGAACACTATCAAAATTATATTATCTCTTTCTGCTAACCTAGATTGGCCCCTATACCAGTTAGATGTTAATAATGTCGTTCTCAATGGCGATCTAGAATAAGAAGTATATATGGACATTCCTCATGGCTTTGAAAACAAATTTGGATCAAATGTATGCAAACTAAATAAGTCTTTGTATGGATTAAACCAATTCCCTAGAGCTTGGTTTGAAAATTTTACCCAATTCATGAAGAAACAATGGTACATTCAAGGACAAGCTGGCCACACCTTGTTCACAAAGTTGAAGTTCTTCCATTATGTAAAATTTGTTGCCCTGATTGTTTATATTGATGATATTGTCCTTATCGGAGACGATACAATGGAAATGACAAGAGTAAAAGAGAAATTGGATGTAGACTTTGAAATCAAAGACTTGTGATTTATGAGATATTTTCTTGGTATAGAGGTTGCCCGGTCAAATAATGGTATTATGGTTTCACAGCAGGAATACATTCTAGACTTATTGAAAAAAACATGAATGAGTGGATGTCATACTATAGATACCCCTACGAATCCTAATGTTAAACTTTGGGGAGAAGGTAATGTTCTTGTTGATACTGGAAAATATCATAGATTGGTTGGGAAACTGATTTAATTGTCACACACCCGATCTTCTATTGCTTTTTCACTAAGTGTAGCAAGTCAATTTATGCATTCTCCTTTTGAGGAACATCTTGAGGTAGTAAATAGGACACTGAGATATTTGAAGGGAAATTCTAGAAAAAAAGCTTATTTTAAGAAGACCAGTGAAAGAAATGTGTATATCTTTAACGATGCTGATTGGGCAGGTTCGGTCACAAATAGAAGATCAACCTCTGGATATTGTACATAAGTTTGGGGTAATCTTATGACATGGAGGAGAAAGAAACAAAGAGTTGTAGAAATAAGTAGTGCAGAAGATGAGTTTAGAGTTATGTCTCAAGGTATTTGTGAAGGATTATGGATCCTTAGAGTCCTAGAAGAACTTAAGATGGAAATTGAGCTTCCAATTAAATTATACTCTGACAGTAAAATTTCTATTAAAATAGATCATAACCCAGTTCAACATGACAGAACCAAGCATATTGAGATTGATCAACATTTCATAAAGGAGAAGTTAAATGATGGAATCATATGTCTACCTTTTGTAACTTCAAGTCAGAAAACTGGGTATATCCTGACCAAAAGTTTTGGAAGACCTACCTTTGAGCATTTGATAGATAAGTTGGACATGATAGATATTTATGCACCAACTTGAGAGAGGGTGTTGGGAAATATTTTTTCCTATTTTATTGTTTTCGTTTATTCTCTTTTATTTTCCTTTATTCTCCATTAAAGAAAAAATTAATTATAATTTTTGGTATTTCCACTATATAAACTAGTCTAAGAATGAGGAATAAAATATAACAACATTTTACCATTGTCACAATTCCATAAGTGATATTCATCCATTGTTACCTTTGGCTTAGACTTCAAGTATTACCTATATCTACCTAATATCCAAAATCACAACAATTGGTATCACTATCGCGCTCTCTGCTCGAACAACGACTTGAAGACTGTCTTTCTCACCTTCAACTTCAGCGCAACACTGTCATGGAAGAAATACACACGTTACTCTGAACACAAGTAGAACAAAGTTCTCCGGTGTCAAATTCTCGACAAAGTTCTAACAACACCCACAACACCAACCATAATGTGTATGCTACAAGAATCTCTAAGGCAAAGTTTCCATGTTTTGATGAGAAAGATGTACGTAACTGGATTTACAAGTGCGAACGAGACACCACCATCATCGATGATATGTTTAGATCCCATTCACCTCAATGGCCTCTCTCTACAATGTCACCTTAATTATACACGTCAAAAGTTTGACATCTACCCTCACAAGCATACTCTCTTGTTTTTCCCACTTTTCATGCTATGACAATTGCTGACCATGAGTACCATATACCAACCCTAATTGACCATTTAATAACACAGTTTGAGGATATCTTTGTTGAGCCTACTACCTTATCATCTTCTCGCCCTGGCTTTTATCACAAAATTCTCACCAAGGAGGGTATTCAACCTTTCAATATGAAGCCTTGACGTTTCTCATTAGTGTATAAAGATGTCATTGATAAAATTGTCCAAGAAATGTTTGTTGTACCCCAAAATTTTCCCTCCCATATTTCTCAATACATTTCAAGTGAGGTTCTCAAATTGCTCAAGGAAGTCCAAGGGTTGACCAGAAAAACTCTCTCCTAAGGTTGTCTACCTCAAATTAGGGTTTCAGTTTGCATCAAGATGTTTGAATCAAAAGGGTCCCAAATTCTCACTATTGTCCTAATATGTTCTCAAGATCATCCATGTCAAGTTTCAAGCCTTGCCAAGAAAGTTTGCTCAGTTAATTGCTCAAAAGCCTAAAAATCGATTATGTTAGGGCAAAAGTCGATTGTGTCCTACATACATTCAAACTTCAAGATTTTTGGTCAACTTCCTCATTTTTAAGTATTATTCATCATTTGATCAAGGGTTGATCATGATTCCTCAAGGGTTGCTCACAATTCATCAAAACCCAAAAGTTGTTAAATTAGGGTTTTGTAGGAAAAGTCAACTCAACTTTGACCAAGCATAACTTTCTAATACTTTACCAGAAATGACCCATCAAAGCTCATTTTGAAGAGGATTCAATTCCCTACAATTAATCTTCAACTCCCAAGTTCAAAATATGAACTCACAAGAAGATACAAATTTCGATATTATAGGTCATTTTGAAAAGTCAACAAAAACACATTTTATGTCAAAGCTTCTTACATAAACATGGAAGACTCAATTGATATGATATAAAAAGGGTTGCTTAGAGGACATCTTGAGATTTCTAAAAAGTCCAAGAACACATCTCTAGGGTCAAAATTGAAGGAGTTATGCATTGGTGAAGTTGACCCTTTTTGCAAAATTGCCAAAAGTCAAATGTGGCCAAAATTGCAATTTTTGTCAAATGGGCCCAACTTTTTGTGTTTGCATTGAGTTTGTAACATGATCCACGACCCATGATCTCTACCACTTGTCTTTATTTATTTTTGTCATTTATTTTGATTTTTATTTCAATTAAATAAAATAAAATCAAAATAAAATCATGAAAATATCAAAACTAATCAAAGCTTGAGATTTTGTGCATGTTTAGGCCTCTTATACAGCTGGAAGAAGAATCAAATCGTGCAAGCTTCAAATGGACACAAAAAGATTGGATTTTCTCAATTTGGAAAGATTTGCACAAAGGATCAAATCTTGAATCAATGATCATTATTGGAGAAGATTTGAAACCAAATTGCAACCCTAATTCATTCTAGGGTACATATAGAACAAGTGCATACCAAAAGCAGAGAGATTTGGAGGCGTGTAAACAAGAGAGCAAGTTTCAAGAAATTGGAAAAAAGTGGCACACTGATTTCTAAGTTGCAGGCCAATTCAAAGCATTCTAAGCATCTCAAACGTTTGTTGGACATCCCAGGAACGTGTTCCAACCATTAGCAAGCCACATAACATCCAAAAACGCATTGTAAGAGTCCCACGACTTCCATGTTTTTTTGAATTTGTATATTATGATTTTGGCATCTTTAGCACGGAAAATTTACATATTCTTAATCCTTGAATCATTTGCAAACTAATGGTTGTATTTAATTGCATTTTTATTGACTGCATACCAAGATGCCATGATTAGGGTTCGAGCTTTGTTTTTAGGGGTTTTTCATACAGAAATAATTGGCCCTAATGGAGGAGACCATTGTGATCAGCGGTTTAAACCCAGTTGATCCATGGTCTTGAATTTTATTTACATTGCTTGTATGCAATTTCTGAAATGCACAGGGTTATAGCTACAGTGCCACGCCTTTAGGTAAAGGTTTGGAGTTTTAAACGACAGATCCAGGGAAGAAGACGATGGCGTGTCACGACTTTACTGGGCGGTTTAAATTCTGGCGCGTTTATTCTGGCCAGAAGCCTGTAGCTTTGATCTATTTGTTTGTTTCTATTGTATTGATAAACTAACACCCAGCACAGTTTGTCAGAAGAAGGAAGTCAGAAGTCCATGATTCTGGATTCGATCCCAGGCGTGAGCTTTTGGAATTCCCCCCCCCCCCCCCCTTGTTTTCACCAGATCTAGCGCCTACATCTTTCGAGGGTCATCTTCTGGCTTCATCAACCAGGACCGGATCAAGCATCATCTGGTCATAATCTGCTAGATCCACCAGCCAGGAGCAGGCCCAATATCACCATCTTCTAGATCACTATTCTCTAGACCACCATCCTCTGGACCGTCATCCTCTAGACCATATTCCTATGGACCATCATCCTCTGGACCACCATCCTCTGGACCATCATCCTCTAATCAGAGCCGCTGACAGCAGGCCCTTGGGTTACTTCTTATTTTTCTTTAATTTTCCTTTCTTTATTTATTCTATTTTTTTTTATCAACACCAAATTACCTTTTTTTTAATAACCAACAAAAAATCACAAAAAAAAAAGAAGACTTGTTTTCTTGATAAGCATTTTTCAATGAATTAGTTTAAATTAATTTAAGACAATTCTAATTTCTTTCAAGATTAAAATTAATTAAAATTTAGGATTTTCTTTTTTAATTAATTTATTTCATTACTCTCCTAAATAATAAAAAATGACAAAAAAATATGTTTACTTTAATCAAGTACAATTAGGTTAAGTCAAGGGTCAAAACCCTAGTCGCTTCGTATTTAACTCGTTGCGCGCTGATTAGATATCTTTACAATATTGTTGTAACTGTTCCTGGTTTTTAATAGTTTAATTAGGATTTCCTCTTATTTATCGTTTTGCGGGTTTTTGGCTATGTAATTAATCCTCCTCCCCGAAGCCTTGTAATAGTGTAGTTTAATTTCTCGCATTTTAAATTTCGCAAATATTAACTGTTTAGATGTATGATAATAGGATTGCATGACAAGATTGTATGTTAATTTTAAAATGGTTAGCAAACCCTAAATGTGCAAATATAATAACTTGAAATCAAATCACTCGCACATGCACACTCCTAGGATATACTCTCACTTCGGTTGCCTTCGGTAAACAATCATTAAGTATAGCGTGTTTTAGTGGTCGCTCTCTTGTCTAAACAAAGATCAAATGTCCCGTTCAGAAATGTTGCATCGGAAATGTTGCCTCAAAACGGTTGCCTCGAAAGTGTTGCCTCGAATATGATCTTAAGACATTAGGGTTATTACTAAGACATCCTAACATTGCTTTAGTGATCGTACATCCCTTTCGAATTGACCCTTACAAATCTGACGACGGTGCTACCTACTCGTTAATAGTGGGATAGCGTTGTCTAAAGGAAACAAGAATAGAAACATTCTTTTTTCGAGTAGGTAGATACTAGTAGATACTTGCTCAAGATCGAACTTTTTTCACACTTACACTTTTTTTCAAACAAAGTTTTCAAAAACACTTCGTAACACTCTTGAAGACAGAAGCAAGGGTTAAAACAAAGTAAAAACAAAAAAATTTTAAAAACACACAAACACGGAAGCAATTTTTAAAATGATGAGCAAGTACCTAAGAGCCCATGGAAAACCACGGATAGAAAGGGTGCTAATACCTTCCCTTTCTATGATCTACCCCCCGTACTCAAAATTTTGAAAAAGGAATTTTTCTGTGCTTTTGTCCTTTCCTGTTGGATAAAATAAAAGTCGGTGGTGACTCTTGCTTACCGCGACATTTTGCAAACACAAACACAAAACGCAAACCAGCATTTTCTTAAAACAGTCCGGTTCTGCAACCGTATCATAGAATTGGCGAATCTGCTGGGGAATAATAAATGGGGTATACCTTAGGATCTAGGTCATCATAATTGCTTCTCTTGATTGCTTTGTTTGCTTTACTTTTAAGGGTTTTTTTTAGGGTTTCTATAGATCCTAACCCGGATCTGGGGGACACCTTTTTGGTAAGTAGCAATAAACTGTGAGGGAACTGTACGGTGTAGACCGATACGGTTGAAGCAATAGCTACGTTGATGTGGCACATTGGTTGGTACCGGTATCCCTTATGGAGAAACTAGGAGAATACGGGGGTGCTATGTGTGTCGTTAAGCATCAACTGACCTTAGAACCTATAATTGCCAACTTGGCCATTAGGAAGTAGTGAGATAGCCGGCCTCGGTGTAAAGCTGAGAACTCGTTGATACTCGATACTACACTCATTTAGACCATACTCTCGAGATAGTTCCGGCCGCAAGAAAAGATTACGTGAGATGAAACCATGACCGATGGAGGATGGTCAGTGATATTGAGAACCCCTAGAACCCGGTTACTATTATTAGGATAGGTTGAAACCAACTGAACTTCAAGAGGGTAGTACCCAGACCCCATGCAAGCCCGAAACTTAAGGGCTCTTGTGTGACTTTTTTTCCTTTACCATGTCTGTTATCTGCTATACTTGTTGTGTGTTTTATCATGACATCATGCATCATAACATAGCATGCTTACTTCATTATACTAACCATTTCAAAGACCGAGGGGATTTATCTTTGTTATGTTTTGCAGATTATGGCTTTCGTGCGCAGAAACACCATCCGAGTTAACTTTGTGCAAATACCTGCTCAACTCAAAGATTTAGCCTCGAGAGTTTCTGATACTTCTTTATTCATCAGGAGACATGGTCAGCGTCTTAGCTTGGTTACCTCAAAGTTTGATGAGCAGATGATGAGTGCTTTTCCAGTTCTTCGATCCGGTGCATCATTGCTTCACTTTCCTGGAATATCAGTTGGTTCCCACTTTGGAAGAGTTCTATCACTTATTGGGTATATCCATCCTTGAGCAGATACCCTTCACAGGTTTGGAAGAGACCCCTAGACCAGAAGACATTGCTTCAGCTCTACATTTGAAACGGGTTGATGTAGTATCTAATTGGGAAACACGAAGCAGGGTTGGAGGTTTCTTAGCCAAGTTTATGATAGATCAAGCTCAACTATTCTGGGATAACTTGGATTTTCAGGCTTTTGAAGACATCTTGGCTCTCCTCATCTACGGTTTGGTTCTTTTCCCGAATCCAGATTCCTTCATAGATGTGAATGCGATTAAGATCTTCCTGTCTCGCAATCCTGTGCCCACTCTTCTGGGTGATATCTTGCATGCCCTCTATACCCGTATTGTGCGAATAAGAGGGACTCTCATGTGTTGCATGCCTCTACTGGCAAGGTGGTTTATTTTGCACCTCCCCAAGTCCGTGTTGAAGAATGAGGAAGGTGTGGGATGGTCTTACAGGATAATGTCCATTGCCCATACAGACATTCTTTGGAGTTCTAAGGATATGGAAAGCATTGCTGTCATTGATCGATGTGGGGGATACCCTAATGTCCCATTGCTCGGAATTAGAGGGGGTATAACCTACAGTCCTTGTTTAGCTTTATGACAATTCGGTCGGGCTCGGAGAGACGGTCCTCATGAGCTACTTCTTACAGATATTGCATTTGACTACAAGGAGGATGTTGACGAGCATCGCCGGAGGTTCATACGAGCTTGGGGTATGGTGAACAGATCTGACCCTCAAGAGCTAGGACCGAGGACTTCTCTCCCTATGCAGCCTTATCTCCAATGGGTCCGAGCTCGAGCCCAGAAGCTTGGGATGCCTTATGAAGCTATTTTGCCAGTGATTGTGGAGCCCACCAATGAAGAGGGCATTCCTTATACAATCCTTTATCCCTACATGCCCACTGATCTTGGGGCATTGAAGAGGTCTTGGATTCAGCTGAAAGAGGAGAGGGATACCTACCGAGAAAAGTACCTTGAGCAGGAAAGGAAGATCTTGAAGCTCACTAGGCAACTTGAGAATGAAAGAACAATCAATGACTACGTCAGCACGAAGGGGAAGCGTCCATGGGATTTCTGATTTTTTGCTTTTTCTAGTTTAGATTTGTTTTCCATTGATTTCTTTGTAACGCCTTAAAGGCATTGTTGAACCTTTTTACAAGTTTAATCTAATAAAGTTTATTTTATTTTATTTTTGGTTTGCAAATTTAAATCTCCCAAAGTCTTTGAAATCATTACATATGCATCCCATTATCATGCACACCATTACAGGTACCATTACAGGTTTCTCATCTTCTTCGCTGTTTATTTCAGTAGAAATGTCTTCTGATCAAGCAATCAAAGATCTTCAGACACAAAATGCCCAATTCCAAGAGATGTTCTTGAACTTGGCTAAAGGGAAAGAGGATTTGAAAGCTCTCATTCTGAAAGAGAAAGAGAATAATAATAATAATAATAATAAGAAGAAGAAGAAGAAGAAGGTTGTTCTGCTGAGTATGGGCAAAAGGTTTGGGGATAGGTTGAAACAACAAGCTGATATGTTCTTTTCATCCAAGGGAGGGGAGGACCAAGAAGAAGAAAAGGGCCCTAGTCCTGCAGTTTCTGATAATGATACAGATTATGATGAGGAACAGTATCCTCCTACTGAGGATAGGTACAAACAACTTGAAGACCGTATGAGCGCTATGGAGATTCAGAGGATCCCTAGTTTGGATTTCGAAGATTTGGGACTGGTATTTGGGGTGGTGATCCCTCATAAGTTCAAAGCCCCAGTTTTCGCCAAGTACGATGGAGTATCCTGTCCAAAACTCCATCTCCACTCGTACGTCAGAAAAATCCAACCTTACACTGCTGATAGAAATTTATGGGTGCACTTCTTTCAAGATAGTCTGTCAGGGACTCAGCTTGAATGGTTTTATCAATTGGAAGGAGCTAATGTCTAAAACTGGGAGGACCTTGTTGCTGCTTTCTACAAGCAGTATCAGTATAACACCGACCTTGCTCCCACTCGTACTCAGCTTCAGGGTATGTCTATCGGTGCAAGCGAAGGTTTTAAGGACTATGCTCAAAAGTGGAGAGATTTGGCTGGAAGAGTCCAACCCCCTTTGTCTGATCGGGAGTTGGTTGACATGTTTCTAGGGACGTTGTCCGGTCCATTTTCAATCATCTGATCGGCAGTTCGTCATCTGGGTTTACTGAATTAATTTTTATTGGGGAGAGAGTTGAAGATGGTATCAGAAGTTGTAAGATAAAGAAGGATACGTTGTCAAGTGAAGTAAAGAAACCTTTCACTGGTAAGAAAAAAGCTAGTGCAGTCTATGACTCGAGGAGCCAAAGCAGACCTGAACACCGTCAAGCAGTGAATACAGTTGTAATATCAAGACCTACAGTTACTCCACAATGCAACAATCAACAAAGGATGGAAAGACCACAAAGGCAGTTCACTCAGCTCAATATGACCTTTTCTCAAATTCTACCATAATTATTGAAGACCAACCTGGTAACTCTAAGGGAAGCTCCGAAGAATCCCAACACCATATCTCCGCTGTATAACCCGAATGCCGATTGCGCCTATCACTCTGATGGCCCAGGTCATGATACAAAAAATTGTTGGGCCTTGAAGAATAAGGTGCAAGACTTGATCGAAGCTAAAGAGATTGAGTTTGATGCTCCGGAGAAACCCAATGTCATAACTGCTCCTATGCCCAAACATGGTCATGGAGTAAATGTTGTGGACGATGATTTATTTGTGACCTCCGTGGAAGAAATTTATACTCCTTTGATGACAGTTAAGAAGAATCTATTCTTGGCCGGTTTATTTCCAGGTTGTGGTAAAGGTTGCCACATGTGTTCAATTCTGCCTGCTGGTTGCCACTTATTAAAATCAGGTGTTCAACGCCTGATGGATAACAAAGAGATCTTGTTCGAGAAGACTATGATTACGTTAGTTCCAGTTGAAGATGTTGCCATCATAACCATCTTCTCCAATCCTTCCAAGGCTTCCTCGAGAAAGACTGTTAGGATTACACCCGTTCCAAGAATCGCTTCGTTGATCATTATTGTCCCTGGTCCTATCCCATACACTTCAGATAAGGCTATCCCTTGGCACTATGGTGCCGATGTGTATTACCATGGAGTTAGGAAAGACTTAAAGATTGAAGAAGTTGATTCTAATGTCATCAATATTGTCGGGGCCAACAAGGTCACCAGAAGTGGAAGAATCTTTTCTCTTGAGATTTCCCCTCCGACTGTTCACAAACTTGTTGTCATTCCATCTGCTAGTACATCAGGTACTATCCCAATTCCTATTCCAGTTATCATCTCTGTCGCCGAGCCATCTGGGACTCGGGGAAAAGAAATCACAGGTGAGCCTGCCCGGACGGAGGCACCTAAGAAGATCATTGTAGAAACCTCTAAGCAGGAGATAGAGGAAATTCTGAAGATTATCAAGAAGAGCGACTACAACGTAGTTTAGCAGCTGGGGCTGACCCCGTCAAAAATCTCCATGTTATCCTTGTTATTATGTTCTGAAGCCCACACAAAGGCTTTAATTGCTTTCCTAAAACTGTGCATGTGCCGCAGGAAACTTCGGTCGATCAATTCAAAGACTGTGTAGCTAGTTTGACTGCTAACAACGGGTTGGGTTTCTCAGACGCTGATCTGACTGCTAAAGGAAGAAATCACAATGATGCTCTGTACGTCTCAATCGAGTGCAGGGGCACTACTATGGCCCATGTGCTGGTGGATATCGGGTCCTCGTTGAATATTTACCAAAGAAAGCATTAGACCATCTGGAATGTGAAGGTTTGATTCTGAAGTCGAGTAATATTGTGGTTAGGGCTTTCGACGGGTCAAAAAGGATGGTGCACGGGGAAGTGGACGTCCCTGTTATAGGTGGCTCTCAGACTTTTGCATCTACTTTCTACGTAATGGATATCTGATCATCATATTCTTGCTTACTGGGTCGCCCTTGGATTCATAAGGTTGGGGCAGTGACTTTTATGCTCCATCAGATGTTGAAATATCCAGTGAAGGGGAAGATCGTCATGGTACAAGGTGAGGAGGAGTACATGGTGAGTCATATGAATTCCTTCCGCTATGTGGAGATGGATGGGGAGTTAATCGAAACCCCGTGTCAGAACTTTGAAGAGGTCCCCCAGACTCTGGCGTCGAATGAAGTTGCTGCTGACAAACCTCCGATGAAGATGGCTTCCCTCAAGGATGCCAGGGCTGCAATTGAAAAAGGTGGGTGTGCAAATTGGGGACAGCTCCCTGATTTCACACACAAAACTAACAAGTTTGGTTTGGGCTTTACTGCAGAGGCTCAAAGGGTTGTTCGGCGCATGCGGATTGGAAGACCTCCTCTGCATATCAGTAATCAGGGAGTGAATGCAATTGAAGATGATGATGAAGATTCAGATATCGACAGCTGGATCTACCCTACAACTAATGGTAGCTTGAACAACTGGACGACGAAGGACTTCATACCCATTTATTTTATTACACAGTAATAGACTTTTGTTTTGAGATTTGTAACAAACAGTTTGAAACTTTACGGCCCGGTGCCTTGCCCGAGGCACCTTGGCTTTGTCTGTGAGGGCTTATTATTTGTCATTTTCATATATCATCAATAAAGCATTGGATATTTTCTTGCATTACAAATTTTGCGCTCCTTGTTTTTCTTTTCTATCTCGCACTTTATCAAAACAGCTATTGTCTTACACAAACTCACATATCATAATGCAGATCCACATGCACTCTGGATTCCATTGATAACAACTCTGCTACTGCCAGTTATGACTTCGAAAATCCGATCAACCAAGCCGAGGACGAAGGTGAGGATGATTGTGAAGTGCCTGGGGAACTTGCTAGACTGTTACTACAGGGAGAGAGGGCCATACATCCCCATGAAGAGCCAGTGGAATCAGTGAATTTAGGTACAAAGGAGGACAAGAAAGAGGTCAAGATAGGTGCGAATCTGGAACCTAGTGTCATGCAATGATTGATACAGATGCTACACGACTATGTTGAGATCTTAGCTTGGTCTTATGAAGATATGCCTGGTTTAGACACTGATATTGTGGTACACTGCCTGACAACTAAAGAAGACTGCCTTCCGATAAAGTAGAAGGTCTGTCGTATGCGCCCTGAGATGTCTGACAAAATCAAGGTTGTGGTCATGAAACAGTTTGACACCGGATTTCTAGTTGTTACTTCTTACCCGCAGTGGGTTGCCAACGTTGTTTTGATGCCTAAGAAGGATGGTAAGGTACGGATGTGTGTGGACTATAGAGATCTGAACAAGGCGAGCCCCAAAGACGATTTCCCACTGCCTCACATCGATGTTCTGGTCGACAACACCGTGCAGCATAAGGTCTTCTCCTTTATGGATGGTTTTTCTGGTTACAACCAGATCAAGATGGCTCCCAAGGACATGGAAAATGCAACCTTCGTTACCCAGTGGGGCACCTTCTGTTACAAGGTAATGCCTTTCGGGTTAAAGAATGTTGGGGCAACTTATCAGCGCGCCATGGTCGCTTTGTTCCACGACATGATTCACCATGAGATCGAGGTTTATGTTGATGACATGATCGCAAGGTCCCAGACTGAGGAAGAACACCTGGGTCATCTCCAGAAGTTGTTTGACAGGTTAAAGACGTACAAGCTGAGGTTAAACCCAAACAAGTGCACCTTCGGGGTAAGGTCTGGTAAACTGCTGGGTTTCATCGTTAGTGATAAAGGTATTCAGGTAGATCCTGCAAAGGTGAAGGCTATACAGGAGATGCCAGCTCCCCGAACGGAAAAGTAAGTTAGAGGCTTTTTGGGACGTCTGAACTACATTGCCAGATTCATTTCACATCTGACTGCTACTTGTGAGCCGATCTTCAAACTGCTGAAGAAAGATCAAGTAGTAAAATGGAATGATGAATGTCAGACCGCTTTCGAAAGGATCAAGGAATACCTCCAAGAGCCACCTATTCTGATGCCTCCAGTTGAAGGAGAACCTTTGATCTTATACTTGACGGTATTGGACAATTCAATGGGGTGCGTGCTGGGGCAGCATGACGAGTCTGGCCGAAAATAGCACACTATTTATTACCTTAGCAAAAAGTTTACCGACTGTGAGACCCGATACTCACTGCTCGAGAAAACTTGCTACGCTTTGGCATGGGCTGCTCGTCGGCTGAGACAGTATATGCTAACTCACACTACCCTATTAATATCAAAGATGGATCCAATTAAGTATATCTTTGAAAATCTTGCCTTTTCCGAAAGAATAGCAAGATGGAAGATGATCTTAACTGAGTATGATATCCAATACACAACCCAAAAAACAATCAAGGGGAGTGTGTTGGCAGATCATTTGGCCCATCAGGCCGTGGACGACTACCAATCCATGAATTTCGAGTTTCCAGATGAGAACATCATGTTGGTGACTGACTGTGAAGAACCTGGACCGGATGAAGGACTTGAGAAAGGATCCCGATGGTCTATGTATTTTGATGGAGCCTCAAACGCGTTGGGTAATGGCATTGGCGCCGTGATCATATCTCCTGAGGGCTGTCATACTCCATTCACCGCCCGATTATGTTTTAACTGCACCAACAATATGGCGGAGTATAAAGCGTGTATCCTGGGTCTTCGAGCTGCTATTGACCTAAGGATTAAGTTCTTGAGTGTATTCGGATATTCTGCTCTAGTGATCAGTCAGATCAAAGGTGAGTGGGATACGAAGCACCCAAATCTTATTCCTTACAAAGAGTATGTACTGACGTTGCTCCCACACTTTGAGGAGGTAACCTTTAAACATTTTCCCGAAGAGGAAAACCAGTTAGCGGATGCACTAGCTACCATGTCTTATATGTTCATGGTCAGATGGGACAATGAAGCTCCCCAGATTACCATTGAGAGGTTGGACAAACCCGCACATTGTTGTGACATTGAGACTGAAGAGGTAGCAGATAAACCCTGGTTTCACGAGGTAAAGAGGTATCTTGAGGCTCAGGAATACCCCAAGGGTGCATCTGTTAATGATAAGAAGTTCTTGAGAAGGTTCGCGGAGAAATTCTTCATCAGTAATGGGATCCTCTACAAGCGTAACCATGATTCAACCTTACTGCGATGTGTGGACAAGAATGAGTCAGAAAGGATCATGGACGAGTTACATGAAGGTACCTTTGGAACTCATTCCAGTGGACATACCATGGCAAAGAAAATCCTACGGGAAGGATATTATTGGTCCACTATGGAAGCCGATTGTTATCAGCATTCTCGAACCTATCACAAGTGCCAAGTCTATGCTGATAAGGTGCATGTACCTCCAGTTCCTCTGAATGTCTTGATGGCTCCTTGGCCCTTTGCAATGTGGGGCATCGATATGATTGGTGAGATCAGACCTACTGCGTCCAACGGGCATCGTTTCATTCTGGTAGCTATTGATTATTTCACAAAGTGGGTCGAGGCAGCTTCCTTTGCTACAGTAACCAAGAACATCATGGCGCGGTTTATCCGACACAATTTGATTTGTCGATATGGCGTACCAGAGAGGATCATTACGAATAATGGTATAAATATCAACAATATGATGTTCACCGAGCTCTGTAAACAGTTCAAGATACTGCATCATAACTCTTCTCCCTACCGGCCGAAGATGAATGGGGTTGTTGAAGTGGCTAATAAGAATATCAAGAAGATTGTGCAGAAGATGACGGTGACATGCAAAGACTGGCATGAGATGTTACCATTTGCTCTTCATGGGTATCGTACCTCAGCATGGACGTCGACAGGGGAAACACCCTATTCTCTGGTGTATGGAATGGAGGCAGTCCTACCTATCGAAGTCCAGATACCCTCTCTCCGGATTATGAAGGATGCAGGTTTGAGCGAAGAGGATTGGATCCAGACCCGGCTTGATCAGCTGAATTTAATTGACGAGAAGAGACTTACTGCTATTTGTCATGGTCAGACGTATCAAAAACGAATGATCAAGGCTTTTAACAAGAAAGTTAGACGACAAGAATATCAAGTCGGGGATTTGGTGATCAAACGCATCATACTGCCGCAAGGTGATCCAAGGGGAAAATGGACCCCCGCGTACGAAGGGCCATTTGTGGTTAAGAACATCTTCTCAGGGGGTGTTATGATTCTAACCACCATGGATGGTGACGACCTTTCTCACCCCGTCAATACAGACATAGTGAAAAAATACTACGCATAATTAAAGACCCGTTAGGTCGACTGGCCTAGGAAAAAATAAGGGCTTCTTGGCGAACCAAAAGGGTTCGAGCAAAAGTAAGGGATGAAAATAAAAAATAAAAACTATACACCTGGCAAGTCGAAAACCTGAAAAGGCGACTTGGGCAAAAAAGGGTATCCCGGTGGACTGAAAACCCGAAAGGGTGGTCCAGGCAAAAATTAGGGATTGAAGCGTAACACTATGTCTCATTGGATCATCTTGCAATCAGAATTCGGTATCGACTATCAAGCTCGGACGGCACCAATCAATCAGATCTACCTTCGACCAAGTAGCAAAGTGATGAGACGCTCGAAGATATAAAGACAATAGCATTGTTGGAACCCAGTGAGATTGTTTACATAGCTATTTTTCTTTGTTTTTCACAAATTGTATAATTTCTATCTTTCGGCGGCGTTCTCTTACTAGGACGTCAGCCTCTTGTACAAAACGCCTCTTACAGGCTAACTTCAAGAATCAATATAATTCATTTTACAATAAATTTCAAAAATTGTTTTTCTTTTTCTGCTTTGTTTTGCAAGAACGTCCAATGATTCATTTTTGATATATGAATTTGAAAATAATTGCTGCTCATAAGTATTTACATGCGAAACAAAAGACAATTACTCGTAATTCCAGGAACAGGGGCAAACAAGAAATGTCCAAACCTTACAGTTGCTATACCCACCAGGTACAGGGACAGAGCCAGCTTGAGAATATGACTAAAGGTACATACACTCCCCACAGAGTAAAAAGTATCTAAAAATAATGGTGTTAATTCTCCCCAAGCAGAGTTTATCTATCACCAGCAATAGAAGATTATCCCTGGTGGAGTTTATTTCTTCCACAGGCAGAAACTTAATCCCCGACAGGATTCATTATCACCAGCAACAGTAATTCATCCCCAGCTGAGGATATTTCTCCAGATTCATAGATTTTCTAGAAGAATATCTCTCTTCCCCACTGTTGTACCCCAAAATTTGCCCTCCCTTTTTCACGAGAAATCACAACCCTAGGGTTTTCACAGATTTGTCAAGATTGGCTCAGGAATCGATCAGACAGACTTTTCTTTGGCAGTAGATCAAGAATTAGGGTTTTTCTCGCATTTCTTAGAAGAAACTGAATTCTCAGAAATTCAAATTAACTGTCACATGTTTTCAAACTTTTTTGAGTTTACTGAAAGATTATTGTTTGTTCTCAAGGCCTGATTATCTAGGACAAGGAATGAGAGCTGAGACTGTCATTTGGAATATTCAGGTTTTGCTTGATCTAGGTTAACCAGATAATGGACGTCAGTTAAGACATTTGCTTTGTTATTGGAATGAAATTTTTGTTTGTTTATTGGAATACACTATGTGTATTTTGATTGGAATGCTGTTGCAAGGTTATGAGACTACAAAGTTTTTGGATTACTTGGAATTTAAGTTATCTGTATTGGAAATATTGGAATGCAGTTTCAGTTATTTTAATCAGGAATCTTAAATAATCAGTGAAGACTTGAAAGAAGAATTGCAAGATATCGACAGTAGAAGGTTCTATTCAGATTGCCTCACAAAGATTTGTTAGATGTTGATACAAAAATAATTTATTATTTGAATACTGTAGGTTTTACAACTTATAGTACTTGAAAAAATAAATTATTACAATTAATGGAAAATCTATCTAAGTTAAAAATCTAAGTCTAAGCCATTGCTCCATTGCTCCCATGCTCAAAGTCTTCTGCTTCCTCTGCTTTGTCATCACCCAAGTTGTGCTCACATAAAAGAAAAACAAAGGAAAGAGGATTAGTACAGTCAGTTAAATAGAATTTTCAAACAAAAAATAAAAGAAAATTTTTCATCATTAAAGTTTGCCGTCTAGAATCAGAGTGCTATTTTTCATCATGTTTTTTATTTTCCTCTTTGCAAATCACAAGAAGATTGCTCTTCTTGGTTCACAAAGAGAAAAATAAAAAATGTAAAAAGAAGAATGCAAACAAAGCAAATTTATTCAAAAGCATTAAGGCGCCAAACTGCATTACAAAACATAGGCCAAACTGTACAAAGGCAAGTTGGACAATGCAGCATACAAAGGCAAGCAATGCAACAAAACTAAACATTGCAACAACATTGCAGCAAGTTACAAAGCAACTGAAACATGTTGTCTAAACATTGCAACAAGGCAAACCAAGGCAGCACAAACTGAATGCAAACTGTCAAGTAACCAAACTGAACAAAGCAACTGGATGCAGCAGCACAAGTAATGCAGTCAGAAAAGTACACAATGCAGCAGAATAGCAGGCTAAAAGTACAAAGCAGGAGGTAAACCAAATCACAAGCAAAAAGCTTGTCATAGCTTTTCATCATCTTCCAGCTAATAGGCAAACTTTTCAGAAAATAAGAAAAAGAAAAAAAGTGCTTTGTCATTGAGAATGAAAGAGAGAAAAGATATCACCTTTTTGAGATTGTACAGTTTGGCAGAGAATCTATCACAAGTTGCAAAAACAAAAAGCAAAAGGATATAACAGCACAAAGTTAGAAGAGAAAAGGGGGGAGAATATTGTGTGTCAAAACTGCAACAAACATCAAAACTGTTAACAAGTTTTCAAAACACCCAGCCAAGCCTGAAGCTGCCAAACAGAAAAAACCTTGTTAACAGTTGCAAGCAACAAGCCTAAAGCTTGCAAGACCAAAAACCCACAGTTCCAAAACAAAGCTGCAAAACCAAACAAACAAATTCAAAACCTACAGTTCCCAAACAAAGAACAAATTGTCCAAACTGTAAACCAAACATTGCACAAACCAGAAAAACTGTACAACAATTTCCAAACAAACAAGCCAAACCTGCACATGCTAGCCAAACTACTGAAAAACAAAATAGCATAACAACTCAAACTGCACAACAAGACAAACTTCACAACACAGTCAAAGCTAGCAGAACCAAACTTCCCTTCAACAGTCCAAACCTGTTAACAAGTTCTCAAACCAAGAAAACAGGCCAACAACATTCAAAAATCACAAAACCTGTAGTTCCAAAACACCCACCCAGGCCAACATCCAAATAATCACAAAAAACTGTGAAAGCCAACAAGCCTTCCCATTCAATTGATAACAATAAACCAAGTTTCAGAAGCAATAAACCAAGTTTTAGAAGAAACAAACAAAGTTTCAACAAGAAGCAACAAACAAAGTTTCATCAACTACCATCAACCAAACCAAGTTTCAGAATAAATTATCCTCAATAAAATCTAAACCAACAAATCAGTTTCAGAACTGTTATCATCATCAATCATTGTACAGTCAAAATTTCAAGAAAATCTAAACCAACAATCAGTTTCATAGGCGAAATCATCATCAATCATTGTACAAAGTTTCAGAAAGCTAGCAAGTGTCATCATTCAAACTCAAAGAGAGAGGAAAGAGAAATCAAAGTTTCAGAAAAGAAATATTAGAGTTTCAGAACAAGCATCATCATTAACAAAAACAATCAACAACAATCAAAAAGTTTCAGAAAGTATCATCATCAAAGGAAAGAAATCACCAGAAGCGCTTGGCCATCATCATTTCCTCCCCTCCGCCTCTAGCCACCAAGGAACGCCGCCGGCTCCAACTTATTTCCTCTCCATTTTTCCAGAAAATATCACAGGTATATCCCTTTACTGCAACTTAGATACATGATACAATAGGTTAAACAAATTAGACATGAACAAAGTAAGCTTAAACAACGAAACTGTTAAAACAACAAAGAACGAACCATACCGTTTTACAACAAAGCCATGGATCATTGTGAAGAGATGAGAGAGGGAGACAACGCTCCGGTGGCTTGAGGGGAGGGAAGATCAGATTCGAGCGATAGAGGCTGAGGGAGATGAAGAAGAGAGAACAAAGAAACGGCGCCACTGTGAAGCAAAAGGAACATACCCTAATTGTTCCACAAACCCTAAACGAAACAACTTGTGATTTGGGCCTATTTGGCCACCAAAAGCTTAAGCCCATCGAATTTGCTAGCGCGTCCCCCCCTTTTTTCATTCTGACCCCTTTGTTCTTCTTTTAGTTTTTGTTTTGGGCCCAACTTTCAAACCCTTAAGCCCATTTTTTTCAACTTGTTTTAATTTTCTTTCTTTCTTGAATAAACTCATAAAGAAAAACTCAATACCTTTTTTTTATTTAATTAAAATTAGCTTAGTTAACTTATCTTTTTATTTCACTAATAATAATATTAAAACTTTGATTTTCTTAAATTAGTTTTGTTTTCTTCTTCTATTAATTAATCTTGTTTCATTTGATAAAATACCAAAAAAACATTTAATTTGATTTAATTAATTTTGCTTTCTTTAAAACTCTTTTTATTGATTAATAAAAATACAAAAATAATGGAGATTTTGTTTAATTGAATTTTCTTTCTTTAAAACTTTTTCCTTTTAAACATAATAAAAATACAAAAAAAAAGAATAATAATAAATTTTAAGCTTTTAGAATAGATTTTATTTATCTCTTTTTAATAAATGTATGCATTCCATAATTTATTGATTTCATAATTTATTGATTTTCTTTATTTTGTTATAACTTTGTATTGAATTGCGACAATTCGATTTGGTTGTAATACTTGATATTTGGATATTGTTATTCTTATGAGATTCATCCCCATTTGTAATAATTTGTACCCCCATTCCCAGATACTTTTGTAATAACTTAGACTTTTAATTCTCGCACTTTATGCTTTCAAATATGCCATGATTAGAGATTAGGATTTGTATGCAAAAATCCAAAATCAAACAAATAGCTTGACTAATACAAAGACAAAAAGCATGTAAATTGACAACACAATGCACACTTGCACCCCAAGGGTTTCATCCACTTGTTGCCTTTAAAATGGGCCATGTTATGCATGTTGAGTATCTTGGCAAAACAAAAACAAAACAAAAGATCATAGTCCCTCGATGACGCTATCCTGGTTACCTATACAAAATGATCTAGTCCCTCAGAAAATTTGCTAAAAGGTACTTAACACAATTGCTATCATGGTCTATACGATGACCCGCGCCTGTCCCGTTTAACATCTTAATACAAGGTTGTCTACCAAATACAATGGTAAAACAACAATGTCAAAGGGTTAAAAACGTATAGGAAATACTTTTAAGTAAAATAGGGTAGACAACTCTTAGTTACTTGATCAAAACTTGCAAAAGACATCCTTGCTATTTTCAAACACACCTCACAACATAATTTCAAAACATTTCCCAAAAAAACAAACTTTCAAACATTGAAATATCTTTTCAAAAGACAAACACCTTTGTATATATTCAAACAAGAATCATTACAAAGGTTGCCTAGACAAGGCCTCTTTTTCGAAAGCATTTTCAAAAACTACACACAAAGCACCATTTCAAACAATTGAAAAGCAAAAGCAAGTGATCTAAACAAGTAACTAAGAGCCCATGGAAAACCATGGATGAAAAGGGTGCTAACACCTTCCCTTTTCATAATCTACCCCCCGAACCCAAGAAAACATATCAAAGGTCTTTCCTGTGCTTTTTGACCTTTCCTTTGGATAAAATAAAAAGTCGGTGGCGACTCTTGCTAAACCGAAACATTTGCAAACACAAACGCAAAACCTCAAGTCAGTTCTCCCACCGTATCACAGAACTGGCGACTCTGCTGGGGACTATTCTAAAAGTGGGGTTACCTTAGGGTTTAGATCACATTTATTTGTTTACATTGTTTGACTTATATGCTTTACCTTTTTGGTTCCTTGTTTGGGTTTGTTTTAAATCCTACACCCGAATTTGGGGGCACCTTTTAGGTAAGTAGCAATAAACTGTGAGGGAACTGTGCGGGGTATACCAACATGGTTGAAGCAGTAGCTATGTTGATGTGGCACATTGGTTGGTACCGGTAACCCTTGAGTTAAATCAAGGAGAGTACAGGGCCGCCGTGTGGTGTCGTGAAGCATCAATTGACTTTAGAACCTTACTTGACCAACTTGGCCTTTTAGGATGTAGTGAGATGACCGGCTTTGGTGCAGTCCGAAGTTGGTAGATACTCGATACTACACTCGTTGAGGATTGTTTTCTTGGAATATTTCGGTCGCCAGTTAAGTGGCTAAACTGAAACAATGAACACAGAAAATAATCTGGTGATATTGAGCTCCTTAGAACTCGGTTACTATTTCTAGGACAGGTTGAGCTAACTAACTTCAAGAGGGTACTTACCTACGAACTCCATGCAAGCCTAAACCTAAGGACTTGTCTGCTTTGTGTGAATATGACTGTCTGTAAATACACTTACTTACTTTTGCATAACATCATAACATCATACCATAGCATTTTCAATAACCATTTCAAGGATCTCGAGGGTCTTTGATGCAGGGTCGCGTTGAACCAGACGTCTACCAAAGGGCAAGAGGATTCATTTTTCTCTAAACAAACGCCGTTAAAGATCAAGTATAATAACTTGAATCGAGGGCTATGACCCACTTGACATGGTGAGCTTGATTCTCGTGGAAAGACATCCACCAATACAAAGTCCTCCAGTCAAAGATGTTGATCGAAGTTCAACCTCTAACATTTTCTTGTGTTTACCCCGCGAGGTCCTTGAAAACATGCATCCACATATCATGCATCTTATCATGACAGGTTTCCCCTTTTGAGGTCTCCTTATTTTCCTACTCTTTATTTCAGTAGAGATGGCTCTAGAGAGGACTGTCAAAGATATCCAAGCTCAAAACGCTCAAGAAATGTTCTTGAACCTATCCAAGGGGCAGGAAGAAGTGAAATATCTCCTCACAAGGGGCATGGTCCTAGGGAATCCAGGGGGCATTAGGAATGATCAGTTGGAAGGGTTATATATTGAGTTGGCAACAATCAAAATTCAAATGATGGGACAACTGGTGGGCCATATGGCTCTTATTCAAAACCTGGCTCAAGGACAAGAGGAGCTAAAGGTCCTCATCAACAAACTGCATTAGGATGGATGTAACCCAACGGGTCAAACAACTAGGGTTGAAGATCAAGTCATCATTCAGCCTCCCTTGAGACAAGAAGTCAAGGGAAAGTCTCCCCAGTTGGCTTTAGGGTCACAAGCCCAGCAACAACCTCACCAGTATCAACAGGGTAACCGGCGTAAAGCAAAATACATCGGAAAAGCACTTCACTGAGATTAACATGCCATTATCCCAAGTGCTGCAATGCTTGTTGGAAGTCTAGCTGATTGTACTAAGGGACCCCCCTCGGCGTCTCAACACAGCCGCTCCAGGGTACAATCCAAATGCGAGATGTGCATATTATTCCAACAGTCTTGGACATGACACCGATGGTTGTTGGACATTGAGAAACAAAATTCAAGATCTGGTTAAAGAAACAACACTGGAATTCACGCTAGATGGTCAGATGAAAATCTTCTGCTGAGGGTTCTCCACCTAAAGTGACAATTTCAGACCAAGAGTCTTTGGTTTCATTTGAATTTTCAAGTTGTAATTTCTTTTGTTATTCAAACAATTATCTGTTAATGTCAAACTCTATTTCATTAATGCATTGCATATGTTTGCTTGAATTCATCCATTCGTTTTCACTATACTTGAACTATGCTTTCTACTTTATTTTGACATTTAACTCTTGCTAAAAAGTTACAAGCCTTTAGAGGGAGGATGACGAAAACAATGCCATAATCTCATACAGTATGCTTTTGGACAGACCTTGCTGACGATGTACAAGCGTTTCTTTCAAATCCTAAACACTGGAGTTATAAGGAAGATAATCCCTAGTCAACCCCTTCGAGCCAAAGGAGTAGAAGTTTTCTATTTTAAACACAAATTAAAACCTTTAATCAAACCTGGGGCAGGGTAGTCTCTTAGTTGGTTCAAATGCGCGTTTAGCCGCAAACTCTCATTTCGTAATACAACGAATGACATCAAAAACATTCTTTTGGAACCAAAAGACAGTGATGGTTCCTTATCTCATAGGCAGTCATTATCTCTCAAAAAAGAAAAAAAAAAGCCCACTAAGCCAAAATCTACAAAGGAGGCTTAAGAAAGTTGGGGCATCCCGCTGACTGTAAATCTCAAAAACAGGAACAGTCAGGCAAAAATTAGGGATAATGAATCAAAAGAAAGAGGTCACTACAAATCCTCAACAACATGAAAACTGTTGCAAAAAATGACTTCCTTCCAACAAATTCAACTTGTGTGAACCATCACCAAAATGTCGTTCCAGACTCATTTGGAGTTCAAACGCACAATTAACTGAGTTTAGGATGGAAGAACATCACGAAGAGCGGGTGGGTACAAATATACTTTGAGCCTTTATCCTTTGTTTCTTAAAACCGTGAACCAAGCCACGTTACAACCCTTCAAAAGTCCTAATTGAAGCATGGGTTAGTTCTAAATCTTGAGTTGAATTTTTCTTATAAAAAGTTTTCTGCTAAAAAATGCATTTTTTTCAAAATTTCAAGACAAGCATAAACTTTGCATTATTTGAGTATCATCATTTGCATATGGCTATTTGTTTGACAGTGAAGAAATTCACACAGTGAATGTTCCGATGAACGAAAGCTCTCTCAGTGAACAAAATCACTTCAAGTGGGATGACACTTCCGTTGCAAAAATCTCCTATCAACAAAAGGGGACTTGGAATGGCATTGTCCAGTAAACCTGGGGAAATCCAGTCAAGATTTCAAGAAATCTTTCAAAGTCCAGTTAACCTGGGGCAGTCTAGTCAAGATTTCAAGAAATCTCTCAAAGTCCAGTTAACCTGGGGAAGTCCAGTCAAGATTTCAAGAAATATCTCAAGTGCAAAGTAGCCAGGGGCAAGACTCCGTCACCGTCACTTGGGGCATTGAGTGTCAATCCCAACAAAGGGTTACATACAGTCAAACATTTCCTGGCGAAGCCATAAACACTCGCTACTACTGAAAAATCTCTCTAAAATCCTTCTCATAGGATGGCTCCCAGCCAGAGTTTCGATCTTTGGCAACCTCTTCCCAGCTAAGTCGACCTCAAGAATTCCTGAAAATTTTTCCCATTGAAGTCGCCAGATTTTTCACTATCGGAAACGAAGAATCCAACTCTTTTCTCCATCACCAGCTCGGGATTTATTTTCCCCAGCGAGAGGTTGTCTTGAAAAACATTACACATTCGTACATCAGGACATCATACAACGCAATCTCATTTATTTTGAGAACATCATTGTTTGATATATGTCATGCCACTAACCTTTACCTTGCAGGAAAGATGCAATCAATTTCTCACCAAAATTCGTATCGTGAAGCCTGGACGTTGACCAGATAACGATACAACACAGTGAAACCTGGACGTTGACCAGATAACAGTAAGGTATACTGTGAAACTTGGATGTTGACCAAATAACAGTTTACTCGGCCAATTACTTTGAAGCCCGGATTCAACCGGATATTAGTAGGCCCCAAAATCAAAAGGGAAACCCGGATGTTGACCGGATAACCATTTGATTTCCTTCTGAAGACTGGACGTTGACCAGATAGGAAGCAAAGTATCATGAAGCTTGGATGTTGACCAGATAACGATACAACACTGTGAAACCTGGACGTTGACCAGATAACAGTAAGGTATACTGTGAAACTTGGATGTTGACCAAATAACAATTTACTCGGCCAATTACTTTGAAGCCCGGATTCAACCGGATATTAGTAGGCCCCAAAATCAAAAGGGAAACCCGAATGTTGACCGGATAACCATTTGATATTCTTCTGAAGACTGGACGTTAACCAGATAGGAAGTAAGGTATTGTGAAACCTGGATGTTGACCAGATAGCAATACAACACTGTGAAACCTGGATGTTGACCAGATAACAGTAAGGTATACTATGAAACTTGGACGTTGACCAAATAACAGTTTACTCGGCTAATTAATTTGAAGCCCGAATTCAACCGGATATTAGTAGGCCCCAAAATCAAAAGGGAAACCCGGATGTTGACCGGATAACCATTTGATATTCTTCTGAAGACTGGACGTTGACCAGATAGGAAGTAAGGTATTGTGAAACCTGGATGTTGACCAGATAGCAATACAACACTGTGAAACCTGGATGTTGTCCAGATAACAGTTAACCGTTAACAGAATGAAGATTCTCATCCTTAAAACCTCAGAAGATTGGCATACTCCCAAGCTCCTGATACCATTAACAGAATGAAGATTCTCATCCTTAAAACCTCAAAAGATATGAATACTCCCAAGCTCCTGATACCGTTAACAGAATGAAGATTCTCATCCTTAAAACCTCATAAGATTGGCATACTCCCAAGCTCCTGATACCGTTAACAGAATGAAGATTCTCATCCTTAAAACCTCAGAAGATTGGCATACTCCCAAGCTCCTGATACCGTTAACAGAATAAAGATTCTCATTCTTGCTTCCCCAGTAGATTGACATACACCCAACCTCCTGACCCAAACGCCTGAATGAAGTTTCTCATTCTTGCTTCCCCAGTAGATTGGCATACACCCAACCTCCTGTCCCAAACGCCTGAATGAAGATTCTCATTCTTGCTTCCCCAGTAGATTGGCATTAACCCAACCTCCTGACCCAAAACGCCTGAATGAAGATTCTCATTCTTGCTTCCCCAGTAGATTGGCATACACCCAACCTCCTGACCCAAACTCCTGAATGAAGATTCTCATTCTTGCTTCCCCGGCAAAGTGGCATACAACCCGAGTTCCTGATATTCCTGACAGAATGAAGATTCTCATTCTCAAAGTGGCATATAACCCGAGCTCCTGATATCCCCGACAGAATGAAGATGCTCATTCTCAAAGTGGCATATAACCCGAGTTCCTGATATTCCCGACAGAATGAAGATTCTCATTCTCAAAGTGGCATACAACCTAAGCTCCTGAATTTCTTCCAAACAGGAATAAGCTTTTCCCAGAGTCCTGAGCTTACTCTCCAGCAGGATAGCTACTCCCCAACAGTATAGCTATTCCCTACAGAGTTTTTACTTCCCAACAAAATCAAGATTCTCATCTTTGATTCTCCAGCGAAGTTGCCAGAGCCTTCTTTACTCTCAGCATAAATTTGTCAGAGTTTTTAATCCCCTGCAGATGGAAGATTCTCATTCTTGACTTCTCAGCACAAATTCCCCTAGCAGAATGAAGATTCTCATTCTCAATTCCCCATAGAGTTTTCAAAGATTCCCCAGCGGAGTTCTCCTCAAACAACAAAACAGGAATCCCCGGTAGAAGTATTCTAAGATAATCTTGAAGACACACATACTCTTCAACAGTGGTCCAGGATTTATCTTCCCTGACAGCGGTCAAAGATTTTATTATCTCCAGCTATCCAGGATTTATTTTCTCAGCAAGACAGCTTATCAGCTTACATGTGCATACATTACATTCATATATCATGAACATTGATAAAACACATATATTACATCATACATTTCATGCAACATAACTTTATGTTTCAGCTAATATTTTACCCTTTTCAGGATAAGATTAACAAGCTACCAGTATTCAATCTGAAAATAGTTTACGGACGCTTCCAAACATGGATGTTAATCTATCGCTTGTTCAGATTCAGCTCATTCAAAACAGTTTACGGATGCTCCAAACATGGATGTTAATCTATTGCTTGTTCAAACTCAAGGATCATGAAAACAGTTTACGGGTGCTTCCAAACATGGATGTTAATCTATCGCTTATTCAGATTCAGCTCATTGAAAACAGTTTACGGATGCTCCAAACATGGATGTTAATCTATTTCTTGTTCAAACGCAAGGATCATGAAAACAGTTTACGGGTGCTTCCAAACATGGATGTTAATCTATCGCTTACTCAAATTCAGCTCATTGAAAACAGTTTACGGAGGCTCCAAACACGGATGCTAATCTATTGCTTATTCAGACCCCCAGCTCAGAGACGTTCCAGACATGGATACCTTTATGATACTCATTCTTTCACCTACAACATACAATTCAATAAACATTCTTGGATGGCATCTTTAAGCCCATCTCCGACAAGATTCTGTCACATCTCTAAATGGCATCTTTAAGCCCATTCCCTCAACTATGCTTTGACGAGTGCAAATTTATGGGCACTCTAGTGTCCAATCATCTTTTACCTTCGAGTCGCAAACGGCAAGCTCGCCGATCCTAACTCTTCAGGTTCAAGAAGATTGAACAGGGGCGGCTGTTGTACCCCAAAATTTGCCCTCCCTTTTTCACGAGAAATCACAATCCTAGGGTTTTCTCAGATTTGTCAAGATTGGCTTAGGAATCGATCAGACAGACTTTTCTTTGGCGGTAGATCAAGAATTAGGGTTTTTCTCGCATTTCTCAGAAGAAACTGAATTCTCAAAAATTCAAATTAACTGTCACATGTTTTCACACTTTTTCGAGTTTACTGAAAGATTACTGTTTGTTCTCAAGGCCTGATTATCTAGGACAAGGAATGAGAGCTGAGACTGTCATTTGGAATATTCAGGTTTTGTTTGATCCAAGTTAACCAGATAATGGACGTCTGTTAAGACATTTGCTTTGTTATTGGAATGAAACGTTTGTTTGTTTATTGGAATACACTATGCGTATTTTGATTGGAATGCTGTTGCAAGGTTACGAGACTACAAAGTTTTTGGACTGCTTGGAATTTAAGTTATCTGTATTGGAAATATTAGAATGCAGTTTCAATTATTTTAATCAGGAATCTTAAATAATCAGTGAAGACTTGAAAGAAGAATTGTAAGATATCGACAGTAGAAGGTTCTATTCAGATTGCCTCACAAAGATTTTTCAGATGTTGACACAAAAATAATTTATTATTTGAATACTGTAGGTTTTACAACTTATAGTACTTGAAAAAATAAATTATTACAATTAATGGAAAATCTATCTAAGTTAAAAATCTAAGTCTAAGCCATTGCTCCATTGCTCACATACTCAAAGTCTTCTGCTTCCTCTGCTTTGTCATCACCCTAGTTGTGCTCACATGAAATAAAAACAAAGGAAAGAGGATTAGTACAATCAGCTAAATAGAATTTTCAAACAAAAAATAAAAGAAAATTTTTCATCATTAAAGTTTGCCGTCTGGAATCAGAGTGCTATTGTTCGTCATGTTTTTTATTTTCCTATTTGCAAATCACAAGAAGATTGCTCTTCTTGGTTCACAAAGAGAAAAATAAAAAATGCAAAAAGAAGAATGAAAACAAAGCAAGTTTGTTCAAAAGCATTAAGGCGCAAAACTGCATTACAAAACATAGGCCAAACTGTACAAAGGCAAGTTGGACATTGCAGCATACAAAGGCAAGCAATGCAACAAAACTAAACATTGCAACAACATTGCAGCAAGTTACAAAGCAACTGAAACATGTTGTCTAAACATTGCAACAAGGCAAACCAAGGCAGCACAAACTGAATGCAAATTGTCAAGTAACCAAACTGAACAAAGCAACTGGATGCAGCAGCACAAGTAATGCAGTCAGAAAAGTACACAATGCAGCAGAATAGCAGGCTAAAAGTACAAATCAGGAGGTAAACCAAATCACAAGCAAAAAGCTTGTCATAGCTTTTCATCATCTTCCAGCTAATAGGCAAACTTTTCAGAAAATAAGAAAAAGCAAAAAAAGTGCTTTGTCATTGAAAGAGAAAGAGAGAAAAGATATCACCTTTTTGAGATTGTACAGTTTGGCAGAAAATCTATCACAAGTTGCAAAAACAAAAAGCAAAAGGATATAACAGCACAAAGTCATAAGAGAAAAGGGGGGGAGAACATTGTGTGTCAAAACTGCAACAAACATCAAAACTGTTAACAAGTTTTCAAAACACCCAGCCAAGCCTGAAGCTGCCAAACAAAAAAAACCTGTTAACAGTTGCAAGCAACAAGCCTAAAGCTTGCAAGACCAAAAACCTGTAGTTCCAAAACAAAGCTGCAAAACAAAACAAACAAATTCAAAACCTATAGTTCCCAAACAAAAAACAAGTTGGCCAAACTGTAAACCAAACATTGCACAAACCAGAAAAATTGTACAACAGTTTCCAAACAAACAAGCCAAACCTGCACAAGCTAGCCAAATTACTGAAAAACAAAACAGCATAACAACTCAAACTGCACACCAAGCCAAACTGCAGAACACAGTCAAAGCTAACAGAACCAAACTTCCCTTCAATAGTCCAAACCTGTTAACAAGTTCCCCAACCAAGCAAACAGGCCAACAACATTCACAAATCACAAAACCTGCAGTTCCAAAACACCCAGTCAGGCTAACAACCAAATAATCACAAAAAACTGTGAAACCCAACAAGCCTGCCCATTCAATCCATAACAATAAACCATGTTTCAGAAGCAATAAACCAAGTTTCAGAAGCAACAAACAAAGTTTCAACAAGAAGAAACAAACAAAGTTTCATCAACTACCATTGACCAAACCAAGTTTCAAAACAAATTATCCTCAACAAAATCTAAACCAACAAATCAGTTTCAGAACTGTTATCATCATCAATCATTGTACAGTCAAAATTTCAAGAAAATCTAAACCAACAATCAGTTTCAGAGGCGAAATCATCATCAATCATTGTACAAAGTTTCAGAAAGCTAGCAAGCGTCATCATTCAAACTCAAAGAGAGAGGAAAGAGAAATCAAAGTTTCAGAAAAGAAATATCAAAGTTTCAGAACAAGCATCATCATTAACAAAAACAATCAACAACAATAAAAAAGTTTCAGAAAGTATCATCATCAAAGGAAAGAAATCACCAGAAGCGCTTGGCCATCATCATTTCCTCCCCTCCGCCTCTAGCCACCAAGGAACGTCGCCGGCTCCAACTTCTTTCCTCTCCATTTTACCAGAAAATCTCACAGGTATATCCCTTTACTGCATCTTAGATACATTATACAATAGGTTAAACAAATTAGACATGAACAAAGCAAGCTTAAACAACGAAACTGTTAAAACAACAAAGAACGAACCATACCGTTTTAAAACAAATCCATGGATCATTGTGAGGAGATGAGAGAGGGAGACAGCGCTCCGACGGCTTGATGGGAGGGAAGATCATATCCGAGCGATAGAGGCTGAGGGAGATGAAGAGAGAACGAAGAAACGACGCCGCTGTGAAGCAAAAGGAACAAACCCTAATTGTTCCACAAACCCTAAACGAAACAACTTGTGATTTGGGCCTATCTGTCCACCAAAAGATTAAGCCCATCGAATTTGCTAGCGCGTCCCCCCCCCCCCCATTTTTTCATTCTGACCCCTTTGTTCTTCTTTTAGTTTTTGTTTTGGGCCCAACTTTCAAACCCTAAAGCCCATTTTTTCAACTTGTTTTAATTTTCTTTCTTTCTTGAATAAACTCATAAAGAAAAACTCAATACCTTTTTTTTATTTAATTAAAATTAGCTTAGTTAACTTATCTTTTTATTTCACTAATAATAATATTAAAACTTTGATTTTCTTAAATTAGTTTTATTTTCTTCTTCTATTAATTAATCTTGTTTCATTTGATAAAATACCAAAAAACATTTAATTTGATTTAATTAATTTTTCTTTCTTTAAAACTCTTTTTATTGATTAATAAAAATACAAAAATAATGGAGATTTTGTTTAATTGAATTTTCTTTCTTTAAAACTTTTTCCTTTTAAACATAATAAAAATACAAAAAAAAGAAAGAATAATAATAATCTTTAAGATTTTAGAATAGATTTTATTTATCTCTTTTTAATAAATGTATGCATTCCATAATTTATTGATTTCATAATTTATTGATTTTCTTTATTTTGTTATAACTTTGTATTGAATTTCGACAATTCGATTTAGTGGTAATACTTGATATTTGGACATTGTTATTCTTATGAGATTCACCCCCATTTGTAATAATTTGTACCCCCATTCCCAGATACTTTTGTAATAACTTAGACTTTTAATTCTCGCACTTTATGCTTTCCAATATGCCATGATTAGGGATTAGGGTTTGTATGCAAAAATCCAAAATCAAACAAATAGCTTGACTAATACAAAGACAAAAAGCATGTAAATTGACAACACAATGCACACTTGTACCCCTAGGGTTTCATCCACTTGTTGCCTTTAAAATGGGTCATGTTATGCATGTTGAGTATCTTGGCAAAACAAAAACAAAACAAAAGATCATAGTCCCTCGATGACACTATCCTGGTTGCCTATACAAAATGATCTAGTCCCTCAGAAAATTTGCTAAAAGGTACTTAACACAATTGCTATCATGGTCTATACGATGACCCGCGCCTGTCCCTTTTAACATCCTAATACAAGGTTGTCTACCAAATACAATGGTAAAACAACAATGTCAAAGGGTTAAAAACATATAGGAAAGACTTTTGAGTAAAATAGGGTAGACAACTCTTAGTTACTTGATCAAAACTTGCAAAAAACATCCTTGCTATTTTCAAACACACCTCACAACACAATTTCAAAACATTTCCCAAAAAACAAACTTTCAAACATTGAAATATCTTTTCAAAAGACAAACACCTTTGTATATATTCAAACAAGAATCATTACAAAGGTTTCCTAGACAAGGCCTCTTTTTCAAAAGCATTTTAAAAAACCACACACAAAGCACCATTTCAAACAATTGAAAAGCAAAAGCAAGTGATCTAAACAAGTAACTAAGAGCCCATGGAAAACCATGGATGAAAAGGGTGCTAACACCTTCCCTTTTCATAATCTACCCCCCGAACCCAAGAAAACATCTCAAAGGTCTTTCCTGTGCTTTTTGACTTTTCCTTTGGATAAAATAAAAAGTCGATGGCGACTCTTGCTAAACTGAAATATTTGCGAACACAAACGCAAAACCTCAAGTCAGTTCTCCCACCGTATCACACCCACAGAGTCATTCTCTCGCCAATTTATTCTCAAATCATCTTTGGTCGTTACCCCCAGCGAGAACGAGGAACTCAACTCCTTGTATTCTCCAGCAGCAGTCAGGGATTTATTTTCCCCAACTAGAAAACATCACAAAAAACACTGCATATCCATACATCATGGCATGCGCATACGCATCATACAGCATAATCTCATTTATTTTGAGAGCATCATTACTCGATACATCTCATACATCATAACATTACATACGACTAACTCTTTACCTTTCAGGGAAATATACAATCAAATTCTCGCAAGTCTTCTCTGGTTCAGTCAAATCAATGCTGAGATTTCTGTTCCAGTTCAATTTATGAAGCCCGGATTCGACCGGATAATATCTTGATTTCTACCAAAACACCATGAAGCCTGGAATCGACTAGATAGTGGTTTATCTTAAATTCAAGCTATGAAGCCCGAAAATCAACCGGAAAATAGTTGAATCCCCAGCAAATTATTGTGAAGCCTGGAGAACGACCAGATAGCAATGCAAGTTACTGTGAAGACTAGATTACAACCAGATAGCAGTACAAAGACACCATGAAGCCTGGAATCGACCAGATAGTGGTATATCATAAACACAAGCGGTGAAGCCCGGAAATAGACCAGAAAACAGCTTAACAAGGTATTGTGAAGCCTGGAAATCGACCAGATAGCAGTACAGGACACCATGAAGCCTAGATTCGACCAGATAATGGCATAAGACATCGTGAAGTCTGGATTAAAACCAGATAGCGGTAAAAGACGCTGAAGCCTGAGACTACGACCAGATAACAGTAAGGGACACTACGAAGCTTGGATTTTGACCAAATAGCAGTTTACCCAGCCAATTACTATAAATCTCGGAAATCGAACGGATATTAGTAGGCCTTAAAATCAAATGGAAGCCCGGATGCGACTGGATAACCACTTGATTTCTCCTGAAGCTTGGAACACGACCATATAAGAAGTAAGAAGTTGCGAAGCCTGGATTACAACCAGATAGCGGAAAAAGACTGAAGCCTGGAATCGACCAGATAATAGTATAAGACACTGCGAAGCTTGGGTTTCGACCAAATAGTAGTTTACCTGGACAATTACTAAGAAGCCCGAAATCGACCGAATATTAGTATGCCTTAAATTCAAGTTGAAGCCCGGATGCGACCGGATAACAACTTAATTCCTTCTGAAGCCTGGAGCACGACCAGATAAGAATTGAGAAATTGCGAAGCCTTGATTACGACCAGATATCAAGTTTAATCTCATCCCCCCAGTAAGCCACTGTAAAGCCTAGAGCACGACCAAATAGCAGTCGATCTTATTTTCCTTAGCAAATCACTGTAAAGCCTGGAACACGACCAGATAGCAGTTCATCTTCACCTCCCCGGCCAAGAGATGATTCCCCAGTAGAATAACGGACGACTGAAGCTCCTAAAATTCTATTTCTCCCAAGACAGAGATCAACATTCCCCAGCGAAATCTTCCTCAACAACAGGTATACAGGCTCTCGCTAAGAAATCTCTTATGCGATCAATACTTCTTTTGATGGCATCTTTAAGCTCATCCTCTGTCATAAATTTCCAAATGGTATCTATAATACCATTCCCGACATCACAAGACAAGTACCACCTCATGCGAGTGCAAATTTCTGGGCACTCTAGTGTTCAATCACCTTCAACCTTCAGATCATGAAAGGCAGATGAGCCAATCTACATCCTCAGGTTTAAGAAGATTGAACAGGGGAAGCTGTTGTACCCCAAAATTTTCCCTCCCATATTTCTTAATACATTTCAAGTGAGGTCCTAAAATTGCTCAAGGAAGTCCAAGGGTTGACCAGACAAACTCTCTCCTAAGGTTGTCTACCTCAAATTAGGGTTTCAGTTTGCATCAATATGTTTGAGTCAAAAGGGTCCCAAATGCTCACTATTGTCCTAATATGTTCTCAAGATCATCCATGTCAAGTTTCAAGCCTTGCAAAGAAAGTTTGCTCAGTTAATTGCTCAAAAGCCTGAAAATCGACCGTGTTAGGGCAAAAGTCAACTATGTCCTACATACAGTCAAACTTCAAGATTTTTGGTCAACATCCTCATTTGAAGTATTATTCATCATTTGATCAAGAGTTTATCATGATTCCTCAAGGGTTGCTCACAATTCATCAAAACCCAAAAGTTGCTAAATTAGGGTTTTATAGGAAAAGTCAACTCAACTTTGACCAAGCATAACTTTCTCATACCTTATCAGAAATGACCCATCCAAAGCTCGTTTTGAAGAGGATGCAATTCCCTACAATTCATCTTCAACTACCAAGTTAAAAATATGCACTCACAAGAAGATACAAATTTGGACATTATAGCTCATTTTGAAAAGTCAACAAAAACACATTTTTTGTCAAAGCTTCTTACATGAACATGGAAGACTCAATTGAGATGATACCAAAAGGGTTGCTTAGAGGACATATTGAGCTTTCTAAAAAGTCCAAGAACACATCTCTAGGGTCAAAATTGAAGGAGTTATGCATTGGTGAAGTTGACCCTTTTGAAATAATTGCCAAAAGTCAAATGTGGCCAAAATTGCAATTTTTGTCAAATGGGCCCAACTTTTTGTGTTTGCATTGAGTTTGTAACATGATCCACGACCCATGATCTCTCCCACTTGTCTTTATTTTATTTTTGTTATTTATTTTTATTTTTATTTCAATTAAATCAAATAAAATCAAAATAAAATCATGAAAATATCAAAACTAATCAAAGCTTGAGATTTTGTACATGTTTAGGCCTCTTATACAGCTGGAAGAAGAATCAAATCGTGCAAGCTTCAAATGGACACAAAAAGATTGGATTTTCTCAATTTGGAAAGATTTGCACAAAGGATCAAATCTTGAATCAATGATCATTATTGGAGAAGATTTGAAACCAAATTGCAACCCTAATTCATTCTAGGGTACATATAGAACAAGTGCTGACCAAAAGCAGAGAGATTTGGAGGCGTGTAAACAAGAGAGCAAGTTTCAAGAAATTGGAAAAAAGTGGCACACTGATTTCTAAGTTGCGGGCCAATTCAAAGCATCCCAAACGTTTGTTGGACTTCCCGGGAATGTGTTACAACCATTAGCACGCCCCATAACCTCCAAAAACGCATTGTAATAGTCCCACGACTTCCATGTTTTTTTGAATTCGTATATTATGATTCTGGCATCTTTAGCACGGAAAATTTACATATTCTTAATCCTTGAATCACTTGCAAACTAATGGTTGTATTTAATTGCATTTTTATTGACTGCATACCAAGATGCCATGATTAGGGTTCGAGCTTTGTTTTTAGGGGTTTTTCATACAGGAATAATTGGCCCTAATGGAGGAGACCATTTTGATCAGCGGGTCAAACCCAGTTGATCCATGGTCTTGAATTTTATTTACATTACTTGTATGCAATTTCTGAAATGTACAGGGTTATAGCTACAGCGCCATGCTTGTAGGTAAAGGTTCAGAGTTTTAAACGACAGATCTAGGGAAGAAGACGATGGCGTGTCACGACTTTACTGGTCGGTTTAAATTCTGGCGCGTTTATTCTGGCCAGAAGCCTGTAGCTCTTATCTATTTGTTTGTTTCTATTGTATTGATAAACTAACACCCAACGCAGTTGGTCAGAAGAAGGAAGTCATAAGCCCATGGTTCTGAATTAGATCTCAGGCGTGAGCTTTTGGCATTTCCCCCCCCCCTTGTTTTCACCAGATCCAGCGCCTACATCTTCTGAGGGTCATCTTCTGGCTTCATCAACTAGGACCGGATCAAGCATCATCTTGTCATAATCTGCTGGATCCACCAGCCAGGAGCAGGCCCAGTATCACCATCCTCTGGATCACCATCCTCTGGACCACCATCCTCTGGACCACCATCCTCTGGACCATCATCCTCTGGACCATCATCCTCTGGACCACCATCCTCTAGACCATCATCCTATGATCAGAGCCGCTGACAGCAGGCCCTTGGGTTACTTCTTATTTTTCTTTAATTTTCCTTTCTTTAGTTATTCTCTTTTTTTTTATCATCACCAAATTACCTTTTTTTAATAACCAACAAAAAATCACAAAAAAAAAGAAGACTTGTTTTCTTGATAAGCGTTTTTTCAATGAATTAGTTTAAATTAATTTAAGGCAATTCTAATTTCTTTCACAATTAAAATTTAGGATTTTCTTTTTTAATTCAATTATCTCATTACTCTCCTAAATAATAAAAAATTACAAAAAAATATGTTTACTTTAATCAATTACAATTAGGTTCAGTCAAGGGTCAAAACCCTAGTCGCTTCGTATTTAACTCGCCTGCTGGATCCACCAGCCAGGAGCAGGCCCAGTATCACCATCCTCTGGATCACCATCCTCTGGACCACCATCCTTTGGACCACCATCCTCTGGACCACCATCCTCTGGACCATCATCCTCTGGACCATCATCCTCTGGACCATCATCCTCTGGACCACCATCCTCTGGACCATCATCCTATGATCAGAGCCGCTGACAGCAGGCCCTTGGGTTACTTCTTATTTTTCTTTAATTTTCCTTTCTTTAGTTATTCTCTTTTTTTTTATCAACACCAAATTACCTTTTTTAATAACCAACAAAAAATCACAAAAAAAAGAAGACTTGTTTTCTTGATAAGCGTTTTTTCAATGAATTAGTTTAAAGTAATTTAAGGCAATTCTAATTTCTTTCACAATTAAAATTTAGGATTTTATTTTTTAATTCAATTATTTCATTACTCTCCTAAATAATAAAAAATGACAAAAAAATATGTTTACTTTAATCAATTACAATTAGGTTCAGTCAAGGGTCAAAACCCTAGTCGCTTCGTATTTATCTCGCCGTGCGCTGATTATATATCTTTACAATATTGTTGTAACTGTTCCTGGTTTGTAATAGTTTAATTAGGATTTCCTTTTATTTATCGTTTTACGGGTTTTTGGCTATGTAATTAATCCCCCTCCCCGAAGCCTTGTAATAGCGTAGTTTTATTTCTCGCATTTTAAATTTCACAAATATTAACTGCTTAGATGTATGATAATAGGATTGCATGACAAGACTGTGTGTTAATTTTAAAATGGTTAGTGTTCTGGACTGGGCCCGTCCTGGCCCAAGAGCAAGAACGAAGGCCCAATCCAAGCAACTCTACAAGAGGCGCGCGCCCGAAGATTCCCGCCAGCGCGTCGACCAGAAGCCACAGTCGTGCCCTCCGCTACCCGCGAACACAACATCGTCGTCCCCATGAAATCCAGCTCGAGCACCCTCCTCGTAGGGTAGACTACAACCGTTACTCCATCATCTGAATTCTGGAAAGACCGTGTCCTCGTCCCTCCGTACTTATCGCAGAGCATCACCAGGAAGGGGACCACGTGCGGGTCCCCACTACACACGTAGAACCTGGCAGTTCCTTTATTGGTCCAGTCCTGGTCGGCCCAATGAAGGGACCTTGGCCCCGTGCTGGGGGCTATAAATACCTTATATTCCTAGAGGGATAGGTATTCATTCTCTTACCCATATACACACTTTTTTCCTGCTCGTACTATCACTCACTTTAGCATCGGAGTGCCTTGCAGGTACCCCCCCCCCCCATCTCGTTCAACTTCTGCTCGGAGCCAGTCGTGACGGTCCAAGTCTGATCAGGTAAGATCAGTGGCGCCGTCTGTGGGAAACTAGCTTCCCCGTCTTGCAAAAACTCGAAGACCAAAGCTCAACTCAACTATCACCGTCATGGTTGACCAAGTTCGTGATGAACAAAACAACCACGTCGTCGACACCAACAACGGCCTCGCAGATAAAAACGGACACCCCGATAACGCCGGTAACCCCGGTCATAACACCCTCCCTGTGGGAACTGCCCCCGGGCCCTCATCCCACTGCGATGAGTTACTGCATCATCCTCCTCGGTCCCTCCGCCGCTCGAAGAAGACAATGTAGCTCCCACAAACTATCGAGCTGCCCAGTTTCAGGAAGTCCCTGTACCCGCCAGGGCAGATGCCATAACCCGTGCGCTGTTCGTGGCGATCAATCACACGAATTACCTCATCTTTGCCCAAGGGGAAAGATTGAGGGCACTAGAAGATGATCGAAGACCCCCGAGGAGGAACCGGAGGCCCCATACTCCACTTCCTCGAGTAACAGAGGTACATCTCCCGTCTCCCCCGCGGAGACACTACAGAGATACCTCCCGAAGCCCGTCACCCCGACCCTCGGGGAGATGGCCCCCTTTGGAGAGGCAACCCATCATTGAAGTCGGGGGACGCGGCCACGCCCCCACACGACAAGAAAGAAGACACTCCGGAGACGGGCATGGAAGAATCAACCAATGAGCACCACGCTCAAGAGATGCCCAGCACGACCAGGACCGTCGGGCTCGACAATATTACAGGTCCTCATCCCTGTCCCCGGAGAGAAGTGACGAGGACGACCCCTGCGGTCCCCTATCACAGGCCATCATGGAGGCGCCCATTCCCCCAGGCATGGAGAAGCCTCCACATCTGAAGGAATACGACAGAGTCGTGGACCTGGTCGACCACATAGACGGGTTCGAGGCTATGCTGCACTACCACAATGTCGAGGGACCCATCAAATGCCGGCTGTTTCCCACGACCCTCAAAAAGGCAGCCATGGACTAGTATAAAGGCCTCGCTCCGGGATCAATCACCTCGTGGCGAAACCTGAAGAACCAATTCATAAGTTTGTTCACTGCGTCTCGGCGACACCCAAAGACCGAGGCGGCTCTCGAGGCCATCATCCAGAGACAGGATGAAACCATGAGAGAGTTTATCAATCGCTTCAACCGCGAAGCCATACAGGTCCCCTGCGTGGACCACATGAAAAGATATTTGCTGGAGAGGGGGCTCCTCCCCGGCACAAAATTCAGAAAGGCAGTGGGCATCGAGCCACCTAGAACATTCGATGCCCTCCTCGAGAAGGCGCGGGCGTACATGGACTACGAGGAGAGGGAGGCGGCCAACAGAGCCCGAGACCCCAGGACTCACGGATCCAGCAGCAACCCACGCCAGGAAGCTTCTCCTCCTCGACGAACCGGGGAGAAAAGAAAAGAGGACAGACCCCGAGAAGTCCGAGAGCAAAGAGGACCCTCGGGGCGTTTTACCGAATACACTCTGCTCACAGCTTCCCGCGAGCGCATTTTGGCGGAGTGTGCCAGCACAGACTTTAAAGACGGTGGTGTCAAACGTCCCCGACCTGCTCCCGCCAAGCCCGGAGCAGACAAGAGCAAGTATTGTCAGTACCACAGGAGCCATGGTCATCTGTCTGAGGATTGTGTCCACCTTAAGGACGCCATTGAAACCCTCATCAAGGGAGGGAGGCTCGCACAATACCGGCGAAACGACGCTCCTCGTCGTGACGCCCGGGAAGCAAGAGAACTGGATGAAGACACCTGACCATCTGACGAGTCGGTCCCCATCCAGACCGCCTTCTCCGTCACCAGACCCGTGGACTTCAACGTCCCCGAACACCTGCAGGAGCCGCTCACAACACACAGCAGGTGGGAATATTTCCCCTCCGCCATGGTCATCAATGGCGGAGGATTCAACGACCTGACTATCAATTCGGATAAAAGGAAGCTGGATGAACTGGTCGACGCGGCACCTCCGCAAATGGTGAGGGTAAAAGGTAGGTCGGAGCCCATCACCTTCTACCTGTAAGAGCTCCCCGGGGGAGACCCCAACGCATTCATTCCCCTGCTGATAAGGGCAAGAATGGATAACTTCGATGTGCACCGCATCCTCATCGACGAAGGAAGTTCCGTCGACGTAATGTACAGCCAATTGTTCCGAACTCTGCAGCTGGACGACTCCCATCTCTCGCCGTATGTAGGGTCGTACTTACAGGGCTTCAACGGCTCGACCTCTAAGCCGTGGGGATATGTCGAGCTCATGGTTACCTTCGGCGAAGGCACAGCGACAAGGCAGGTTAAAATACGCTTCCTCGTCATCGACTGCCCGTCCCTCTACAACTGCATCCTGGGGAGACCAACGCTGGCAGAACTGACAGCGGTGCCCTCCACCGTCCACCTGAAGATGAAGTTCTACACAAAAAAGGCACGGGTAGCTACTATCCAGGGAGACCTAGCCGCTGCTCGGAGGTGTTTCAACGCCGCGTCTAAGGGACGTGACACTGTCGACATCAGGACAAGGCCTGCCAAAAGACTGGCGACGACACGACAGGAGCCCGACAAGCCAGAGCCCGCCAAGGAGAAAGTCCAGAAAGCTCCACCAAAGGTCGACTCTATAGCTCTGGATGCTCGTTTCGATCAGGATGAACCTCCCAACAGCGAGCAAATTCCCCTCCGACCAATACCGGACGGGGACTTTGAGCTTGTCCCCCTCGGCGCAGACTCGAGCAAAGGAGTAAAGATTGGCATCGACCTCCCCGACCTGGCAAGGAAGCAGATCAAAGCCTGCTTGCGCGAGAATGCTGACCTGTTCGCCTAGAGCGCCGTGGAGATGCCCGGACTCGACCCCGAGGTCGCCTGTCACCGTCTCGCCATAGATCCTACCACTAAGGCCGTAGTGCAACGTAGGCGTAGGCAGTCTTCGGAGAAAACGGAGGCTGCTGAAAAAGTTGTAAAAGACCTCCTAGAGGCAAATTTTATTTCTTAAGCCCGGTATTCAACCTGGATGTCGAACGTTGTACTTGTTAAAAAGAATAATGGAAAATGGAGGATGTGTGTTGACTATACCGATCTCAATCGGGCTTGCCCGAAAGATGTTTTCCCTTTACTGAACATAGATATGCTGGTCGACAACTCGGCCGACTACAAAACATTGTCGTTCATGGATGCCTACTCGGGCTATAACCAAATTCCGATGGCCATGGGCGACAAACACTGCACGACTTTCATGACCAGCTCGGGCAATTATTACTACAACGTAATGCCCTTTAGACTAAAAAACGTGGGGGCAACTTACCATCGTATGATGAACAGGGTTTTCCACAAGAAGACTGGAGACATGCTCGAGGTCTACATGGACGACATGATCATCAAATCTCGAGCAGACACTGATCATGCAACACACCTCAAGGCAGTCTTCGCCCAAGCAAGACAATGTAGGATGAGATTCAACCCCGAAAAATGCACGTACGGAGTCAAGGCGGGGAAATTCCTCGGATTCTACCTAACAGAACGAGGAATTGAAGCCAACCCCGACAAATGTCGAGCATTCTCCGACCTCCCGACCCTGACATCGAAGAAATCAATACAAGTTATGAACGGCATGCTCACGTCATTGTCCCGCTTCGTCGCGAGGTCCGCTCAGCACACCCTCCCCTTCTTCAGACTCCTTCGCAAAGAAGCAGCCTTCGAATGGACCGAGGAATGTGAACGGGCACTGCGCCACCTAAAGCAAAGTCTATCTCAACCACCCGTGCTATCTCGACCAGCCGATGGGGAGCCATTATTTCTATACTTAGTCGTCTCAAACGAAGCCGTCAGCGCGGCTCTCATCCGCGAAACCACCGACGGGCAGAAACCTGTTTATTTCACGAGCAAAGCCTTACAAGGACCCGAAAGCAGGTACCAACAGATAGAAAAGGTAGCTCTAGCCCTTGTCAACGCAGCGAGGAGACTTAGACACTATTTTCTGGCCCACACGGTCATCGTGCGAACCGACCAACCAGTGAAACAGCTCTTAGGTCGACCTGACATGGCGGGCCGAATGCTGAAATGGTCCTTAGAGCTCTTCGAATTCAACATTCAATACGAGAGTAGGAAAGATCTGAAAGCACAAGCCCTGGCCGACTTCGTCGCGGAAATGACCGCTCACGACCCGCCCACCGGGAAGGAACACAAATGGACCATCTTCATCGATGGAGCCTCCAGCTCGTCCGAAAGTGGCGCGGAGATCCTCCTGGAAAATGAGGAAGGCGTAGTGATCAAACACTCGTTAACCCTCTCCTTCCCGACGTCGAATAACCAAGCAGAGTACGAGGCTTGCTCGCGGGACTAAGGCTAGCCGAGGACCTGGGAGCCCTCGAGATACAAATCTTCACAGACTCACAACTCGTTGCCTCCCAAGTCCAAGGGAGTTACCAAGCCAAAAACGACAGCCTCGTCGAATACTTAAGCTTAGTCAAAAAATACATGACAAAGTTTGAGCAAGCAGAAATATCACATGTCCCACGCGAGCAAAACACAAGGGCAGACATATTGTCCAAACTCGCGAGCACGAGAAAGAAGGGCGGAAACCAATCCATCATACAAGAATCCCTGTCACGCCCAAGCATCGAAAGGTCCTCGACACTAGTCGAGGTTCACGCTATAGAAGATGCCTCGTCCTGGATGACCCTGGTGTACAATTTTCTGACGAAGGGCGAACTCCCCTCGAACCAGACAGATGCAACCATCACGAAGCGACGAGCATGCTCCTACGTGGTGCTCGAGCACGGACTATACCACAGAGCATTCTCCATTCCCCTCTTGAAATGCATCGATGAATCCGCAGTCCCCGAGGTGCTGCGGGAGATACACGAAGGGATTAACGCCCAGCACATGGGCGGTAAGTCCTTGGCGAGGAAAGCCCTACGAGCGGGGTACTACTGGCCGACAATGCAACAAGACGCCAAGGAACACGTTAAGAAGTGTGACAAGTTCCAGAGACACGGCGACATGCACCTCGCTCCCCCTCACGAGCTGAGTATACTGTCGTCCCCATGGTCGTTTGCATGGTGGGGGATGGATATCCTCGGTCCTTTCGTGCAAAGAACTTACCAAAACAAATTCCTCATTGTGGCTGTGGATTACTTCACGAAATGGATAGAGGTCGAGGCTCTCGCGAAGATCACCTCGCACAATATCCTCCATTTTTACAAAAGAAACACCCTCGCCAGATTCGGGATCCCGAGAGCACTGGTGACCGACAACGGCACCCAATTCACCGACCACGGATTCCAAGACTTCGTCACCAAACTGGGAACAAAACAACACTTCACCTCGGTCGAGCATCCTCAAACCAACGGGCAAGCCGAAGCTGCGAATAGAGTCATCCTCCGGGGACTCAAACACCGACTCGGAGAAGCAAAAAGAGGTTGGGTCGAGGAGCTGCACAGTGTCTTGTAGGCATACCGCATCACGCCCCATTCGACGAAGGGCGAGACCCCCTTTCGACTAACATACGGCACCGAGGCCGTCATCCCAGTAGAAATCAGGGAACCCTCCAGGCGGACAGAAAATCCCCTCGACAAAGAAATGAACGACGGGGCCCTCAGGGACGAACTCGACTTAGTCGAGGAAATCCGATCGGGGGCGGCCCTGCGCGAGGCCACCCTAAATTAACGAGTGGCCCTGCGTCACAATGACAAGGTCATTAAACGCGAGTTCGAAATCGGAAGCCTGGTGTTACGAAGAAACTAGAAAGACTCCCGTGAAGGGAAATTGGCCGTGAACTGGGAAGAGCCTTATCGCGTCCACGGCACCACAGGTATCGGGGCATATTACCTCAAGCAACTAGACGGAGAACCACTGCCACGACCCTGGAACGCTGCTAAACTAAAGCAGTACTATAGTTAAAAACCCTTAACACCAAGGACTCTCGTCGTCGAACATCCACATCTGGTCAACAGGGAGAAATGTCTCGACCACGTAGAAAGGCCAAGGTACAGGCCCAATCTACGCCCAAACGACATAACGTCGCTCAGCCAAACGAGCATGAACGACAATGCTCGACATGGACACCTCAATCGAGCTCCACCGTTGAAGTACCTGTATGGCAGAACACCCAGCTCGCGATGGGTAGTTCACGCCACGGGCAAGCGACCCCAACCCGGGTCATACGCCCGAGTAAGAGGCTTTACTCCGCACTCCCGACGCATCTCGAAGTACGTAGGACCATCCAAAGGGTCGAAAAGAATCTCCACTCAAGGTTGTAACTTAGGAGAATTTCACCACAAAATAGCAAGCCGAGCACAAGCATGTCCCGAGGAAAAAACTTAGTCAAACTTGCCACAAAGTGACAGCCGAGCACAGGCGAGACTCGGGGACATAACTTAGGCAAAATGTATCACAAAATATGAAAACGTAAACACGGGAAAATAATTACGGTCAAAACAAACATTCATTCAAAAACTCGTAAGCAAAAAATAAATAGAAATAAACCGACCAAGAAGGTTGGCGATGTTCAGAAATTACAAGAACGGGCACGCAGGCCCAAAAAATATGTGCGGGCACGCAGGCCCCAAAAACAACTATTAATAAACAGGCACGCAGGCCTGACTAGAATTTCACGGCTAGACTTCCTCGGGGCTACCAGCATCGACGACAGAAGACTCGGGCGGAGGCACGAACTGGCCATCGATGATCTGGGACATGAAGCCCGCCCCTTCGGTATTCAGACCAGGATTCAACAAAGTGAGCTGGCTAACCGCGGCCTCAAAGTCATCCGCCAAGGCGCCAACACAGTCCGTCTCGAGGAGTTGAATACGAGCGACCAATTCTGAGCGACTCCGCAAGGGGGCTGTCTCCTCCGACTCATCTTCGGCGGGAAGCATGGAGGACTTCAGATCCTCGACCCCTTTAGCGAGACGCCCGTTGTCGGCTTCCAAGCATTCTCGGTCCAGTCGAAAGTAGTCCCTCTCCTCGGCAACCTTCCCCGAGTTCTCCTTCTCCACGGCCAGTAACTCGGCTTGCTCGCGGAACATCTCCTCAGAGCGCTCCAGGGCAGCCTTCAACTTTAGAGAGCTCATAGCAAGGGCAGCTTTCTCCTGCTCCAGCTCTTTGATGCAATCAGAGTCTGCCCCCTCCTCAGCCAGGACGACGGCCATCTCGGCCATCTTAACCATCCCGACCATGTTGGCGGCCAAATGCTTTCTCTGACTTTCTTTACTTAGCCGCCTAATGGTATCAGCTTCATCGGCGCTTACAGTCAAGGGAAACCCCTCGAAGAAGCCCTCCTCTTTAAAACAGGGGGGCAAGCCAAAGGACCTCACCGCTCCAGACTCATCGCAGACTTCCGGCTGGCTCTCTACCCGGTTCCTCTTCCTCGGTATCAGATCAATATGCTGCTCGACATCCTGGGAGTCTGGGAACCCACCAGAAGCATCACCCGAGCTAGTTGGCGGGCCCATCCTCGTCGCCTGAGGAGCTCGCACCATCCTTTTGTTGACTTTCTTATCCTGTGTCAACTTTAGAAGCCTCTCCTTTCGTCCGGCCATATGACCTGCAAAAAAGAAAACTCGGGTTAGTTACGAGCAAGTAACAAACAAAGAAATTAGAACAAGACTATAAGACAAAAAGTAACCTAGCAGGTTCGCGGCCTGCCCGTAGGACTGGCACTCCACAAGGGCCTTTGTATCTATAGGACGGGCCTCGAAGGTCGGGTAACCATCCTCGTCGAGAATGTCCTTTCCCTTCCTCGTGGCCCACCGGGCAGGGAAGAAACTGTCGACATATCTGCAGAGGGTACCGTAGGCCTCCTCGTCTTCGGTGCTCATCCCTCCCGCGGGCGTATGGTAATGCCCGGTGCCATGCTCATAGTGGCGCAAGCTCTAATGCAAGGGAAACTTAGCTACGCGCCCCAACATCGGGCGACCCTCATCGTCCATAAGAGGATCCCCTTTATCGTCGGTCACTGCAGTCTCTTCTTAATACACAGAATCTAGGGCAGTCTGGGTGATCGGCCGCACGATATACCATTTTTCCTTGAACCCCCAGACAGAATCCATATACATCCTGAACAGCCTCTTCGACTGTTTCAGGGAAACCCAACTGTGCCTACCTCCCCGAGACTGGCGTTGTAAATGAAATACTCTGAAGAAGAGAGGTATGGTCGCCCCAATCCTTAAAAAGCGACACGTCATCTCGAACGCTCGAAGAAAGGCAATCGAGTTGGGGTGAAGCTGCGAGGGGGCCAACTCCAAGTGACTGAATACCCCGACCTGAAAATCACTAAAGGGAAGCTTGAGGCCAAGGTCCTTAAACGCGATCTCATACATGGGAAACCCATACTCGGAGAACTCCGAGCAGATCCACGCGTTAAGAGACGGTCTGGTGATGACAAAATTTTTCTGGAAGCCCGGCTAACTACCGCCGTGCTTGACGATAGTGTACGCGCTCCGACTGCACCGACTATAAGCAGGAGAAATCCCTCTGGGCTCGGCGCCCACCCACTCTAGCAAAGGATCATCAATGGTATCTATTAGAGTCACATTTTCCTCGGTGCTTGGGTCTTCCACCTCGTTGCGCCCCGAGGAACACGGTTCATCAGCCATTTTACCTGCAAAGTACAGGAAACTGGTCAATTTGGGAGGAAATCCATACGCTCGCCATAACTGACGGGAAGAAGGGCACAACAAGTCGAGTCATACTCCACACACGATTAAAACGTTGAGGATTCGAACAAGAGTCTGGTTTCACCTCCCCGACGCCAAGGTTCCACGACGAGTCATCCTACATACTTCCTAAATGGACCAACATCTCGGCCAGTCACGAGTACGTCGACCTAAACTATGAATATGACGAGCAATATCATGAATCCTAAACCTAGAACTATGGGTTTACCGGGCAATATCATGAGTTAGGCGCCCAAAACCATGAAGATCCCGGGCAGCATCGCGAGTCATGTGACACCCCAAATAATTCGATTATTAAATAATTAGAATTTTTAATTATTAATTTAATTGGAAATTTAATTATTGGTATTTTTGGATTATTGGAATTAATTTAATTAATTAAAGGAAAGAAGTATTGGTGGTGTGAAGAGTGATTAGAGGGTGTGAGGGGTAAAATACTCTACTCTTACTAATTACTAATTTAATTATTTTATTGGAATAATAAAAGGAGTATTAAAAGGAAAAAGAAGAGAAAGAGAGTTATTTTGGAATATTCATCATACGTGCATTTGAGAAGAGGAAAAAGAAGGAGAAAACCGGAAGCGTCAGAATTCGAAGAACCCACAAGGTAAGGGGTGATTTCGATTAGTTAATTCGTATTATCGGTTTAGATATTCAATAGTATGGATCATAGTATGTTAGGGAATCCCGGTTTGGAATTCTAGGGTTCCGTAGAATTGTCCCTATTGCGTCGAATTGTAGGTTGAAAACTATTAGGGTGTCAGATGATAAAAAGGAATGATGAAATAATGTTGTTTGATGTTATAATGGTGCAAAATGGATGTGTTTTGGTGTTTCTCATGTTGCAATTCGTATGGGTATGTTTGGAATTGGTTTAGAATGAATAAATGATGTCAAAAGTGCAGAATTTGACTCTGCAGGTCGTGGGAACCAGTTCCTAGTGGGGAGGAACCGGGTTCCACTGTGTGAATTTATAAAAACTGGCAAAAATGCACGTAGGAACCGGTTCCTGTATAGGTAGGAACCGGGTTCCCATACATTTTCCCAGAAGTGTGATTTTTGAACTTCGCAGGAACCGGTTCCTGCATATGTAGGAATCGGGTTCTGCTGTAACTTTTGAAAAATATTAAACTTTGAAAATTCATAACTTTCAAACCGTAAGTCCGTTTTGAGTGCCGTTTTGAACGTTATTTCTTAAATTTAATGCTCTATTTTATAAAATGAAAAGATTTCCTAAAACCTGAAATTATTTTGAAAATGAGTCAAATCCCGGAATAAGTGATTATTGGCTAACGCACATGGGTGTGTATGTAGCAGTGAACCTGTGATGGATGGATGTATTAGTATTGTGTGAATGAAAGGCATGTTTATGTTGCTAATGATGGTGTGCATGATCGTTAAGATATCATGTTTTTGGTTTTGGTTCAGTTATGATAAATTGATGTATTTCATATACTGATTTGTTGTTGCATGCTAGTGATGTGCGTGCATATGCATTGTTTTGGTGAAGTTAATTCCCATTGTGTGGAATTTAACTTGTATTGCCGTTAACCGATACCCGGGTGATGATGGGTGGTTAGGCTGGATTCGTGTCCGGGTGTTTATGGACGAATCGATGGTTGCTGTATTCGGTTGATGATGGATCAGTGTTGGGTGACTAGGTCACGTGTTGGTACCACATGCATTGTGTCTGCATTTGTGTTTGCATGGAATTGTAACATGTCAGGATGTCTTCTAGTGTTACAATTCTTTGGTTAATTATTGATTTGTGCATAATGACTGGTATGATTGGAACTGCGTGTTGAACCTGAATTTATGCTAAAATGGGTGAAATAATATGCTTGTGATATAATGTTGATTGAGAAGCTTATAATGCATGTTAATTATGAGAAATCTCACCCTTACTTTAACAATTTCAGATTAAAGTTAGCAGCTCAGGAGTTGGTGAGGATGGCTCTAGAGCTATGTTACTTTAAGTCCGTGTGTCAGTGTCGTGCTCTGATAGGTTGTAACACTAGGGAACGTTTAGTTGAGGAAATAGTTATTATTCAATTGTTTCTTTGACTTTCATTGGGAATAATTATGTTTTGGTTTATTCCGTTTTGGTTATGGTATTTTTTCTGCTGTGTAAGACATGGTCTTAATTTGATTGAATTATTTGAATAATGACCCTCAGTGTAGCATGACTACTGTTTTATTGGAAGTTTTATTTATTTCATAATTGTGACATCCCTTGTTCTGTGTTAACTCTGATGGAATATGTCTTTAATCATTGATATAATTAATATTATTCGGGGTATTTTAGAAGGGGTGTTACAATAGTGGTATCAGAGCATAGTCGGTCTTGTCTTGTGTCGTTATCCCTTTTGTATGCGACTAGTGTAAGATGACATTGTCGATACTTGTGTGCGGATGAGGTTGTTTTGTAATGTTACAGAACAATGGCCGGAAGAGTTAACGGAAGAAACGACGATGCTATTGCTGAAGCATTGGGAATGTTGGCTGGAGTACTCGGAGGGAACCAGCAGGGAGCTGTGATTGGTGCTGACCGACAATTGGGGAATTTTTAGAGGAATAATCCTCCGTTGTTCAAGGGTGCACATGATCCCGAAGGTGCTCAGAATTGGTTGAAGGAGATCGAGAGGATCTTCAGAGTAATTGACTGTGCTGAAGGGCTGAAGGTGAGATACGGAACTCACATGTTAGTAGAGGAAGATGATGACTGGTGGGTTACTACCAGAACTGAAATGGAAGAAGATGGTATTGCGTTGACTTGGGCTGTGTTCAGGAGGGCTTTTCTGAGGAGGTAATTTCCTGAGGACATCAGAGGCAAGAAGGAGATTGAGTTTCTGGAATTCAAGCAGGGTAACAAGACTGTCAGTGAGTATGCTTCGAAGTTTACTGAGTTAGCGAAGTATTATGCTCATTATACTAACGATACAGATGGAGAATTTTCCAAATGTATCAAGTTTGAGAATGGTCTTCGTGATGAGATTAAGCAGGGTATTCGGTATCAGCATATCCGAAGATTTCCTGATCCGGTTGACTGTAGTAGGATTTTAGAGGAGGATCTTGCTAGCACTAAGTCGAATGCTCGAGGGTATGTTGATAGGAAGGGTAAGCAACAGATGGATCGTGGTAAGCCTTATGATAGAAGTAATCAGAGACCCGATGGTTGGAAGAAGTTTGGTGGAGGAGATTTTAGTTCTTCCATTAAGTGCTACAAGTGTGGTGAGACAGGACATCATATGGTGGATTGAAAAAGTAATGATAAGAAGTGTTTCAAGTGTGGGAAACTCGGCCATGTGGCCAAGGATTGCAGAGTAAGAGTGGTGACTTGTTACAACTGTGGTGAAGAAGGTCATACTCGTCCTCAGTGTACAAAACCCAAGAAGGAGCAAGCTGGTGGTAAAGTGTTTGCATTGTCTGGGTCAGAGACTAAGCCAGATGATCGGCTGATTAAAGGTACATGTTTTATTAATGACATACCTTTGATTGCGATTATTGATACTGGAGCTACGCATTCTTTTATTGCTTTGGATTGTGCTAAAAGATTGAATTTGGAAATTTCTAATATGGATGGAAGTATGGTTATTGATACTCCTGCGTCGGGTTCAGTGACTACTTCGTATGTTTGTAGGAATTGTCCTATTGTGATTTTTGGTAGGGGTTTCGGTATGGATTTAGTGTGCCTACCGTTAGAACAACTTGATATCATCCTTGGAATGAACTGGTTGGAATTCAACCAGGTTCATATCAACTGTTTTGCGAAGACGGTTATTTTTCCTGAAGAGGTTGGTGTCGAAGATGTGACTATGTCGGTTAAACAGATGAACCTAGCTGTGAAAGATGTTGCTGTGGTATTTATGTTGTATTCTGCAATAGAAGCGGAGGGAAAAGAAAAGAGTGATGGATTTCCAGTGGTGAATAAATTTCCAGAGGTATTTCCGGAAGACGTTAGTGAATTGCCACCTGAGAGGGAGGTAGAATTTACTATAGATTTGATTCCTAGAACTAGTCCGGTGTCGATGGCGCCTTACCGTATGTCGGCATATGAATTAGTGGAGTTAAAGAAACAATTGGAGGAGTTACTTAAGAAGAAGTTTATTCGACCGAGTGTTTCGCCGTGGGGTGCTCCGCTGTTGTTGGTTAAGAAGAAAGAAGGTTCAATGAGATTATGTGTTGATTACAGACAGCTGAATAAAGTTACAATCAAGAATCGGTATCCTTTGCCGAGGATCGATGATTTGATGGATCAACTAGTTGGAGCTTGTGTATTTAGTAAGATTGATCTGAGATCTGGATATCATCAGATTCGTGTGAAGTCGGAAGATATTCAGAAAACTGCATTTAGAACGAGGTATGGACATTATGAGTATTTTGTTATGCCGTTTGGAGTTACTAATGCACCTGGTGTTTTCATGGAGTATATAAACAGGATAATTCATCCGTATCTTGATAAGTTTGTGGTGGTGTTCATTGATGATATTCTAATTTATTCGAAGAGCGATGAAGAGCATGCAGAACATCTCAGAGTTGTGTTGGAATTGTTGAAAGAGAAGAAGCTTTATGCGAAGCTGTCCAAGTGTGAATTCTGGTTAAGTGAAGTAAGTTTTCTTGGCCATGTAATTTTCAAGAATGGAATTGCTGTGGATCCTACGAAGGTAGAAGCAGTATCTCAGTGGGAAGCGCCGAAGAATGCTTCTGAGATCCGTAGTTTTCTGGGTCTTGCAGGTTATTACAGGAAGTTTATAGAAGGATTTTCCAAATTAGCGTTACCGTTGACTAAGTTGACCAGGAAGGGTCAGATGTTTGTTTGGGATGTTGAATGTGAGAAAGGATTTCAAGAGCTGAAGAGGAGGTTGACAAGTGCTCCGATCTTGATTTTGCCAAATCCGACTAAGTCTTTTGTGGTGTATTGTGACGCATCATTAATGGGATTAGGTGGTGTGTTGATGCAAGATAAGCAGGTGGTGGCTTATGCTTCGAGACAATTGAAAGTACATGAAAGGAATTATCCGACTCATGATTTGGAGTTGGCAGCTGTTGTGTTAGTTTTGAAGTTGTGAAGGCATTATTTATATGGTTCTCGGTTTGAGGTGTTCAGTGATCACAAAAGTCTGAGGTATCTCTTTGATAAGAAAGAGTTGAATATGAGGCAGAGGAGATGGTTAGAATTTCTAAAGGATTATGATTTCGGTTTGAATTACCATCCTGGTAAGGCAAACGTTGTTGCGGATGCCTTGAGTAGGAAGTCCTTGCATGTGTCGATGTTAATGGTCCGTGAGTTAGATTGGGTTGAGCAGTTCAGAGATTTAAGTTTGGTATGTGAAACTACTCCGAATAGTGTGAAATTGGGTATGTTGAAACTGACTAGTGGTATTCTGGAAGAAATTCGGAATGGACAGGAGTCCAATGTTGGGTTAGTTGATAAATTAACATTGATCAACCAAGGTCAAGGAGGCGAGTTCCGGATTGATGAGAATGGTGTTATGAGATTCGGTAATAGGGTGTGTGTTCTGGATGTTGCAGAGATTAGGAAGAGTATTTTGGAAGAAGGACATCGTAGTGGATTGAGTATTCATCCTGGTGCTACTAAAATGTACCATGATTTGAAGAAGTTGTTTTGGTGGCCGGGAATGAAAAAGGAAATTGTTGAGTTTGTGTATGCTTGTTTGGTTTGTCAGAAGTCGAAGATTGAGCATCAGAAACCGTCAGGATTGATGGAACTGTTGTTTGTTCCGGAATGGAAATGGGATGGAATCTCTATGGATTTTGTGTCTGGTTTGCCAAGGACATCGAAGAATTGTGATTCTATCTGGGTTATTGTTGATCGATTGACGAAATCTGCTCACTTTATTCCGATAAGAATGGATTATCCGATGGAAAGGTTGGCAGAATTGTATGTTGAGAAGATTGTGAGTTTGCACGGTATTCTTTCTAGTATTGTGTCGGATCGAGATCCGAGGTTTACATCTAAATTCTGGACGGGATTGCAAGAAGCTTTGGGTACTAAGTTGTGTTTGAGTTCCGCTTATCATCCACAGACAGATGGTCAGACGGAGAGAACGATTCAGTCGTTGGAAGATTTGTTAAGAGCTTGTGTGTTGGAGAAAGGTGGAGCTTGGGATAGTTATCTACCATTGATTGAGTTTACCTACAACAATAGTTTTCATTCGAGCATTGGTATGGCTCCATTTGAGGCATTGTATGGTGGGAGGTGTCGGACACCGTTGTGTTGGTATGAATCTGGAGAGAGTGTTGTGATTGGACCGGAAATTTTCCAACAGACTTCGGAAAGGATTAAGATGATTCAGGAGAAGATGAGGACTTCTCAGAGTCGTCAGAAAAGTTATCACGATAAGAGGAGGAAAGATCTTGAGTTTAGCGAAGGAGAACATGTTTTTATGCGAGTTACTCCGATGACTGGTATTGGTCGAGCTTTGAAGTCAAAGAAGTTGACTACATGTTTTATTGGTCCGTTTCAGATTACCAAGAGAGTTGGGAAAGTTGCTTATCAGATTGCTTTGCCACCGTCACTTGCAAATTTGCATGATGATTTTCATGTATCTCAGCTAAGGAAGTACATTGTTGATCCGTCTCATGAGATTCAGGTAGACGATATACAGGTACGAGAGAATTTGACTGTGGAAGCGGTACCTGCGAGAATTGAGGATCGGAAGTTGAAACAGTTGCGAGGCAAGGAGATCGCCTTAGTAAGAGTGGCTTGGGGAGGACCAGCAGATGGAAATGTCACTTGGGAGCTGGAGAGTCATATGAAGGACTCGTATCCCGAACTGTTCGTCTAAGGTATGTTTTCGAGGATGAAAACTCTTTTAGTTGGGGAGAGTTGTGACACCCCAAATAATCCGATTATTAAATAATTAGAATTTTTAATTATTAATTTAATTGGAAATTTAATTATTGGTATTTTTGGATTATTGGAATTAATTTAATTAATTAAAGGAAAGAAGTATTGGTGGTGTGAAGAGTGATTAGAGGGTGTGAGGGGTAAAATACTCTACTCTTACTAATTACTAATTTAATTATTTTATTGGAATAATAAAAGGAGTATTAAAAGGAAAAAGAAGAGAAAGAGAGTTGTTTTGGAATATTCATCATACGTGCATTTGAGAAGAGCAAAAAGAAGGAGAAAATCGGAAGCGTCAGAATTCAAAGAACCCACAAGGTAAGGGGTGATTTCGATTAGTTAATTCGTATTATCGGTTTATATATTCAATAGTATGGATCATAGTATGTTAGGGAATCCCGGTTTGGAATTCTAGGGTTCCGTAGAATTGTTCCTATTGCGTCGAATTGTAGGTTGAAAACCATTAGGGTGTCAGATGATAAAAAGGAATGATGAAATAATGTTGTTTATGTTATAATGGTGCAAAATGGATGTGTTTTGGTGTTTCTCATGTTGCAATTCATATGGGTATGTTTGCAATTGGTTTAGAATGAATAAATGCTGTCAAAAGTGCAGAATTTGACTCTGCAGGTCGTGGGAACCGGTTCCTAGTGGGGAGGAACCGGGTTCCACTGTGTGAATTTATAAAAACTGGCAAAAATGCACGTAGGAACCGGTTCCTGTATAGGTAGGAACCGTGTTCCCATACATTTTTCCAGAAGCGTGATTTTTGAACTTCGCAGGAACCGGTTCCTGCATATGTAGGAACCGGGTTCTGCTGTAACTTTTGAAAAATATTAAACTTTGAAAATTTATAACTTTCAAACCGTAAGTCCGTTTTGAGTGCCGTTTTGGACGTTATTTCTTAAATTTAATGCTCTATTTTATAAAATGAAAAGATTTCCTAAAACCTGAAATTATTTTGAAAATGAGTCAAATCCCGGAATAAGTGATTATTGGCTAACGCACATGGGTGTGTATGTAGCAGTGAACCTGTGATGGATGGATGTATTAGTATTGTGTGAATGAAAGGCATCTTTATGTTGCTAATGATGGTGTGCATGATCGTTGAGATATCATGTTTTTGGTTTTGGTTCAGTTATGATAAATTGATGTATTTCATAGACTGATTTGATGTTGCATGTTAGTGATGTGCGTGCATATGCATTGTTTTGGTGAAGTTAATTCCCATTGTGTGGAATTTGACTTGTATTGCCGTTAACCGATACCCGGGTGATGATGGGTGGTTAGGCTGGATTCGTGTCCGGGTGTTTATGGACGAATCGATGGTTGTTGTATCCCGTTGATGATGGATCAGTGTTGGGTGACTTGGTCACGTATTGGTACCACATTCATTGTGTCTGCATTTGTGTTTGCATGGAATTGTAACATGTTAGGATGTCTTCCAGTGTTACAATTCTTTGGTTGATTATTGATTTGTGCATAATGACTGGTATGATTGGAACTGCGTGTTGAACCTGAATTTATGCTAAAATGGGTGAAATAATATGCTTGTGATATAATGTTGATTGAGAAGCTTATAATGCATGTTAATTATGAGAAATCTCACCCTTACTTTAACAATTTCATATTAAAGTTAGCAGCTCAGGAGTTGGTGAGGATGGCTCTAGAGCTATGTTACTTTAAGTCTGTGTGTCAGTGTCGTGCTCTGATAGGTTGTAACACTGGGGAACGTTTAGTTGAGGAATTAGTTATTATTCAATTGTTTCTTTGAATTTCATTGGGAATAATTATGTTTTGGTTTATTCCGTTTTGGTTATGGTATTTTTCCGTTGTGTAAGACATGGTCTTAATTTGATTGAATTATTTGAATAATGACCCTTAGTGTAGCATGACTACTGTTTTATTGGAAGTTTTATTTATTTCATAATTGTGACATCCCTTGTTCCGTGTTAACTCTGATGGAATATGTCTTTAATCATTGATATAATTAATATTATTCGGGGTATTTTAGAAGGGGTGTTACAAGTCACATGCCTAAACTATGTGTTTGCCGGGCACAAACATGCATTCACCGGGCATAAACATGAATATGTCGGGTAGGAATACGAATGCACCGGGGCTAATCCCAGACGCGGAATTTCTAACATACAAATAACGGAAAAAATCACCTACCACAGAGAAAAACATGAGGGATAAAACGCTTACTTGGAAATTAGGAAGGATGTACGGTGGCAGGGAAGAAAATCGACAGCGGAAAGCACGGTGGTCCTATGAAATTCTGGAAAAACAGCGGCGGCAAAGGCAGAGGAAGAAGGAGAAGCGCGAAGAGGAAAAACGGATTATGGGGCCCAATGATCCTATTTATAGGGATGACGTGGAATACGAAATGTCACCCCGGGGGAACCACGAGCTTCCCCTCCTCGACGTCTACTCCCCAAGGCAATGATGACTCTACTTTCACTAGGGTGGCGTCACGATTCCCAAGGGTTGCCTCGTATACTCAACGAGCACAGCCCGTAAAGAGTCCCCCGAGCACGCCTCAAGAGGGATTATCTCACGAACGCAAAACAGGAGAAACTCCTCGAGCAACCACAGGAAGCAAATATCTTGGCCGAGCGTAAGGCCCCGTGACGAATACGAACTGAGATCAAGTCATAACTCCTGCTCCAGGAGCCACGACTTGGGGGGCTCCTGTTCTGGACTGGGCCCGTCCTGGCCCAACAGTAAGAACGAAGGCCCAATCTAAGCAACTCTACAAGAGGCGCGCGCCCGAAGATTCCCACCAGCGCGTCGACCAAAAGCGACAGTCGTGCCCGCCGCTGTCCGCGAACACGACGTCGTCGTCCCCATGAAATCCAGCTCGAGTCCAGCTCGAGAACCCTCCTCGTAGGGCGGACTACGACCGTTACTCCATCACCTGAATTCCGGAAAGACCGCATCCTCGTCCCTCCGTACTTCTCGCAGAGCATCACCAGGAAGGGGACCACGTGCGGGTCCCCACTACACACGTAGAACCTGGCAGTTCCTTTATTGGGCCAGTCATGGTCGGCCCAATGAAGGGACCTTGGCCCCGCGCTGGGGGCTATAAATACCCTCTATTCCTAGAGGGTCAGGTATTCATTCTCTTACCCATATACACACTTTTTTCCTGCTCGTACTATCACTCACTTTAGCATCGGAGTGCCTTGCAGGTACCCCCCCCCCCCCCCATCTCGTTCAACTTCTTCTCGGAGCCAGTCGTGACGGTCCAAGTCTGATCAGGTAAGATCAGTTAGCAAACTCTAAATGTGCAAAGATAATAACTTGAAATTAAATCACTCGCACATGCGCACTCCTAGGATATACTCTCACTTAGGTTGCCTTCGGTAAACAATCATTAAGTATAGGGTGTTTTAGTGGTTGCTCTCTTGTCTAAACAAAGATCAAATGTCCCGTTCAGAAATGTTGCCTCGAATATGATCTTAAGACATTAGGGTTATTAGTAAGACATCCTAACATTGCTTTAGTGATCGTACGTCCCTTTCGAATTGACCCTTACAACTCCGATGTCGGTGCTACCTACTTGTTAATAGTGGGATAGCGTTGTCTAAAGGAAACAAGAACAGAAACATTCTTTTTTCGAGTAGGTAGATGCTAGTAGGTACTTGCTCAAGATCGAACTTTTTTCACATTTACACTTTTTTTCAAACAAAGTTTTCAAAAACACTTCGTAACACTCTTGAAGACAGAAGCAAGGGTTAAAACGAAGTAAAAACAAAAACCTTTTAAAAACACACAAACACGGAAGCAATTTTTAAAATGATGAGCAAGTACCTAAGAACCCGTGGAAAACCACAGATAGAAAGGGTGCTAATACCTTCCCTTTCTATAATCTACCCCCCGTACTGAAAATCTCGAAAAAGGAATTTTTCTGTGCTTTTGTCCTTTCCTATTAGATAAAATAAAAGTCGGGGCGACTCTTGCTTACCGCGACATTTTGCGAACACAAACGCAAAATGCAAACCAGCATTTTCTTAAAACAGTCTGGTTCTGCCACTGTATCACAATGTTAAATCAAGGCATAATACAACATAACAATGATCCATTTGTAACTCCCACTATGTTTGTGCACTATAACGATGAATCCTAGCGCCTTTTTGTTTATTTTCGAAGGCTTAATGAAGTAACAATTAAGGACCATTTTCCAATTCCATTGACTGAAGATTTAATGGATGAGCTCAATGACTCCACTATTTTCTTGGAGCTAGACATGCGTTTAGGGTATCATAAACTATGGATGGCTTAAGGAGAAGAACATAAGACAACTTTCGAGACCCGCAATGGCCACTTCGAGTACTTGGTCATAGCCTTGGGATTGAAAATGCTACTGCATCTTCTAATAATTTATGAACCAGGTCCTTGAGCATTTTCTCAGAAAATTTGTTATTGTATTCTTTGAAAATTTGCTGGTTTATAGCCATTCCTTAGGCCCAAATGAAAAACCAGCACCCTATTGAATATATAAGCAAATCCTTAGGTCTAAAATCACAAATAATGTATGTATATGAAATATAACTCTTGGAAATAGTCTATACAATGAAAAAATGGGGTTCTTACCTTGCACATGCACTCTTCATCATTAAGACAAATCAGAAAAGTATCAAATATATGTGGGACCAAAAACTCAACACCAACTTCCACCTGGTCTGGGTTTTTAACCTATTGGGTTTTGAGTTTGAAATTAAGTATAAGAAGGGATCTTCAAACCTATTTATTGATGCCTTGTCTTGGAAGGAAAGTGATGAATTGTTGGCATTAAATCTTAGAAATTATGGTATTAATTTATTAGAATATATTCAACTTGCTTGGGAACAAGATTCCAACCTCAAGTCTATTATTATTGATTTGAAAAAAAATATCCTTCTTCCAATGCTAAGTGATCTTAGCATAGGAATGGATTAAAAAGGAAATGAAAACTAGTGATTGGTTCTAATCAAAATATAAAAGAGTCTATCTTACAATGGTTACATAGCTAAGCCTTAAGGGACCATTATGACAGAGATGTGACTAATAACAGAGTCATGTCTCTTTTCTATTGGAAATGCATGACTAAAAAATCATCAACATTGTCAAGAAACCGTGGTACTTGTCAAGAGAAAAAAGTTGACTTAGTTGCTTACCCTGGTCTATTGTAGCTTCTTCGTATTCCAAATCAAATATGGACTCATATCAACATGGACTTTGTGGAAGGGATTCCTAATTCTGTTGGTAAACAGGTAATCTTTGTGGTGGTTGATAGACTCAACAAGTATGCACATTTCATAGCTCTATCTCACCATTATACTTTCCTAGATGTAGCATAGTTATTCTTATATAATGTGTTCACGCTTTATGGGTTTCCTGAAACTATCACAAGTTACAGAGATCCTATCTTCCTGAGCAAATTTCGGTATGAATTTTTCAAGCTCCAAAGTGCGGCACTGCATAAATCTACTGCCCACCACCCTTAATATGATGGATAAATTGGGGTGGTGAATAAATGCTTGGAAACCTACTTAAGATGTATGTCTTATGACAAACCAAACCAATTGTTTAAGCGACTATCTTTGGGTCAATGGTGGTATTACACCAATTATCATTCATCCATTCATACCACTCCTTTTAAGATAGTGTATGGACAACCTCCTGCTATCCACCATTCTTATTTTCTTGGCTCATCTTCCAACCTAACTGTGGATAATTCCTTAATTGTAAGGGAAGAATCAATTAAACTTCTCAAATTCCATCTTCTTCGAGCTCAAAATAGAATGACTCAATAAGCCAACAAACAAAAAAGTGACATAGTTTTCGATATTGGTGATTATGTACCTCAAACTCGAACCTTACAAAAAAGTTTCTTTGAAACAACTGATAGAGTTAGTTGTTAATTGTTTGTCAATTTGTTTAATAAGTCCTAGTATTTAGGAGGACCTATTCTTTAGGAGTTTAGTTAGTGTTTTGATTATTTCCACTGCACTATAGGGCTGTTAGATGCAGTTGCTATTTATTCTTTCAGTCACATTGCATTGAAGATATATAGCCCCAGTTTGCTATAATTTAATAATATCTCCTTTTCAATTGCTATAACAGTTTCTAAGTTTTAACAATTGGTATCAGAGCTCTGTAAAGGGCCTGGTTGTGTGAAAAGGTATGAGTGAAACAGAAAGAGAGAGAGAGCAGAATGTCAACATCAGAGAGGTTTCTGCAACCGTCCATCCCAAAATCCGATGGCCATTACGATTTTTGGGCGATGACGATGGAGAACTTTCTGAGAAATAAGGAGATGTGGAGTCTGGTGGAGGAAGGAATACCGGCGCCGGCAATTGGGACATCGTCAGCAAATGAGGCATAGAGGAAGATGGTGGAGGAAGCCAAAATCAAAAATTTGAAGGTCAAAAACTATATATTCCAGGCAATAGATAGACAAATTCTAGAGACAATTCTCGACAAAGGGACGTCGAAGGCAATCTGGAATTCAATGAAGCAAAAGTATCATGGATCCACTAAGGTGAAAATGGCTCAACTTCAGGCTAAGAAGAGAGTTTGAACTTCTCGCCATGAAAGAAGGAGAAAAGGTATACAGTTACCTAGGTCGAACCTTGTCTATAGTAAACAAAATGAAGTCGAATGGCGATACAGTAGAGCAGAGTACAGTGGTCAGTAAGGTAATTAGATCTTTAAATCCTAAATTCAATTATGTTGTTTGTTCAATAGAGGAGTCAAATGATTTAAGTACGTTAAGCATCGATGAATTGCACGGGAGCTTGTTGGTTCAAGAACAGAGGATGCAGCGCTATCATGAGGAGGAACATCTGTTGAAAGTGGCTCATGAAGACAGAGCAGTCAGGGGAAGAGGTCGAGGCGCATTTAGAGGAGGATGTGGTCGAGGTAGAGGAAGACAACCTATAATCAAAGCAACCATTGAGTGTTTCAAATGTCATTAGTTGGGACACTTTCAATATAAATGTCCTGATTGGGAAAAGAAAGCAAATTATGTCGAGTTAAAAGAAGAAGAGGATCTTTTGTTGATATCATATGTAGAGTATCATGAAACAAAGAGGGACAAGGTGTGGTTCCTCGACTCAGGATGCAGTAATCATATGACCGGGAATAAAGAATGGTTCCTTGATCTGGAAGAAGAGTTTAGCCAAATAGTAAAACTCGGGAATGACACAACAATGGCGGTGTTTGGAAAAGGAAGCATAAGAGTGGAAGTGAATGGCATAACCCAGGTGATTTCTGATGTTTACTATATTCCTGAGCTTAAAAAAAATTATTAAGCTTGGGATCACTTCAAGAGAAGGGAATAGCAATCTTGATTCAAAATGGGACTTGCAAAGTGTTTCACCTTAAGAGAGGTTTGATTATGCAAAGTGATATGAGTGGAAACAGAATGTTCTTTGTGTTAGCCTCCATGGAAACAAAGAGCTCTATGTGCTTAAAGACTGAAGGAGTGGCTGAAAAAGAAGCTCACATATGGCACTGCCAGTTTGGGCACTTGAATCACAAGGGATTGAGAATGTTGTCTATTAACAAGATGGTAATTGGTTTACCTTTGCTAAAAAATCCAGAGAAGATATACACAACATGTTTTTCTGGAAAGCAACATAGAGAGCCCATACCCAAGAAAAGCTTATGGAGGGCATCAAAACCGCTTTAGCTAATCCATTCAGATATTTGTGGTCCTATTACGCCAACTTCTAGAAGCAACAAGAGGTACGTTTTAAGTTTTATCGATGACTTTACTCGTAAAACTTGGGTCTATTTCTTGCATGAAAAATCAGAAGCTTTTGTCACATTCAAAAACTTCAAGGCTTGTGTTGAAAAGGAGACAGGCGCATACATAATATGTTTGAGGACAGACAGGGGTGGTGAGTTTAACTCAAATGAGTTTGAAGAATTTTGTCCATCACAAGGCATCAGTAGGCAATTGACATCAGCCTATACCCCCCCCAGTAGAACGGCGTTTCCGAGAGGAAGAACAGGACAATAATGAATGTTGTCCGATCCATGCTAAGTGAGAAAAAAGTTCCCAAAACTCTCTGGCTGGATGTTGTGCGGTGGTGTGTGCATATTCAAAATCAATGTCCAACAGCAGCAGTTCAGAATACAACACCGGAAGAGGCATGGAGTGGTAAGAAACCAGTGGTGGAGTATTATCGAATCTTCGGTTGTGTATCACATGTCCATGTGCCAAATCAAAAAAGGAGCAAGTTGGATGATAAGAGCAAAAAATGTATTTTTTTAGGTGTCAGTGAAGAATCAAAAGCTTGGAGATTATGTGATCCAGTTTCGAAGAAAATCATCATCAGCGGAGATATAATTTTTAAAGAAGAAGAAAGCTGGGATTGGGGAAGAACACACAAGGAGATCAAAGGGGATATAATAGAATATGGTGATGGTATCATTGAAGATGAAAGTCATGATCAGATTAAAGAAGAAAGTGGAAGCTTATGAAACAGGGGAAGGACTTTTAGAGGAAGAGAATCTCAATGTAATGTTGGCAGTCACTGATCCTGTTACATTTGAAGAAGAAAATAAAAGCAAGAAATGGAGGGAGGCAATGTCAGCAGAAATTAAGGCCATAGAAAAGAATCATACTTGGAAGCTTACAGTATTGCCTAAAGGAGTCAAGCCTATCGGAGTTAAGTGGGTGTTCAAGACTAAGCGTAATGAAGTTGGAGAAATAGAGAAATTTAAAGCAAGATTGGTTGCAAAAGGGTATGTGCAAAGTCATGGAATAGATTACACTAAAGTATTTGCTCCGGTGGTGAGGCTTGACACCATTCGTGTGATACTTTCAATGGCTGCTCACATCAGTTGGGAGGTCTTTCAACTCGATGTAAAGAGTGCCTTTCTTAATGGTGAACTCAAGGAGGAAGTGTTTGTGCAGAAGACAGAGGGATTCATTAAAAAGGGAGAAGAAGAGAAAGTCTACAAGTTGAGGAGAGCACTTTACAGACTAAAACAGGCACCACGAGCGTGGTATAGCAGAATTGAAGTCTACTTTGTGCATGAAGGGTTTGAAAGATGTCCAAATGAGCACACCTTGTTCACCAAGATAAAAGGAGGTAAAATTTTGATAGTTAGCCTATATGTTGATGATTTGATTTTTATCGGGAATGATAGAAGCATGTGTGACGAGTTTAAACAGTGTTCGAATGGAATATTCATATGCCAGAGAAGGTATGCATGGGAAGTATTAGAAAGGTTTGGTATGGAAAATAGCAATGCAATCAAGAACCCAATAGTGCCAGGTACAAAGTTGTACAAAGATGAGGATGGAGTTGGAGTTGATGAAACTTTATACAAGCAAATGGTTGGAAGCCTCGTGTATTTGACTGCGACTAAGCCTGACTTAATGTATGGTGTTAGCTTGATAAGCAGGTTCATGACAAGTCCTACTATGTCACATTGGCTCGCAGCAAAGAGAATTTCGAGGTACTTAAAAGGTACAGCAGATCATGGAATTTTCTACAAAAAGGGGGATATCAGCTTGAAACTTTTGGCATTTACAGATAGTGATTATGCCGGTGACTTGGATGATTGAAGAAGCACATCTGGATTCGTATTTATGTTAGGAGCTGGAGCTATTTCATGGTTATTAAAGAAACAACTGGTGGTTGCTCTGTCTACTACAGAGGCAGAATATATAGTTGCGACGATGTGCGGTTGTCAGTGTGTTTGGCTCAGGAGGATATTGGAGAAACTTGGGATTGAAGAGAAGACTAGTACGGTGATCATGTGTGATAACAGTTCCACCATACAGTTATCAAAGAATCCGGTGTTTCATGGCAAGAGTAAGCACATTGATGTAAGATTTCACTTCCTTAGAGACTTGGTGAATGATAGAGTCATTAAACTGAGCTACTGCAACACTCAATAACAAATTGCCGACATTATGACAAAGCCACTGAAATTAGAGCAGTTTGAGAAGCTTCGCAGCATGCTTGGAGTGACTGAAGTTATAGTAGAAAGCTAAGATACATTAGTTTAAGGGAGGGAATTGTTAGAACATAGTTTGATTCTACAACCCTTGATTAAAGTTTTGATGATAACAAAATATAAAGAATAAATAAATTCAAAGGCATATATATAGAACAAATATGCTTCTCAAAATTATGTTTTATATATACAGAAGTTCTGATGGAATCAGCATCAGAAGATCATATCAGCATCAGAAGATCAATAACATGTGCTACACGCTGAAGCTACCAGATCATACGCTGAAGCCTGATGACCAGAATCTGCGCATAAAACACTCTGACTCTGATCAAAGATATTTACCAAGTCATCAGCACTCAGAAGCGTCAGCATCAGTTAAAGCAAAGAACACTCTGATTACCATAAGCAGAGAACACGCTGAAGCGTTACTAAGCATTCAAGACAGATTAATTACCAACGGCTTTATTCAAGACAAGATCTTCTCAAAAAGGAAAGAACGTTATTATCATTGAAAGTGCTTTATGGATAACAACGTATCTTTGCCTTGGCTATATAAACAAGTCTGTGTGAGAAAAGACTACGCATAATACGCACGCACTCATAATTTGCTAAGCTTTCCAACCACGCTTACTCAAACGCTCTAGCAAATCCAGTTTCATTCTAAGCTTAAATTTGTGTATTATCACAGTTGTGGTATACTGTTTTATTAGAAAACATTAAACACATTATTGTTCAATTATTTGTAAAGAGAATTCCTTGAGATAAACCGGTGTGTGGTTACACTCAAGAAGGCTTTAACAGTTGTTAAAGTGGCTGTGTAATCCTTTGAAAATAGTGGATTAAGACCTCGTTGGAGAGAGGAGAAATCACCTTGACGGGTGGACTGGAGTAGTTTGAGATCAAATGAACCAGGATAAAAATACAGTGTTGTTTAAGCTTTTGATTTAAGTTTTACAATTCAACCCCCCTTCTTGTGTTTTTCACATCTTCAATTGGCATCAGAGCGCCTGGTTTTGAGCTTATAACACTTAACCGTGTCAGTACAAGATCCAGCGTCAGAAAAACACAATGGCAGGACCAAATCAAAACATCAGCAATGACAACAATGAAGAAAGAGACAGATTCAGTGGCAAACCTCCAGTCTTTAATGGAGAGAACTTTGACTACTGGAAAGACAGAATTGAGAGTTTCTTTATGGCCCATGATGCTGATCTGTGGGACATGGTGACTGATGGATACATGCACCCAGTGGATGGAAGTGGTCAGAAGATTGACAGGAAAACAATGTCTGATCAGCAAAAGCGTGAGTTCAGAAATCATCACAAGGCCAGAACAATTCTTCTCAGCGCCATCTCTTATTCAGAATATGAAAAGATATCTAACAGAGACACTGCAAAGAATATGTTTGACTCTCTGAGAATGACGCATGAAGGCAACATTCAAGTCAAAGAAACCAAAGCTCTTACGCTCATTCAGAAGTATGAGGCATTCAAGATGGAAGAGAGTGAATCAATAGAAACTGTGTTTTCAAGATTTCAAATTCTCGTTGCTGGTCTAAAAGTTCTTGACAAAGGGTATTCTACTACTGATCACGTTAAGAAGATCATCAGAAGCTTGCCAAAACAATGGAGGCCAATGGTCACAGCGCTTAAGCTAGCCAAGGATCTCAACAAAATCTCTCTGGAGGAACTTGTCAGCTCCCTCAGAAGTCACGAGATAGAGCTAGAAGCAGATGAACCTCAAAAGCAAGGTAAGCCATTAGCTTTAAAATCTAACAGAAAATATGACTCAAAAGTTTTACAGGCTGTGGAAGAAACCTCTGATGGGTCCTCATCAGAAGAAGATGAACTGTCTCTCCTCTCCAGAAGGGTTAACCAATTATGGAAGCAGAGGCAGAGGAAGTTCAGGAATCCCAGAAGATCAGAAAATCAGAATGAATCTTTCTCCAGATATAGAAGGTCAGAATCCTCCTATGGACACAGAAGATCTGAAGGTTCTTCAGGAAACAGAAAGCCAAACAATAAAGACATCATCTGCTATGAATGTAACGAGCAAGGGCACTACAAAAGTGATTGCCCAAAGCTTCAGAAGGAAAATCCCAAAAAGAAGTTTGGCAAGGAAAAGAAGAAAAGTCTCATGGCTACATGGGATGATTCTGACACATCTGAAGTTGACTCAGAATCAGATGATGAAAGAGCAAACATAGCTCTCATGGCAAACATAACAGAAGACAGTGAAGCTTCTGAGTCAGACTCTGAATCAGATACAGAAGAGGTATTCCCTGACTTTACTATAAACTTTACTAAGGCTGAACTAGCTGAAAGTCTTAATGAAATTCTGGAAAGATATCAGCAGATCAGAATCAAATTCAGAAACCTGAAAAGGAATCTTGCATCTGACTCTGATAAGACTGAGAGTCTCAAATTGGAGAATTCTGAGTTAAAAGATAAAATTTCAAAATTAGAAAACCAATTGCAAAACTCTCAGAAGGAAACAATCCCTGAAACTCCCAGCAGTGCTGATGAGATCATCAAGGAGTATGATCACAGCTTTCAGAAGTTTCTAGCTAAAAACATAGACAGAAGCAAAATGGCTTCAATGATCTATGGAGTTAGCAGAAATGGCAGAAAAGGGATAGGATATCAAGGTAAGGTACCTACACCAAAAAATGCCATGGATTTAGTTATAAAACGTACTTCACTTGATTCACACTTTATATATGGGCACACACATGACATAAAATATACAAGTAGTGATTACTCTGTCAAACCAAAATTCAACCAGAGTTTTGGTAAAACTAACAAATTAGGACCCAAGAAAATATGGGTACCTAAGGATAAAATAATACATGTGGCAGATATATTTAATAGCAAAGAAAAAACACCAATCATGGTACCTGGACTCTGGCTGCTCACGACACATGATGGGAAGAAGACATATGTTCCAAAGCCTGGAACTTAAGCCTGGAGGCCATGTAGGCTTTGGAGGCAATCAGAGAGGAAAGATCATTGGCTCTGGAATAGTAGGTAATGGAAATCTCCCCTCTATAAGTAATGTTTTACTAGTTTATGGATTAATGCATAATCTGTTATCCATAAGTCAATTAAGTGATAACGGTTATGATATAATCTTCAATCAAAATTCATGCAAAGCTTTTAGTCAGAAAGATGGGACTATCCTATTTAATGGAAAGAGGAAAAACAACATTTATAAAATAAAACTTTCTGAACTAAAAAGTCAGAATGTAAAGTGTCTTCTGTCTGTTAACAACGAGCAATGGATCTGGCACAAAAGATTGGGACATGTTAGTATGAGAAGAATATCTCAGATTAACAAACTCAATCTGGTCAGAGGACTTCCTAACCTGAAGTTCAATTCAGATGCTCTGTGTGAAGCATGTCAGAAAGGCAAGTTTGCAAAACCAGCTTTCAAATCCAAAAACGTTGTTTCCACCTCCAAATCATTAGAACTTCTGCACATTGACTTATTTGGACCAGTTAAAACTGCTTCAGTCAGTGGCAAGAAGTATGGGTTAGTAATCGTAGATTACTATAGCAGATGGACATGGGTAAAGTTCTTAAGACACAAGGATGAGTCACACTCTGTGTTTGTCACCTTCTGCAACCAAGTTCAGAATGAAAAAGGATCTTAGAATCGTCAAAGTCAGAAGTGATCATGGTGGAGAATTTGAAAACAAAGATTTTGAGTCACTCTTTAATGACAAAGGCATTCTGCCTGATTTCTCTTGTCCTAGAACTCCCCAGCAAAATGGAATTGTAGGACGAAAGAACAGAACATTGCAAGAAATAGCCAGAACCATGATCAACGAGACTAACGTTGCTAAGATCTTCTGGGCAGAGGCAATAAACAAAGTGTGTTACATTCAGAATAGAATCTCCATAAGACCTATTCTGGAAAAGACTCCATATGAATTGTGGAAGAACAGAAAGCCCAACATTTCCTATTTTCACCCATTTGGTTGTACATGTTTTATTCTCAATACAAAAAATTATTTGAACAAGTTTGACTCTAAAGCACAAAAATGTATTATGTTAGGATACTCTGAACGCTCAAGAGGGTATAGAGTATACAATACAGAAACACGGATTGTGGAAGAGTCAATCAGTGTTCGTTTTGATGATAAGCTTGACTCTCAAAAGTCAAAGCAGAATGAATTCCTTGCAGGTATGGAAGTTGAACTCACAGGTACTGAAGACAAGTCATCAGAAGCTCTTAACAGAGACACTCCCTCAACATCAGAAAGAGTCACTACAAGCAATCCAGCACCTTCTATTGATCAACTTCAGAAAAGACTATCCAGAAGCAGCATGGATAACCCAGAAGAAACAATCTTAGGAAGAAAGGAAGATCCAATCAGAACAAGATCTAGCTTCAGAAACTCTGAAGAATCCCTAATGGGATTGGTTTCTCTAATTGAACCAACAACAAATGATGAAGCACTTCTGGACAATGACTGGATTCTAGCAATGCAAGAGGAGCTAAATCAATTCACAAGAAATGACGTATGGGATCTAGTTCCTAAACCAAAAGGATTCAACGTCATTGGAACAAAATGGGTGTTCAGAAACAAACTGAATGAACAAGGTGAAGTCATCAGAAACAAAGCACGATTGGTAGCACAAGGTTATAGTCAGCAAGAGGGGATAGACTATACAAAAACCTTTGCTCCAGTCGCCAGGTTAGAATCTATCAGACTCTTAATCTCATTTGCTGTTAATAAAGGCATCACTCTGTATCAGATGGATGTTAAGAGTGCATTCTTAAATGGCTATATAGAAGAAGAGGTATATGTGCACCAACCCCCTGGTTTTGAAATTTCCAAAAATCCAGAATATGTTTTCAAACTTAAGAAGTCACTATATGGTTTGAAACAAGCTCCCAGAGCTTGGTATGAAAGACTAAGTAACTTTCTGTTAGAAAAGGAATTCACCAGAGGGAAAGTGGACACAACCTTGTTCTGTAAGACAATTAAGAATGACATTCTAGTATGTCAGATTTATGTTGATGACATCATATTTGGATCTACTAAACCCTCTCTGGGAAGAAAGTTTGCTAAATGTATGCAGGCAGAATTTGAGATGAGCCTAATGGGGGAACTAAAATTCTTTCTGGGCATTCAGATTAATCAAACCCCAGAAGGAACTTACATTCATCAGAGAAAATATGTCATAGAACTTATGAAGAAATTTGATCTCTCAGAATGTAAGCCATCAAAGATTCCAATGCATCCCACGTGCATTCTGGAAAGAGAAGAGGTAAGTAAAAAGGTAGAACAGAAGGTCTACATAGGTATGATTGGTTCTCTTCTCTATCTGACGGCTTCAAGGCCTGACATTTTATTCAGTGTTTGCATTTGTGCTAGATTCCAATCAAAACCTAGAGAATCTCACTTAACAGTAGTTAAGCAAATTTTCAAGTATCTAAAAGGTACTACTAATCTGGGTTTATTGTATAGAAAATCAAGTGATTACAGCTTAGTAGGATATTGTGATGCTGATTTTGCAGGAGACAGAGTAGAATGCAAAAGCACTTCTGGAAGCTGCCAGTTTCTGGGAGAAAATCTGATCTCATGGTCCAGCAAAAGATAATCCACAATTGCTCTATCAACAGCAGAAGCTGAATACATAGCAGCAGCTGGATGAAACACACAAATGCTCTGGATGAAAAGTCAACTTGAGGACTTCCAGATATTTGAGAGTAACATTCCTATCCTCTGTGACAATACTATTGCTATTTGTCTCAGCAAAAATCCTATTTTGCATTCTAGGGCTAAGCATATAGAAATAAAACATCATTTTATTAGGGACTATATTCAGAAAGGGATTTTAAACTTAAAATTTATTAACACAGACCATCAATGGGCTGATATTTTTACAAAACCTCTTTCTGAAGATAGGTTCAACTTCATTCTGAAACATCTCAGCATGAAGCTCTGCCCATAATAAAATTGTTTTGATTCCATATCTTAACCTTCAGAACTTTGTTTATTTTTCTGTGAACTACTGATCAATCTCTCTTCAGATCTTTAGAAGCACAGATTGTATCAGAATCTATCCATGAAGATCTGAGCGTTTCATTTCAAGGATAGAAATGTGTTGTTCACTCAAGCAAACAAGTGTCATCCAGTCATCAGCTACTTTCTGAGGCTGAACACGCGTTCACGTTTCTGAAAAGGCAAAAGCGCTGATTGGATGCATTGAGACACATGTCATGGGTAACCGTTCCAATATCTTTCTAAATCCCCTAAAATCAGCTATCATTAAATGCTAATAATCATTATAATTTAATTCTCTCTCTTACGTTTATGTTTTCAAAATTGTTTAGAAATCTATTTAAACACACTTCACACCATTCACACACTTTTACCTTCACTTTCATTTTCTCTCAAACTTACTGATTTCAGTTTTCATACTTTCTCAAAACCCTTTCAATTTCTTCAATACCTTCGTATGAACATGGCTTCTTCCAGCATTCCTACTTCAAGTTCCCAGAAAACAGTTTCATCTGAACAATACGAAGAACCCCACAGAATGCTTCTCACTCCAATCAAAAACCTAGAAGTTCTGTCAGAATTGATCGTGGATTTCAACAGTCTTCAAGAGAATGGGTTCAATCTCTCTGAAGAAGTTAAAGCTCAAGGCTGGGAAAAGTATTTTGACAGATTGGTGGGTCCAACATTCCCTATTCTGGTAAAGGAATTTTGGATTCACGCTTCATCTTCCAACCATCAAGTTACATCTTACATCATGGGGAAGAAGATTGTTATTACTGAGGACCTCATTGCACGCTTAATAGGCTACAGTGGTGGTGGTGTTCGTTGCATTGACATGGCAGAAAGGTGCGCTGATGCTGCCCTAATTGCAAGGGAAATATTCACTTTGGGGCTTCCCTCCAGCAAGATAAGGGACTTAAAAGATCATCACAGAATTTGGGCCAAGATCATTTTGGGATGCATAAACCACATGAAGCCTACCAGCTCTCCTGATTACATTAATATTGATCAGAAATTTCTGATCTACTTCATCTCTCAGAAGGTCAAGATAAACCTGGTTCATCTTCTGTTTAACCATCTGAAGACCAGTGTTAAGGAAACCAGAGAAGAGGAGCGAACAAAAAGGGATTGGATACCACTTGGAAGACTTATATCAGATATTCTAACAGAGAATAAGCTGATTGATCACCTTACAGAGGCTCAGGAAATCAGCTCTTTGGAAGCTACTGTTGGCAAACAGTTGAATGCTAAGAATCTGAAGAAAATGAAGTTGATTGAGAACATTAAGAAGGAACCCAGCGTCACTCCTTTTGTTGCAATCTCCAGCAGAAGAGTCCCTCTGGACAACTTCCCTCTGTTCTCAGAAATTGATTCTAAACCAGATATAATACTCAGATATCTGGATGCTTGCAAGGCTGATGGTACAACACCAAATCTGAATATTCAAGATCTTCAGCAGAAGGCTCCAGAAGTTGTGCTGAAGAAAACCAAGAAAAGGAAAGTTGTAGCAGAAGGATCCTCCCAGCAGACTCCTAAAAAGAGAGGTAATCCTTCTTCTGTAACTGTTTTAGATTCAATTGTTGTATCAACATCTATCCCAATTTCCACTCAATCTGAAAACCCCACACCACAAACTTTTGATGACTTTGACATTGACTTTGACCCCTCTGAATCATTAACTCTTAGAAGATCTCGCTCCCAACCTCAAAATCCAAATATTGATGAAACCCAACAAGAACTTGAAAAATTTCTTTCTGATATAGACCAACACACTTCTGCTCCCACTCCAGAAAATCCAAATCTTGAAACTACCGCAGAACCACAACCAGAAATTCCCATCTCACCACAACCAGAAATTCCACTCTCTCCAGAACCAGAAATCCCACTACCTCTATCTCCTCAACCAGAAATTAATCCACCTTCTCCATAACTAGAACCATTTCAACCAGAAGTTCAAACTTCTGAGACTCAACCTTCAGAACCAGAACCAGAACCAGAACCAAACCAAACGGTTGATTCTGATACCATTCCTATTCCTGGAATCACAGAACCTCTGGCCATTCATTTTCCCTTTGGCACCATTGTGAATTTTCCCCAACTTCCCTCTTCACCAGAATTAACTCCACCAAATTCCCCATCAAGTCCAATCATAATTCCTGACTCTCCCACTCCCTCGCCAAAGAACAATCCAGAAGACAACATCAAGACTGTTATTGACTTAACAGTTTTTGAACGTCTTGCTGCCATCAACCACAAAATTGCTATCCCAAAACCAAAACATCCAGATGTTGGTACCAGCATATTGAACTTTGAAACAGAAGTACAGAAGTGGATCACTTCTCTGAAACAAGCTAGTCTTGAGTTGGTCGATCCTGCTGCATCAGACTACCTTTGGATAAAGTTCAAAAGATGGGTATGCTCTGAAACCTTTAAGTTGCAAGAACAGAGCTACGGACAAGCTCAACAGAACTTCAGCAATCTACTGAAAGAAATTGAAGGTCCAGTTCTGAGCAAGCTGCTGAAGGAAGAAGTTCTCCCTCTGGACATTGCTCCCTGGTCTGAACATCGTCCAGCATCCAAAGTTCAACCTGCTGAAGAACAGATGGTTCCTGCTGAAGACCTGGGTCAAGCAGAAGATATTGCAGAAAGCTCTGAGAAGCATCTTGTTTCTGAAGATCCTCAAGCTTCCTCCCTTGACAGGCAGACTCTAGAAGACTTGAAAAGATCTGATATGCTGATGAATGAAAGAATGGATAAACAGGACAGCAAAATTGATGCAATAGCCAGCATGTTAACCCAGCAACAGGAAACCAACACCCAGATTAAGAGCATGTTGGAGGTTTTGTTCACACGTCTTCCTCCTCCCTCTTAGAATTTCCTTGTTTTTTTTCTCACTTGTTTATCTGTAATATTTTTACATTTATTCTGAACTTATCATTGCTTCTGATTTTGAATATAAATGCATTTTGACTCTGATTATTTGTTCTTTTTGATAACTGACAAAAAGGGGGAGAAAGAATGATATTTTTCAATAACGGATTACTATGACATAAGTCTCAAACATTCTGATCTATTTAAATTTTGTCTCTTCTGAAAAGCTTACAGGTACAAAATTCTGACGAAAGATACAGTAAAGTACAATAAAGTTTTTATGCTCAAAGACTCATGGAATTAAAGGGAAGTAATCAACTCAGGGGGAGTTTTCTCTTCTTAGCTCTGATACTTTTTATTCTTTATTTTTAATTGAAAAAAAATCTGGTTTTTGTCATCATCAATAAGGGGGAGATTGTTAGAACATGTTTGATTCTACAACCCTTGATTAAAGTTTTGATGATAACAAAATATAAAGAATAAATAAATTCAAAGGCATATATATAGAACAAATATGCTTCTCAAAATTATGTTTTATATATACAGAAGTTCTGATGGAATCAGCATCAGAAGATCATATCAGCATCAGAAGATCAATAACATGTGCTACACGCTGAAGCTACCAGATCATACGCTGAAGCCTGATGACTAGAATCTGCGCATAAAACACTCTGACTCTGACCAAAGATCTTTACCAAGTCATCAGCACTCAGAAGCGTCAGCATCAGTTAAAGCAAAGAACACTCTGATTACCATAAGCAGAGAACACTCTGAAGCGTTACTAAGAATTCAAGACAGATTAATTACCAACGGCTTTATTCAAGACAAGATCTTCTCAAAAAGGAAAAAACGTTATTATCATTGAAAGTGCTTTATGGACAACAACGTATCTTTGCCTTGGCTATATAAACAAGTCTGTGTGAGAAAAGACTACGCATAACACGCACGCACTCATAATTTGATAAGCTTTCCAACCAGGCTTACTCAAACGCTCTAGCAAATCCAGTTTCATTCTAAGCTTAAATTTGTGTATTATCACAGTTGTGGTATACTGTTTTATTAGAAAACATTAAACACATTATTGTTCAATTATTTGTAAAGAGAATTCCTTGAGATAAACCGGTGTGTGGTTACACTCAAGAAGGCTTTAACAGTTGTTAAAGTGGTTGTGTAATCCTTTGAAAATAGTGGATTAAGACCTCGTTGGAGAGAGGCGAAATCACCTTGACGGGTGGACTGGAGTAGTTTGAGATCAAACGAACCAGGATAAAAATACAGTGTTGTTTAAGCTTTTGATTTAAGTTTTACAATTCAACCCCCCTTCTTGTGTTTTTCACATCTTCAGGAATGATAGAGTTAGTTGTTAATTGTTTGTCAGTTTGTTTAATAAGTCCTAGTATTTAGGAGGACCTATTCTTTAGGAGTTTAGTTAGTGTTTTGATTATTTCCACTGTATTATAGGGCTGTTAGATGTAGTTTCTACTTATTCTCCCAGACACATTGTATTGAAGTATATATAGCCTCAGTTTGCTATCATTTAATAATATCTCCTTTCCAATTTCTATAATCGTTTCTGAGTTTTAACGACAACATGCCATCCATAAGCTGCTGCCAAAATTCTACGGTCTATTTCTCATTGAGGATAACATTGGTTCAACTGCCTATCAATTGAAACATCCTCCATATGCAGCCATACACAATATTTTTCATGTTTCACAACTTAAACTATGCCCAAACCCTTAAGGACAAACTGTTCAACATCTACCTGCACCATCAGCTCAGGTTGAAAAGAGTCATATTACAATCCTTGACAAGAAGATGATCAAGTGTGGATGCATAGCATCCACTAAATTCTTAGTACAATGGAAGGACTTACCTATGGACAAAGAAACCGGGGAGTTCTACTATGATTTGTTGAAGAAATTTCCTGATTTTCACCCAAGAGGACATTGGTGTTGCTAAGGGGAGGGTATTGTGATATGATTGTTGGGTTTGATCTCTCTTCCTATTTGGCCTATTTGGAGAAAGACTCAAATATGAATAGCCATTTGTATCACTTATTTAAGTGTAGAGTGTCAATTTAGGGTTAAGTAGAATAAAGAGAAAATAAGGATTTAAAAGAGAGAAAAAAGAAAGAAATCTATTCCCGTTTTTTCTGCATTAGTCTCACTAAATCGACGATCCTCAATTCGTTAGTTATTAGGATGAGCTCAAATTTGGAGCACATGTTTGCAACACATGTACCTACCTTTTGATCGTTCATAATTTCAAAACAAATTTTGAGCTGAGAGATATCTGCTTCACACTGAATTTGCAGATTTGGATAATTTTTTGATTTTTTTTATTCTTATTTGTAAACTAGTTTGCTTTGTGATTTGCAGTTGTTATCATTATTTTGTGAATCACTTTAAGACTCTCTTGTATCCTCAATTGATTATAGTAGAGTTATTTCTTTAGTTTGGATGCCTTGTGGTTTTTACTCTCATATTGAAAGGTTTTCCACGTTAAAAATATCGGTGTTCTTTTGTGCCTTTATTAGTTTGATTTGTCGTCTTATGTTTTTTATTGATCCTCAAAGTTTATAAAAATGAGGAGAATTTTATATCCGATGTATATCGATCTATTATTGTGTTTTAATTTTCCATCAAGGATTTCAATTAATTTATCTTTTCTTTAGTTTTTGTTTTCCTATTTTTGTCATTTTATGTGAGGTGCCAGATCTACTAGATTTTCCAGCACATGATTAGTTATTTTCCTTGGCTTTTGATTGATTGTTGTATAACCAATTTAGTCTTTTATAGCCGTTGAAGCTCATGCATGAAACAATCATTCCTCATTAAAACAAATTCTTCTTCCTATTAACTTACTCATGCATAGTGTGATTCAATTCCATGATGTGATATTAATCTATTTTTACTTCCGACTTAGAATTCGAGTATTATCGATAGCTCCATAATATCTAAAATTGAAATAAATTGGATATTAGATGAAGAGGGTTTTGGAGATTTATTTTCATTTAAAAATCAAAATCTCCTAATTTTCACTACACCAGAAAGGGTTTTAGGCAGCGCACCTTAGACAACGATTTATTCCAAAAGCGCTACTATAAGTTAAATAAAAAATAAAACTTGGAAAGTATTAATGAAATTATGCAAAAGTGCTGCTAAAAGGCCCACTTTAGGCAACGCTTTTCCAAAGCGCTGCTAAAAGGTCCACTTTAGAAAGCGCATCTCCAAACGCCCACATTAGACAGCGCTTCTTAGAAGCGCTGCTAAAGGCCTATATTAGAAAGCGCTTCTTCAAAGTGCTGCTAAAAGGCTCACCTTAGACAAAACTTCTTAAAAGTGCTGCTAAAGGCCTACGTATGAAGCGCTAAAACGCTGCTAAAAGGCCCACCTTAGACATCGCTTCTTAAAAGCGCTGCTAAAGGCCTACGTATGAAGCAATGCTAAAGGCCCATATTAGAAAGCGCTGCTAAAGGCCCACATTAGACAGCGCTTCACAAAACCGCTGCCTAAAGTCCTGTTACTAAAAAAAATAAAACACGCCCAAACACAAAGTAACGTTAACATTTCCATAAGCTCTTCTCACACGAACCCTCTTTGCTCTCGCCCAAGACCATTCAATGCCTGAAGTTCTCTTTTTTTCGTTTCCATCTAAACAATAATCTCTCCTATTTGTTCCACATCATTCAAGGTTCTCATTTTTCTTCCATTCAAGACCATTTCATCCTTTCTTCCATTCACAACCAAGGTTCTCTTCTCCTCTAGGTATGATTTTTAATATATTTGATAATGTTGATATATAATGTTGCATTTGGTTTAGTTAATAGTGTTGATTTAGTGATGATAATGTTTATGTTGTGTTTTGTGTGGCATGTAAGGTGTTTGTGAAAATGTCACAATGAGTTTTGCATGTAAAGTGTTTGTGTAAATGTCACAATGAATATTGCATGTATTGAATGAGAGAAAATATGTTCCTATACAATTAATCGAGCTATACATTTTGGTTTAAGAGGTTGTCGTAATAACACTTATAGTGTTGACATTGAAAGCACTTCACATATAATTGAAAATAAAATTGAAAGAACTCATATAGTTGATGGTGTAAAGTTGATAATATAAGTGATTATTTAATGATAATGTAAAGTTGAAACGATATTCACATAAGTTGATAATTTAAGCGCTTGATTTATATGTCGCGTTATTTGCATAAGATATAGTCGAGAACCATTCATGGGGCAGCAATTCATCTTTTACCGTTTCTTTGAGATTCAGATAAATTTATTTTGTAATTTGATTTAAATTTGAAAGTTCGCATGGTTGTGACATCGGTTGCTTTCCCATTTTGTTTCAAATCTTCTTGAGTTGAAACTATTGAGCATTCATAACTTGTTATAGTTGCTTCTCGGTGTTTGTTTAATCGAATAAATCATGTGTTGAAATCAATTTTCCATGTTCGATTCTTAAATTGTGTAACAAAATGAGTTCTTTGATTTTATTTTTATTTGAGGATTGGTATCATGACTTTATTCTCAACTCTATGCATTTTCAATGTTAGTGTGCTTACTAAAAAGTTGGTTAAGACTTTTTTGTATAGGTGTAGTTAGTCAAAGACCATCACCGATTCGAAGAACATCAAAGCAACATCGTCCACCGTCGGCACCAATAACCCCTCTTCTTTCTTTGGTAAGTCAAGTTCAAATTCAACATTACCGACTCGTTTATTTATTTACTATTTGCTTCCTAAATTATAAAACATTCTATCCATATCAATTAAAAAGCACAATTAATTTTATATAGAAATAGTTAATTTTAGTCTATATTGATCTAGAACTAATCCGATTAAATCTTATGAAATATTTCTAAAAGTTTGTATTAACATTCTTTTTGTGTCGTGAAAGTGTTTTTTCTTTATGTTCTTTTGAAATAGTTGCGTGAATAATTATAGTGTTTTTGTTTACCTTAATTAGTAGTAATCCCATGGATAAAAAATGGATGACTGTCTATCTATTGTCAAAAGAGTACGAGAATGAGGTATTGGAATTTGTTAAGTTTGCTGTTGAACACGTCAAAGACTCCATTCGAATGAAATGTCCTTGCTTGGGTTGTTGTTATGTGGGTCGGGTTGACGCAGATGGATTAAAATCGTATTTACTAACGTGTGGGATTGATCGAAGTTATAAGTGTTGGATATATCATGGTGAGAAAATTAACGAGAATGTTGAATCGGGGGAGAAAAGTAATACGACGACCTATGCTCCAGACGACAATGACACGGATACATACGATTATGATTGAGTTGAAGAGATTGCAGAAGCACTTGAAGAAGATCTTAAGGATTGTCCCAAAATGTTTGAGAGGTTGGTAAGCGATGCAGAGAAACCATTGTATAAAGGTTGCACTAAATTCACAAGATTGTCTATGGTATTAAAGTTGTACAACTTAAAGGCGGGCAATGGATGGTCGGATAAAAGTTTCACAGAGTTATTAGCCCTTATGAGAGATATGCTTCCGGAGGATAATGTTCTTCCTAATCGAACCTATGAGGCCAAAAAAGTGTTGTGCTATATTGGCATGAGCTATGATAAGATACATGTTTGTCCAAACGATTCTGTTTTGTTTCGAAGAGAATATGCATCGTTAAATTAGTGCCCTAAATGCGGTTTATCTCGATATAAGAAAAAATTGTCTCCAACAAAAGTCTTATGGTATTTTCCTATAATTCCGAGATTTAGGCACATGTTTCATAGTGAAACTGATGCAAGACACTTGACTTGGTATGCAGATGAAAGAATTATTGATGGAAAGTATCGACATCCGGCAGATTCACCATAGTGGTCGAAAATTGATGATGATTGTCCTGATTTTGGAGAAGAAGCAAGAAACCTTCGCTTGGCATTATCTACTGATGAAATGAACCCACATGGTCTTCAAAGTATCTCACATACCACATGGCTTGTGATTCTTATGATTTATAACCTACCTCCATGGCTATATATGAAGTGTAAGTATATGATGTCATCTATGTTAATTTATGGGCCTAAACAACCAGGGAATGACATAGACGTATACTTGACACCTTTGATCAAAGATTTAAAGATTTTGTGGGAGAACTATGTGGAGGTTTATGATGGATATAGGAAAGAAAGTTTCAATTTGAGGGCAATGTTGTTTCTCACAATTAATAATTTTCCAGCATACAGGAATCTATCTGGGTATAGCATTAAAGGTCAACGTACGTGTCCTGTTTGTGAAGATGGAACCGAGACGACGCGATTGGAACTTTGTCAAAAGAATGTGTTTCTCGGTCATCGTAGATTCTTACATTCTAAACATCACTACCGTGGATGGAGAAAATCATTCAATGGAAACATCGAACAATGTAAAGCTCCACCTGAATTGTCAGGTGACAAAAATTTTAAAAAGGTGAAAGATGTGTGTACTCAGTTTAGCAAGCCTTTTGCACATAAGGTTGTCAAAGGTGGATGGAACAAGAGGTCGATTTTTTTTTTAATTTCCATATTGGAAGTCTTTGTATGTGAGACATTTTCTCGATGTTATGCATATTGAAAAAAATGTATTCGAAAGTGTTATTGGCATGTTACTCAATATAAAAGTAAATTCTAAGGATGTCCTTAAAGAAAGGGAGGACATGTTAAAGATGGGAATAAGAACTGAATTAGGACACGTGAAGAAAGGAAGATGAACATATCTACCACCTGTTGCTTTTACTCTATCTAAAAAGGAGAGAAAAAAATATTGTGCAAGTTTCTAAGTGAATTTAAAGTTCCAGAAGGATACTCTTCAGATATTAGAAGACTTATGTCTATGAAAGACCTCAAGTTGAAGAGTTTAAAGACACATGATTGTCATGTTATAATGGAGCATTTTCTACCAATAGGTATACGTTCAATTTTTCCAGAAAAGTAAGAAGCGCCATCTAAATTGTGTTTTTTCTTTAGGTCAATTTGTAGTAAGGTGATCGATCCCGAGGTCTTACCAACACTGCAAAAATAAATAATTATTACCTTGTGTGAGCTTGAGATGTATTTTTCTCCCTCTTTTTTGACATAATGGTACATCTAGTTGTTTATATTGTGAAAGAGAGACAATTGTGTGGACCAGTTTATATGAGATGGATGTACCCTGCTGAACGTTATATGAAAATATTAAAAGGGTACGTGAAAAACCGAAGTCGCCCAGAGGGTTGTATTGTTGAACGATACATTGTTGAAGAAGCGGTTGAGTTTTGTACTGAATATTTGTCCAATGTTCAATCCGTTGGGCTCCCCAAAACTCGTATTTTTGAAAAAAAGGAAGGTAAAAAGTTAATTGGAAATAAAATTGAGACTGTATCAAGGGATGAACAGGAGCAAGTACATTTTTATGTTCTGCACAATGACAGTGAGGTTGAGCCATATGTTGAAATGCACAAGGATGTACTCCGAGGGTTAAATCAGAACAGAAATGAAAATTGGATAGTACGAGAGCAAAATCAAAGTTTTACATAGTAGTTTAAGGATCATATTTATTCAAAGCGCTCTTCAGATCCCGCTTCAATAACAGAAAGGTTGAGATGTTTGGCATATGGTCCAAGTTTGCATGTGTTTTCTCATAGTGCATAGCAATAAATGGATACACATTTTATACCAAAGAACAAGATGATAAAAGTACTATGAAAAATAGTGGTGTCATTGTGCTAGCTGAAGCAATGCACATATCAAGTATGAAGGACTTAAACCCCAAATATGCAAATTTGTCATATTTTGGGGTTATTGAGCACATTTGGGTGTTTGATTACGAGAAGTTTCAGATTCCTATCTTTGGTTGCAAGTGGGTAAATAGTAGTGGCATACGAATGGATAAGTCAGGATTTTTGTAAGTTGATCTTAATAGGGTGGGGTACAAAGACGAGCCTTTTATTCTAGCATCTCAAGCAAAATAAGTGTTCTATGTCACTGACTCGACGAGTATGAAATGGTCTATAGTGCTTTTATCTAACAAAGTGATTGATGATACCAGTGTAGATCAAGGTGATATTGATGTTGAGAATTAGTCATGTATTAGACGGAATAATCAAGATGAGAATATTATAGCGGATGAATCATATATTAGAAACAATCATAACGAGGGAATTTTGATCAATTTTGAAGTCCTCATTGCTAAGAAACAAGTCATTCATATTCCAACTAAGATAAGAAAGAGATGTTAGTGAAAGAGGTAATATAGTAAAATGTTATATATTATGTCATTTTCAATAAATTTATATGCTCTTCTTTATTTGTCATTTGTTATATATTCAATTGATTATAGATTTTTATATTGGGTTTATGTTTTTCTTTATTATAGGTTAGATGGCTAGTAACGAGGATCACCCACATGATGATGCTATTGATGATGGAGATCATGAGACCGTTATTGCTCAGGAAGCGGAAATTAGACGAGGAATAACAGTTATGAAGAAAGTAATTCGTGATAGAGACCGAGGCATAAAATTAGATGCGTATTGGAGCTAAAGTGGCCAACTAATTGAGCCTAATGAAGTTCCAATTACTTGTGATGATTGGAGAAAACGAGAGTTGAAAGAAGCTAAAGAAAAAATTTGGAGTGAGATACAGGTACCATATTTAATGAAGTTCCAATTTGTTTTTAATGACAATTATGTCTTTAAATTACTTGTACTAATGCACTCTGTGTATGTTTTTAGTAGAGGTCTTTCAACAACATTGATGATACTAGAAGAACTTTTTGTCTCCGATTGGCCGGAAAACTACTAAGAGGGTTTAGGACTTTTTTAAATATCAAGTTTCTTAGGGATGTGGATAAAATTTTTGTTCATGCAGAGCTTCCATCTAAATATGCAAGTTTGGTTTCACCTAAAGAATGGGAAACGTTTAAAGTCAAACGAAAAACACAAGAATTTCAGAGTGTAAGTGAAACAAATCGGCAAAGAGCATCAAGTCCCGCGTATCCATACAGAAAAAGGGCGTATTGGATATGGACGCCTAGAACAGTCTATCGTAAGTATCTATAAATTGCAATGATATACTTGTTCAACATGAATTATATTTGATCATATTATTTGGCTTAATTTTATAGTTAACAAAGGAGAATAGTTTTGAAACATCTCTTATGGCACATGTTTTGTGGAAGGAAGCCTGTTGGGTAAGGATGGAGTTGTCAAAGAAGATGTTCAAAAAGTTTTTGAGAAATGTGTAAGTTTAGCATTATTTATTTAATTAAATCAAAAGTTTAGTAACATATAACTAAGACAAATTTTCAATATTCATATGAATTTCAGGATACTCTGACTCAGTCCATATGTCCAAATGAAGGAAATGATTGCAGGAGCATACTTAGTCGAGCATTAGATATTCGTGAGTATTCTGGTCGGGTGAGGGGTAAGGGATTTGGAGTCACTCCAAAATTCTTGAATATGAAAACACAAAAGACTCCTAGTAATAAAGAACTGCAGGAAACCTTGGAAGCACTACAAGCCGAAGTCCGTGAATTGTGAAGGGAAAAAGAATTAAGAGAGCAAACCTCAGGTTTTAAAGCTACTAGTGACAAAGGTAGTATCGGTTGTAATTTTCAACTGAATCTTCCAGAGATATAAAAAATATCATTATGAAATTAAAGTAGCTTAATTTATTTAATTGAAATATATATACAATAACAATTTGAAATTTATTATTGGTTTTAGGGCATTTTACCTTGTTAACTCTACTTATTGTCACCGACTTATCAGATGGTTGGCAAGGGAAAAGTGCATAATACTTTGGGATAATTACTTCATACTAAACCACTCCCTACTGGTTGCTTGAAAGTATCGGTTGACATTTCTTTGGAGAAGGGTGCGTTATTACCACATCCTGACGATGTTTCGGATGCCACACTGGTGGGAGATGTAATAGGTTCGTTTGTTGCATGGTCGTCAAGCCTCATTAGTGTAGATGATAAGGTATGCTTAAAACCATATATATGAACACTTGAGTATTCAAAGTTTTTACGCACATTTTACGTACATTTGTTTTTACATGGTTATGTTAATTAGACTCTAACAAAATCCAAAGCAAAAGACAAGGGGATTACGCGGCAAATCGAGTCAGTTGCATCAATAAAAGTGGTACATCATAATTATATGATATTTATGCATAAAAAATGTTAATTCGTGATCTTATACTTCACATAACTAATTATATGATCTTTAGATTCATGCTAAAGAGAATGAAGATGTCGGTAAGGGTAAGAATCCTAGAAAAAAAGGTTGTTGCTAAGAAGACCGCGGCTAAAAAAAAACCTACTTCCAAGTTTAGGTAGTGCCTTGGGACATTTTTAGAAATGTATGATATTCAAGAAGGAAATACTCGTCTTCTACCTATGGAGTTTTATATTTTTGGTTTTGAATATTCTGAAACAATTGGTATGGAGGATTTTGATCAAGTTTTACAACATACGCAATTAGGTCTCGGTGTTGTTAATACATACATAAGGTATATCCGATCTACTTTGTCTAATTAATTGATCAATTCATTTACTCATTTCAAATGTTAATGAGGTCTTTTATTTAAGGTTTTTGTATGAAAAATTGATGCGCTCGAGTGGATTGGAGAAAAGATTCGCTTTCTTATCTCCTTTCACTACCAACTTAGTATTAATCTTACATAAACCAGATGAAGTCATGGTGTATGTACTCGAGCGCTTTATGGCCGACAAAGATACCAAAAAGTTGTTCTTTTTACCGCTTAATACCGACAACGGGTTAGATTTTCATTCTAAATTTATCTATTATAATTTTTCATATTTTGATGTTGTGTAGAAAGTTTTCATCTCACATTTGTTTAATCTTACAATGAACATTGGTTGTTGGTCGCGATTAATCCTATCAGAGAAGTTGTATATTATATGGGTTCTTTACGCAATGATCCAAGTAAATACCAAGATATGAAGAATATGGTTGATACGTAAGTGAGATTGTTCTAAATATTCGTGTGTATATTTATTTATTTATTTATTTATTTATGCGAATTATTCTAAATATGCGTTTATGTTTTATTAGCATTTTACAAGTTTTTCGAGCACAAAGAGGTGTTCAAGTACCAAAGAGTAAAGCCATAAAGCCAACAACATTACATGGATTATAGTGGAAGTATATTAATTAATTATCACAATTTTGATTATATTAATAGTGATGATACTTGATAAAACTTAGGCTTTATCCATATTTTCTTTTCATGTGTAGTGTCCTCGGCAGCGTAATGAAGTAGATTACGGTTTTTACATGTTGAGGTTTATGAGAGAAATCATTCTTTTCGATCGAATAGAGATTCCATCTAAGATATGGATTTCTAACTTAGGAGTTATTTTAATATTTAACACATATTTCTCATATAATTAAATAGTTTTAACTTAAACATACTATGTTATATTATTATGTAGTACTTTGATGAATTCAAGTGTGCTTATTACTCAAGTTCTCAGTTGGATGAACTTAAGGAGGATTGGTGTCAATACATTATTGAGACGAAAGTTATATAAGGTATATTGCAATCTTACTTTAATTGATGAGAATTTTGAGTATATTCAAGTGTTGCAATTTTATTGTTGTTTGTCATGTGGTAAATTATATATATTTTGTTTGTATCATGGTATAAATTATGATATTTTGGTGTTGTTTCAGGTTATATGTGCATATGTAGAACATAGAGATGAGTAGATTTTATAATAGTATATAATGATGTTGTTTTTTTTGTAAAAGTATATATGTACAAGAGTAATAGTATATATATATATATATATATATATATATATATATATATATATATATATATATATATATATATATATATATATATGTATGTATATGTATATATATATATATATATATATATATATATATATATATATATATATATATATATATATATATATGTATGTATATGTATATATATATATATATATATATATATATATATATATATATATATATATATATGTATATATATATATGTATATATATATATGTGTATATATATATGTGTATATATATATATATATATATATATATATATATATATATATATATATATATATATATATATATATATATATATATATATATATATATATATATATATATATATATATATATATATATATATATATATATATATATATATATATATATATATATATATATATATATATATATATATATATATATATATATATATAAGTACATTGGTGCAAATGTATAGTATCTTTTGGTATTATTTTTTATTGAATTGAAGCTCCAAGATTAGTGAAAATCTAGTGAAATTTGTAATGGTATATACAGATGCAAAATATGGTGAAAACCTGGTACAAATATGGTTAAAATCTGTGCATATAAAATTGTATATAAAAAAAGCGCTTTTTTTCTCAAAAAGGTTATATAAAAAATTTCGTGGACATTGGACAGCGCTTTAAAAAACGCTGTCTAAAGCCCCCTTTAGACAGGGCTTTTACTGTAAAAGCGCTGCCTAAATGGGCTCTTTTTTAAAAAAAAAATTGTTTCTGAAAAAGCGCTGGCTAAAGGGGGCCTTTAGCAGCGTTTTAAAAAAAAGCGCTGCCTAAAGGGACTTTTTGTTTTTATTTATTTTTTGTTTCAAAAAAAGCGCTGGCTAAAGAGGGCCTTTAGCAGCGCTTTAATAGTAAAAGTGCTGGATAAAGGGGGCCTTTAGCAGCGCTTTAATAGTAAAAGTGCTGGATAAATGGGGCCTTTAGCAGCGCTTTAAAAGTAAAAGCGCTGGCTAAAGGGGGTCTTTAGCAGCGCTTTCAAAGTAAAAGGACTACCTAAAAGAGGAATTTAGCAGCGCTTTTACTTTTAACAAAGCGCCATCTTTACCTGCAGCAGTGCTAGAATAGACAGCACTTTAAAGCGCTGTCTAAAACCAAAAAAGCGTTGCCTAAAGTCTTGTTTAGCGTAGTGTTGAGAAACTAAAAAAATTGAATGGGAGGAAGAGTTTGGAGGGTTTAGAAAAATTGTATATTTATGTTGTTATAATATTTCAAAGATTAAAAATATCTTAATCCTTATTTTATCATTCTATACAAAAAAAAAAATTTCAAGCTTTCTCTATATTTTAAAAAAAAAAAGAAAATTTCAAAGTCCTATGTCTCTCTTCCCTCCAGACTTCGAAACAAAGTCTTAAGTTTTCTATAATAAGTTAATCTTTGAAATATCTAAATGTTTATGTTATTAGTTTTTTAAACCAAATTCTATTAAAAAACTTGTGTGTCAATTAAAGACTCAAATTGGTCTGAAAATTGCATTTAACACATCATACATATATAACTTTGTGTTTCGAAATTAGGGTTCAATTGTGTTAGAGAGAGGACAATTTTAGAAAATCATAAGAGGGAAGGTCTAAAATATGCATTTAAAAAAATATTATATATATAATCATGATTATTATCCTTTCTTATTTCATTTGTTTTTTCATTTTCAAAATCTCTAAAAGATCTAAAAATAAAATATATATGTCTTTGATTTTTCACCAAATTGAAGTACAAAAGAATGATTTTATTGTCAATCTCAGTATTATACATCAGACTTGTTTACTTTTACAATTTTATTATTTATTTTGTTTTTGTCAAATTAGAAATGTTTGGTTTGTATTCAAATATTTTTTGTTCGTGTTTTTTATCTTTCCGAAAGGAATTTTTTGCACAAATTATTTTCTTGGTTTTTAATTCCATCAGAATGGGCCTTATAGAATCATATATTAGAATTTTCTAGAAGGACCCTTTTAAAATGACAATTAACAACTTATATTTACTCTATTTTGTGTATGATTGATAACTCCATTTATATGAGTTATTTAAGTTTCAAATAGTTAAATCTGTAATTTGTATTTTCGATGAATAATGTTAGTTTTATGTGTTTTTAGTTAATTAATGATATTTTGTATATGAGAATAATAGGTGTTGTGACTTTGGATTTCACTTATAGGGGCCAATTTGTAAAATTTGAAATTATTTAGGATTAATTTGCATTTTTTTAAATTTTGAGGAATAATTTGAAAACTTAAATAAAATTGGGGAATAACTAGCAAAATTTGAAAGATTAATAACAACCAAGGTGACATTCACAATGTATAAACGGAGAGAAAATTTTCAAATTCCTTACATTTAAGTGTTATTTAAAATTTTTTAAATTTAGCTTGAATGAAATATTTTATATATTTCTATCATTTTAACAACTCTCCAAATCTTTTTATGCTAACAATGAATTTTGATCACGTTATTTTAAATTTTCTAAAAAAATTACTTTCTCTAATTAAAATCCTTCATCTAAACAAATAAGGGATCATATTAAAAGTTGACTAAATTTATTAGATCTCAATTTCATTGTCACATGAAATGATCTAGCTGAGAAATTTTTAACTAAATATTTTCCTCCTATCAATAATGCCAAGATGTTAAATAAAATCACATGTTAAATAGGAGAAGACGAATTATTTGATACTTGAGAAAGATTCAAAAAAGACCTAGTGAGGAAATATCTCCACCATGGTATTCCACTATGTTATATGCATAGAATTGTATACATTTTACACTAGTTTGACACCATCTTCAAGAGACATGTTTGATGCATCATCTGGTGGAGCCTTGTAACAATTGATTATTTTACGAAGTGGGTTGAGGCAGGTTCTTTTGCTACAATAACCAAGAACGTCGTGGCGCGGTTCATCAGACACAATCTGATCTGTCGATACGGTGTACCAGAGAGGATCATTACGGACAATGGTACAAATCTCAACAATACGATGATCACCGAGTTCTGCAAACAGTTTAAGATACAACATCACAATTCTTCTCCTTACCGGCCGAAGATGAATGAGGTTGTTGAAGAAGCTAATAAGAACATCAAGAAGATTGTGCAGAAGATGACGGTGACATACAAAGACTGACACGAGATGTTACCATTCGCTCTTCATTGATACCGCACCTCAGCGCGGACGTCAACAGGGGCAACACCCTACTCTTTGGTGTATGGAATAGAGGCGGTCTTACCCATTGAAGTCCATATACCCTCTCTTCGGATTATGAAGGATGTTGGTTTGAGCGAAGATGATTGGATCCAGACCCGACTTGATCAGCTGAATTTAATCAATGAAAAGAGACTTACTGCTATCTGTCATTATCAAACGTATCAAAAGCGAATGATCAAGGCATTTAACAAGAAAGTTAGATGACAATAGTATCAAGTCGGGGATCTGGTGATCAAACGCATCATACTGCCGCAAGATGATCCCAGGGGCAAATGGACCCCCACGTACGAAGGGCCATTTGTGGTTAAGAACATTTTCTTGGGAGGAGCTATGATTCTAACCACCATGGAAGGTGACGACCTTCCTCACCCCGTCAATGCAGACATAGTGAAAAAATACTACGTATAATCTAAGACCCGTTAGGTCGACTGTCCTAGGCAAAAATAAGGGCTTCCCGGTGAACCAAAAGGGTTCAGGCAAAAATAAGGGATGAAAATGAAAAAAACTGTCCGGCAAGTCGAAAACCTGAAAAGGCGGCTTGGGCAAAAAGGGGTATCCCGGTGGATTGAAAACCCGAAAGGGCGGTCTAGGCAAAAATTAGGGATCAAAGCGTAACACTATGTCTCATTGGATCACCTTGTAACCAGACTTCGGTATCGAATATCAAGCTTGGATGGCACTAATCAATCTGATCTACCTTCAACCAAGTAGTAAAGTGATGAGACGCTCGAAGATATAAAGGCAATAGCAGAGTTGGAACCCAGTGGGATTGTTCACATAGTTGTTTTTCTTTGTTTTTCACCAATTGTATAATTTCTATCTTTCGGCGGTGTTCTCTTACTAGGACGTCAGTCTCTTGTACAAAACGCCTATTACGGGCCAACTTCAAAATCAATACAATTTATTTTACAATAAATTTCAAAATTGTTTTTCTTTTTCTGTTTTGTTTTGCAAGAACGTCCAATGGTTCATTTTTGATATATGCATTTGACAATAATTGTTGCTCACAAATATTCACATGCGAAACAAAAGACAATTAACCGTAATTCCAGGAACAGGGGCAAACAAGAAATGTCCAAACCTTACAGTTGCTCCACCCACCAGGTACAGGGATAGACCCGGCTGGAGAATATGACTAAAATGCACACACTCCCCGCATAGTAGGAAATGTCTGAAGACAGTGGTATTAATTCTCCCTAAGAAGAGTTCATCTATCACCAACAATTGAAGACTATCTCTAGTGGAGCTTATTTCTTCCACAAACAGAAACTTTATCCCCAACAAAGGTTCATCATTGACCAGCAGCTTTAATTCATCCCCAGCCGAGGTTATTTCTCCAAATCATCGGATCTTCTAGCAAAGTCTCTCTTCCCCACAGAGTCATTCTCTCGTCAATTTATTCTCCAACAGAGTTATTTTCCCTCCAAATTATTCTCGAATCATCTTCGATCGTTATCCCCAGCGAGAACGAAAAATTCAACTCTTTATACTCTCCAGCAACAGTCCGGGATTTATTTTCCCCAGCTAAAGAACATCATAAAAACATTGCATATCCATACATCATGACATATGCATAAGCATCATACAACACAGTCTCCTTTATTTTGAGAACATCATTGCTTGATACATGTCATGCATTACATACGACTAACCCTTTACCTTTCAGGAAAAATACAATCAAATTCTCACCAAGTTCAAGCTATGAAGCCCGGATCCGACCAGATAGTATCTTGATTTTCCCATCATATTGTGAAGCCCATAGAACGACCAGATAACAGTATCAAACACCGCGAAGCCTGGAATCGACCAGATAGTGGTTTATCTTTAAGCTATGAAGCCCGGATTCGATTGGATAATAGTTTAATCCCCAGCAAGGTATTGTGAAGCCTGGATTACGACCAGATAGCAATACAAGCCACCATGAAGCCTGGATTCGACCAGATAATGGTAGAAGACGTTGTGAAGCCTTGGTTACGACCAGATAGCAACCAAGAATACTACGAAGCCTGGAGTCGACCAGATTGTGGTATATCTTTAATGTAAGTTATGAAGCCCGGATTCGACCGGAGAGTATCTTGATTCCCCCGCACACCATGAAGCCTGGATTCGACCAGATAATGGTATGAAACATTGCAAAGCCTGTATTACGACCAGATAGCGATAAAGGACACTGAAGCCTAGGATTACGACCAGATAACAGTAAGGGACACTGCGAAGCTTGGATTTCGACCAAATAGCAGTCTACCCGGCCAATTACTATGAAGCCCAGAGTTGACCAGATATTAGTAGGCCTTAAGGTCAAATAGAAGCCCGGATGCGACTGGGTAACCACTTGATTTCTTTTGAAGCCTGGATTACAACCAGATAAGAAGTAAGGTATTGTGAAGCCTGGAATCGACCAGATAGCAGTACAGGACACCATGAAGCCTAGATTGTTAGAACAACGTTTGAATCTACTACCCTAAGTTTAAGTTTTGATGATAACAAAATGAAAAGATATATTAATTATGTGATTCATGTAAGAACTAATTGCTACCTAAAAATTACTTTTTGTTTTACAGAAACTCTGATGGGTATCAGCATGAGAACATCTTCATCAGCATCAGAAAATTAGATATCAACATCAGCATCAGAAGATGCTATATCAGATACCAGAATCAGAAGAACAACTCACGCTTATGCTGAAGCTTGATGAATAGAACTGCACTAAACACTCTGATCTCTGATAAAGACAACAACAGTTCATCAGCACTTAAGCAGCGTCAGAATGAGCCAAAGCCAGAACACGCTTAAGTGGCAACGGTACTGTGCATTCAAGATGAGTTATTACCAACGGCATCATTCCAGACAAGATCTGTTTAATAAGGAAAGTTTTTTAATGGCATTGAAACAGAATTATTCTCCAACGTTCACAAATTCCAATGCTATATAAACAAGTCAATGAAGATTGAATTGGATAATGCTCTACATCAATCTACACGCCTAAAAGCTATTCATCATCTTCCTCACTCTCAGTTTGCTAAAAGCTCCAAAATTCCTTACTCAATTATTTTAGCAATCTAGTTTCTCTTAAGCTTAATTTGTGTAGTATCACAGTTGTGATAAACAGTTTTGTAGAAAACATTCACACACCTAGATTTCAATTCTTTGTAAGAAAGTGATTCCTTGAGAAACCGGTTTGTGGTTTGCATCAAGAAGGCTTTAGCAGTTGTTAAAGCAGATTGTAATATTCAGTTGAATATATTGGATTAAGACCTCGTTGGAGAGAGGCGAAATCACCTTGACGGGTGGACTGGAGTAGTTTGAGATCAAACGAACCAGGATAAAAATATCGTGTTCATTGCATTGATTTTCAGTTTTACAATTCAACCCCCCTTCTTGTGTTTTTCACTTCTTCAATTGGTATCAGAGCGCCTGGTTCTGAGCTAAAACACTTAACCATGTCAGTATAAGATCCAGCATCAGAAAAACACAATGGCAGGAACTTATCATCACACCAGCAATGACAATAATGAAGACAGAGACAGATTCAGCGGCAAACCTCCAGTCTTTGATGGAGAAAATTTTGATTACTGGAAAGACAGAATTGAAAGCTTCTTTCTGGCACATGATGCTGATCTGTGGGACATGGTGACAGATGGATACACGCACCCTGTGAATGCAAGCGGTCAGAAGATTGATAGGAAAGCAATGTCTGACCAACAAAAGCGTGACTTCAAAAATCACCACAAGGCCAGAACCATCCTTCTCAGCGCCATCTCTTATGCTGAATATGAAAAGATCTCTAACAGAGACACAGCAAAGAACATGTTTGACTCACTCAGAATGACGCATGAGGGCAACGTTCAGGTCAAGGAAACTAAAGCTCTTGCGCTCATTCAGAAGTATGAGGCATTCAAAATGGAAGAAAGTGAATCCATTGAAACAATGTTCTCAAGATTCCAAATTCTGGTAGCTGGTCTCAAGGTTCTGGACAAATGATACTCTACTGCTGATCACGTCAAGAAGATCATCAGAAGCTTACCAAAGCAGTGGAGGCCAATGGTTACAGCTCTGAAGCTAGAAAAAGATCTCAACAAAATTTCTCTGGAGGAACTTATCAGCTCCCTCAGAAGTCATGAGATAGAGCTAGAAGTTGATGAACCTCAGAAGCAAGGTAAGCCTTTAGCATTAAAATCTAACAAAATATCTGAGTCTAAAGTTTTGCAGGCAGTAGAAGAAACATCTGATGGATCCTCATCAGAAGAAGACGAACTTTCTCTCCTCTCCAGAAGAGTGAATCAACTGTGGAAGCAGAGGCAGAGGAAGTTCAGGAATCCCAGAAGATCTGATCAGAACGAGTCTTCTTCCAGATACAGAAGGACATATTCTTCCTCTGGATACAGAAGATCTGAAGGCTCCTCAGGAAGCAGAAAGCCAAACACCAAGGACATCATCTGCTATGAGTGCAATGAGCAAGGACACTACAAGAGTGACTGCCCAAAGCTTCAGAGGGAAAAGCCCAAAAAGAAGTTTGGAAGAGAAAAGAAGAAAAGTCTCATGGCTACATGGGATGACTCTGACTCGTCTGAAGCTGACTCAGAATCAGATGATGAGAGAGCAAACATAGCTCTCATGGCCAACATTTCAGAAGATAGTGAAGCTTTTGAATCATACTCAGAATCAGATACTGAAGAGGTATTTCCTGACTTTGCAGTTAATTTTACCAAGGCTGAACTTGCTGAAAGCCTTAACGAAATTCTGGAAAGGTACTAGCAGATTAGAGTTAAATTCAGAAACCTGAAAAGGAATCTTGAATCTGACTCTGATAAGACTGAGAGTCTCAAATTGGAAAATTCTGAGCTGAGAAATAAAATTTCAAAATTAGAAAATACTTTACAAAACTCTCAGAAGGAACCAATTTCTGAAACTCCCAGCAGCGCTGATGAGATCATCAAGGAGTATGATCACAGTTTCCAGAAGTTCCTTGCTAAAAGCATAGATAGAAGAAAAATGGCTTCAATGATCTATGGAGTTAGCAGAAACGGAAGGAAGGGAATAGGATACCAAGGTAAGGTGCCTACACCTAAGAATGTCATGGATTTAACCATTAAACACACTCCTCTGAACTCACATTTTGTGTATGGTCACACACATGATATTAAATACACTAGCAGTAAGTATTCTGTGAAACCAAAATTCAACCAGAGTTTTGGTAAATCTAACAAATCAAGACCCAAGAAAATCTGGGTACCTAAGGATAAAATAATACATGTTGCAGATATCTTTAGCAGCGAATCAGAAACACCAGTCATGGTACCTGGACTCTGGCTGCTCGCGACACATGACGGGAAGAAGGCATATGTTCCAAAGCCTGGAACTTAAGCCTGGAGGCCACGTTGGCTTTGGAGGCAATCAGAGGGGAAAGATCATTGGCTCTGGAACTGTAGGTAATGGAAATCTTCCCTCTATAAATAATGTTCTGCTAGTAGATGGATTAATGCATAATCTGTTATCCATAAGTCAACTAAGTGATAACGGTTATGATATAATCTTTAATCAAAAATCATGTAAAGCTGTTAGTCAGAAAGATGGGACTATCCTGTTTAATGGAAAGAGGAAAAACAACATCTATAAAATCAAACTTTATGAACTGAAAAGTCAGAATGTAAAGTGTCTTCTGTCTGTTAACAACGAGCAGTGGATCTGGCACAGAAGATTGAGGCATGTTAGTATGAGAAGAATATCTTAGATTAACAAACTCAATCTGGTCAGAGGACTTCCTAATTTGAAGTTCAATTCAGATGCTCTGTGTGAAGCATGTCAGAAAGGCAAATTTGCAAAACCTTCTTTCAAATCTAAAAATGTTGTTTCTACCTCTAAGCCATTAGAACTTCTGCACATTGACTTATTTGGACCAGTTAAAACTGCTTCAGTCAGTGGCAAGAAGTATGGGTTAGTAATCGTAGATGACTATAGCAGATGGACATGGGTAAAGTTCTTAAGACACAAGGACGAGTCACACTCTGTGTTTGTTACCTTCTGTAACCAAGTTCAGAATGAAAAGGATCTTAGAATCGTTAAAGTCAGAAGTGATCACGGTGGAGAGTTTGAAAACAAAGATTTTGAGTCATTCTTTAATGACAGAGGCATTCTGCATGATTTCTCTTGTCCTAGAACTCCCCAACAAAATGGAGTTGTAGAATGAAAGAACAGAACATTGCAAGAAATGGCCAGAACCATGATCAATGAGACAAACGTTGCTAAGATCTTCTGGGCAGAGGCAATAAACACAGCGTGCTATATTCAGAATAGAATCTCAATAAGACCTATTCTGGAAAAGACTCCTTATGAATTGTGGAAGAACAGAAAGCCCAACATTTCATATTTTCATCCTTTTGGATGTACTTGCTTTATGTTAAATACAAAAAATTATTTGAACAAGTTTGACTCTAAAGCACAGAAGTGTATTATGTTAGGATACTCTGAACGCTCAAGAGGGTACAGAGTATACAATACAGAAACACAGATTGTGGAAGAATCAATCAGTGTTTGTTTTGATGATAAGCTTGACTCTGAAAAGTCAAAGCAGAATGAAGTTTTTGTAGGTATGGAAATTGAATTTACAGGTTCTGAAGACAAGTCATCAGAAGCTCTCAACAAAGACACTCCTTCAACATCTGAAAGGAGCACTGCTAGCAATCCTACAACAGCTGCTGATCAACCTCAAAAAAGATTACCCAGAAGCAGCTTGGATCACCCAGAAGAAACTATCTTAGGAAGAAAGGAAGATCCAATCAGAACCAGAGCAAGCTTCAGAAACTCTGAAGAAACCCTCATGGGACTTGTGTCTCTGATTGAACCTTCTTCTATTGATGAAGCACTTCTGGACAATGACTGGATTCTAGCAATGCAAGAAGAGCTGAATCAATTCACCAGAAATGACGTATGGGATCTGGTTCCCAGACCAAAAGGATTCAATGTCATTGGAACAAGATGGGTGTTCAGAAACAAGCTAAATGAACAAGGTGAAGTCATCAGAAACAAGGCACGACTGGTAGCACAAGGTCATAGTCAGCAAGAGGGGATAGACTATACAGAAACCTTTGCTCCAGTCTCCAGGTTAGAATCTATCAGACTTTTAATTTCATTTGCTATCAATAGAGGCATCACTCTGTATCAGATGGATGTCAAGAGTGCATTCTTAAATGGTTATATAGAAGAAGAGGTTTATGTGCACCAACCCCCTGGTTTTGAAAATACAAAACATCCAGAACATGTTTTCAAACTAAAGAAGTCACTATATGGTCTGAAACAAGCTCCCAGAGCTTGGTATGAAAGACTAAGTAACTTTCTGTTAGAAAATGAATTCACCAGAGGGAAGGTGGACACTACCTTATTCTGTAAGTCAGTTAAGAATGACATCTTAGTATGTCAAATTTATGTAGATGATATTATTTTTGGATCTACTAATCCTTCTCTTGGAAGAAAATTTGCTAAGTGTATGCAGGCAGAATTTGAGATGAGCCTCATGGGGGAACTGAAATTCTTTCTAGGAATTCAGATCAATCAAACTCCAGAGGGAACTTACATTCATCAGAGCAAATACGTCATAGATCTTCTGAAGAAATTTGACCTCTCAGAATGTAAGCCATCAAAGATTCCAATGCATCCCACGTGCATTCTGGAAAGAGAAGAGGTAAGCAAAAAGGTAGAACAGAAGGTCTACAGAGGTATGATTGGTTGTCTCCTTTATCTGACTGCTTCAAGGCCTGATATCTTATTCAGCGTATGTATTTGTGCTAGATTCCAATCAGATCCTAGAGAATCTCACTTAACAGCTGTTAAGCGAATTTTCAAGTATCTGAAAGGTACTACTAATATGGGTTTATTTTATAGAAAATCTAGTGATTACAGCTTAGTAGGCTACTGCGATGCTGACTTTGCTGGAGATAGAGTAGAGCGTAAAAGTACTTCTGGAAGCTGCCAGTTTCTGGGAGAAAATCTGATCTCTTGGTCCAGCAAAAGGCAATCCACAATCGCGCTATCAACAGCAGAAGCTGAGTACATAGCAGCAGCAGGATGTAGCACACAAATGCTCTGGATGAAAAGTCATCTTGAAGACTTCCAGATTTTTTAGAGTAACATCCCTATACTCTGTGACAATACTTCTGCTATTTGCTTAAGTAAGAATCTCATTTTACATTCTAGAGCTAAGCATATAGAAATAAAACATCACTTCATTAGGGACTACATTCAGAAAGGAATTTTGAACTTAAAATTTATAGATACAGACCATCAATGGGCTGATATCTTCACTAAACCCCTTTCTGAAGATAGGTTCAATTTCATTCTAAAACATCTCAGCATGAAAATCTGCCCCGAGTGAAAATGCTTTAATTCTATATATTTATCTTCAGAATGTATTTGTTTTACTGTGAACTTCTGATCAATCTCTTTTCAGAAAGATAGAACATGCAGATTGTATCAGATGCTATTCTTAAAGTTCTGAGCGTTTCAGCTAAAGGATAGACGTGCTGCTCACTAAATCAAACAAGTGTCATCCAATCATCAGCAAATCTCTAAAGCAGAACGCGTGCACGCTTCTGAGAAGGCAAAACGCTGATTGGGTGCATTGAGACACATCTCTGGTAACCGTTTCAAGTATCTTTCTCAAATCCCCCAAAATCAGCAAGATAGATACAGTAGTCAGCATGGTACACAAGCAGACTGAAACTGCTGATCAGATTAAGGCAATGCTGGAGACTCTGTTCACACGCTTCCCACCCCAACCTTAGTTTTTCATTCATGATATTTTCAATGTTTTCTTTGCATATCTTTTGTACTGTTTTGTCTGGCTCTGAATTTTTAATATAACAAGTTTTTCTGCTCTGATCGTTTTAGCACATCACTTACACTTTTTGATTGCTGACAAAAAGGGGGAGAACAAGAATGATATTTCTCAATAACGGATTACTAAGACAAAAAGTCTCAAACATTCTAACTCTGATATACTTGAATATGTTTTCTGTTTTTGCATAAGTCTACAGGTACATGAAGGTAATCACCTCTGATACACTAAAGCTCTGAAGTTCTGATAGTCAAAGCTCTAATATTCTGATCTGAAGCTCTAAATATTCTGATGTTCAAAATCAATAAAGATCTGATCCTGAAGACTCTCGGAATTAAAAAGGGAAGTAATAAATTCAGGGGGAGTATCTCCGATCCCAACTCTGATATCTCTTTATCCCTTATCTTTGATAACTCGTATTTAATTCTGATGCAACTTATCATTTAGTTATCTCTGATACTTTTCACGCTAATTTTCAATTAAAAATATCTAGTTTTTGTCATCATCAAAAAGGGGGAGATTGTTAGAACAAAGTTTGAATCTACTACCCTAAGTTTAAGTTTTGATGATAACAAAATGAAAAGATATATTAATTATGTGATTCATGTAAGAACTATTTGCTACCTAAAAATTACTTTCTGTTTTACAGAAACTCTGATGGGTATCAGCATGAGAACATCTTCATCAGCATCAGAAAATTAGATATCAACATCAGCATCAGAAGATGCTATATCAAATATCAGAATCAGAAGAACAACTCACGCTTATGCTGAAGCTTGATGAACAGAACTGCGCTAAACACTCTGATCTCTAATAAAGACAATAACAGTTCATCAGCACTTAAGCAGCGTCAAAATGAGCCAAAGCCAGAACACGCTTAAGTGGAAACGGTACTGTGCATTCAAGATGAGTTATTACCAACAGCATCATTCCAGACAAGATCTGCTTAATAAGGAAAGTTTGTTAATGGCATTGAAACAGAATTATTCTCCAACGTTCACAAATTCCAATGCTATATAAACAAGTTAATGAAGATTGAGTTGGCTAATGCTCTACATCAATCTACACGCCTAAAAGCTATTCATCATCTTCCTCACTCTCAGTTTGCTAAAAGCTCCAAAATTCCTTACTCAATTATTTTAGCAATCTAGTTTCTCTTAAGCTTAATTTGTGTAGTATCACAGTTGTGATAAACAGTTTTGTAGAAAACATTCACACACCTAGATTTCAATTCTTTGTAAGAAAGTGATTCCTTGAGAAACTGGTTTGTGGTTTGCATCAAGAAGGCTTTAGCAGTTGTTAAAGCAGATTGTAATATTCAGTTGAATATAGTGGATTAAGACCTCGTTGGAGAGAGGCGAAATCACCTTGACGGGTGGACTGGAGTAGTTTGAGATCAAACGAACCAGGATAAAAATATCGTGTTCATTGCATTGATTTTCAGTTTTACAATTCAACCCCCCTTCTTGTGTTTTTCACTTCTTCATGGATTCGACCAGATAATGGTATGAAACATCGTGAAGCCTGGATTACGACCAGATAACAGTACGAGACACTACGAAGCTCGGATTTCGACCAAATAGTAGTTTACCTGGACAACTACTAAGAAGCCCGGAGTCGACCGGATATTAGTATGCCCTAAATTCAAGTTAAAGCCCGGATGCGACCGAATAACAACTTAATTCCTTCTAAAGCCTGGATTACGACCAGATAAGAATTGAGAAATTGCAAAGCCTGGATTACAACCGGATAACAAGTTTAATCTCATCTCCCCAGTAAGTCATTGTAAAGCCTGGAGCACGACCAGATAGCAGTCGATCTTATCACTATGAAGCCTGGATCACGACCAAATAGTAGTTCATTTTACCTCTTCGACCAAGAAACGATTCCCCCAGTAGAATAACGGACGACCGAAGCTCCTAAAATTCAACTTTTCCTCAAGACGGAGACCAGCATTCCCCAGCGGAATCCTCCTTAACAACAGGTATACAAGCTCTCGCTAAGGAATCTCTTATGCGATCGACACTCCTTCGGATGGCATCTTTAAGCCCATCTTCCGTCATCAATCTCCAAATGGCATCTATAAGCCCATTACCGACATCACAAGACAAGTACCACTTCATGTGAGTGCAAATTTTTGGGCACTCTAGTGTTCAATCATCTTCCACCCTCGGATCACGAAAGGCAGACAAGCCAATCTACATCCTCAAGTTTAAGAAGATTGAACAGGGGCAGCTGTTGTACCCCAAAATTTGCCCTCCCATATTTCTCAATACATTTCAAGAGAGTTCCTCAAAGTTGCTCAAGGAAGTCCAAGGGTTAACCAGACAAACCCTCCCCAAAACCAATCTACCTCAAATTAAGGTTTCATGTTGCATCAAGATACTTGAGTCCAAGGGATCCCAAATTCTCACCATTGTCCTAATATTTTCTCAATATCATCCATATCAAGTTTCAAGCCCTACAAAGAAATTTTGCTCAGTCAATTGCTCAAAGGCCTAAAAATCGATTGTGCTAGGGCAAAAGTCAACTGTGGCCCACATACAGTCAAACCTCAAGATTTTTGGTCAACATACTCATTGTGAATTATTATTCATCATTTGATCAATGGTTGATCATGATTCATCAAGGATTGCTCACAATTCATCAAAACCCAAAAGTTGCTAAATTAGGGTTTTGTAGGAAAAGTCAACTCAACTTTGACCAAGCATAACTTTCTCATACTTTATGATAAATGACCCATCCAAAGCTCATTTTTAAGAGGATGCAATGCCCTACAATTCATCTTCATCTCCAAAGTTCAAATATGCACTCACAATAAGTTATGGATTTGGACATTATAGGTCATTTTGAAAAGTCAACAAAAACACCTTTTTTGTCAAAGCTTCATACATGAACATGGAAGACTCAACTGAGATGAGACCAAAAGGGTTGCTTAGAGGACATCTCAAGCTTTCTAAAAAGTCCAAGAACACATTCATAGAGTCAAAATTAAAGAAGTTATGCATTGGTGAAGTTGACCTTTTTTGCAAAATTGCCAAAAGTCAAAAGTGCCTCAAATTGTAATTTTTGTCAAATGGCCATAACTTTTTGCACTTGTTTTGAGTTTGCAACATTGTCCACGAGCCCTAACTCTTCCTACTTGCCTTTATTTTATTTTTACCATTTATTTTGATTTTTATTTCAATTAAATCAAAATAAATCAAAATAAATCATGGAAATATCCAAATCATTCAAACCTTAAGATTTTGTGCATATTTCAGGTCTCTTATACAGATAGCAAGGGAATCAGATCGTGCAAGGCATGGTTGTGCATAAAAATATTGGTTTTGGCTTGTTTTGGAAAGATTTTCGTGAAAATCAAATCATGATCAAAGATCATAATTGACAAAGATTGAAAGCACATTTGCAAACCTAATTCAATCACTGATATATATTGGACAAATGCAGACCAAAAAGACAGGGTTTTGAGGCGTGTAGAGAGAAGAACTAACTTGGAAAAACTCAAGAAAAGTGGTGATCTGATTTCATACTTCCAAGCATTTTCAAAACTCCCAAGCCATCTCATTCGCTTCCTGGGAGTGCAAGGAGCCTATACCAATCAAAAGCAAGCATTTTTGTGCCCAGAAACGCGAGGGTTTCTTGTTGCGTTTATGGATCTTTTTGTACAAGCAAAATTGGTCCACAAGAAAGGTGCCATGATGTTCACAAGGTCAAGGCGAGTTGATCTACATCATTAGATTTCATTTATCGTGTCTGTGTGAGATTTTGAAATGTGCAGGGTTTATAGCTACGGACCTTTGTCTGTAGGTAAAAGTCCATAACTTTTACTAACGGAGAGAGGAAGAAGAAGACCTGCGTGGCACCACCCTACTTGCGTATTTGAAATTTCGCGCGCAGGAAATTAACAAGTTGTGTTTTTTAATATATTATTTATTTGTTTCTCTATGTACAACAAGCGTGCCAGCTCAGTTGGTATTGAGACAAGCGAAAAGGCCATAGGACCTGGATTCGATTCCCAGGTCCCCTCGTTTCTTCAATATATTTTTTCTAGGTATGATTCCATGTGCAGGTTCCCAGAGCATCCATCATACGCCTTCAATGCTTAGCCAGCCAGATGTCCACGCGCTGGATCCAAAGGTCATCATCTGAGGGTCTACCAAAGTCCCTAGTTAAAGTGCAGCGCTGGATCATGGAAGTCAAACGTAAAAGCTGCTAATAGCACCCCCCCCCCCCCAAACTGCTGTTTACCAGCCCATTTTACTTTTCTTTTTCTTTTTATATTTTCTTTATTTAAATTATTTTGCTAACACAAATTAATTCCTTTTTTTATAAAAAAATCATAAAATCAATTTTCACCAAATTAGATTTAGGTTTTATTTTTTATCAAAAATTAATTTAATTAGTTTATTTAATTTTAGGATAACTTTAATTTGTCTTTGTAAATAAATTAAAATAAATTAGAAACTAGGTTTTTTTGTTTAATTTAATTTCTATTTTCTTTTCTTAAAAATAACCAAAACATAAAATAGGTCAAAAAAATAATTAATTTTCTTGATTTAAATTAATTAGTAATTAGGTTTGCTTGTATTTAATTTAAAACCTTACTTTTCTTAAAAATAATCAAAAACAACCCAAAAATAATTTTTCTTTTCATTAGGGTTAGACGGGGTCAAAACCCTAATTTTGCTCATCCTTGATTCGTCGCGCATGTTTACTTATTTTTACAATATTGATGTAATTGCTCACGGGATGTAATAGATTAATTAGGATCTTTTTTTGTTTATTTATCGTTTTACGGGTTTTTTGGCTATGTAATTAATCCCCGAAGCCTTGTAATAGCGTAGTTTTATTTCTCGCATTTTAATTCTCGCAAATATTAACTGTTAGATGTATGATAATAGGATTGCATGACAAGACTGTATGTAAATTTTAAAATGGTTAGCAAACCCTAAATGTGCAAAGATAATAACTTGAAATCAAAATACTCACACATGCGCACTCCTAGGGTATACTCTCACTTCGGTTGCCTTCGGTAAAATGATCATTAAGTATAGGGTGTTTTAGTGGTCGCTCTCTTGTCTAAACAAAGATCAAAAGTCCCGTTCGGAAATGTTGCCTCGAAAATGTTGCCTCAGAAATGTTACCTCGAATATGATCTTAAGACATTATGGTTATTACTAAGACGTCCTAACATTGCTTTAGTGATCGTACGTCTCTTTCGAATTGACCCTTACAACTCCAACGACGGTGCTACCTACTCACTAATAGTGGGATAGCGTTGTCTAAAGGAAACAAGAACATAAACATTCTTTTTTCGAGTAGGTAGATGCTAGTAGGTACTTGCTCAAAATCAAACTTTTCACACTTACACTTTTTACAAAACAAAGTATTCAAAAACACTTCGTAACACTCTTGAAGACAGAAGCAAGGGTTAAATCGAAGTAAAACAAAAACTTTTCAAAAACACACAAACACGAAAGCAATTTTTAAAATGATGAGCAAGTACCTAAGAGCCCGTAAAAAACTACGGATATAAAGGGTGCTAATACCTTCCCTTTCTATAATCTACCCCCCGTACTCAAAATCTCGAAAAAGGAATTTTTCTGTACTTTTTTCCTTTCCAGTTGGATAAAATAAAAGTCAGTGGCGACTCTTGCTTACCGCGACATTTTGTGAACAAAAAACGGAAAACGCAAACCAGTATTAAACAGTCGGTTCTGCCACCGTATCACAGTGATTATGTACCTCAAACTCCAACCTTACACAAAAGTTTCTATGAAACAACATGCCATCCATAAGCTGCTGCCAAAATTCTGCGGTCCATTTCTCATTCAGGATCACATTGGTTCAACTGCCTATCAATTGAAACGTCCTCCATATGCAGCCATACACAACATTTTTCATGTTTCACAATTAAACTATGCCCAAACCCTTAAGGACAAACTGTTCAACATCTACCTGCATCATCAGCTCAGGTTGAAAAGAGTCCTATTACAATCCTTGACAAGAAGATGATCAAGTGTGGACGCATAGCATCCACGAAATTCTTGGTACAATGGAAGGACTTATCTATGGACAAAGCAACCGGAGAGTTCTACTATGATTTGTTGAAGATATTTCCTGATTTTCACCCAAGAGGACATTGGTGCTGCTAAGGAGAGGGTATTGTGATATGATTGTTGGGTTTGAGCTCTCTTCTTATTTGGCCTGAAAGACTCAAATATGAATAGCCACTTGTATCATTTATTTAAGTGAAGATTGTCAATTTAGGGTTAAGTAGAATAGAGAGAAAATAAGGATTTAAAAGAGAGAAAAAAGAAAGAAATTTATTCCCATTTTTTCTGCATTAGTCTCACTAAATCGACGATCCTCAATTTGTTAGTTATTAGGCTTAGCTAAAATTTGGAGGGCTTGTTTGCAACACATGTATCTACCTTTTGATCGTTCATAATTTCAAAACAAATTCTGAGCTGAGAGATATCTGCTTCACACTGAATTTGCATATTTATGTAATTTTTTGATTTTTTTTATTCTTATTTGTAAGCTAGTTTGCTTTGTGATTTGTAATTGTTATTATTATTATTTTGTGAATCACATTAAGACTCTCTTGTATCCTTAATTGATTATAGTAGAACTATTTCTTAAGTTTGGATGTCTCGTGGTTTTTACTCTCATATCGAGGGATTTTCCACGTTAAAAATATCGGTGTTCTTTTGTACCTTTATTAATTTGATTTATCTTCTTATGTTTTTTATTGATCCTCATAGTTTATACAAGTGAGGAGAATTTTATATCCGATATATATTAGTCTATTATTGTGTTTTAATTTTTTATCAAGGATTTCAATTAATTTATCTTTTCCTTAGTTTTTGTTGTCCTATTTTTGTCATTTTATGTGAGGTGTCATATCTAGTAGATTTTCCAGCACATGATTAGTTATTTTCCTTGGCTTTTGATTGATTGTCGTATAACCAATTTTGTCATTTATAGCCGTTGAAGCTCATGCATGAAACAATCATTTCTCATTAAAACAAATTCTTCTTCTTCCTATTAACTTACTCATGCATAGTGTGTGATTCAATTCCATGAGGTGACATTAATCTATTTTTACTTTTGACTTAGAATTCGAGTATTACCGATAGTTCTATAATATCTAAAATTGTAATAAATTGGATAAAAAAATAGAAAGATTTAGATGAAGAGGATTTTGGAGATTTATTTTCATTCAAAAATCAAAATCTCCTAATTTGAGAAACTAAAAAACCTCTATGGAAGGAAGAGTTTGGAGGGTTTAGATAAATTGTATATTTATGTTGTTATAATATTTCAAAGATTAAAAATATCTTAATTTTTATTTTATCATTCTATAAAATAAAAAATTCCAAACAATATTAAAGCTTTCTCTATATTTTTTTTGAAAAAAATAATTTTCAAAGCCTTCTGTCTCCCTTCCCTTTAAACTTCCAAACAAAATCCTAAATTTTCTATAATAAATTAATCTTTGAAATATCTAAATATTTACGTCGTTAGTTTTTTAAACCAAATTCTATCAAAAAATTAAAGACTCGAACTGGTCTGAAAATTGTATTTAACACATCATACATGTATAACTTTGTGTTTTAAAATTAGGGTTCAATTGTATTAGAGAGAGGACAATTTTAAAAAATCATAAGTGGGAAGGTCTAAAATATACATTTCAAAAAATATTATACACAATCAGGATTATTATCCTTTTTTATTTAATTTTTTTTCATTTTCAAAATCTCTAAAAGATCTAAAAATAAAATATATATGTCTTTGATTTTTCACCAAATTGAAGTACAAAAGAATGATTTTATTGTCAATCTCAGTATTATACATCAGACTTGTTTACTTTTACAATTTTATTATTTATTTTGTTTTTGTCAAATTAGAAATGTTTGGTTTGTATTCAAATATTTTTTGTTCGTGTTTTTTATCTTTCCGAAAGGAATTTTTTGCACAAATTATTTTCTTGGTTTTTAATTCCATCAGAATGGGCCTTCTAGAATCATATATTAGAATTTTTTAGAAGGACCCTTTTAAAATGACAATTAACAACTTATATTTACTCTATTTTGTGTATGATTGATAACTCCATTTACGTGAGTTATTTAAGTTTTAAATAGTTAAATCTATAATTTGTATTTTCGATGAATAATGTTAGTTTTATGTGTTTTTAGTTAATTAATGATATTTTGTATATGAGAACAATAGGTGTTGTGACTTTGGATTTCACTTATAGGGGCCAATTTGTAAAATTTGAAATTATTTAGGACTAATTTGTATTTTTTTAAATTTTGAGGATCAATTTGAAAACTTAAATAAAATTGGGGAATAACTAGCAAAATTTGAAAGATTAATAACAACCAAGGTGACATTCACAATGTATAAACTGAGAGAAAATTTTCAAATTCCTTACATTTAAGTGTTATTTAAAAATTTTTAAATTTAGTTTATAATTTTCCATCATTTTAACAACTCTCCAAATCTTTTTATGTTAACAATAAATTTTCATCACGTCATTTTAAATTTTCTCAAAAAAATTACTTTCTCTAATTAAAATCCTTCATCTAAACACATAATAACACATAATAAGGGATCATATTAAAAGTTGACTAAATTTATTAGATCTCAATTTCATTGTCACATGAAATGATCTAGCTGAGAAATTTTTAACTAAATATTTTCCTCCTATCAATAATGCCAAGATGTTAAATAAAATCACATGTTAAATAGGAGAAGACGAATTATTTGATACTTGAGAAAGATTCAAAAAAGACCTAGTGAGGAAATATCTCCACCATGGTATTCCACTATGTTATATGCATAGAATTGTATACATTTTACACTAGTTTGACACCATCTTCAAGAGACATGTTTGCTGCATCATCTGGTGGAGCCTTGTTATCCAATTCATATACTGAAGGTTTTGAATAGAATGAGAGAATAAAATGTTAAAAATAAAAGTGCATTTAAATTCTCTAAAAAATTATATAATGTCGATGGTTTTAAATGCCTGTCTTATATAAAGTACACTACGTTTTATTTTAGGTATTCTCTCACGCACACATTTAATTACTTTCTCACTCATTCACTGACTTGAGCGTTAGAATGCTAACTGTGCAGATCCATCACGATCCGGTGTACTGAAAACTCACTCCATCGCACCAGAACCCAAGTCCACTCAATCTTTACTTATCTTTGATTCCCGTACGGAACACTTCCCATTACCTATTCTTACATATCAACTTGTGTTGATTAATGAATTGATCCAAAAAAAAATCCACATAATGTTCAGATAATTTCATACTATATATAGTTGATTCTCTCTTTTCGTTTCTATTTAAAAACTTGTTAATTTTTTTTCCACTGAGATGACTCCAATTCAATTTGTTTTTTGTTCTGATTAGTTTTTCTACCTCTATTTATGTTTGGTATGACTTTTATTTGCTTGTTTATTATCTCTATAATTTGGTTTAATGGCTTTTCAGGTTAGGCTAGTTATCTTCTGTACGCGACTGTTTTTTATGACCACACATTTAGTTTCATTATTTGTCAAACTCCTCATAAATAAAACAACAAATGTTCATACAAAAAGACAAGATTTTTTTTTAATTAGATTCTGTTCATGATGACCACAACCTTAACAATGGTCAACTTTTCCTAGTTATTATCATAGTTTGAGAATTCAATGTTTGAATTTTGAAGTTACAGCTTTAAAGTTGAAATTGTATATACATATCTCCTTTTCGAAAATGAATTACCGCTGGTGATAACTGTTTCAAGATAGACAGTGGTTATTTTTATCTTAAAAAAGGAAAAATTGTCCTTAATTTGTTATTGTCTTAATATAGAATCAATTATTCTCTTTGAATGAGTTAAGCAAATCTTTATTTGGCAGTAACTGGGAGGAAAGTGCTGTGTGGTCCATTTTCCATTTACGACAGGTAGTTGATGTGGCAAAGCTAATGGTTGGACTGCTTTTTTTGAGGTCAGAGATTCTTTGTCCTAACTGGCTCACAACCTTGTACCAGAAAACAATCTTTAACTACACTCACTTCCATTCCAACAGTTATAAGGTTTCTCTGTCTTTGAGTCTTTTTATTCTTCACCTTCTTTTCCCTTTCTTTCTCAACTTATTTTCTTTGGATTATATTCAGATACAAGAAAAAAGCACCATCAAATCGTCTTCGGTATGCAACAACTTTTTGCTTTCATTTTAGTTTATATGTTTCTTAATCATGTTTTTTTTTTAAAGTTTGTGTTTGTTTATTGTATCATATCATATGGTTTGGATTCATGTCAGCTTTATTAATTGTTATTAATTACAAATAATTCGAATTCGTCTCATTGTTGTGAATTGTATGATTTGTGTTGTTTATTTACTTCATTCCTCTCAATTTAATTTTCCAAATTTAAATTTTGTTTGTTATCATGAGAGAAATGGAAGTAGTCAAACATAGAAATAACATTATTAGAGGTGGAAAAAGATAATCAATGGTATATGTTCCATTGCTAAATTTGGGATTTGGATTGCATGCAGTCGTGGAATCGGTGGTCGTTGGATCAAGATTGAATAGTGCATAAAACATGTAGATTTTGAATTTTAAAAAAAAAATTGTTTATATTCCATTGCTAAGATAGACTCTAATATCATATCAGGTTTTGAGTTTGAGTCATTTTCACATAATCAACTTGTAAGGTAATAATTGTTAATAGACTCAGATTTCTAGCTAATTCCAGATTTTTTTTTTTCAATAGAACCAATTACCTAGTCAAAACATTCGCATGGATGCATTTTTTTAGGTTACGTGTATAAGTATGCCATATGGATCATCACTATGTGCTTGCTTATCTAGTTTTAAAATTTTGATATAATCATGAATATTGTAGGTGAGGTGTAGCAAGATAATATAAATCCGATTGCGATGAGAACGGAAAAGCCACCAATGCCCGGTACTACAACAGGTGATTGTAAACCACTAACAACATTTGTTCACACAAACACAGACGCATTTAGGGAAGTAGTGCAAAGATTAACAGGTCCTGCAGAAGCCAATGCAGCAAAAGATCTAGATCAATTAGCTACAAAAGTCGCAACTACTACGAAAAGAACACCTCCAAAACTTCACGAAAGAAGGAAATACATGAAACCAAAACTCGAGATTGTTAAACCAAGCATTCAAAATTATAAGCAATCTGGTGCATCACCTTCTTCCAAGTCCAGAGGTTCTAGCTTCCCTTCGAGTCCTGTATCTGGAAGTGGAAGTTCTAGTCTTCTTCCAAGTCCTACCACTCCTTCGACGATGTTCTCTCGGTTAACTATTTTGGAAAGTGAAATGAAACAAGATGAAATGAACATTGAAGAAGAAGAGAAAGCCATCAAAGAGAGAAGATTTTATTTGCATCCCTCGCCGAGGTCTAGAGCAAGTGGTTATAATGAACCAGAGTTACTCATTTTGTTTCCTTTGGCATCTCCAAATGCAAGTGAGAAAGTATAAGTTTGAAGATGCTACTATGTTATCTTCAATGAGCTTCAAATTACGTATATCAAGTTTATGGTGACAAATATTGTTAACGGTTGAAATAATGGCGGTTTGGATAAATTTATTTGAGTTTATCTACTCGCATAAATACCAAACTCTGAGAAATCTAATGAAAATAGCATTTAACATGTTTATGAGATATTTTAAATTTATTTCCATAATTCTATTTTATCTTGTTTGAAAAAGAAAAAAAAAAACTCATACATAAATCATAAGGCTTAAATTTGTATCATATGACTTCTTCTTCCATTTATTTATGTCTGTTTTGTTATGAAAATATTTGTTTCACACTAAAATTGTATGCATGTATTTTATCTTTTAGTCATGGTTGAACTGATTATTATAGGAAATTGATTTGGCAAATCACTACCTAATTAGAAAATAACGTAAATAATGCTTATAAAGTATCTTCGGTCACAATATTCTGATTGCTATCTACAAGATAAATAGAAAATTTTAATAGTTACTTAATAAGATGTGCCGTCCGTGAATGATCTTAATGGAGAAAAAAATACTAATTAAATATAGAATTTTAAATGGTTAAATTTGATTTAAAATTAGTATCGTTAGTTTGACTTTTTTTCTTCTTCTTATTATTTAATTAGATTTTTAATGTTTAGGTCTTTTATTAGATTATATATTAGGATATTGCATAAGAGGGTTTTTCACTACAAACAATGCTTTACTCACCTATTATTTGAAATTTTTAAAATATTTTTGAAATTCGAATTTTGGAATTCTGATGTATTAAAACACACATTAAATACAAGTAAAAAAAAAAACACAGTTTTGGAAATAGGACACACCCCATCATACCATAATAAATCCAATCTCAAAACTACAATCAAATCAAAGTTAAAAAATATATAGATTTTAAAATATGAATTAAACTAACGGATTTCAAAATTCAGATGCATTCGCTTAAATACTAGCTTCTTATCTTTCATCTTCTTCTCTTTCATTTGAAACAAAAAAAACTAGTATAGTAGAACTCTCATCTTTCACATTGTTTCAATCTTTCTCTTAAGTTCTACTCGTGTGCGTTTAAATCTAAGATCTTCATTAACTTCTACTCCTCTATGTTCAAGCTAAACAAATTTATTTTCACATTGTTTTCACTTCTTTAATTTTGATATGTCTTTTCTAGCTTGATTATAGAAAAATACCTGACGAATAACATAGATACAGACGTGGTCGAGTGACCCAACATGTTTCACTTCGTAGGGAAAAGCTATACTCTCACGACCCGCCGTTAGAGAATCATTATTTATTGTTGAGCTATCGTCTTTCCCGAGTCATGTATCTCTGGCTCATGGTGAAGCATGTGCTTCTCCCATTCATGTTGATCCACATCCTGCAGTCGAACTTGAAAGTTTTCTAGAGGCTCTAAAGACACTTCATTAATTTCTTTATATACACACCATCCTACAGGCGTGTGGGAGGAGAGGTAGCATAAATGTTTAATTATTCTTTTATTTATTGGCTTAAATGCTTTTTAATTTCCCTATTTGTATTATTTTGAACTCTTTATCACCTATTAAAAAATTCAACTTTTTAGTCCCCAAACATATATTTTTTTTGGCAATTTTTTAGTCTCTTCCCATATTTGTGTACGTGGCACATAGAATGACTGACATGAATGAGTCAACACGCTGCCACATCACACATTTTTCCACATCACATTAAAAAAGTAATTAATTTAAAATTTTATATAATAATATAATTAATAAAATAAATTGAATGAATATTATTTATCAAATATTTATTAAATGTCACGTGTCAATATATGATTGAGCAAAGAATATTTTTACAATCATGGCAAGTTCTCCCTAAGAATATTAAAGCTTTGGCCATTAAGACGACAATGCAATTGTGTTAATTCGCCACATTCATTTATATATAACCGAATACAATGCAGTTTTGAATATTTTTAGTTTGTAAATTGTTTCAACACTGTTTAGATACCTGAAAATCACACAAGATTCAAACTTCTTAAAATCAACTTAAATTAACCAAACCAACTACAACACTAACACTTAAAAAGGATTGAACAACTTAAGTGCATTTTCTTAAGTACTTTTCACATGGTTCTTAACTTAACTACCTATGATATCCTCAAACTCAAATCTATAACATTTTCAAAGTTTGTTACAACTACAATAAATCTTAAGTTAAGTAAATTACTAAAATCTCCTAAGAAAATGCAGCTAATTTTTTACCTGCTTAATTCATATCAAGAAGATACTAATTATAATCAAATGGCTAAAGATCCATCCACTTAAAACATCAACTATTGTTACCATTCAACACAAAATGAATTCTAACATCTCATTCATGAAAGAAACACCAATTGTGAACTATTTTCCCTCTTTGATCCAGCAGTGGTAAAATGAATAAACATCTAAAAGCAATTAATGGATATACTCAAAATTCAAAAAAAAAATTTGAAATCCATTAACCATAATGCAATAAAAAAATGAATTTTACAATGAAAATGGAAAACTCATTAACCTGTTGATTTGTGCAACAACACCATCAAAGAAGATGATAGAAGTGTCGTATAAACCTTCAAGAGCATAATCTCTTGCTAACTTGACATGTTCTTGCAAACCTGCAAACCTGATAATGTATGTTTAGGGACTAAAAAGCTTAATTTTTTAATAGGGGATGAAAAGTTCAAAATAATGAAAATATGGATACTAAAACTGTATTTAAGCCTTATTTATTTTATACTAATTAAACTGTCTAACATTGATGTATTTATTTTTATAGTACCATGACACATTGAAATGTATAAACCATGGTAGAAAAAATATCAAAGATGTCACAACCTGATGAACCATGGTTTTAGGAAGTCGTGGAGCTATCTAGGTTGAAGGACTTTAGTAGGATTAAATATGGTTATGTTGACCATGGTATATTTTCTGCATTTGTTAAGAGATGGCACACAGACATCGTCATTTCATCTTATGATTGATGACATGACTATTGTACTTCACGATGTATCATGCTTCCTACATATTGTGATCACATGAAGATTGTTGGATACTATAGAATTAGTATATATGAGGCCCTAGACCTGGTGGTGACACGATTAGGGGTTGATCTGGGTAAAGCCCAAAGGGAGATATAAGATACTAGGGGATGTTATGCTAGATTCCCATTCCTATCATAAGATTATATTAACCATCTGAATGCTATTGTGGATGCTGTGGGGTAATGAGACACAAGTTTCCTATCATAAAGTATGTGCGTTGAGGACATACTCCCTCAGACCTTATTTATAAGCAAAAGTCTTCTAAAATTTGTGGCCTAAAATATAAGCAAATATCAACAAATCTAAACACATTTGATGTCTTTATTATAAAACTATCCCTGCATTAATTACTTAACATTGTTAACGGATGACAATTTCATTACGGGTATATTAGTAATTATGTTATCTCATTTACTTTAAATCAAGAAAATTAAATGCAATTAACTATCATTCTTAGTAAGTGTGAAAGTTGTCTTTTTTTTTTCTCTTATAAATAAGGTTCGGAGTAGTAATTCTTGACCTTGGTTGGCATAAGCATTTTTATGGACAAAAGTGCAACCTATGTCGACGTTGTTTATATTAAATACTTCACGAAATTGGAGAGGATTCACGAGTACTATTTGGAGGCTTCTTTTTTCGTTTACCTCTATTCCAAGTTAGTTGAAGGTAGTTTATGGAACACGAGACAAATGACAGAAAAAAAACTACCTATTTCAGGTGATATATATATATATATATATATATATATATATATATATATATATATATATATATATATATATATATATATATATATATATATATATATATATATATATATATATATATATATATATATATTGGTATTGATTTCACAATACTTGGGCTACACACTTATTAATATTTCGTCTGAACCATTTTTAGGCATGTGTCCTAAAACATTTCCAATTATCCCCTGTTAGGAGTGAGTTGACGACTACTATGAGGATTTTCCACATATATGCTTAACTATCCCACTCAGGGGTAATCTGATGAATCATCCGTGCAAACTTGCTCTTGACAGCATCCTGACAGATGATATATGTTTCACAATGCATGGTGAGCACTATCAAACACGAACTATGAAGGTTATATGCTGGTACTCTAGATGGTTGACTTGTGGCTCTCGAATTATGTACCCACATATACCTGAGCGAGTAATGCATAAGTTCATGTATTTACAGGATATAACAAAGGATTCCATAGTTGTTGTGAGTGCACTATCATCTTAAATATTTTGAATGATGTCAAAACTAGGTAGTATTTAGTATTTGCATATTTTACCTTTTCTCTCTATGTCTAGGTATGCATTTTCATATTATGACACTTATAGAACAAGTCAAAAGCATTTGGATAAGTCAAAAATATGATTTTTCATTTAAAAAACTATGTCGGAGTCGACACATCTATGTTAGGAAGTGACTCCCTCATAAGCAAAATGGAAACAAAACTCTCTATTGCGTATGTGTTGATATACTGGCATCTGAATTCGACACACATCATGAATGGGTCGTCTCCCTCGAGTCGTGGGCCGACTCTCACTGAAAGTATTTTTCGTCCAAAATTTCATGTCCTCTTGGAGTCGACTTCTAGGATGCATGGGTCGACTCCCCAACTCCTATGAGTCGAATCCTAACTCGAATGGGTTGACTCTTACTGACTTAAAATGTCCAAAATTGTAATTTTGCAAATATGATTTTTCTGTTACTTCTTTTACACACACACACACACACACACACACACACACACACACACACACACACACTTATATATAGACATTCTTGCGCCATTTCAAACTAATATACAAAAAAATTCATCATCTTCATCCTCTCTCATTGCACCCATACAACAACTACACATAATAATATTTTTGTGTGATCTAAAGATAGTTTGATAAGGTCCAATTAGATTGGTTGTAATCAATTTAGTTGAAAATTCTTTGGGGATTTCAAGATAAATCTATTTTAGGTTTTCTTCCAAGATCAAGGTTGATTTGGGAGTTTTTCACAAGATTTTGCAAATTGGATTCAACCGAGTGAAAGCTTTGAAGAAAGATGTTTCTGTAAAAGGATTAATGGTAACCGGAGGATCAATTTGGTAATTTTGGATCACAATAGTTTGTAGTTTTGATTCAGCCGAGTTAAGACTTTGAAGAATGGGGTTTCTGTCAAAGGAGTAGTGGTAACGGAGGATCAAATTGGAAGTATTGAGTTACTTGATCGAGATCAAGATCAAGGGAAGAGAAGAAGTTAGGATCAACATTAAACATAGGGTTTAGAGCAAGGTTGTCAAACCCGCGAGTCTACTCAGACTCGTAAAGGCTCTATAGACTCGACTTGTAAACTCATACGAGTCTATGGAAAATTGAAAATGAATTTCAAAAACCTATAAGTGACACATATATGACACACTCCTATATTTTTAAACTTGTAAATGCCTCATATATGAGACAAATATATATATATATATATATATATATATATATATATATATATATATATATATATATATATATATATATATATATATATATATATATATATATATATATATATATATATATATATATATATATATATATATATATATATATATATATATATATATATATAATAGAGCAACTATGAACATTAAAATTCGAACATCGAAAGCTCCAGTGAAATGATCATTACCAACATCATCACCATCTATTTCATCGGTATCTTGAGCATCATCATCAAACTCTGCTCCAGATGAAACGCCTTCTTCATCATTAGCCAATGTTGCATTTCTTGAAGTTCCACTTCCACCTAACTCAACATTGCCACCACCACCACCACCAATGCACAACATTAGTAACAACAACATTAACTTCTACAATATTGTTAACAATAACATCATCTTGCTTAACATTAACTTTAGTTGCACATTTTCTTCATTGGGATCTTCAGTTATCCATTCATCATCTGAATGAATATCTTCAAATGAATGAACAACACTCTTTGTTTTCCCTTTTCTACTTTTCAACTTCAAATTGCACATGACATAAACCAAATTATTAATATTTTTATGCAACATATTCCTTCTCTTTGAATGAACTTGCAAAGTAAATAATAATTAAACACAATATTTCTAAAAAAAATAAAAATCAAGTCTATAAACAAAAAATAATAATTCATTACCATTTCAAAGGAACTCCAATTTTGTTCACAACCAAATGAGCTACAAGTTAAGTTTTGAACACGAATTACAAACCTCTATAATTCAGGAATCATATCTCCGTAGAAATTTTGTGCAAGAGACTTGGAGAGAGACTTTCTAAGTCATGTACAAGAAAAATAAAATAAGGTTTTTTTTAAATACAATAATTTTTTTTGGAGAATTTGGGCCTTTTTGGTTAAAAAAACAAAACTAAAAAAACTGATAGACTCGTAAACTAGTGATAGACTCGCGATTCTATACAAGTTTGTGAGAGTCTACTCGAGTTTATCAAAAAATGATTTTATGCGTGAGTCTACTCGTTTATGCTTCCTGGACTCGTAGACCCGTACGAGTTTACGAGTCTCCGCGTGTTTAACAACCATCATTTGGAGGGTTAAATTACAACTTTTTCTGTTGTAAACAACATTTGCAAATGTTACTTTTCATTATCTCAATTCCATTAGTGAGACCGATTGGATAATTGTCTAAACAAATCCTTGTGTCTCTCTGTATCTCTCTCTCTTTCTATCTATCTCTCTCCGATTTGGGAACTTCCTAAACAAATCCTTGTGTCTATCTCTCTCTCTATTTATATCTCCCTCTCTATCTCCCTCTCTCTTTTACTTTCATTGCAAATTGTGAATTCATGAATTATGCAATCAATACATTGAGATAACTTCTTTGTCAATAAAATATTTTTGTTGAGTTGATTGCAATATATAATATTGTAGTTGGATTTTAATATCAACAAAATCAAAGAAAAATATGATTAGAATTGATTGCACACCAAGTGTTCTATAAATTGCTTAAGTCAAGTTTTTGCTTAATATTTCATTGGAAATCGATTATCATTGTGTGATTTTATTAAAACATTATATTTGAAAATATATTGATTAGTTTTCTCATAATTTGAATTCCTCTTGGATAAAATTTAACGCATATCTAATCTGTTGTAACCCAAAATTTGCCCTCTCATATTCCTCAAGACATTGCAAGAAAAATCTCCAAGTGGCTCAAGGTAGCTCAAGAGTTGGTCAGACAAGCTATCTCCTAAGGCAGTCTTTCCCAAATTAGGGTTTTGTGTTGCATCAAGACCCTTGAGTCCAAATGACCCCAAATACACCCCAATTACCTAATATGATCTCAAGATCATCCATGTCAAATTTCAAGCCTTGCAGAGGAAGTTTGCTCAGTCAATTGCCCAAAGGTCCAAAAATCGATTATGTTAGGGCAAAAGTCAATTGTGACCTATAAACAGTCAAACTTCAAGATTTTTTGCCAACATTCTCATTTTGAAGGATATTTCATCATTTTATCAAGGGTTTATAATGATTCATCAAGGATTGCTCAAAATTCATCAAGACTCAAAAGTTGCTAAATTAGGGTTTTATTGGAAAAGTCAACTCAACTTTGACCAAGCATAACTTTCTCATACTTTATGAGAAATGACCCATCCAAAGCTCATTTTTAAGAGGATGCAATTTCCTACAATCCATATTCATACCCCAATACCAATAAATGCACTCACAAGAAGTTATGAATTTGGACATTATAGGTCATTTTTGAAAGTCAACAAATACACCTTATTTGCCAAAGCTTATAACTTGAGCATGGAATATCAAAATGAGATGAGACCAAAAGGGTTGATTAGAGGACATCTCAATCTTTCTAGAAAGTCCAAGAACATCTCCAAAAGCTCAATATTAAAGAAGTTATGCATTGTTGAAGTTGGACTTTTTTGCAAAATTGCCAAAAGTCAACTATCCCCAAAACTTCAAATTTTGCCAAATGGGCCCATTCTTTTCCACTTGATTTGAGTTTGCATCATTGCCCACGTGACCTAGCTTCATCCATGTGTCCATATTTCATTTTTATTATTTAATTTTATTTTTAATAGATTTTATTCATTTTAAATCAAATAAAATCATAGAAAATCCAAAGCATTGATAACTCATGATCTCTTGGCTATTTCAAGCTCCACATTCAGCAATTATCATCATCAAATTCATATCAAATCAAATCATGTGCAAAAAGATCCAATTAAAATCAAATTTGGAAGGTTTTCAATAGAGATCAAATCACATTCATGTGCGTTGATATGGAGGGATTTGGTCCATGATTCTTACCCTAATGCAAAGCACATTACATAAGCAAGCAGAAGCATACAAAATCAGGGTTGAAAACCGTTGAGAGAGGCAGAACAAGAATTGAAAAATTCACAAAAAAGTGAGAGATCAAAGTCCAAGTTAGAGGCCGTTTCAGGACACGAGAGTTGTCTCAATCGCTTCCTAACCATTCACACAGGCTACCTGGATCCAAAGCAAGCATTTTCAGACGTCCAAACACCCTGTAAGTCTCACGTAACACAACTCTGTACTTGATTTCGATTTTAAGCATTCTGGCATCCATTGAGAAAACTAATGGTACATTCGTGATCACAAGAACATGTCTAAACTTTTTGCATTGTTTAATTTCGTTTATATGATATGTATGAAGAACCACCATTGTTAGGGTTCGGTTCTTGTTTTTGGGCGTTTCTATTCCAGGTACAATTGACCCCCATAATGGACATGGTTGTGACCGGGAGGGTGAGACGAACACAACCATGCCCTTGGAATTCATTTTTATGGCCTGAGAAGGATTTTTGAGACGGGCAAGCTTGTAGCTATGGCCCCTGTCCGTTGGTATAGGTGGTGAGACTTTTGGCCACGGTTGGGAGGTCAGGGATGATGCGTGGCATCCATCCACTAGCCAATTCAAATATCACACGCGCTTTTTGTTTTTTCTGGAAATTATTTTGTTTTCATATAATATTATTTGTTTATATTATAATAACAATTGAAACAATGTGGTGTAGTGGCAAAGCAAGCAATGTATATCCTTCAGGACCTGGGTTCGAATCTCAGGTCCTCCACTTTCTCAATAATTTTTCTTTTCAGGTATTCCTATACAGGCGCCTATATGCAGTCCATCATACTCCCTCATGTATCCAATAGCCAGATGACCATTGGCCAGATCTGGTGGCCAGGGTCTGAAGGTCCATAGAAGCGTTGGTCAATGCACATGTACCAGATCAGAGAAAGTAAAAAAAAAGCCAGCAATATTGGGCTTAAGAAATTGCTACTCACACCTCTAAACAGACCCAATTCCTCATTCCCTTTATATTTTATTTAGTTATTTTATTTACTTATTTTTATTTAATTTTTCTAACCAATCAAAATTCTATTTTTATTAAATAAAAATCACAAAAATATTTTTTTATTCAATCAAACTTTATATTTTTATTTTTTTCTTAATAAACACTAATTAATTAATTAGGTTTTTAATTCTAGTAAACTTTAACCTATTTTGCAAATAATTAATTAATTAGATATTAACCACTAATTTAACCATTTTTAATTTCTTTCCTAAATAATCAAAAACTCCAAAAATAATTTATTTTTCATTTAATTAATTTATTAACTTAATTTAGGAATTTAATTTAGGTTTAATTTCTTTTCCTTAAATAAAAATAATAAAAACCTAAAAAAGGTTTTTTCTTTAACCAAAAGGGTCAAAACCCTAATCATGCGTCCGATTTAATTTTGCGTCGCGATTTACTTTTTTTTATCCAATAATGTACCTGCTTCCAGATTGTAATAGTTAATAGGACATTTAATTATTTTTTATCGCTTTATTTTTATTTTTCAAAGGGCTTGTCTTTGGCGATGTAAATACCCGACGCCTTGTAATTTAAATTCCGCATTTTATTTCCACAAGATATAACTGTTAGATGTTTGATAATAGGGTTTGCATGACAAGACGGAATGTTAACCCTAAAATCAAAATTAGATCACCTTTAACATGTACAAAGATAAAAAAATAAACTGAAAATGACACACTCGCACATGCGCACTCTTAGGGTACACCCCACTTGGTTGCCTTCATACACGGTCATTAAGTATAGGTCGTTTTAGAGGTCGCCCTCTTATCTAAAAGATCATAGTCGCCTCGAAACTGTTGCCTCGGATATTGTTGCCTCAAACAAATGATCTAAGACATTAGGGTTACCGCTAAGGCGTCCTAACATTGTTTTAGTGACCATATGTCCCTCATTCGAATTGACCCTTAAACTCCAACGATGGTGCTACCTACTCACTAATAGTGGGATAGCATTGTCTAAAGGACATTAGCATATAACGATTCCTTTTTCGAGTAGGTAGATGGTTCTTAGATACTTGCTCTTTCAAAAAACAAAGAGACTAACTTTGACGAAGACCAGTATCCTCCGGCTGAGGATAAATACAAACAACTGGAAGACCGGTTGAGCGCGATGGAAGTTCAGAAAGTTCCTGGTCTGGACTTTGGTGATTTGGGTCTGTCATCTGGGGTGGTAATTCCCCACAAGTTTAAAGCACCAATCTTTGCTAAATACGATGGGGTTTCCTGCCCAAAACTGCACCTCCGTTTGTATGTTAGAAAGATTCAGCCATACACCGCTGACAAGAACCTCTGGATCCACTTATTTCAAGAGTCTCTCAGGGACTCAGCTTGAATGGTTTTACCAGCTGGAAGGAGCCAGAATCCGTAATTGGGAAGATTTGGCCGCTGCTTTCTACAAGCAGTACCAATACAATGCCGACCTTGCTCCCATGCGGGCGAAGGTTTCAAAGACTACGCTCAGAAGTGGAGGGACCTTGCTGGAAGAGTGCAACCTCCCTTGGCTGATAGGGAGCTAGTGGATATGTTTATGGGGACTTTGTCTGGTCTGTATTTCAACCATCTGATTGGAAGTTCGTCGTTCGGGTTTACAGAGCTGATTATGACTGGGGAAAGGATTGAGGTCGGTATCAAATCTAGTAAAATATAGAAGGGTGCTTCATCAAGCACCGAGAAGAAGCCTTTTAAGAAGGAGTCCAGTGCTGTTTACAGTTCAAAAAGCCATAATAGACCTGAACGTCGCCAAGTTGTTAATGCGGTTGTTATTTCAAGACCTGCTGTTGCACCTCAGCGCAATAATCAGCCAAGGGCCGAGAGACCTTGAAGACAATTCACTCAGGTCAACATGACTTTATCCCAAATTCTACCGCAGTTGTTGAAAACCAACTTAGTGATTCCGAAGGAGGCCCCGAAGACTCCCAACACTACATCACTCATGTACGATCCGAATGTCCATTGTGCTTTTCACTCTGATAGCCCGGGGCATGATACAGATAATTGTTGGGTCTTAAAGAACAAGGTACAGGACCTGATTGATGCCAAGGAAATTGAGTTCGAAGCACCTGAAAGACCTAATGTTGTGACGGCTCCTATGCCCAAGCATGGAGTGAATGTTATAGATGAAGACTCGTCTGTGGTTTCTATGAAATACATTGTTACTCCATTGATGACTGTGAAGAAGAACCTTCTGTTAGCCGGTTTATTTTCGGGCTGTGACGAAGGTTGCCGTATGTGTTCCGTCCTACCTACCGGTTGCCATCTTTTGAAGTCAGGTGTCCAATGCCTGATGGATAATAAAGAAATTTTGTTTGAGAAGACTTTTGTTCCTTTGGTTCCTACTGAAGAAGTTGCTATAATCACCATTTTCAACAATTCTTCCAAGGCTTCCTCGAGAAAGCTTGTTAGAATTACATCTGTTCCAAGAATTTCACCATTGATCATCACCATTCCTGGGCTTATCCCCTATACATCAAATAAAGTTGTCCCATGGCACTACGGGGCCGACGTGTATTATCACGGAGTTAAACAAGATTTGGATGCTGATACTGACGTCAGCAATATTGTTGGATCTAGTAAAGTCACCCGCAGCGGAAGACTTTTCTCCCCTGAGATCTCTGCACCAACTGTCCGAAAGCCTGTTGTTATTACGCCTGTCAGTACACCTGCTACTGTCCCTGTTCAAGTTCCAATTCTTACCCCTGTTGCCGAGTCATCTGACACTCGGGGCAAAGGGACCACCGGTGAGCCTGCCCAGACGGAGGTACCGAAGACAATTACTGTTGAAGCCTATAGACAAGAGATGGAGGAAAATTTAAAGATCATTAAAAAGAGCGACTACAATGTAGTCGAGCAGCTGGGGTAAACCCCGTCCAAGATCTCGATGTTATCTTTATTGCTATGCTCAGAGGCCCATGCCAAGGCTCTGATTGCTTTCCTGAAAACTGCACACGTACCACAAGAAACATCAGATGATCAATTTAAAGATTGCGTGGCTAGTCTGACTGCTGATAATGGGTTAGGTTTCTCTGACGCCGACTTGACTGCTAAGGGGAAGAATCACAATGACGCCCTGCATGTCTCCATTGAATGCAGGGGCATTACTCTTGCTCACGTATTGGTAGATACTGGGTCTTCGTTGAATGTGTTGCCCAAGAAGGCGTTAGACTGGTTAGACTATGAAGGATTAGAACTGAAACCAAGCAACATTGTAGTCGGGGCTTTTGATGGGTCCAAGAGAATGGCACACGGAGAAGTGGATATTCCGATTAAGGTTGATTCTCAGGTTTTCTCATCTACATTCTATGTAATGGATATTCGACCATCTTATTCTTGTTTGCTGGGTCGCCCGTGGATCCATAAAGCTGGGGCAGTAACGTCTACGCTTCACCAGATGCTGAAGTACCCAGTTAAAGGGAAAATTGTTACAGTGCGAGGAGAAGAGGAGTACATGGTGAGCCACCTCAACTCTTTCTGATATGTAGAGATGGATGGGGAGTTCATTGAGACCCCGTTTCAACATTTTGAGGAAGTTCCCCAGACGCTGGCATCAACTGAAACTGTTATTGAAGATCCTCCAATGAAGATGGCTTCCTTCAAGGATGCCCGGGCTGTTGTTGAGAAAGGTGGGTATGCAAATTGGGGCCAACTCCCTGATTTTGCACATAAGACTAACAAGTTTGGTTTGGGTTTCACTGCAGAAGCTCAAAGGGTTGTTTGGAGTGCACGGATCGGAAGACCTCCTATGTTTATCAGCAATTCAGGAGTGAATGCCATTGAGGACGATGTTGAAGAGTCTGAGTTTGACAGTTGGATCTACCCGACTGCCGATGGTGGATTAAGAAATTGGACGGCAAAGGACTTCGTCCTAATTTCTTTTATTACCCATTAATGAGACTTTTATTTTGAATTTGTAACAGACAATTTTTAAACTTTATGGCCCGATGTCTTACCCGGGGCACCGTGGCTTCATTTGTGAGGGCTTTATGTGTGTCATCTACATATATCATTAATAAAAGCATTGGACGTTTCTTGCATTTCAAATTTTGCGCTCCTTGTTTTTCTTTTATTATATATTTCAAAGCAGCTATTTTACACACACTCATATATACAGGTCTACATCCACTCTGGATCTCACTGGTAACGACTCTGCTACTGCCGGTTATGACTTCGAAAGTCCGATCAACTTAGCCGAAGACGAAGGTGAAGATGATTGTTAAGTGCCTGGTGAACTTGCAAGACTGTTACTCCAGGAAAAGAGGGCCATTCAGCTGCATGAAGAGCCAGTGGAATCAGTAAATCTGGGTGCAGAAGAAGACAAGAAAGAGGTCAAGATCGGTACAAATCTGGAGCCTAGGGTTAAACAACGGTTGATTCGGATGCTGCGTGACTATGTTGAGATCTTTGCCTGGTCTTATAAAGATATGCCTGGGTTGGATACCGATATTGTGGTTCACCGCCTGCCTACCAAGGAAGATTGTCCTCCAGTGAAACAGAAGGTCCGCCGAATGCGCCCAGAGATGTCTGAGAAAATCAAGGCTGAGGTTATGAAACAGTTTGACGCCGGTTTTCTAGCAATTACTTCTTACCCACAGTGGGTTGCCAATGTGGTTCCAGTGCCGAAGAAAGATGGTAAGGTTCGAATATGTGTTGATTATAGGGATCTGAACAGGGCGAGCCCTAAAGATGATTTCCCTCTACCTCATATCGATGTTCTGGTTGACAATACCGCACAGCATAAGGTCTTCTCCTTTATGGATGGTTTCTCTGGTTACAATCAGATTAAGATGGCTCCCGAAGACATGGACAAGACAACCTTTGTTACTCAATGGGGTGCCTTTTGCTACAAGATCATGCCTTTTGGATTAAAAAATGTTGAGGCAACGTATCAGCCTGCCATGGTCGCTTTGTTCCATGACATGATCCATCATGAGATTGAGGTATACGTCGATGACATGATTGCAAGATCCCGGACTGAAGAAGAGCATCTGGACCACCTTCAGAAGTTATTTGACAGGTTAAAGTTGTAAAAGTTGAGGTTAAACCTGAACAAGTGCACCTTCGGGGTGAGATCTGGTAAGTTGCTGGGTTTCATCGTAAGCGATAAAGGTATTCAAGTGGATCCTGCAAAGGTGAAGGCTATACAGGAGATGCCAGCTCCTCGAACAGAAAAAGAAGTCAGAGGCTTTCTGGGAAGTTTGAACTATATTTCCCGATTCATCTCACACCTGAATGCTACTTGTGAACCAATCTTCAAGCTACTAAAGAAAGATCAAGTGGTAAGATGGAACGATGAATGTCAGGCTACTTTCGAAACGATCAAAGAATATCTCCAAATCCACCTATTCTGATTCCTCCAGTTGAAGGGAGGCCTTTGATCTTATACTTGACAGTACTCGACAACTCAATGGGGTGTGTGTTGGGTCAGCATGACGAGTCTGGCCGAAAAGAGCATGCTATTTATTACCTTAGCAAAAAGTTTACCGACTGCGAGACCCGATACTCGTTGCCTGAGAAAACTTGTTGCGCTTTGGCATGGGCTACTCGCCGGCTGAGACAGTATATGCTGACTCACACTACTCTATTGATATCAAAGATGGATCCAATCAAGTATATCTTCGAGAAGCCTGCATTGTCCGGAAGAATAGCAAGATGGCAGATGATCTTGACTGAGTATGACATCCAATACACGACCCAAAAGGCAATCAAGGGAAGTGTGTTAGCAGATCATTTGGCACATCAAGCAGTGGATGATTACCAGTCTATGAACTTTGAATTTCCGGATGAGAACATCATGATAGTAACTGACTGCGAAGAACCTGGATCGGATGAAGGACCTGAGGAGGGATCCCAATGGTCTATGTACTTTGATGGAGCTTCAAACGCTTTGGGTAATGGCATTGGCGCCGTAATCATATCTCCTAAAGGCTCTCATACTCCGTTCACCGCCCGATTATGTTTCAACTGCACCAACAATATGGCGGAGTATGAAGCGTGCATCATGGGTCTTCGAGCAGCAATTGACCTAAGGATCAAGTTGTTGAATGTCTTCAGAGATTCCGCTCTCATGATCAGTCAGATCAAAGGCGAGTGGGATACGAAACACCCAAATCTTATTCCTTACAAGGAGTATGTATTGACGTTGCTTCCCCATTTCGAGGAGATAACCTTTGAACACTTCCCTAGAGAGGAGAATCAGTTGGCGGACGCGTTGGCTATGATGTCTTCTATGTTCAAAGTCAATTGGGACAACGAAGCTCCCCGGATTATCATTGAAAGATTGGACGAACCTGCACATTGTTGTGAAATTGAAACTAAAGAGGTAGCAAATAAACCTTAGTTTCACGAGGTGAAGAGGTATCTTGAGGCTCAAGAACACCCCGAGGGTGCATCTGTTAATGACAAGAAATTTCTGAGGAGGTTCGCGGCGAAGTTCTTCATCAGCAATGGTATTCTTTACAAGCGTAACCATGATTCAACCTTACTGCGATGTATGGATAAGAACGAGGCAGAAAGGATTATGGAAGAGTTACATGAGGGTAGTTTCGAAACTCATTCCAGTGGACACACCATGGCAAAGAAGGTCCTTCGGGCAGAATATTATTCCTCTACTATGGAAGCCGACTGTTATCAGCATTCTCGGACCTGTCATAAGTGCCAAGTCTATGCTGATAAGGTGCACATACCTCCAGTACCTTTGAACGTCTTGACGACACCTTGGCCTTTTGCAATGTGGGGCATCGACATGATTGGCGAGATCAGACCTACAACGTCCAATGGGCATTGTTTCATCCTGGTAGCTATTAATTACTTTACAAAGTAGGTTGAAGCAGCTTCCTTTGCTACTGTAACCAAGAACGTCGTGGCACATTTCATTCGGCACAATCTGATTTGTCGATATGGTGTACCAGAGAGGATCATTAAGGACAATGGTACCAATCTCAACAATAAGATGATCACTGAGCTCTGCAAGCAATTCAATATACAACATCACAACTCTTCTCCCTACCGGCCGAAGATGAATAGGGCTGTAGAAGCGGCTAATAAGAATATTAAGAAGATTGTGCAGAAGATGACAGTGACATACAAAGACTGGCACGAGATGTTACCGTTTTCTCTTCATGGGTACCGTACCTCAACACGGACGTCAACAGGGGCAACACCATATTCCTTGGTTTATAGCATGGAGGCCGTATTACCCATTGAAGTTCAGATACCCTCTCTTCGGATTATGAAGGATGCAGGTTTGAGCGAAGATGACTGGATTCAGACCCTGCTTGATCAGCTAAACTTATTCGACGAAAAGAGACTTACTGCTATTTGTCATGGTCAGACTTATCAAAAGCGGATAATCAAGGCATTTAACAAGAAAGTTAGAAGACAAGAGTATCAAGTTGGGGATCTGGTGATCAAGCACATCATCTTACCTCAAGGTGATCCCAGTGGCAAATGGACCCCTACTTACGAAGGGCCATTTGTGGTTAAGAACATTTTCTCAGGAGAAGCCATGATTCTAACCACCATGGATGGTGACGACCTTCCTCACCCCGTCAATGCAGACATAGTGAAAAAATACTACGCATAACCAACAACTCGCTAGGTCGAATGGCCTAGGCAAAAATAAGGGCTTCCCGACGAACCAAAAAGGTTCGGGCAAAAATAAGGGATGAAAATGAAAAAACTGTACACCCGGCAAGTTGAAAACCTGAAAAGGCGGCTTAGGCAAAAAGGGTATCCCGGTGGACTGAAAACCCGAAAGGGCAGTCCAGGCAAAAATTAGGGATCAAAGTGTAACACTATGTCTCATTGGATCACCTTGCAACCAGACTCAGGTATCAACTATCAAGCTCGGACGGCACTAATCAATCTGATCTACCTTCGACCAAGTAGAAAAGTGATGAGATGCTCGAGGACATAAAGGCAATAGCAGAGTTGGAACCCAGTGGGATTATTCACATAGCTGTTTTGTTTAGTTTTTCACAAAATTGTGCAAATTCTATTTGCTCGGCGATGTTCTCTTACTAGAACGCCAGCCTCTTGTACAAAAACGCCTATTTACAGGCCAAACTTCAAAATCAATACAATTCATTTTCAGATAAAATTCAAACTGTTTTTCCTTTTTCTGTTTTGTTTTGCAAAGAACGTCCAATGTTTATTTTTGATATATGCATTTGACATTAATTGCTGCTCACAAAAATTTACATGCGAAAGAAAAACGATTATTGGTAATATCAGAAACAGGGGCAATGAGAAATGTCCAAACTGTACAGTTGCTCTATCCACCAGGTACAAAGGTAGATTCAGCTGAAGAATATGGCCAAGGTGCTTTCACTCCCCGTAGAGTAAGAAAAGACAGTAATGATAGCTTTCCCCAAACTGAGACTTGCAAATGTAAATGAATCAGTAATATTCTCCCCAAGTAGAGTTTATTTACCATCAACACTGAAAGGTATTTTTATTCCCCAGCGGAATATAAGAATATTCCCCGGGAGAGTACAAGATATCCCCAGTGGAGTTTGAAATTTTTCTCAGTGCAGTCTGAAAAAAGCTTCCCCGGTGGAGTTTGGAGAAGCATCCCCAGTAGACTTTGGAAGATTATCCCCAGCAGAGCTCAAAGGATTATCCCCATTAGAGTCTAAAAGGTTATCCCCAGTGAAGTTGCAACTGAAAGATCATCCCCAGCATAGTTCTTTCCTTTCACAAACAAGAAGTCAATCCCCAACAGGATTCAGTATCACCAGCAACGGTAATTCATCCACAGCGGAATTTATCGATGGAATCCTCAGTAGAGCATCTCTTCCCCACAGAGTAATCTCCTCATCAGTTTATTCCCCAGTGGAGTTATCCTCTCCTACAGGTTTATTCTCACAATCATCTTTGTTCGCCATCCCCAGCGGAAGCGAAGAATTCAACTCTTTTCTCCAGCAGCTATCCGAGATTTATTTTCCCTAGCTAAAAACATTACATTTCCATACATCATGACCCATGCATATACGCATCATACAACATAATCTCATTTATTTTGAGAACATCATTGTTTGATACATATCATGCATTACATACAGCTTACCTTTGCCTTTCAGGAAGGATGCAGTTAAGTTCTCAGCTATGAAGCTTTTACCCGAGTCGAATTACTGACCGGTTCTTAAATCTCAACAGAATTATCCTCAGTTGAATTACAGATAAGTTTCTAAATCTCGGCAAAGTTCCTCCGTCGAATTGCTGACAGTTCTTAAATCTCAACAAAATTATCCTCCGTTGAATTACAGACAAGTCCTAAAATCTCGATGAAGATGTTTCCCTCAGTCGAAGTACTGACCGGTTCTTAAATCTCAACCGAATTATCCTCAGTTGAATTACAGATAAGGTTCTAAATCTCGACAAAGTTCCTCTGTCGAATTACTGATAAGTTCTTAAATCTCAACAAAATTATACTCCATTGAATTACAGACAAGTCCTAAATATCGATGAAGATGTTTCCCTCAGTCGAATTACTGACCGGTTCTTAAATCTCAACTGAATTATCCTCAGTTGAATTACAGATAAGGTTCTAAATCTCGACAATTCTCCTCCGTCGAAGTACAGACGGTTCCTAAATCTCAGCAGAGTTTTCTCAGTTGAATTACGAGCGAGTTCTTAAATCTCGATGAAGATGTTTCCCCCCAGTTGAATTACGGACAAGTTCTTAAAACTCAGCAGAGATGTTCTCTCAGTTGAAGTACAAGCAAGTTCCTAAATCTCAGCAAGATCAGACTTCCCCAGCGGAATCTTCCACAACAACAGGCATGTGAGCTCTCGCTAAGGAATCTCTTATGCGATCGACACTCCTGCAGATGGAATCTCTAAGCCCATCCTCCCCCCAGAAATCTCCAAATAACATCTGTAAGCCCGTTCCCGACATCACGAGGCTGATACCACTTCATGCGAGTGCAAATTTCTGGGCACTCTAGTGTTCAATCATCTTCCACCTTCGGATCACGAAAGGCATGAAAGCCAATCTACATCCTTAGGTTTAAAAAGATTGAACAGGGGCAGCTGTTGTACCCCAAAATTTTCCCTCTCATATTCCTCAAGACATTTCAAGAAAAATCTCCAAGTGGCTCAAGGTAGCTCAAGAGTTGGTCAGACAAGCTATCTCCTAAGGCAGTCTTCCCCAAATTAGGGTTTTGTGTTGCATCAAGATCCTTGAGTCCAAATAACCCCAAGTGATACCCAATTACCTAATATGCTCTCAAGATCATACATGTCAAATTTCAAGCCTTGTAGGGGAAGTTTGCTCAGTCAATTGCCCAAAGGTCCAAAAATCGATTGTGCTTGGGCAAAAGTCAACTGTGACCTATAAATAGTCAAACTTCAAGATTTTTTGCCAACATTCTCATTTTGAAGGATATTTCATCATTTGATCAAGGGTTGATCATGATTCATCAATGATTGCTCAAAATTCATCAAGACTCAAAAGTTGCTAAATTAGGGTTTTGTAGGAAAAGTCAACTCAACTTTGACCAAGCATAACTTTCTCATACTTTATGAGAAATGACCCATCCAAATCTCATTTTTAAGAGGATGCAATTTCCTACAATCCATATTCATACCCCAAGATCAAGAAATGTACTCACAAGAAGTTATGAATTTGGACATTATAGGTCATTTTTGAAAGTCAACAAAAACACCTTTTTTGCCAAAGCTTATAACTTGAGCATGGAATATCAAAATGAGATGAGACCAAAAGGGTTGATTAGAGTACATCTTAATCTTTCTAGAAAGTCCAAGAACATCTCCAAAGTTCAATATTGAAGAAGTTATGCATTGTTGAAGTTGGAATTTTTTGCAAAATTGCCAAAAGCCAACTATCCCCAAAACTTCAAATTTTGCCAAATAGGCCCATTCTTTTCCACTTGATTTGAGTTTGCATAATTGACCACGTGCCCTAGCTTCAGCCATGTGTCCATATTTCATTTTTATTATTTAATTTGATTTTAATTGATTTTATTCATTTTAAATCAAATAAAATCATAGAAAATCCAAAGCATTGATAACTCATTCACACAAGCTACCTGGATCCAAAGCAAGGATTTTCATACGTCCAAACGCCCTGTAAGTCTCACGTAACACAGCTCTGTACTTGATTTCGATTTTAAGCATTCTGGCATCCATTGAGAAAACTAATGGTACATTCGTGATCACAAGAACATGTCTAAACTTTTTGCATTGTTTAATTTCATTTATATGCTATGTATGAAGAACTACCATTGTTAGGGTTCGGTTCTTGTTTTGGGGCGTTTCTATTCCAGGTACAATTGACCCCCGTAATGGACATGGTTGTGACCGGGAGGGTGAGACGAACACAACCATGCCCTTGGAATTCATTTTTATGGCCTGAGAAGGATTTTTGAGATGGGCAAGCTTGTAGCTACGACCCCTGTCCGTTGGTATAGGTGGTGAGACTTTTGGCCACGGTTGGGAGGTCAGGGATGATTCGTGGCATCCATCCACTGGCTAATTCAAATATCACGCGCGCTTTTTGTTTTTTCTGGAAATTATTTTGTTTTCATATAATATTATTTGTTTATATTATAATAACAATTGAAACAATGTGGTGTAGTGGCAAAGCAAGCAATGTATATCCTTCAGGACCTGGGTTCGAATCTCAGGTCCTCCACTTTCTCAATAATTTTTCTTTTCAGGTATTCCTATACAGGCGCCTATATGCAGTCCATCATACTCCCTCATGCATCCAATAGCCAGATGGCCATTGGCCAAATCTGGTGGCCAGGGTCTGAAGGTCCATAGAAGCGTTGGTCAATGCACATGTAACAAATCAGAGAAAGTAAAAAAAAAAGGCCAGCAATATTGGGCTTAAGAAATTGCTACTCACACCTCTAAACAGGCCCAATTCCTCATTCCCTTTATATTTTATTTAGTTATTTTATTTACTTATTTTTATTTAATTTTTCTAACCAATCAAAATTCTATTTTTATTAAATAAAAATCACAAAAATATTTTTTTATTCAATCAAACTTTATATTTTTATTTTTTTTCTTAATAAACACAATTAATTAATTAGGTTTTTAATTCTAGTAAACTTTAACCTATTTTGCAAATAAATAATTAATTAGATATTAACCACTAATTTAACCATTTTTAATTTCTTTCCTAAATAATCAAAAACTCCAAAAATAATTTATTTTTCATTTAACTAATTTATTAACTTAATTTAGGAATTTAATTTAGGTTTAATTTCTTTTCCTTAAATAAAAATAATAAAAACCTAAAAAAGGTTTTTTTTTCTTTAACCAAAAGGGTCAAAACCCTAATCATGCGTCCGATTTAATTTTGCGCCGCGATTTACTTTTTTTATCCAATAATGTACCTGCTTCCGGATTGTAATAGTTAATAGGACATTTAATTATTTTTTATCGCTTTATTTTTATTTTTCAAAGGGTTTGTCTTTGGCGATGTAAATACCCGACGCCTTGTAATTTAAATTCCGCATTTTATTTCCGCAAGATATAACTGTTAGATGTTTGATAATAGGGTTTGCATGACAAGACGGAATGTTAATCTTAAAATCAAAATTAGATCACCTTTAACATGTACAAAGATAAAAAATAAACTGAAAATGACACACTCGCACATGCGCACTCTTAGGGTACACCCCACTTGGTTGCCTTCATACACGGTCATTAAGTATAGGTCGTTTTAGAGGTCGCCCTCTTATCTAAAAGATCATAGTCGCCTCGAAACTGTTGCCTCGGATATTGTTGCCTCAAACAAATGATCTAAGACATTAGGGTTACCGCTAAGGCGTCCTAACATTGTTTTAGTGACCGTATGTCCCTCATTCGAATTGACCCTTAAACTCCAACGACGGTGCTACCTACTCACTAATAGTGGGATAGCATTGTCTAAAGGACATTAGCATAGAACGATTCCTTTTTCGAGTAGGTAGATGGTTCTTAGATACTTGCTCTTTCAAAAAACAAAACTTTTCGCACTTACACTCCTTTTCAAACAAAATTTTCAAAAACACTTCATACGCTCTTGAGGACAGAAGCAAGAGTTAAATCGAAGTTTCAAAACCAAATACTTTTTCAAACCCACAAGCACCAAGAAAGCAATTTTGAAAACAATTGAGCAAGTACCTAAGAGCCCGTGGATAACCATGGATAGAAAGGGTGCTAATACCTTCCCTTTCTATAATCTACCCCCCGAACCCAAGAAATATCTCGAAAAAGGAATTTTTCTGTGCTTTTTTTCCTTTCCTTGTTGGATAAAATAAAAGTCGGTGGCGACTCTTGCTTACCACGACATTTTGCAAACACAAACGCAAAACGCAAACCAGCATTCTAAAAAACAGTCAGTTCTTCCCACCGTATCACATAATCCTTTCGATAGCGGTTCTGATAGCCGATTATCGATCCTAAATAGTTTCCGCTTGCCATAGTTAAACAATTTCTAAAACTGTTTTTTAAACAAGAAAATTTCATTAGCAATCTATTAACCTCCTTTTAGATCATGGTCTATCGTTTAACAACTGGTATCACGAGCACTAATTTATCTTGTGCTTCAAAATCTCTTATTAGATTATGGATTCAGAACCTAAAGTGGCATATAATAAAGCGCATGTTTTCAATGTCAAAAACTATGGTTATTGGAAGGATTGTATGCTTATTCATCTTAATTCAGTTGATAGGAAAGTATGGAGCACCGTCCAAAATGGTCCTTTTCAAATTACCATGACCAATGTGGTTGGTGCTGTTGTACCTAAACCAGAAGCACAATGGAACACAAATGATGAGAGATTATGGTCGTATGATTGAAAAGAAAGGAATATTCTCATATCCTCTGATGAATATTACCATGTTTCCCATTGCACAACCGCTAAAGCTATGTGGAACTCATTACAAGTTTCCCATGAAGGCACAAATAAGGTCAAACAAGCTAGAATCAATACTTTGAACCAAGAGTTTGAACTCTTTCATATGAAGCATGGTGAAACAAGATTAAAACACGACATATTGAGTCAGGGGATATGACCCACTCGATATGGTGAGCTTGATTCTTGTAGAAGGACCTTCAGTGATACGAAAGTTCTCCAATCAAAGCTGCAAAATTAAACTTCTGACATTTTCTTGTTTACCTCGCGAGATCCTTGAAAACATTTCATGCATGTCATTACATAACAGGTCTTCCAGTACAGGTCTCATTTTCTCGCTGCTTATTTCAGCAAGAAAAATGGCTCTCGAGCAGACTGACATAGATCTCCAAGCTCCAGATGCTCAACTCAAGGAAATGTTCCCGAGTCTATCCAAGGGGCAAGAAGAATTGAAAGCACTCCTCGCTAGGACTATACCAAGAAAAATCTTGACAACAACAAGGATGACCGGTTGGAACAATTGCAAGCTGAGATGGAAGGGATGAGAATCCAGATGATCATTCAAATGGCTCTTATCTAAAACTTAGCTCGGGGACAAGAAGAGTTGAGAGCCCTAGTCAACAAGTTTCATCAAGATAGATGAAATCATATGGAGCAAACAATAAGAATTAGAGATTGAGTCTTTAATCAGCCTCAGTTGAAACAAGAGGATTTGGTTGTAAAAACACCTTTCAAAACGGCTGCTACCCCAAGGATCTAACAACGAACTCGCCAACCACAACGGGGTAATCAGCAAAGGCAAGACAAGCCCAAGAGACAGTTTACCAAATTCAACATATCATTGTCTCAAGCATTGCAACGTATGTTGAGGATAAATTTGGTTATGTTGATAAGACCTCATCCAAACCCTAAAACTTCTTCCCCTAACTACCATCCTGATGCAATGTGCGCATATCATTCCAATAGTCTTGGACATGATACAAATGACTGTTGGGCATTGAAAAATAAGATTCAGGACTTGATCAACGAAGGAGCATTGGAGTTCACACAAGATGGCCAAATTGAATTCTTATGCCATCCCTCGAAGACACATCATCTGAAGTGACAAATTTAGACAAAGAGGCTTTTATTCATTAGAATTTTCAAGTTGTAATTTTCTTTTGATTGTTCGAACATTTATTTATGTCAAACTTTGTTATTTCATCAATGCATTGCATATGTTTGTCTTGAATTATTTCATTCGTTGTCACTATACTTAAATTGTGTTTTTACTTCCTGTTTGTGATATTCAACTCTTGGTTAAAAGCTACAAGCTTTTGGAGGGAGGATGACGAAAACGATACCAGAGTCTTTACAGTATGCTTTTGAGCAGACTCCGCTGACGATGTACAGCCGTTGTTTCAAATCCCAAATAGTGAAGTTATAAGGAAGATAATCCCTAGTCAATCCCTTTGAGCCTAAGGAGTAGGAGTTTTTCTTTTCACACAAATTAAAACCCTTAATCATAACCTGGGGTAGGGTAGTTTTCTCAGTTAATTCAGATGCGCATTCAGTTGTGATTTTCCACTTCGTACATAATGAATGGCATCAAAGACGTCCTTCCAAATATGAAGATGGTGATGGTTCCGCATAATCATTAAAGTCGGCGGTCATTATCTCTCAAAAGAAAAGTACGCTAAGTCAAAACCTATGAAGGAGACTTAATAAAAAAACGGGGGCATCCCGCTGGCTGTAATCACAAAAGAAACAGTTTAGGAAAAAGTAGGGATAACAAAAACAAAAAAGAGGTTACTACAAATCCTCGACAAAAAGAAGATTACAAAAATGACTGCCTCTTCAAAATAAACTTTCAATTTCCGAACCATCACCGGAATATCAGAACAAAGACTAAAACGGGAGTTAAACACACAATTAACTGAGCATAGGACTGAAGAACATCACGAAGAACGGGTTGGGTACAAATAAATTTTGAGCCCTTATCCTTTGTTTCTTAAAACCGTGAACCAGGCCACGTTACAACCCTTAAAAGTCCTAGCTGAAGCATGGGTTAGTTCGAAAGCATACTGTTATAAAAGGTATCCTGACTCCTATAAGGTTTGCTATAAATTCTGAGTTGATATCACACTCTTACAAAATTTGTTTGTTTTACTAAAAAATAAATTTTCAAACTTCAATATAGACATAAGTTTTGCATTCTTAAAATGACATTATTTGCATGTGGCTAATTGTTCAAACAACAGAGAAATTCACACGACGAATATTCAGTGAATGAAGATCCTCTCAATGGACAGAATCATCTCAGACGAAAAAAACATTCCCAATAATAAGCCTTTCATAATCAAGGGGCATGACATGGTATCTAATCTGGGGCAGTTAAGCCTGTATGCAAAGAATCTCTCTAAAAATGTTGAATAGCCAGGAGCAAGTCTCCATCTGAATCACTCAGGGGTTGTTACATTGATCAGGGATTCCAGAAAAATCACTGTGAAATTTGAACCTTTGGTACCACCAAATTGCTTGTCTGTGCCAGTAGTATCAGATGGTGTCAGTATCATGTCTTCGAATCCTTCCATGACAATTCTTAGAAAAGATACCTAGGAAATTCAAGACTATCAGAAACCTGATCAAACATCAGGTGCACTAGATTCATCATGAAGCAGCCCCACACAGGCTCCCACATATGAAAGGGTGCATGCGATCATATAAACATCTCCTGGCAGTGTGACAACACTTGCTACTATAGACAGTGACAATCCTCTGCACCCGATGAACACGGACATAGTCGGAAAATATGACACATGAAAAGACCCGCTAGGTTAACAGGCCTAGGTAAAAATAAGGGCATCCCGGCGAACCAAAATGGTTTGGGAAAAAATTAGGGATATATACAAAAAAAGAGATGTACACCCGGCAAGCCAAAAACCTGAAAAAGGCGGCTTGGGAAAAAGGGTATCCCGGTGGATTGAAAATCCAAAAAGACGGTCCAGGAAAAATTTAGGGATTAAAGCATACGACTATGTCTCGTCATCTCATCACTGGTCTATCAATATAAGACTTATCACCCTCATCAGCATTTACCACGGGTTTTAGAAGTTGAGATATAATCAATTCTCCACAGACCCCCCTCAGAGCAAATTCCATGAGATTATCTCCACAAAGTAATCTTCCCAAAGTCATACATTCCCAGCAATTTCCCCAAACAGTTTATCATCTTCTAGATACAATGTAGATACAATCAAGACACAAATTCATTCTGACACTCATCCAATATATCTTTCAGATACAATTCAGATACGCTCCAGATACGGATGCCATTCTGATACTCATTCAGATTCAGCTTTCAGATACAGTTCAGATACGCTCCAGATACAGATGCCATTCTGATACTCATTCAGATCCAACTTTCAGATATAGTTTAAATACACTCCAAATACGGATGCCATTCTGATACTCATTGAGACTCAGCTTTCAGATACAGTTCAGATACGCTCCAAATACGGATTCCATTCTAATACTCATTCAGATACAGCTTTCAGATACAATTCAGATACGCTCCTGATACAGATGCCATTCTGATACTCACTCAATATAACTTTTAGATACAGTTCAGCTATGCTCTAGATACAAATGTCATTCTGATACTCATTCAGATCCAGCTTTCAGATACAGTTCAGATGCGCTCCAGCTGCGGATGCCATTCTGATACTCATTCAGTACATCTTTCTGTTTAGATACAATCACAACATAGATTCATTCTAGAACTCCCTCACATAGCTTCTAGATACATTCAGACACGAGTTCATTCTAGTATACTTCTCATTCCATGAGGTACATAAACACGGGCATCTTCCTGTCACATCCTCAAGCAGAAGTCGAAGATCCCCAACAGAGTTTTTTAAAATCTTAAGCAGATTATAAATCCTCATCCCCGACAGAGCAAAAATATCCAATTGCTGCTCCAAAACTCCCCAGTGAAGTCGCCAAGCTTCTCAAGATTCCCCAACAGGATTTCAACAAAATCCCCAAGCAGTTCACGGAGTTTACCTTCCCTAACAAAGTTTATTTCCCTAACAACGAAAGTTCATCTCCCAGCATTTCAACTTCAAAAAAACTATCTCCATTTATTATCCCTAGCATAAATTGAAGAATCACTTTCTTCACTCACCAACAGCAGTCCGGGATTTAGCTTCCCGGTACTCTTCAGTAGTTGTCAGGGATTTATTTTCCCAGACAAAGATATTATGCAACAACATTACACGTTCATACATCATGGCATGTGCATACAAATACATATATCATTATCTCATTTATTTTGGGAGCATCATGTAATTCATACATCATGACATCGCATGAAACTGGTTTTACCTTTTCAGGTTAAATTAACATAAAGACAAACACTATCAACCTTTACAACATGTCAAAGATTAATGCCTGAAACTAGACGAGGAAACTATATGTACGACCAAATGGTATGAATTCCTGAAACAAGACAGGTTTACCAACAAATATAGCAGGCCATAAGTTAATGCCCGGAACCAGACGGGGAATCTATCTATGTGACCAACAAAACAAGTTCCAGATTAATGCCTGAAACCAACCAGGAAAACTATCTGTGGACGACCGATTATGGATTAATACCTGTAACAAACCAATAGAACTATCTACATGAAGAGATTGAAGATTAATACTTGTAACAAGCCAGGAAAACTATCTTTCTTTCTTAAGTCAGAGATTAATACCTGAAACTAGACAGGACAACTATCTCAAAGACCAAACAAAAACATAGTTCCAGATTAATACATGTAACAAGCCAGGACAACTATCTGTGGACGACTGATAAATTTTCAAATTCCAGATTAATACCTGAAACCAGACAGGATAACTATCTATGAACAAGGTGATTGCAGATTAACACCTGAAACCAGACAAGAAAGCTATCTACATGACCAGACGAAGAAATCTTACATGGGTTCCTTCTCAGCATCCAGATGCAGTCTAACACCGACTCATCCTGAAACGACCCTATACAGGCTCTTTTTAGTACATTTCTAGATAATGGTTAATTCCATTATCCCCAGCAAATTACTGGAAGCCTGGATTCCAACTAGAATACAATAAACTTTCATCTCTCTAGACAAGAGATAAATCCTCAATAGAGCCTTGAACAACTGAAGTTCCTAGACTCTATTCCCCACAGAGTTTTCCTCAAGCAGGAGAATAACAGAAACTCACATTCCCCAGCGGATTCCTCCTCAGACAGCAGGAACAAGGACCCCCAAAGGGACTATGTGTGAAATCAGCATCTGCTTTGGATTTCATCCTTAAGCCCATCTCCGACGACTCTCAGTCATCTTTTATAAATGGCATCTGTAAGCCAATTCCCGACATTATCAACCAATAATATTACTTCATGCGAGTGCAAATTTATGGGCACTCTAGTGTTCAATCATCTTCCACCTTTAGATCACGAAAGGCAGACAAGCCAATCTAAATCCTCAGGTTTAAGAAGTTTAAATAGGGACAGTTGTTGTACTTCAAAATTTTCCCTCCCATTTTTACTCAAAGTATACTCAAGGTTGACCAAGAATTGACCAAACTTCTCCTCATAAGGCAATGAACCTCTAATTAGGGTTTCAATTTTCATCAAGATGTTTGAACTTCAAATGTCTCAAATGTTTTCCATGGTCCTAATATGCCTTCAATTTTTTCCATGCCAAGTTTCATGACTTGCACAACAAGTTTGCTTAGACAATTGCTCAGATGCTTGAGAATTGACTATACTAGGTCAAAAGTCAATTGTGGCCCAAATACAGTCAAACTTCATGATTTTTGGTCAACATCAACATTTTGAAGTGATATTCGTCATTTGATCAAAGGTTGATCATGATCCCTCAATAAATGCTCCTAATTCATCATAAGTCTAAAATTGCTAAATTAGGGTTTTTATGGGAAAAGTCAACTGAACTTTGACCAAGCATAACTTTCGCATACTTCATACATTTTTCCCCAACCAAAGATCATATTAAAGAGAATCTCATTCCCTACCACTTCTCTTCATCCCTCATGTCCAATAAATGCACCATTTGAAAGATACAAGCTCATACATTACAGGTCATTTTTAGAAAGTCAACAAAAGTCACTTTTTCCAAGACCTTTTACATCAAGATAACATATTCAAATGCATAATTGATCAAAAGAAGGATTGAATTAGACATTGTGGGCTTTCTAAAAAGTTCAAGATCATCATCATGAGTTGAAAATTGAGCAAGTTATAGCTTGCACAAGTTGGGTAATTTTCAAGAAAATGCATGGAGTCAACTTTGGGCAAAATCATTTTTCAAGCTAATGAGATTAATTTTTAGGGCCTAAACATGTTCATGACATGTCTAAGGACCCCTAAAACCATTTTTTGCATAGTATTGATCCTATTTGCATTTTATATTAATTTTATTTAATTAAAAATCAAATAAATCAAAACTAATATAAATTATATGGGCCATTATTGATTTGGCTTAGTTTGATGCATGGAGGGGCCCTACATTTCGTGTACAACAAGGTCAACATGTCCAAGTACATTCAAATTCAAAAAATGGACAAGTTTCCATGTTTTTGGCCAAAGTTACAATTTTGCATTCATGGTTTTGAAAGCACATAATCATGGTTGTTATTTCCCTTGCTTCCTTGTCTCCTCACTACTCTATATATAAAAAATCCATTGGCAAGCTTCAAGCACGCCTACACATCCCCAAAAAGTCACACGAATTTACAAAAAAAAAAGGTTGTCAAAATTCAAAAACCCAGTTCCAGTCTTCCTCAATCCAAACCAAGGATCCAAACACATCCCTGGAGGTTCCTTGAAGCATTTGCGATCATTGCCAAGTCCTGAAACATCACAAAATGCACCAGTAAGCTCGCACGATTTGTGTTTCATTCTAATTTTATTTTGCTTGATTCATGTAATATAAACACGTTTTGACCATGCATTATTGATCATTTGAGTATTTGCAAGCTTTTTGTATAGTTGGATTGAAGTTTTGGTGCAGGAATCACATTTTGCCGTTGTTAGGGTTCAGACCTCTAAATTGGGTTTTTTGCAATGGCCAAAATTAGTCCAAACTAAGGATGCCATCATGCTCAGGAGGACGAGGCCAGTTGATCCATGGCCTTGCATTTGATTTATGTTGCATATTGTGAATTTTATAAGACGCAAGTGCTATAGTGACAAGCAAAAAACTGTCATTATAGGTTTCAATGTCTAAGATGACGGAGGGAGAAAGAAGATGATGCGTGGCAGCCCCCCACTGGGAAATTTAAATTTGCGCGTGTTTTTTTTAATTTTAAATAATTACCTGAAGTTTTGATTATATTATTCTTGTTTTATTTGGTATAACGAATGAATGGATAGCTCAGATGGCAGGGAAACGTGTATGTGAGGGAGAGGACCTGGGTTTAAGTCCCAGGTCCAGCATTTTCTCATTTCTTAATATTTTCATGCAGATCTGGTATTCCTATTGGCTTGATATCCACCGTACTCCATCAAACCCTAGCCATCAGATGTACATCTGATCAAGATGGATGCCTCTAGTATTCAACCTCACCATATGCCCTCAAGGATTCATCTCACCAGATCAAACACAAGTCTGGGCTTTAACTCTTGGGCCTCACGTTTTTTTAATCTACACCCCCATTTTTCTTTAACCATCCAAGCCCAGTTATTTTTTGTTTGTTATTATTTCTTTTAGTTTTGTTTGTTATTTATTTATTTATTTAATTAGCAATAAATAATCAAAAATCACAAAAAATTAGGATTAGCTTTTTCTTTTAATTAATTAAATCAATTTCTGAAATTAACTAATTAATTAACTTTAATATTTTTTTTAAATTTAAAATAAATTAGACTTAGGTTTAATTTTATATTTTTAGGTAGTTGCATGACATAATAAAAAAACAATAAAAAAAACTTAGATAATTTCTTAATTAAATTTATTTTTCTAAATAAATTTTAGGATAGTTTAATTATTTCCTTAAATAAAACAAAATACAAAAAATGTTAGGTTTTTGTTTAGAATTTAATTTGGATTAATAACTTTCTTTTATTTAATTAATTAAATCTAGGTTTAATTTAATTTAGTATTTTCCTAAATAAACAAAAACAATCAAAAAGATTTTTTACTCAACATTTTCTTAGGTTTCTTTTAGACGTGGTATTCATTTCATGTGCATTATTTTTATTCTCACATTTTTTATAATAATGTAATTGTATACTGGTACGTAATAGACTAAGTAGGACTTTTTTTATCGCTTTCTTTATTTTATTCCCCCAATTTTTGTATATTGTAAATCCCCTCCCCAAAGCCATGTAATAGTCTAGATTTATACCTCCCGCACTTTATTTTTCTGTACATATTAAACTGCTAGTAACTAGGCATGTATGGCAAAACTGAAATTAAAATGCTAGCAAACCCTAAATGCACAAGATAAATAACATGAATCAAACACAATTGCACATGCGCACCTCTAGGATATCCCACTTCGGTTGCCTTAGGAAAACAGTCATGTCCCTCGAAACGGGGACAATTTAGCAAAGACTCGTAAATCAAAAAGATCATAGTCCCTCGATGACCCTACAGTTTCCTTCTCGGTAAATGATCTAGTCCCTAAACAAAATTGCTAAAGCGTCTCAACAAGTTGCTTTCGTGACTGTATCGTCCCTTTGATGTCCCTCATACATCCAACAATAGGGCTACCTACTCACTAATAGTGGGATAGCGCTGTCTAAAGGATAGGAGGAAAAGAACGACCCTTTTTGAGTATAAAAGTAGATAATTGTTAGAAGTTTGCTAAAAAAAATATTTTGCACTTACACAAATACTACTTTTCAAAAGCAATTTTCAAAACATTTGCTTTGTTAAGACTCTTGAGGACTGATACAAGAGTTAAACGTAAAGCAAATCTCTGCACTAAGGCATTTCAAAATATTTTTTAAACACACAAAGAAAAAAGTACTTTCAAAATGAGCAAACCTCTAAGAGCCCGTAGATAACTACGGGTGGAAAGGATGCTAACACATCCCCTTTCCATAATCTACCCCCCTTATTCAGAAAATCTCGGAAAGGTCTTTTTCTTTTCTTTTCACCCTTTCCTTAATTTGGATAAAAGAAAAGTCGTTGATGACTCTTACTTACCGCAACATTTGCGAATACAAAATACAAAAACCAGTATTAAACAGTCGGTTCTACCTCTGTATCACAGTGCCCTATACAGATTTAATGGTAGATATGAAATGATGATATCCTATATTGACTCAGAGATCGAGACATGTAGGAAATCCTTAATAACGAAGATAACGATAAATATGGAAATGAGTATACCCTATACTGACTCAGAGGTTAAGACAAATATGAACTCCTTAAGGATAAAGAAAGACGAAGAAGAACCCCTACAGGCTAGGGATTATAACAGGGGGACAGGAATTCCAACAGGATAGGAATTATGATAGACCAACAAACGGTTGAGATGAAGGCTAGACTTGAGGGAATAGCATGGAAGAGAGCACATAGTGACCAGTCAACAGTCACCAGATCCCATGGCCTGATATAGGCCACATGGCGTGCATTTGCGAGGACGTCCTTCGTGGGAAGATGAACACAATCCTATAAGAGCTCTAAGGATAATTTCAGATGAAAGAGGATCCCTACCAGCTAGGGATTAATATTTTCAAAAGAAAATCCCTATTGACTAGGGGTTATATCATAAAAAGACGGAAGTCCTACGGGCTAAAGATAGTAGTGGAATAAAAGATAACCCTTGCGGGTTTAGGGATTGTAGTGAGATTTGTGAAAGGTATCCTTAGTTGATAGGTTCCTATTAAATTCCTACAAATATTTTATCCTCCCCATAAGGTGGTTTCCTTAAGGGTATCATGAATAACACTAGAGGGAAAAGCACAAGGGCCTCCCTTAAGTGGAGCCTCTTTGCAGATAGAAACTTTCGTTTCTAGGTCATGAAAGGTCTCACCATGAGATTTTGGCTTAAGGGTTATACAAAGAGTCATAAGTTTCATTCCAAAGTCCTATCCCCCAAGAGGATATCTCTTAAGACGTATTCCTTTTGTGGAATTCCATCGACTCTAGGCGAAGTCGTCACATAAACTCATAGGGCTGATGTATCCCCTTGGCTAATAGACGAACCTTATTTCTAAGGGTTTTTTGAAAATAGTTATTTTTTTAAATAAATAAAATCCCACCATAAATGAATACATATAATGAATAATATAATAAGCAAAAACAAATACATAATTAAATAAGCAACTATAAAAACCCAAAAAATAGAAAAAACCCTAAAAACAAAATAAAAGACTTCTAAACCCTAGGGTTGAGTCCCCAACAGAGTCGCCGGCTTTTGTAACCGGTTTTAGAATAAGAGTCATCACCCTTAATTTTTATCCTAAGGAATGGAATATAAAGGATAACCCTAACATTGACCAAGGTTCTAAGTTGTTGACTCGGTTTTAGAAGAAGGGAAGGTGTTAGACACCCCTCATCTACCTTGTTCGCAAGGATACTAGGGTTAGAAGCGCGATCTTTAAGAAATAGGATTTTAGTTTTTTATCATGAGAACTTGCCATGATTTTAGTCGCATGCTTATGTATCCTCTTATGAGGAATCATAATCTTAATTCGTAGTTCGTAGTAGGTTGGTGTTTTTTATGGATTGCGTAGAATTGCTTTCGAACTATCCTTGAACTTTGTCTGGGTTGTAAATTGAGCGATCGTAGACGCAATTCGCAGTTTGATTCAAAGACAATTCTATTTAATCCTTTTTTGAAAATGATCTTGAAGTTTTGATTAAGTTAGTAAAAAATAATTTTTGATTAGTTAGCTATATTAAGACGTAGAGCGGGGGAGTCTGATATAGTCTCCTCATCACGTGGCCAAACTTTGGTCATGTGTCATTCGTGGATGGTGAATTTGGTGAGTTGCGTGAATTTGAATTGTTTGATTTTGAATAATAAACCGGTAGATGATGTATCGACCGATTTAATTACTTAAAGATGGACATCCTATTATTTATAGAATATTTGAATTAATGAATTTAAATATAATTAACTTTATGAATTCTTATAATTATTGGTTAATAAAATATAACACTAATTAAACCTAATTAATCTAACAAGCATATGACTATATTGTTTACAAACGAAATTACCTATTAATAAAACAATATATTTATTTTCTTATAGTTTATAAACACAACTAAGCTTAATTATCTAAAATCCTAATTAAATAAACTAAATGAAGCCCATAAGGTTGGATGTAAATTGATAACTAGGATGTATGGCAATAGAGAGTGTCTAAAGATTAAGTCTGGTTTGGCCCAAGGCCCATACAACCAAGCCCCTAATTTAACTTATCAAATAAATTATATAAAAGCAAACATATAAGTAAAATGGAAGGAAGATGTACCGCCGCCTCATGCCTTCAAAGGAAATGTTTCTTGACTTCCCAATTTCGACCATCAACCAATGGGCGAGTGAAACTTCGCACGTGATATAAAAAATTTAAAAAGAATAAAAAAGAATAAAGGGAAACCGATCAACCACGGAGAGAGAATACATTTGGAGCATATATTCTTTCATTTCTCCCTCTCTCTCTCTCTCTATTCCAAACACATGTTTATTTTTTTATCATCTTGTCTTAAAAAACTTGATCAAAGTTGGACTGTCACAGTTGGCTTTAAATGGTGTTCGAAGGAGATGGGGGGTACCTGCAAGGCACTCCGATGACAAAATGAGAGACAGAATGAGCAGGCAAGTAAGTATATAAGTGTGAATGAAATGAATACTTGACCCTCTTGAAATAAAGGGTATTTATAGCCTCCAGCGCTGGGTCAAGGTCCCTTTATTGGGCTGACCAAACAGACCAAACAAAGGGACTGCAAGGTTCTACGTGAGTAGTGGGGACCTGCACGTGGTCCCCTACCTGGATGATGCTCTCCGCAGAATAGGAAGGGTAAAGACGCGATCTTCCCGGGACCCTGAGGACTCCGAGACATCCGGAGAGGTTGAAAGTCTGCCCTACGAGGAGGGTACTCGAACAAGGCTTGGATTGGGATGTTCCTCGTCTGGGAAGTCCCTCGTCGGGGACGCTCTTCGCGGGCACCGGCGGGCGCAGTCGTATTCGACCAGTCACCAGTGATCGGGGTGTGCTCGGAGGATCTAATGCTCAGTATGGTACGTTGTAAAGCTTAGATTGAGCCTCACTGGTGATTGGGCCACGGGCAGGCCCAGTCCAGAACAGGAGCCCCCCAAGTCGTTGCTCCAGGTACGGGAGTTATAACTTGATTCAAGTTTGCTCTTTCGCGAGACTCGCTTGTGCGACGCATGGGTTTTCAACCGGGAGAAGAGACATCGCCAGGTTTGTGATTTTCCCCGTGCAGCGATCGATGAGTGTTCGAGGAGCGCTTAGGGAGGTGGTGACGCGTCAGTTGGACACGTGGTGTGGCTCTTGGAAACCACAATGCCGCCCTAGGGAATAGGGTCATCATTGTCTATGCGAGTAGACGTCGAGGACGGGGGCGGTTTGTGGTTCCCCGGTGCGACATTTCATATTCCATGTCATCTCTATAAATAGGGTTCGAGGGCCCATAGTTCGTTTTCACATCTTCACGCTTCTCATATTTTCTCTGTTTTCAATCTCGTGAGTTTTCCTAGCATCGCTGAGACCGCCGCGCCGTTAGCCGTCTGATCATCTCCACCACCGTTGTTCTTCATTCTTCTCTCAAGTAAGTGTTTTCTCCTTTTGATATCTCGTGTTGTAGATAGATTTGATGGCATTTTAGTGGTAGAATCTATTGTATGGTGTTGTACCCTAAAATTTGCCCTCCCTTTTCTTCAATATTTTCTCACCACAAGACCCTTGGAGCTCAAGATCAAGTTAGGGTTTGCTCTGCTCAAGACTCCTCCTTGCACTGTTGACCCAAATTAGGGTTTGTGTTTGCACAAAGATGTTTTGACCTAAAAATGCCTAAAATGACTTTCATGCTTCATGTTGGACTCACAAGTTTATCCATACCAAGTTTCAAGCCTTGATTCCAATCTTTGCCCAGTCAATTGAACAGTTGACCTAGAAATCAGATGTATTGGGGAAAAAGTCAACTATGGTTAATTGACAGCCAAACTTCATGATTTTTGACCCACATCAACATTATGAACTCATATGGACCATTTGATCAAGTTTGGATCACAATTCCACAAGAAATTTGATCAGATCATCAAAAGGGCAAAATGGTCATTTTTAGGGTTTTGATTGCACAAAGGCAATTTTTGACTGTTTGACCTAGCCAATGGCCAACCAAGCCCACACATGGACTCAAGGACCCCATGGCATTGTCTTGACATGTTCAACAAATTCAAAAGATCCCAAATACACAAGATTGACAGATGAATTTTCCAGTCAACTGAGCTAAATTTGACTGTATACTGAAAAGTCAAACTTTGACTTTTTGGTCAAAATCAAGTGCCAAGATTCATTTTTCATCAAAACATGTCAAATTGTGAAACTTGTTCATCAAGAAATCAAATATCACAAATTAGGGTTTGAAATGAAGAATTTTCATAACTTAGAAATTTTCTAAGTTATGAAAATCCCTAATTTTTTCCTAACTTTGTCCCATATTTTCATCAAGATGCATTTGGATTCAAACAAAACTCAAAACATGAAAGTTGTAGTCCATTGCAAAATCTACAACTTTGATTCACAAAGTTTTCTCAAAAGAAGCTTGTAGCTCAAGTTATGATTTTTGGAAATAGGGTGCAAAACATTCTTAACTTAGAAAAATTTTGACCTATTTTAGGCAGGATTTTTACCCAACTTCATGGCCACTTTTCACATGCTTCCACTTGGAATTTCAAATTGCATTACAAAGATTTATTGTAGTACACATTCCAAGCTTTCCAAAATGTCAAAGAACTCATCAAACAACCTTGTGGTTAGGGAGAATCGAATTTGGCAATATGAGCAAAAGTCACTTTGATTCATGGCCAAAGGCATGTTCATAACTTGTGCATTTTCAAACTCAGCATATGCAAGCTACATTACAGGCCTCTAATCTCATTTACACTCATAAATTTAATGCCAATCTTTTGTGTTTAAGCCTTATCTTGTGTGTTTAAACATTGCATACAAGATTGAGCCATAAATGGAAAAAGCAATATATCCATTTTTGAAAAGTTGAACTTTATGTCAAGATTGCAATCTTTGAAGTACAAGGCAAATCCTTTTGGCACAAGTTCAGGGACATAACACACTGATCAAGAAAAAAAGATGCAGCATACTTGAGGGGCCTAGAGAAGCTTGAAAACCAACTTGCCATTTCTTGCTTAAGATAGAAGAAACCTTGCATAACTCACAACATCACACATTTCTGCCAAGAGAAGCTTAAGCAAACTTGTTAGACACATCCCAAACAACATAACTGAGCTAAGGCACGACCAAAACACCTTCCAAACCTCATCATTCATCAAAACACCATCCTACTGCAGAAAACAGAGTCACCTATGCAGTTGGACTTCCATAACTCAATCCATTCGTGCATTTTTGCTAAAACCAGTTCATACACACTCTTTACCACATATACAAGCTATCCCAAGCATTGGATACGACCTGTAACACCTCTAACCAACTTCACCATTTTCACTTTTTCTATTTTGCAGGTTGATTGCCATAGCTTGATTCACTTGGTTTCAAAGCAAGCTAAAGGTTAGAATAGCATCCCTGGACTTCAAGCAAGTTGTACCAATCCTCACCTTGCCTTGAAAGTACCTCCATTGCCAGACACGATCCAAGCTGAACAGGTAAGTTCATGGACTTCTAACTCTCAATCTAGGAAGAGTTAGGTTTAGATTTATGAATGAAAAATGTCATATTCATGTCCCTGAAGCTATACATATCCTCACTTTCCATTTATATTGCATATGCTGAGAGAATTTAAGACCTGAACATTGACAAAAACTTAGGTTAAGAATTAGGGATGGAGAAATTCTCTCTCATTTCTGAGAGTTAAGTTAAGTTTTTTATATGTATGGAATCGTGGCTTGATGCTTGACATCTTTCATGTTATAAGTTTGTGCTAAAAGTCCAGGAATCAGGATGTTTGAACCAGGAAGGAAAGGCGCGCGTTTTTGACATTTTTGTGCAGGAGGTTGAAGACAACCTCTCTTGGGCTGGGCCTGAGATATTTTTCCTTTTTGCACTTTCATTTTTCACATGCACCCCCTGACCCATTTTGAGATATACTTGTCATTTTTTTATTTTTTTCCTTTTGATTTTGTTTCTATATTTTTATTTAAGCATGAAAAAATATTAAAATTATTTTTCCCACATTTTTTGCATTTTTATTTGATATTTATTTGGTTTCATTTAGTTTTGTACATAAATAATCATAAATATACTTTTATTTAAAAATAACTAAAAATAATACAAACACTTTTATTTTCTGATTTTTATTTTATTTTACCTTTGAAAACATTTTATAAATTTTTTTTTTTAATATTAAATATTTTATTTTTGTACATATAATATATATTTAATAAATATTGTAAATACTTATATATTTATTAGTATATTTAGGTTAAAAACACAAAAATAATACATTTTTTATTTTTATTAATATTTAACTTAAAAAAATCACTTTTTTGAAATATACTTCCCTTTTATTTATTTTTGTACATAATTAATAAATATTGCATATATTATATAATTAATACCTTTTTATTTATAAAATTAGGGTTTTGCCCTAAACATGTAAAATATCCAAAAAAATTCGTTTTTATTTTTGTTTATTTGACACATAAAAAATACCTTTTTACATACATACAAAAACCATTTTTTGCATCTTGCATATTTATCTTATTTTATTTAATTATTGTGCAATTAAATACCTTGTGAAAATTCAATTTGGATGTAATAGTTTAGGTTTAATTTCTTGCTAAAATATCCCCATTTGAACATTTGTACCCCTCATCCCATATATTGTGTTGTAATAATTTAGGACCTTTAAATTCCGCATTTAAAAGCTTTCTAATTATGTCATGATAGAATTAGGGTTTTGTATACAAATCAAAAACAATAAATAGTTTGACCTAAATTCAAGATAAACAAGCATGAAAATGGACAACACTAATCACACTTGCACCCCTAGGGTACTCCACTTGTTGCCTTCAATAATGGGCCATATTGCATGTTAGGTATCTTTGGCAAAAACAAAACAATCAAATGATCATAGTCCCTCGATGACGCTTTCAAAAGTTGCCTAAAAGATGATCAAGTCCCTTAAAGGAAAAATTGCCTAAAGATATATGGCACCATTGCAATCATGGTCTAAACGATGACCCGCGCCCGTCCCGTTCACATCCTAACACAAGATTGTCCACCAAATACAATGGTGGAACAAAATTGTTAAAAGGGTTAAAACATAGCAAAGATCTTTGAGAAATTTAGGGTAGATAGCTCTTGGTTACTTGCCAACTTGCAAAACAAAAACACTTGCCTATTTTTCAAAACCACACATCACAACACACTTTCAAAACAACTTTCAAAAATATTGAAAAACTTTTCAAAAGACATACACCTTTGTATACATCCCAACATGGATCATTACAAAGGTTGCCACCACATTGGCCTCTTTTCAAAACATTTTCAAAACCCACACACAAAGCACCATTTCAAACAATTGAAAATCAAGGCAAGTTGATCTAAGCAAGTAACTAAGAGACCATGGATAACCATGGATAGAAAGGGTGCTAATACCTTCCCTTTCTATAATCTACTCCCCGAACCCAAGAAAACATCTCAAAGGTTTTTGCTGTGCTTTTTAACCTTTCCTTAGGATAAAATAAAAAGTCGGTGGCGACTCTTGCTCAACCGAAACATTTGCGAAAACAAACGCAAAACCCAAGTCAGTTCTCCCACCGTATCACAGAACTGGCGACTCTGCTGGGGAGATTTTTAAAGTGAAGTAACCTTAGGGCTTAGATCACCCTCTTGCATGACTAATTGTTTGTTTTGATTGCTTTATATCTTGGCTCTCTTGTTTGGGTTTGCAATCCTACACCCGGATTTGGGGAAACATTCATAGATAGCAATACGTTGTGAAAACTGTGCGGGGTATACCGACACGGTTGAAGCAATAGCTATATTAGTGCGACATATTTGTGAGTACCGGTAACCCTTGAGTTCAATCAAGGAGAGTACGGGGCCGCTGAGTGATGTCACTAAACACTAATGACCTAGAACCTTACTTGACCATCTTGGCCTTTCATTAGGGGTAGTGAGATGACCGGCTTTGGTGCAGTCCGAAGTTGGTAGATACTCGATACTACACTCATTGAGGGTTGTTTTCTTGGAATATTTTGGTCGCTAGTTAAGTGGCTAAACCAAAACAATGAACAATGAAAACAATCCAGTGATATTGAGCTCCTTAGAACCCGGTTACTATTTATAGGACAGGTTTTTAAACTAACTACACTCAAGAAGGTACTTACCTATGAAACCCCATGCAAGCCTGAAACTAGGGTTTGATGTGAATTGCTTGTACATATGTTTTGTGCATACATCATAAACATCATAAAGCATCATATGCATATACTAACCATTTCAAGGGTTTAGATCTTCATCTTTGTTCTTGTTTTGTAGGTCATGGAAACTCTTCGCAGGAAAACTATCCAAGTCAACCTTGTGAGAATCCCTCCTCAACTCAAAGAGCTCACATCAAGAATTCCGGAAAGCTCTCCCTTCAGTGAAAGACATGGTAGACTGCTCAGCTTAGTCAGCACCAACATTGAAGAGGACATGGTAAAGGTGTTGTTTCAGTTCTTTGACCCCCTTCACCACTGTTTCACTTTCCCCGACTACCAATTAGTGCCCACTTTGGAGGAATTTTCTCAACTCCTGAGGATTCCTATCCTTAATCAACTACCCTACAACGGAACGGAAAAGGAACCAAAGCCTGAAGATGTTGCTCAAGCACTACACCTACAGCCATCTGACATCAAGGGGCATTGGGAAACTAGAAGCGGTGTCAAAGGCTTCTTAGCAAAATTCTTGTTTGAGAAGGCACAAGAGTGTTGGAATTCATTGGACCTACAAGCCTTTGAAGAAATTGTGGCACTCCTCATTTATGGGTTGGTCTTGTTCCCAAATCCTGACCAGCTTGTAGATGTCAACGCCGTCAAAATCTTCTTATCCAGAAATCCAATACCAACATTGCTTGGGGACATTCTTCACTCATTTTACACACGAACAATGAGAAAGAGGGGTGTTCTCATGTGTTGTACTCCTCTCCTTGCAAGGTGGTTTATTTCGCACCTTCCACAATCTGTCTTGAAGAATGACCAAGGCCTAAGGTGGTCACAACGGTTGATGACCCTCACTCACTCTGATGTACATTGGTGTTCTCGGTCCAGAGAAAATGTCATCATCATCGATCGTTGTGGAGAGTTCCCTAATGTTCCATTACTTGGCATTAGAGGAGGCATTACCTACAACCCTTGTCTAGCTTTGAGACAATTTGGATATGCACGGAGGGATGGCCCTCACGACATGTTGATTCCTGACTTAGTTTTTGACTTCGACAACGATGCGCAAGGACTTCGCCAAAGATTCATCAGAGCTTGGAGGATGCCTAACAAGGTCGACAGCAAGACACTGGGGCACAAGAACTCCATCCCTCTTGAGCCTTATCTCAAGTGGGTACGAACCCGAGCCCAGAGTCTAATAATGCCTTACCCTCATGTTCTCCCTGTGATTAAAGAGCCCGTTACGGAAGGAGAGGTCCCCACACCATCCTATATCCTGACATGCCTACATCGTGGGAGGAGATGCAGAAGAGTTGGATCCAACTCAAGGAGGAACGGAACACTTTTGAAGCCAGCTTCTATGCCAGCGGGAAGAAGGTTTTAGAGCTTACCCACCGACTCCATGAGGAAGAGACCCTCAACACCTACATTGCACCAAAGAGGATGCGCAACGTCTTTTTACCTTGAGAAGTTTTTGTAATATTTGGCCCATGGGGCATTTATGTACTGACAAAATTTCTTCTTATTAATATGACGTGCGTTCTTTTTGTTTGCAACAATTTTGAAATTTCTAAATCCTTGAATGTATTACATACATAAGCATACCATTCATCATACGCATAAGCAGGTCTCCACACCAGGTTTCCTTATCTTTCTGCTGTTTATTTCAGTAAGATGGATCTCGAACAGACAGTCAAGGACTTGCAGTCTCAAAACTCACAGTTTCAACATCTCCTGATGACCTTGGCAAAGGGTCAGGAGGATCTAAAGGCCCTGCTCGGGAACAAAGAGCAAGTGAAAAAGAAGAAGAAAAGAGTCGGGGTGGCTACCTTGGGGAGAAGGTTTGAGGGTGAATCCAGAAGAGTTCTTGAATTTCCCTCTGCATCTGAAGAGGGAACCAATAAAGGGAAAGGGGCTGCGGTACCTTCCGAATCCGAAGCTGAAGAAGAAGAGGCTGAAGAAGACGAAGACTACTCAGAGCAACAATACCCGCCCGCCGATGATAAGTACAAAAACTTGGAAGACAGGTTGGCAGCTATGGAGCTGCAGAGAGTTCCCGGTTTGGATTTCGAAGATTTGGGATTAATTGCTGGAATTGTGATCCCCCCGAAGTTCAAAGTGCCAATTTTTGCAAGATATGACGGGCTGTCCTGCCCAAAAATGCACCTAAGGTCATATGTCCGAAGAATCCAACCTCACACATCTGACAGAAACCTTTGGGTACATTTCTTTCAAGATAGCCTGTCTGGCACTCAGCTAGACTGGTTTTACAAGCTGGAAAGGTCGGAGATACATAGTTGGGAGGATCTGGCAGCTGCTTTTTATCGCCAATATCAGTATAACTCTGACCTGGCACCAACCCGTACTCAGCTGCAGAGTATGGGAATGGCCTCAGGTGAGGGATTTAAGGAATACGCTCAGAAGTGGCGCGATCTGGCCGGGAGGGTGCAGCCACCTCTTTCCGATAGAGAACTTGTTGATATGTTCCTAGGGACCCTGTCTGGTCCATTCTTTAATCATCTGATCGGTAGCTCTTCCTCGGGGTTTACGGAATTAATTCTGACTGGCAAGCGGGTAGAAGCCGGTATCAAGAATGGGAAGATTCAGAAGGATGACTCTGCATCTACAACTGCTAAGAAATCATTTTCGGTGAAGAAGGAAACGGCTGTTGTGTATTCTCAAAGAGGAGCAGGAAGAAGTGAGCGCCGGCCGACTGTGGGGGCCGTGATGATCCAAAATCCATCAAATGATCAGCCTCGCAATAACTAGTCCAGACCTAAACAGCAATGGGGAGAACGGCCACCACGAAAGTTCACCCGCATTAATATGACGCCCGCACAAGTTCTTCCACACTTGTTAAAGCTGAATCTCACAAATATCAAAGAAGCGCCGAAAAATATGAATACGACCTCACCAGCTTACAATGCCAATGCCAAGTGTGCCTACGATTCCGATAGCGTCGGACATGACACAAACAATTGTTGGGCACTGAAAAATAAAATTCAAGACTTGATAGATGCAAAAGAGGTGGAGTTCGATGCTCCAGAGAAACCAAACGTGATATCTGCTTCGATGCCGAAGCACAGTCGAAATGTCCATGCTATTGAGGAAGATTTGTATGTTTCTGATGTCAATGAACTGATAACTCCGCTGTTAACCATCAAGTTAAATCTGTTAAAGGCCGGGATTTTCCCGGGATGCAAAGAAGACTGCTACTGTTATTACTCTCTGCCAATTGACTGCCCGTTACTGAAGAAAGGCATCCAAGGCCTGATGGACAGTCAACAAATTCTGTTTGAAAAAGTTCCTGCTATTCCAACCCCTACTGAAGATGTTTCAATTATCACCATTCACGCCAATCTTTCCAAGGCCGTCAGAAAGCCTGTTAAGATTACATCTGCTACAACGTCTGTTCCTCTGAAAATAACTATGCCAGGGCCCGTCCCCTACAGTTCTGAAAAGTCAATACCATGGAATTACGGTGGAGAAATCTACTACCATGGTATTAAACAAGTTGAAATAACCGAAGGAAGCTCTGATGAAGAAGATGCCAGCATCGGAAACATCGTCGGCACAAGCAAGATCACCCGAAGTGGGAGAATATTTTCTCCAGAGATTTCCCCCCCCAAAGGCAATCTTTGGACCCTCATCTGCCGCCAAAGTTATTCCTGCACCCATAAAACTTTCCGCTAGAGCCCCGTTGATTGAAGATGCTACTGTTCCTGTTGTTGTCCCTCCTACTTCTGCTGATAAGGGTAAAGGGATCCAAGATGAGCTCGTCAGGACGAGGGCTCAACCTTTGGTCATCCCGGAAACCTCTAAGAAAGAGATGGAGGAGATCTTGAAGATAATTAAAAAGAGTGATTATGACGTGGTAGAGCAACTGGGGAAAACCCCCTCGAAAATCTCCATGTTAGCATTGCTACTTTGTTCGGAGGCGCACGCAAAAGCATTGATAAAGTTCCTGAAGACCGCCCATGTACCCCAGGAAACCTCTGCCGACCAATTCCAAAACTGTGTAGCCAGTCTTACAGCAGACAACGGTTTAGGTTTCTCTGATGCTGACCTAACCTCAAAAGGAAGAAAACACAACGACGCATTACATGTGTCAGTAGAATGCCAGGGAACTACTCTGGCCCATGTTCTAGTCGACACTGGTTCTTCTCTGAACGTGTTGCCTAAGAAGGCCCTCGACCGTTTAGACTGCGAAGGCTTAGAGTTAAGGCCAAGTAACATCATTGTAAGGGCATTTGACGGGTCAAAGAGAATTGTACATGGGGAGGTAGACATTCCCATTAAGGTTGGCACAGAGGTGTTCCCCTCAACTTTCTATGTGATGGACATCCGTCCGTCATACTCTTGCTTATTGGGGAGACCATGGATACACAATGCTGGGGCAGTCACCTCCTCCCTACATCAAATGCTGAAGTACCCTGTCAAAGGAAAGATCATAACCGTCCATAGTGAAGAGGAGTACATGATCAGCCACCTGAACTCTTTCCGATATGTAGAGGTAGAAGGTGAATTCATTGAGACACCATTTCAGCACTTCGAGGAAGTCTCTCCTGAGGTGGAAGTAGCAAAAGTGGTAGCGGAGGTACCAAAGCAGATGGCCAGGATGGCATCACTAAAAGACGCGAAGGCCGCAATAAAGGAAGGGAAGAGCTCAACATGGGGGCAGTTTCCGGACATTCCTCACAAAACAGATAAGTTTGGTTTAGGATTCACTGCTGCGGGGCAGAAAGCTATGCGCCGCTCAAAGGTTGAAAGAGCACCCATCAAGATCTCTCCTTTTGGGATCAATGCTTTGGAAGGTGAAGACGAGGAGGTCAACATTGAAGATTGGATCTACCCAACCATCGAAGGGGGACTACACAACTGGGAGGCAAAGGACTTTGTCCCCATTACTTTTATTAATCAGTAATTATCTGTCAAACATTTCCTATGGTCTGTAATAATTACTTTTGAACAATCCGTGCACTACTTTTTCACCTCATGCCTTACCCGGGGCATGTAGGTCCATTTGTAAGGGTTTTGATTATCTTCATATCCATATGCCATGTTTAATGATTCATTGGACGTTTTTCATCGATAAACTGCTGTGTTCATTTTCCTTCCTTTTTGCATTTTTTGTTTAAAGATGGCTATCCCTTACACACACCCACGCTCACAAATGCAGGTACCCATCCACTCTGGATTCTACGGGTGACTATTCTGCTATGTCCTTCAATAACTCTGAAGATCTGGTCAATCAGGCTGAGTATGAAGATGACGAAGGTTGTGAAGTACCAGGGGAATTAGCCAGACTTCTACAGCAAGAGGAAAGGGCCATCTTGCCTCACGAAGAGTTGTTGAAAACTGTCAATTTAGGAACAGAGGAAGACCGGAAGGAAGTGCAAGTGGGTGCCAATCTAGAACCAAGTGTCAAGGAGCGCCTGATACAGCTGTTAAATGAGTACGTTGAAATATTCGCCTGGTCTTACGAAGACATGCTGGGTTTAGAGACAGACATCGTGGTTCACTGTCTCCCTACAAGAGAGGATTGTCCACCGATCAAGCAAAAGGTCCGCTGAATGAGGCCCGACATGTCTGAGAAGATTAAAGTAGAAGTGATGAAACAATTCAACGCTGGATTTTTGGCTGTTACATCCTATCCACAATGGGTTGCTAACATCGTGCCAGTTCCTAAAAAAGATGGAGAAAGTCAGGATGTGTGTAGACTACCGGGATTTGAATAGGGCCATCCCCAAAGATGATTTTCCGCTACCGCACATTGACATTCTGATTGACAACACAGCTCAGCACAAAGTGTTTTCCTTCATGGATGGATTCTCGGGCTACAATCAAATTAAAATGGCCCCCGAGGACATGGAGAAAACAACCTTTGTTACACAATGGGGTACTTTCTGTTACAAGGTGATGCCGTTCGGACTGAAGAACGCAGGGGCAACTTATCAACGCGCCATGGTAGCTTTATTTCATGATATGATACATCATGAGATCGAAGTTTACGTAGACGATATGATAGCTCGGTCACAAACAGAGGAGGAACACCTTGAACATCTAGAAAAGCTGTTTTCCAGGTTGAAAGAGTACAAACTCAGGCTGAATCCAAGTAAGTGTACTTTTGGAGTTAGGTCTGGTAAACTTCTAGGGTTTATTGTCAGCAACAAAGGCATTGAGGTTGATCCAGCAAAAGTAAAAGAAATACAAGAGATGCCTGCTCCCCGTACTGAAAAGGAGGTTAGAGGGTTCTTGGGGCGCTTGAACTATATTGCCAGATTCATCTCTCATCTGACTTCTACCTGTGAGCCAATTTTCAAATTATTAAAGAAAGATCAGGTAGTCAAATGGAACGACGATTGCCAAGCTGCTTTTGATAAGATCAAGGAGTATTTGCTAGAACCTCCTATTCTGATGCCTCCCGTCAAAGGAAGACCATTGATCATGTATCTGACCGTCTTGGATAACTCAATGGGGTGTGTTTTGGGCCAGCATGACGAGTCTGGTCGAAAAGAGCATGCTATTTATTACCTTAGCAAAAAGTTTACCGACTGTGAGACTCGCTACTCACTGCTCGAGAAAACTTGCTGCGCTTTGGTATGGGCTACTCGCCGACTAAGGCAGTATATGCTGACTCATACCACCTTGTTGATTTCCAAAATGGATCCTATCAAGTATATCTTCGAGAAGCCTTCTTTATCTGGAAGAATAGCTAGATGGCAAATGATCCTAACTGAGTATGACATCCAGTACACCACCCAAAAAGCTATAAAAGGGAGTGTACTAGCTGACCATCTAGCTCATCAAGCTATCGAAGATTATCAAACCATGAGATTTGACTTCCCAGACGAGGACATCATGAATTTGGACAACATTGAAGGTAACGGACTGTATGACGGACCCGAAAAGGGATCCCGATGGACCCTGTACTTTGATGGTGCTTCAAATGCACTTGGAAACGGTATTGGTGCAGTACTCATTTCCCCGGAAGGTTGTCACACACCCTTCATGGCCCGACTTTGCTTCAGCTGCACAAACAACATGGCGGAATATGAAGCTTGCATCTTCGGTCTCAAGGCTGCTATAGACTTGGGGATCAAATCTTTGATCGTGTTTGTGGACTCGGCTTTGGTTATCAGTCAAATCAAAGGAGAGTGGGATACCAAACATCCTAATCTTATCCCATACAAAGAACATGTCCTAACATTGTTGCCTCATTTCGAGCAAGTTACCTTCGAGCATTTCCCGCGAGAAGAGAATCAGCTAGCAGATGCTCTGGAAACAATGTCTTATATGTTTAAACTCAACTGGGATAACGAGGCTCCCTAAATCACCATCGAGCGAATGGATGAACCTGCGCATTGTCACGAGATTAATACCGAAGAAGTAGTGGAACAACCCTGGTTTCACGAAATCAAAAGGTATCTCCAGACTAGAGAATATCCCGAAGGAGCTTCCGTAAATGACAAGAAGTTCCTAAGGAAATTTGCTGCCAAGTTCTTCCTGAGCAATGACATCCTCTATAAGCGCAACCATGATTGTGTTTTACTCCGATGTGTTGACAAAGCTGAAGCGGAGTTAATCATGACAGAGATGCACAGCGGTACATTTGGCACCCATTTGAGCGGGCATACTATGGCTAAAAAGATCCTAAGGGCAGGCTATTACTGGTCTACCATGGAAGCAGATTGCCATCAGCACTCCCGTACTTGCCACAAGTGTCAAGTCTACGCTGACAAGATTCACATTCCTCCGGTTCCTCTCAACATGCTGACAGCTCCTTGGCCATTCGCAATGTGGGGCATTGACATGATTGGAGAGATCAAGCCCACGGCTTCCAACGGACATCGCTTCATCCTGGTTGCCATTGACTACTTCACCAAATGGGTCGAAGCAGCTTCTTTCGCCTCTGTCACTAAAAATGTGGTTGCCCGCTTCATCAAGCAAAACCTTATATGCCGGTATGGTGTTCCAGACAGGATCATCACAGACAACGGTACAAATCTGAATAATACTATGATCACCGCATTGTGCGAACAGTTCAAGATTTATCATCACAATTCATCTCCTTATCGGCCGAAGATGAACGGTGTTGTTGAAGCTGCGAACAAAAACATTAAGAAGATCATTCAGAAATGACAGTCACTTACAAGGACTGGCATGAGATGTTACCGTTTGCTCTGCATGGATACCGTACGACAGCACGTACTTCAACCGGGGCAATCCCATTTTCTTTGGTATATGGCATGGAAGCTGTCTTGCCCATGGAAGTTCAGATTCCCTCTTTAAGGATTATGAAGGACTCTGGTTTGAGTGAAGATGATTGGATTCAGACCCGTTTAGACCAACTCAATTTGATCGACGAGAAGCGACTCGCTGCTGTGTGCCATGGTTAGACGTATCATAAACAGATGATCAAAGCCTTCAACAAGAAAGTCAGACGTCAAGTATATCAAGTCGGAGATCTCGTAATCAAGCGGATTATCCTACCGCAAAGTGATCCCAAGGGCAAATGGACTCCTACATACGAAGGACCATTTGTGATCAAGAGCATATTTTCTGGTGGTGCAATGATTCTGACCACCATGGACGGCGACGATATGCCGCACCCTGCGAACACAGACGTAGTCAAAAGATACTATGCATAAAATAACCCGACAAGTCGAAAACCCGAAAGGGAGGCTTGGGCAAAAATGGGCATCCCGGTGGACCGAAAACCCGAAAGGG